>CM026329.1:7472142-8717500 GCA_014843725.1 Amphicarpaea edgeworthii
TATGCTACTCCAATCCATTGCAAGGATCCTACTTCTAAGTATAAGTCCAATGATTTATTTACTCATGTCTCATTAAATTAACTTGTTATTAAATTCTCACTCTTTGAATTGATTTATTCACTAATTTCTTAATGAACTCATTTATTAATTAAGACTGCGTCTTAATCTCACAAATGCACTCCATCTGAGTCCATTTTCTCCCCACAAGGACTCACCATCCTTGTTTTCCCCAGAAACAAACAATTAAGTCGCACAATCCAATCAATCAATCACATAGATACAACCAACCCCAGTAGTTGGTGCCCAGGGGTCACACTTCCCAAGTCTCAAATGCCAGTTATAAAAATGCATGATTCACAGAGGATATTTGATCACATATCAACATCACATAATACACAGTAACCATAGGGATTCTCCTTCTAAGGTAGAACATCCCCTCATACTTGCATTCCAACAATTCATGTCATATTTATAAACCAAAAACACTATTACAAAAATTATTTGATATACTGACAGAACTCAGAATATCATGAAAATTGGTACAGATACTCTCCACCACTCTTATTTCGACTCATAAATTTTTCAGTTGAAAATTATAAGTATAAATATTTTATTTTATTTAAAAAGTGTTTTTGGACCAACTCCAGAATCCATGGTTTAATATTTATTTACCTAAGTAAACATAGTCCGTTTTACAAACCCTTTCACAGGGAGATTCCCATAAGCCTCATTTAACACGTGTATTTCTCAGAATTTTAAAACATACATAAGACTCCTTTTTGAATTAAATAGTCCCTAACATTCAGCAACATGATTGGGACAAAACAACCATTTATAATTATGAAAATCTTGAAGAAAATTCAGAGAAAAATGTCACATACCATAAATCACAAATAGTACCTATTGTAAATTTATCAGAATTTAAAATGCACAAAATATAATTTTAATCTTTTAAAAACCCTATTGAGTGACTAAACTCGGTTTTACTAATTATATTTTGGAAAAATACCTAGGGGCTTTCTAAAATCCCAAAGAAAATCACGGACGTTAACAATTATTTATGAAACAACATAGTGTTTCCAGATTTCTTCAAATGTTCCTCTAAATAATTTCCAAGGACGAAACAGCCCCAAACTCAACTATTTTCTAAATTAAAGATTGGACTTTTAAAAATAGTTCCTTAACTCCAAAAATTCTGAAATTTTTACCATAGCATCCAGAGGTATCCTAGAGTACCCATACGGTCTTCAACCTTATAACAAAGCACTAAATAATTTTGAAAATTAAAAAACACAGTTTCAGCCCCATATGCAATAATGACCATTTTTCATCCAAAACAAGTATTTCAAAACATATTCACCACCAATTCAGTTCAACAAGCTCAATGAAACAGTAAAACTCAACAAAAAAAAAAATGTGGTTGAAGGTTAGAATGGAACAACTCCTCCATACCTTAGTTTCAAAATGCACAAAAGTGAGCTTAAATCAAAGCTTGTGTTCTCTCCTATAACATACTAGAATTTAATCGGTGCAAACTTACTAATTAACTCAGAAATTTAGAGAGAAGGTGGAGTGTTTTAGGGAGAAGGTAGAGAGCTTCATGAACAAGGAACCAAGAAGGAAATGTTTTTTGAACCAAATGTTTACTTTTTCTCTCTCCCTTCATATAAGGTACAGATCCTTATTATAACTTGGCAGCTCCTAAAGCTAGGGCCGGCACCCACAAGGAACGTGCTCATCTCCCTTAAAAAAATTAGGTCGGGCCAATTAAGGCCCATTACGTTTAGGGTTGGGTTTTAGGCTCGGGTCGAGCTTTTATCGCGATTTTCATCATCTGTGTTTCAAACGTTTTCGAAACTAACCTTTCACTTAAAAACCATCCTAATTAAATGTTCAATGCTCTAAAATCATTAAAAAGATCATTTGTAGATGAAAAATGATAAAAATTGCACTGCGGGTCATTTTCATAGAAATTACGAAAACGGTCCGACAAAACCAAAATTCAATTTTTATAAGCAAAAACACAAATAAAGCATACAATCAACATTATAATTGTAATTACCATTCTCCGAGAACATTAAAATGTTAATTACGCACAAAGACGAATAAAAAATTACTGATTTCACCCCCCCTCTAAAATTATCAAAAGAGTGTAATTTTACAGGTGTTACACCTTATTGTCGCCGCATTCATTGACTTCCTCACCCTTATTGCCAACGATGTTCTCTGGATTTCATTTTCACCCTACCCCCCATACTTTAAAACAATCACGGTCACCTTTGGGAGCCGACGACGTCACCATTGTCAATCCACTCATCACCTTCCTCACTATTTTTCTCCGACTCCTAAACTTCATCATTGCCTCGGCCCTGGTCACGATACCACCATTCTCAACCAAGTTCAAGCCCAAGCCCAGTTGCCTACTGGCTTGGCCAAGGAAATCGTGGCACAAAGAGCTATCATGGTCTCCTCTTGATTGTAATGTAGTTTATTTACAACCAATTCTGTGTAGTGTGTAAATTGTTGCAGTGTACATTGAGAATTGGTAATATGCATTGATTAATCTAATTTGCGAGTGGTGTATCGAGAGAATAACAATAATAAATAATAATTTACTATTTGCATTTACATTGTTTGGAATGATAAGGTTTTGATATCTTGTGTCCCCTTTGTTAAAACTGATTTCAAACCAAGAGTCATGTCTTAACAATACTACAAAAAAAATAGTTGTAAAACTAAAACAATCTGCTTGGTACTTAACTTAGGTCATGACTTCTACAAAGTTATATAACAAAAACATCTTAGTTGAGATGCAAGTAAGATGTGTTGAAATCCAGTCAATGTGTGAAAGAAAAATCTCGCATTAGGTAGGAATGGGAAAGTTGAGCACCATATAAATAAGGGGTAAACCCATAAACTTGGTCCTTAAGGTTTTGGGATAAGGTGTCATGTAAAAATTTACTTGTGCGATGTGTTCAATATCCGTTGGTGAAATCTCCCCAAAAGTTAACCCCTTCAATTGCATACCAGGAATGACTATTTATGTTTGTATCAGACTTCCTGAATGTGTTATATTTTACCTTTGTAATTTTTGGAATTTGATCACCTTGAGCTGTTGTATGACATGTATACACGCATTGAGACACCTTTCAGCCTATGTTGGTGAGAAAATGATGCGATTTGTTATGCCCAATAATTTTTGGAATGTTGAGGATTTGTTAAATCAAGCTGAGGAAGAATTTGGGTATGACCATCCAATGGGTGGTCTCACAATACCATGCATGGAGGATAAGTTCCTAAATGTCACCTCTTAATTGTTTAAACATTTTTTTCTTTTGCCAAATCTCAAATACGACAGTATCTTTATCAAATTATACCAGCGATTAAGTGCAGTAATTTTGTTGGAGATATTGACCAATCCTTGATAAAGGATGTTAATGATGCCCTATATATTGTATTTGTATATATACCTCATTAAGCTGAACCAGCAACTCATAACACATTTGTCCTTAAACAGTTTTACGTTTTAACCACATGTTGCTAGATTTTTCTATAATAGGTGGCTCATACATTCTTCAATTTACGGCTTTTTGCCCCTCTCATGCTAATTTATTACCCTCTCATTCTCCCATTTCTGCAATATCATTATCATTTGATACAAATATTAGTTAGTCATAATTGTTATTGTAGATGCAGGGTTATATATGGATAGATCTAGATGATAAGCCATACCATACATCAATGGTATAAAAGAAAGCTTTTGCTACAGTAGAGACCAGTGTTATTCAAGGAAAAAGTAAAATTGTTATTTTGCACTAGCCTTGGCATGGAAATATATGCATCGTTTGATCATACCTCATGAATATTTATTAACAAAGCATATTTTGACATTCTCCCAAAGAAACTTCTCTTTCTCTTTGGTCATAGGAAACATACTTTTGATTTTGATCTACTCATTTTCTATTCCAGGTTTGAAGCTTATCAAAACAAAGTCTATTATTTTTACAGAATTGAACCTTAATTACTCATACTGAGAGAGAAGTGAATATTAAAACTAATAAACAGAAAACACAGACGAGTTGCTTGAGTAGTTGAAATTGTCATTACACAAAATTGTCTATGATTTTTTGTAATTCTGATTCATTTCTCTCTTACTCAAAAAAGAGATATCTTTACAAATTGAGAAGACGGATATTGTACAAAATGTCTCCACTAGCTAGCTGATCTATGTTAGTCTCCTAAAGTATGAGATTTATTGTCAATTCAAGGAAGAAGTTATACATTGGAAAACACCTTCGTTGCAAGGAATTGTGAGGCCACCCATGGGATGATCATATCCAATTTCGTCCTCAGATTCACTCAACAAGTCTTGGAATGAAGGTTGATTCAAATATGACACAGGGATCACAAACCGCTTCATTTTTCTCTCCGACATATACTACAAGATAGCCCTTTGGCACATCCACAAGATGCTCGGTTTGCAGAAAGTGATGCCTTTTTGATACCAGGTAAGCGGAAACCCATTGCTGTGTTGATTGAATTTTAGACTTGAGAAAAGAATGGTGTAAGAACAGTCTTGTAAATAAGCTTTAGAATTTTGAATGCTATAGGAGGTGAATGGTTTGCGTTGGTGCTGAATGCTTGCAACCATGAATATATATATATATATATATACGTATAGATAAAAGGATATGCAAAATTCTATGGATTGGTTTCTTGAATTATTGATTGAGGGATATGAGATAGGGGTCATGGGGCCAAATGAGAGACAAGGCATATATATGGTGTTGTCTAAGAGAACTTTCTTTAGAATCTTAGTTAATAGATAATACAGACAGAAAACATCATTTATGCAAATGTCGTACAGTGTTGCTCAGCATTTGATGTGCAATGCCGCATGATATTATCAAGTATTCAGTGTTGGTTCTCTTCTTATCTCCTCGGTGTCAGATGTATAAAGAGAAAATGGATCTGTCTTATCAGCATTGAATATGCACTATGAACCACATTTTAAAGTATGCCATTTTCTAAGAAACACTGAATGACAATTGAATAAATGATGTTTCTTGCCCAAACCACCACCCTGAATAAGTGTGATCAACATTATTCAATTAGACTTTCTTTTTCATAGATACAGAAGGTGGGACATGTATTATATATAATCTACTCTAAGATGTAACGTTGCTACTTAAAAAAGTTTTATATCTAAGACAAAATGTACCACATGCCTTGTCTCTCATTTGGTCTCACAACTCCTATCTCATACCCCTCCACCAATAATTCAAGTAACCAATTAATGGTTTTTGTCATATCCTTCTATTTATATATATTCATGGCTGCAAGCATTTAGGACCAACACATCATTAACATCCTGAAAGCACTAAAGATTCAAAAATTTCAAGACTTTTCTTAACCCACTTTCTCTTCTCAAATCAATAGAACAATGGGTTTTCGTTTACCAAGTGTAAGAAAGTCATTATTTGCAGCAAATCAAGCATCTTCAAAACCGGTGAATGCGCCAAAAGGCTATCTTGCAGTCTATGTTGGAGACAAATTGAAGCGGTTTGTGATCCCTGTAGCATACTTGAACCAACCTTCATTCCAAGACTTGTTGAGTGAATCAGAGGAAGAATTTGGATATGATCATCCCATGGGTGGCCTCACAATCCTTGCAGTGAGGATGCCTTCCGACGTATAACTTCTTTCTTGAATTGACAATAAATCTCATAGTTTTAGAGACTAACATAGATTAGTGGAGAAATTTTGTAGAATAGGCATCTTCTCAATATGTAAAGATATCCATTTTTTGAGAAAGTGGGAAAAGAAACAGATTGACGAAAGCACAGTATATCATATTTTTTTGTGTAATGACAATGAATTCAACTACTCAAGTGGCTCCTTGGTATTTTCTGTTTATTATTTTCATTGTTTTCTTTTCTATGTGTAGGCAAGGTTTGAATTTGGTTAAAAAGCCAGACTTTTTTCTGATAAACTTCAAAGCAGGCACAGAAAACCATGCACATGATTCTTAATTAACAAGGGTACAACAAAAGTATTTTCAAAATATATTTTATTAATAAATATATATAGGAAATTAGAAGTTTAAGATGCAGGACACTAAACACACGAGGTACTTTCCCTGCTAAAACTGGTGCAACATATAATTGGACTTACATCAAGGTTTATTTTTTTCCTTGAATAAACTATTAGAAAGTCCCACATTGCATGTCTCAACTCTCTGGGTATAGCTTTTATATATACTAGCGGAAACATTTTTATATTTGAAATAATTCTCTAAATTATTTTTAGATCACATCAATCATGCTTAATACTATATTAGTAATTCTTTGTTAATATTTATGTAATAATTTTTTTTTGTGCATATAGTTAAATCACTTCAATAAATATTTATCTATAAGAAAACATCTTCTTTTTTTTTTTTTTTTTAATTTTAAAATTCCAAATTATCTCATTACTTTATTGTTTTTGTTTTTAAGAAAATCACTATTATTTGTAAATTTTTTTGTTTTATTTTTATTTTTCAAATTTCAACGTACTATTTAAAAATTATCATACTTTTTTCAATTTAAAATTTCAAACTACCTCACTACTTTTTTGTTAATTTTTTAAATTAAGACTCTAATCTTTAAAAAGTTTCCACATTATTGAAAAATTATTAAATTCCTAAATTTTAATTCCATTGTCATCCATTCCATATAGTCTTATCTCAACCAAAAAAAAAAAAAAAGAGTCAAACATTTAATAAGAAAATTAAATTAATAACAATAATATCCCAAAAAGAATAAAAAGAAAAACTAAAGTAGTAGTTAGTACTTAGTAGTGAAAACATGAAGTGTGTGATATTCCATTTTATATATAGGGTTCAACATGGAAGCAACTAACAGCATGTTCAAGTTGTCAGAACTACCCCAATACTTGTCAAATTTCAACTTCATCATTTTGGCAATTTCCTTTGTCCTTGAGTTTGCCTCTATAGAGATAGACATTTTTTTTTATCCTCAACCCGATTGCAAAGACCTCTGCAATGTATATATAACAAGTAGCCCAAGATGAACTAAATACACGCAAAGTGGATATCTTAAAAAATTCCAACTTTTTTAAAGATTTCAAATGCTTCTTGCCACTCAAGTGGAGTAGGCACACCCTCTCCCTTTCCAAGATCTTCACGGTACTTAGATTCTGTAATCTAAAACTCAACAAATGCCTTTTCAAACTTCAATGCGATATTCAACATATCATACGTGGAACTCCACTTAGTTTCAACATCCAAAATAACACCACTTTTTTATTCAATGTTACAACATTCAACACAAGTCTTGAATTTATGTTGTCTTGAAGGAGAAGACTTGGCATATTTCATTGCTGCATGAATTCTAATGATGGAATCACTAATTTCTTTTAGACCCTCCTTCACAATTAAATTTAAAATATATGCAGCACACAGTATATGAATTTGGCCTCCATTCAAAACTAAACCATTCCAAGAACTTAGCCTCATTTTCAAAAGTTCAATCCCACGATCATTTGATGACGTGTTGTCTATTGTGACACCCAAAACATGAGCCAATTCCTAAATATTCAAGGATTTTACAACCTTCTTAGCCATAATCTCTCTTGAATAACCTTTCACTTGAAAATAAAGTAAGGATTTTCTTGTGCAAGATGTAGTTGTTGTCTATAAAATGATCGGTTATACACATCATATTAATTTCCAGATTTCCAATGCCATTATCGAGCTCTTGGTGAGATTGCACCACAGTGAGAGGGCATTTTACGTTTCCGGTTGCGGCTGGTCGTAATCCACCCAATGCTGTTATGTCTGACAAGATATAATATGTACCACCATTTTTAACAGGAAAACCCTCACTATCTAGCACAAGCTGAGCAGTGGCTGAAGGTAGGTGTAAGGTGATGAAGCCACAAAGTAGAAGAAAGAGAGCAAACAATGTAGTAGTGCTCTTCATTTCTTAGTCATCAATTTTGTCAATCCTGAATAAGCAACGTTGGAGAATCAGATTCAGGATTATTTATAGAAATACAAGAATATAAAAAAAAGTGTTTTATTTATATATATATATATAGAGAGAGAGAGAGAGATGGTAAAATAAGAATATACATACAGATTGATGGAATCTATTATGTTTCTGGGTAGCTATGACCACCCCAACCTCGTAGGCCAAAGAGGAATCGCCCCTGCTCCGTGACTGCTAATTTTGGAACCAATTATAATTAAGTACCGATTTCATTTAAATTGGATAGAATTAATAACGATCAACTACCAGTATCTGTGAATCTGCGTAGACAAGTGTTTTGTTTACTAAAGCAAAAAGCATCTATATATATATATAAAAGATCAACTAACTGATGAATTTTCTGTCATTAAGATTTTGCGACGCACCTTTTACATACATGCCAATTAAGCATTCCATATAATGAATTTTATGTAAAATTAATCCACACTACACAACACACACATTTGCATACCATCCTCATCCCTGAGATAGCTTCGAAAACGTGAATATCCATTTGCAACAACATCAAGGTCAGAATAAAGAGAGAAGTTGTAGCACCCTACAAATTAAATAGATGAACATTGAATAAGCGATTGCACTGAATAAATATAATTTGATCTTGAATAAATTGATCAATTTACTCATGTTAAATGTATAGCTTTTTTTTTTTTTTACTTCATCAAGCAGTAGATTCGTTGGATTTTCTGAGATACAAAAAAGAAATTATTCCGTTTTGATACCTCTCTTGAACTTGAACCCCTTGACATTAATCTCCCTAAGGTACTGAAAAAAACAGCATCAGTCAGTTCATCACTGTAAAAAACATCAGAAAAAGAAGCATTTTCTGCATATCTTCAATAAATGTCTTCGAAAGTCCAAGAATACCTGCTGGAAGAACCAGTAGAAGACTATATAAAAAAGAAACATATCCCTGTTGGAAGTTAGAGACTCAAACTCAATCCACAAAAGAAAAAGAAAGAAGCAATAATTTCTTGGGAGAATTTTCATCACAGTAATTAACTTTACCTCTGTGTGCAAGGAGCCTCTCCTCTCCTGTTCTTTTTGCTACACTCTTTCTTTCTTGCAAACAAAGCATCTATTTTTCGGAACACCAACATATAGATGCTATATCTGCAAGAAATAATGAAGGTAGCAAGAGAGCGAATTGCGAAAGTAATGGGAGTAGTAAAAACTTTTGTGAAATTGGTTACGAGAAGGTGTGTTTTGAGAGTGAGAGTGAGAGACTATGAATTAATTTGCGCCAGATGATACAGAAAAAGAGTGTTGGAGTGGAGAGCAAGTTAGGTTTATGCCACATGATAAGAGACTGAGATATGAAACTATCTTTTGTTATTCAGTTTTACATATTCAGCCTTATAATATCAAGATTGTAATTCTAGAAAAATAAGTCATTTGGATTTAATAATTAAGTTTTACAAAATATATTAGTTTATACTCCAATTGTTAATATGAAAATTATCATTTCCATGCAGAAACAAATAAATACTATTATAATATCCTTATTGCCAGAAAATAATTTATCTAACCACAGTTAATTAGTTTCACATTACCAGATAACAGTTTTATCTAATTATAGCAGTTAGTTTGTTACAGCTACCATGTTATCTTAGCTTACTTTTGCAGAAACGCTTTTATTTGATGAACATGTATAGTAACCTATGTTATATAATTTAATATGTGAAAAACAATAAATTCTATTAAACCTTTGTAAAGATTCGAACACGGAATTGTTAAATAATACCTTGCCCCATTATTTACCAATTTTTTCCTGATGCTGAAATCTTGAATGAGAAAAAAACTAATATAGACCAAGAGAAAATAATGTTAAATGATCTTATGCTTTTATAATAGTTAAATAGTTACAATTTGTGATAAGAAATGATCTTGAGTTGAAATGGATAAAGTGCGTGTTTAGATTAAATCCGTAGACAAATGAAAATTGTTTTTGTGATGCATGTTTAAATTGTATGGGCTTGAATCTTAAACTAAGGGAACTAAAATTGTGGATCTTAAACTAAGGGAACTAAAATTTCAATTAAGCCTAGATTATATTATATATAGAAAATCTTGGACATTGAGTGTAAACACAGAATATAGAAGGGAGATGTAATAGAAGATGGAGTGATGTGGCGGCGTATGGTTGTGTATCTCAAAAATTATATTATATATAGATTATCCTTTCTTTTAAAAATAAAAATAAAAATAAAATAAAAAATGAAACAAAAATATAAAATAAAGTATAGAATAAAATAAAAAATTCACCAGCAGCATAACAACTACCACAATCTGATAAGTCAAACCTGACCCACTTACAAAACTTGTTGGCGGAGGAAGAAAAAAATAACAACTAAAAAATATTGTAGGAATCAAACACCGGTCAAATGAAACATATGGATTATAAACGGAAATAATTAATACTTTAGGAACAAAACATGATGCCCTTTTTGTTTTTGTGTCGGCCATTTAAAATCACCCTTATATGCTTAGGTGACAGTTTTTCAAAATTATTTTAAAATTTTTGTGATGGTTTATTTTCTGGCAGCCTAAAACTGTGATAAATTGCCTTACTCATACTCTGGCCAATGTGCTGCGTACCCCTTGCATGCACGGTGCGGCTAGAATGTTTTAACAAGGTTTGGGTGCAGGCCGGAAATAAACCACCGAATAACAAACTTTTTTAAAAATTGTATCAATTTTTGTTTTTAATGTTATGATTCTTTTTCTTATTCCTAGAAGGTAGTACAAAAAACAAAGGAAAAATACTTTAGAAATTAAGACGGATCAAATGAAATATTAGAAAAATACTTTCATCCTCGGGAGCCTATCTCTCTTGCCTTGCCAAATAGCTTCATAGCCACTGGATCATTCACCCTGAATATTTTAAAGCATGAACCGCAAATTAACATGAAGCAATATTAAAAACATCAGTATCTGTAATCACAAGGAAATCATGCAGAGAAAATTAAGAATAAGTTGAACATAATGATGGACTAAAAATATAGAAACCAAAAGGTTATCCTCACAAATCACAATAAGAAGTTTGATGGCTATGGACTGTCTGCTACATAAATATTAGCTACAATGGAGAATTAAAGGTAACATACTATAATGGAATCTTCCTTCATCCATGTCAAAAACATCTCTTACTACATATTGACAAGTAGCAACTTATAAACAAAATGATCTTAAAAGTGTGAAAAACAGACCAAGGACCACTAAGGCAAAATTAGCCATTCCATTTCACTAAAAAACAAGAACAATAAAATGAATGACTTTAGCCACATGTAGATGGAGAGAACGAAAGCCAAAATTGCAAGTATCTGACCCCACTTGGTGGAATAAGGCCTGATTATTGTTTTCTAAAACACAGGTCTTAGAAGCAGAACTATCTAAAGAATTTGCTGGAAAAAGTAACCTGCAAGCTTGTTATCTTAGCTACACAGCAAGTCACCACACAGATCAACCACACAAGAACTAAGTGAATGCCTAATAAAGTATATCCATCACAGAAATCATAGAAAAACTAAATTGGAATTAAAAAAAAAATTGAAAGAGAGATCAAGTTAAAAAGTCAAGCAAATAAGTAAGTCGTTTTTAACCATACATACCCATAATAACGATCTTTGATATTTTGTTGAGACAATTCCCCAGTTAGTTACTGGCATCTCATGTCTATAAGAGCACTCAGCTCCTCTGGTACATTCACCCCTGACGTAGAAGCTGCAAATGTGTGCCCGGTTTCTTTTGTAGTATGGTGTCGTCCTTTGAAGCTTCAGGATAGTATCATTTGGGCGTACTTTACCATAAGAAGATTGATAATCTATGCCAGCCCTAGCCTGCACCATGTTTTTATTGTTAGTGAAACCATCTCGTTCAAGTAGTGATCAAGGAGAACCGAGTCAGATTAAAAACAAAATTTGAAATTTTAATAGCTGTAGTCAAATGAGGATGTGAAAACGGTGTTCCATGGTTGAGTAACTCAGCAAGCAAATAAGAAAGGGAAAAAAAAAAAAAAAAAACTCATTACTTCTATGATGTTTTTTTCTTTAAAAAGAAATCCCAACACAAGTATCAAATAGGGTAGACAGCTTCAGGTGGAGCATTAAAGAATGTCAGAGTTGAACATATACACTAACTACTACTAGTGTAGCCAATCAGATAAAAAGAGGCAGCTAATAGGTTTGTGCATTATGCATATGAGCACACCCAGATTATGAGTAGGTTCAAGGATTAAGCTAAGCTATCTATCAGATGATGGTCACTAATCATCCAAATCAAGGAGCAAACAGTTAGCATCTTGATTATTGAAACAATTACAAGTTACAATGGCAAAACGCCACTATTGACCATTTACCAAACATTAATTAGGTTCAACTATTATCAACCATAAAATGACTTAACATAAGGAAAACATACCTTGCAGCAAAAAACTCCCTATTAACATCACTCTTTGGAATAGAGTCATTGGAATCAATACTGAGCGCAGTGTCTCTGACTTGAACCGGTAGTCCATATTCAAGATCGAGAAGGCACACTTGGCAGACATTTTTCAATTTACTACACGTCTGACAGATCTCGCTTTTCTTATATCTTGCATCTCGGCCAGGTCTCCATCTAAAAACCGTGAATGGCCGTGTACAAATCTTGCACTCCTTATCATACTCTGCTCTTGTCTGCACCCAAAGATAAACATAACAAAAAGCAATTAAACAAGGAATTGGATTCCCCCAATCTCATCTTTAATGAAACACACTAAAATCTGAAAATTAATAACTATGCACGTTCATGGACTCCCACAACTGACAACACCATAGTTTTTCATAGTACACCAGGAGATCAGCAAGATCATATACTGATAGTTCCAAACTACTCTGTTATTGACAAAAGTAACGTTCCATACTACCAAGATAAAGAAAAAAAATTAAAATAACTACTTATAACTTTAAATTACCAAACAATGAAAGGACCACGAAAAAAAACACATACTCCTTACTCCGTTTTATGTCCCAGAATCTCAAATTCTACTGAAACCGAAAGCAAAATAAAAACCATAAAATCGCTCTTTCAATCAAAAAGCCCCCAGAGGAATTAAGCTACGACACTTCGGCATTCCATGTTCAAACAGTTGAAAACAAAACCATTGGCCTGCTGCCTCACTAACAACAAAGGCTTAAAACTGACACTTGCACAAATTCACTCTTCAACCTAACGAGGTTCCATGCATCAAAATCCAACTCAGTTGTTTCTTAAACCTTCCAATTCCCAAACAATCACAATTATCATAAATAGGCGCAGTGAATCATAATCATCAATCTACCACGCAATTCACAACCCTACAATTAGACGATTCAATAACGTATTCAATCTGACGAAAGAACAAAACAGAGAGATTTGAATAGTTTAAGAATAACCTGGAAGAAGAAGAATTATCGAAATGAACCATTCGAACGTAGGGGCTGTCGCGGAGGCAGGATTCGCCTGGAAGAAGAAGAAGGATTATCAGTGAGTCTTTTGACAGGCAATAATCAGTGCACCTGTGCTGAGGATGCAATGGTCCTTCCCGCCAATTTAAGTGTTCTTAATTTTATTTTATGTTATATTTTATACTTGATATGCCTGCCTCTCTTTCCCGCCAAAACTAAAGATCATTAATTTATTAAGCTATTTTTAGCTTATTAAAATTCATGTAAAAAGTTATTATGAATGTAAAACTAAATGCAGTGATACAATAGAGAATGATGGAAAAAGTGTGTAGGAGTAAGTAATCTTATTACTAAAAATAGAAATTGAAAAGAGACTATTCTTACATTAATAAAATGAATAAACAGGTAATTCAATGAAACTGTTGAAGAGGCTTTCAACCACTTTCTATAATAAACAACAATTTAACATACTGAACTCACTGAGCCTACTAAGGCATATAAGCTATTTTGAATCAGCTGCAAATTGACTTGAAGTTCCTTCTTTCACGTAACTCTCCTTTTGTGAGATAACTCCCCACCATCACTTTCCCACCAACTTCACCATCACCATCATGATCATCATCATTTCTCTTGCTACAAATTTTCTTCTTCTTGTTGCTCTGATCTCTTTCTTCACGCATCCACTTCTCCTTCATAGTGTTCCAAGTGACTTCAAAAGCGTCACTGATCCTACTTGCGGTTCTGTGAACCTCACTCCTTTGAGGGTACTGCAATGCATAAGACAACACAAGCCTCACATCATCCACAAACTCATCTGCCTTTGAGTAAGCCAGGCTCTTCAACTTCGTCTCAACATCTTCCAAACCCTTTGGCTTTCTCAAAGCCTCCGTCTTATCAAGGACGTACCGAACCTTAGGATCAAGAATATCCTTCTTGAAAACCCACGCATCTCTTCCTACCATCAAACGTTTCAACATAGCCCAGCACTGCATCTTCTTGCAACGGTCCAACGTCATTGTCATTGCATGATGCTGCACCTTTCGCTTCTTCTCTTTCTTATTGCACTCCACACGCACGGTATCCTCTTTCTTGTTCTTCAATCTACCGTCCTCAGACCCAGTTTTTGAGATTCCAGAATCAGCAACAGAAGATTGGGAGGTGTTTTTGGTGTCAACGTCAACCCATATTGCCATGGCATAATAACCCTTCTTGTTTTTGAGTGGATACACTTTGGACACTCTGTGAGATGGTTGGTTGCATGAATAAGAAACCTGAGAGGGCACTTCATGCCTTAGAGAAGGTTTAGAGAAGAACTTTATAATGAGTTTTTTTCGAGGATATTGTTGTGTTGTTGCCATGAGTGCGTAGTTGTTGCAAGAAATGTAGATCAAAAGAAATTCTCAATACAAGTAAAGAAGCTCTAATTCAAGACTGCGTTTGAGATTTGAGATTGGAGGGAGAAGCCAAGATAACGAATAAGATAGAATTTAACCACGTGAACTTTTTTTAAAATACAAATTGGATCATTTTATCTCCAAAAAGATAAAGTATATCTTTATTTAATGAATTAGTTAAAGTAATTAGTATAATATAAAAAAAGATAAGGTAATAAGATAAAACCCTTATACTTACTATCTAATGTAATAATTATAAACAACAAGAGTTCAAAGGAAAACAACTTTTTTCACGGGTTATGCTATTTTGGTGCTGAATGAAAACGCCAGCATCATTGATGAAAAGGGTTAAAAATAAAATTAAAATATTTTTATAATTTTATTTGTCATACAGCAATAAATAAATTAGCCACCCTGGAGAGTGACTATTTATTCGGTACTTATAAAAAATATAAACAAAAATTAAAATTTGTAGAGTCATAGGTGAAAAAATATTAAATTTTTAAACTTAACAATCACCATTATTTTTAAGTTCGCTAGTTTTAAATTATAAAACCTAATAAAATTTTAAAAGTTAAATTTTAAATTACAAAAGCTTTTATTAGTTAAATTATTAACAAAAATTTAAGATATATTGTCAACAATAATATGAAAGAAAGAGTCTTTGCATCCATGCATGTCTTCCCACGGTCATGATGCCTCGTAGTGAATTATTCATCTCTAATGCTTATGAAGTGAACACAACCTCCTAGTAATCTACTCCTTTAAATGTGTAGTCCGAGATCATTACAGTCAGAAGCACATATGTCACATGCAAGTAAAGCCAAACAAACAAATTTGGGCTCGTGGACTACCCGTGAAACTCGCACGATATAGAAACTAATTTTTAAACCAGTTTAACTAACACGCCTGGCAAGCACTTGGAATAAGTACCATGGGGTGTGTAGGTAAGAATTTATAGGTATTAATTAGAAAAAGTAAATATATAAAATAGCACAAGTGGAATCTTCCTTGCATGGTTTTAAAAAATTTCTTTTGATAGATGAGCACAGACGTTGACCCAATAGAAACTAAAACTTGAGAAACGTAAATTTCTTCTTGGGTTAAAAGCTGTTTGTCGTCGCTCTCTGTCGTGCCACTCATCGCTAAGGCTGGGACAAGTCAATTCTCACTTTGTAGATGTCACACACTGTGACACATCTTAGAGTCATACTACAATCGTCATCACCACTCAACCTTGCACATCACGATCACTACTGATCGTTGTCATCTCGTTGTATTGTTGATCGTTGTTCGCTCGTCACACTGCTAGTTGTCATCAGCTCGTCGCACACTCCTTTGTGCAGTTACCCACCATTTTTATTATTATTGTGAATGCAGCGATTGGGGGCTCATTAAAATTGAATCCATTAACTTTATGGGCTTTGCGGTGCGGATTCTGCAATTTGCAGATTTTGGGTTTGTAGGCTTCCAGGGAGGGCTTACCGATGCCCAACTCCACATGCAAGGAGCCACATGTGTCACACGCAAGATTAAGCTCACCCAAACAAACACATGTAAAGAATGATTATATTAAAGAAAATAGCTAGTTATATCTATAGCTCAAATTACCAAGCATGACATCTTAAAAGAAAGAAAACAATGAGATTTAAGTCATGCCAAGAGGGTCTCATATATAAAATCAATCACCACATCATAGCTCAATTTCCAAATATCACCACAATCCATCAACTATCATGAATCACATTTAAACATCAACTATCATGTTTTTAGCCAATTAAATTTGAGTGATTTTTTTTTTGTCCTTAAAAAAATTCTGCGCTTATTTGTTCCTCAAATATTTGAATGTTTTGTGTTTTTTAGTCCTTCAAAATAAATCTATTTATAATAGTCCTTTCAATTTTCGAAAAATTACTTTTAGTTCCTCTATATTGATTGCGTCAATTATATTATAATTTGTGACAGATTTTCATCCTTAGATTTATTTTTCTTACATTTTTTAAAGTGTTTTTTTTTTTTTTTTTTAAAACAGGGAATTCCATAAAGAAAAATACAATAAAAACATGGATGTGGATTTATCAGAGTTCTTTTACTTATTTTTTAAATATGCTAACAATTTTAAAACTGCTAGAAAACAATTTTAGGACTAATGAGAGGAACTAAAAATATGTTTTAAGAAAATTGAGGTACTAATAAAAAAAAATTTTAAGGACTAAAATATACAATTACTCAAATTATTGATACCAATAATGGAAGTTTTTTTTTTAAGGACTAAAAAAATAATCCCTCAAATTTAAAGGACTAGAAACTTATTTAAGCCCTTTTGAGTAAACAATTTTATAATGTGATTGCATAGCCATTTTTCTCATTCTATAAATACCTTAGTTTCTACATCTCAACTTATATAGTAAAAACAGATTTAATATTCAATGCCAAAATTGAATATGATCATTGTTTTCAAATGATCAATTTGATCCACTTAACAAAAAAAAAAAAAAAAGAATAAATTAAACTTTTTAAAAGATAAGAGACCAAATCGAATATAATCTATAACATAAAGGAGTAAAAGTACATTTTAGCCTAAAAAAAAAAACATATTGAATAATGATTCAGTTTGCTTAATTGTTTTCTTTTGTTTAATCAATTCGGCTTAATGATTAATTCCGTCCCTATATTATTATAAAAATATCAATTTGATTCCCACATTTTAAAATGCATCAATTTGGTCGTTGTTGTTATGTTCGCTAATTTGACTGAAAAATTTATGTTACGTGGAACTACGTTATGTTGTAACGTTTATCCTAACTTAACGTCGTTAACACCAAATTGACAACAATAACCAAATTCGTGTATTTTTAATAATTCATGAATGAAATTGAAACATTTTAAAACGTTGATGTTTTTGAAATAATGTATATATCTTGTCACTTTACTTTTTCATTTGATAAACTAACCAAGGGGTGGAATTTATTTCTCTTACGAAATACATGTTTTTAATTTGAACAAAAATTGCGTTTGTTTTTCAAACAAAGTCTGTTTTAAAACTTTTTTTTTTTTCTTTTACACATACAATAGTTCGTTTTGTTTTATAGAAAACTCTTGCAAAATTTTTAAAAACACAATTCAATTGTTATTTGTCTTTATAGATAGTTATTAGTTGAATCCTTCAGATGTATTGACAAAAAAATCAATTTTCTTTGGTATAATTTTTGTGTCTGTACATAGAAACATTAAAAGACAAGCTAGGAAAGCCAAATAACATTAGATATTTTTTTTTAAAAGACCAAATAACAATACCAGGTTCAAACAAAAGACACTCTCTAAACCTTGCTAAGAACAGCATTCTTTTTTAAGGCATATGAGCTAAGCCAATACACTTGGAACATCAACATCTCCCAATGGTATCATCTCTCATTGCCAAGACCATTGATGACGTCCGTAAACAAATTCTATTTTTGCATGTCATCTACAGTGACATTGGTCACTGGGCACCCTTGGACATGATTCACAAGTGCTTGCTCTCCCATGGTTTCTGCTCCATTGTCAACAATTGTTTTTACCATTTGGGCTTGGTTCATGTGATGGAACAAATGAGAATGTGTATAAAAAAAATGGATTAATTATATTTTTGTTCTCTAAAGGAAAGAAGCTGACTAGTCTTAGTCATAGTGTTTATCTCTATTTTCTTTTAGGCAAATAAAATATGTTTTGATCCCGAAAGTATTGAACATTTTTGTTTATAGTCCCTAATATTTTATCTGACTAGTTTTAGTTCCTAAAGTATCTTTCCGTTTCTTTCAGTCCCTCCGTCAACGAGCTCTGTGAGTGGATGATGTTTAACTTATCAGATTGTGACGTGTCATGTTTATTATTACTAGATATTGACCCACGCGATGCGCGGATAAATAAAAAAAAAACCAATTAGATTTTTTATTAGTTAATGTATTAGTTTTATAAGTGATTTCATTCAAGTATACTATGTATGCTAATCGTAGATGTTTTTGTGAAGATTTTATCTTATTTTTGTAAAATTTTGCATAAGGATACCTTTCTTATAAAAAAAGTTTAAGAACATCAATAAACAATAAATTTATAATGTTGGAGTAAATTCTATTTTCTATCAATAATAATAAATGTTTTAAATATATACAACTTGGGGAAGGGTGATGATTCATATTATATATGCTCATTAACTTGGGGACTAAGTAAATCTTATTATTTTAAAAAAAATCAATATGAAATGTTTTAAAGAATAACACAAAAATAATAATAAATGTTTTTAATATATACAACTTGGGGAAGGGTGATGATTCGTATCATATATGCTCACTAACTTGGGGACTTGGTAAATCTTATCTTAACAAAATATACAACATACATAAAATTTGTTTAATCTTATCTTATCTTGAAAAAACCGACATCCTATTATTTTTATTTAAAAAATCAATATAAAATAGTTTTTGAAGAATAATAAAAATAATAATAAATGTTTTAAATATATAAAATTATTTTATCAATTATTATTAAAAAAATATATATAAAAAAAAACGTAGAATGTTATCATTGATATTAGTTTATAATTTTTATACCTTGACTTTTATAATTTCAAATAATATTTGGACATTGTTGTATTTTATTAAAAATTATATGTGAGTAGCTCTATGTATTAGCAATTATGCGTGTTTTATTAAATATATATGGATGATTCAATTTATTTTGTTTTTCTTTCCATACTATTTTTTATGATAAACAAACACCAACAGAAGTAGGTGGCCTAAA
This sequence comes from Amphicarpaea edgeworthii, assembly GCA_014843725.1. Taxonomy (NCBI): domain Eukaryota; kingdom Viridiplantae; phylum Streptophyta; class Magnoliopsida; order Fabales; family Fabaceae; genus Amphicarpaea; species Amphicarpaea edgeworthii. Next base: position 7,491,793 of record CM026329.1, read on the forward strand.
CCCTAAGGATATTATTCATGTGCTTAAGGACAGATACTTCACCACAAAAAAATCCGCCTTTAGCGGCGGTGAAATCTTGGCTTTACCGGCGTTAACAACCGCCGCTAACAATCGTTCCCTCAGTTATAAAACCAGACGCAAAACTTGCCTTCCTTAACGAATTGAAATTGACGTCGGTTTTGATTTTTCAGTTTCAAAAAACTTGAATTTATACTGATGCAACATGGGTTTCAAAAGACGGATTTGAAGGCTTATAATAAATGGATAAATGGTTAGAACTCCTCAAATGTTACAACAGCTAAAAACAGAAGAAAAAGAAAAAAAACACACACACACACAAACAGATAACTGATAACAACGTGCATGATCCCCAAGATTGATACACATCAAGAACTGAATAAAGATTCGTGATAAATATAAAATCAACAAGGCATCTATAATAAATGTACATCAGTTGAACAAATCAACCCAGGAAACAAAGAAAAACAATAAAGGATTATAAAGAAAAAAGTGGAGACGACATAGAGAAAACACACCCGAACAAGAACAAGAACAAGGTGAAGAAGAAGAAAACTGCGAATGATTCTTTATCTTCCAGGCCTCATCATCATCATATATTCTTCAGCTTCTTCTTCTACTTTCTTGAAGCAGCATGCACTTCGTTGGAGAGTTTCCTCTTCTCGGTGGAAGAAGAACAAGAATCAAATGCATGAGAAAGAAAGAGAGAGAGAGAGAGTCTGAAAACTTACACGTTTATTAGCCTCCTGGGGATTGGAGAAGAAGCATGCATAACTTTTCATGGCACGTTAACTAAACAGTTCCATAGCTCTTTACCTGTAAGACCCTCAACATCGATGTTATTTACATCAAAGAAAGAAAGAAGATGATGTAACAGATAAAGAGCTTCGGAAATGTTTCTAAAACGTGTGTTTCCCTTTCCTCAGATCTGAACCTTCCCATCTTCATATTATTCAACTTGGGGAAGGGTGATGATTCATATTATACACGCTCATTAACTTGGGGACCAAGTAAATCTTATTATTCAAAAAAAAAAAAAAATCAATACAAATTTTTTTAAATTATAATAAAAAAATAATGATATATGTTTTAAATACATACAACTTGGGGAAGGGTGATGATTCATATTATATATGCTCATTAACTTGGGGACTAAGTAAATCTTATTATTTTAAAAAATCAATATAAAATATTTTAAAGAATAATAATAAAAAAAATAATAATTTTTTTTTAATATATACAACTTGGGGAAGGGTGATGATTATGCTCACTAACTTGGGGACTAGGTAAATCTTATCTTAACAAAGTATAGAACTTACATAAAAAAAAATTTAATCTTATCTTATCTTGAAAAAGCTGAAATCTTATTATTTTTATTTAAAAAATCAATATAAAATATTTTGAAGAATAATAAAAAAAATAATAAATGTTTTAAATATATAAAATTATTTTATTAATTATTATTAAAAAAAATAAAAAAATAAACCTTTAATGTTATCATTGATATTAATTTATAATTTTTATACCTTGACTTTTATAATTTCAAATAATATTAGGACATTGTTGTATTTTATTAAAACCCACGCAAAACTTGCCTCTGTTAACGAAATTGACATCAGTTTTGAATTTTCAGTTTCAACAAACTTGAATTTATATTGATGCAACATGTGTTTCAAAACACGAATTTGAAGGCTTATAGAGAGGCCAAGGGTATACCTAGAAGCTATATAGTAATATTCCCAAGACAACGGTACCCATGTAAGATAACAAGTTGCCTTTCCAAGAGGCAAGCTCCGCTTTGATTTTGTCCGCAATGGGCTGCAAGTGCCTGGTGTGAGGTTTACCCACAAAAATGGGCACCTCAAGGTAACGAAAAGGCAATGAGCCAAGTCCAAAGACAAGACAAGATCTGAACAGAGAATGCTTGGCAGCAGGGCAACGACCAAATTAATATTTGCATTTCTCCGGACTGGTCCATTGCCCCGAGATCTCTCCATAGCATTGAAACAACGGTTGCAAATTTTCCAGATTTGATCTACTCCCTTTACAAAATATCATGACATCATCGGCGTAAAGAACATTGGAAGGAAGCTTGCTACTCTTGGCACCAACCATGGGGTGCAATTGACTGTGTTGAGCCAAGGAAGAAATTCCACGGCTGAGAACATCTTTAGCAAAACTAAACAAAAGAGGAGACAATGGGTCACCTTGCCGGACACCCCTTTTGCACTTAAGATAACCAATCGAAGAACCATTCACCAAGAAGGATAGGCAAGCTGATTGGAGAATGAGATGGATCCATGAGCAAAAAATGTCATTAAAACCAAATTGCTTGAGAGTCGGCAGGAGGAAAGACCAATCAAGCGTATCAAACACCTTTCGAATGTCAAATTTGATAGCTAAATTGACATCATGAGTCTTGGTGTCCAGCATATTAATTGCTTCTGAAGTGATTGATGGTGATGCATTCAAGAATTTGTCTATTAGGAATAAAACCTTTGGTAGAAGCAGCCACCGGATCCATCAGGACCCAGGGAACTAGAGCTGGTCATGGCAAAGACTGCAGACCGGACCTCTTCCAAGAGGGGAATGGCTGTGAGCATGGAGTTTTCATCAGAGGAAACCAAAGAAGGAACGACAATTTGCACAAGGTCATTCATGGAGCAGTTATTGTCCGAAGCATAAATATGCACAGAGTATTGAAGCACATGTTGCTGAATAGCATCTTGAGAATGGATTAGTTCCCCATCATGTCTAAGGGAGCTAAGCCGCTTGGTGGAGTGACGATAGGATGCCATGCGATGAAAAAAGGAGGTATTCCTGTCGCCTTGGGTGACCCATTTTAGTATGGATTTCTCCTTCCAGAAAATTTCCTCAAGTTCAAGAGTCTTTTGCAACTCGGTTTGGGCGCATTTTTCCAGAGCAATCAAATTATCTAAGGGACCAAGAGCATCAATTTTTGCCTGAACATCAGCGAAGGATTGAGTTGCAGCCTTCACCTTCTAATGAATATTACCAAAGACCTCTACATTCCATTTTTTCAGGGCTGTCTTGACATTTTTTAATTTCTCTCTCAGCACAAACATAGCACAGCCAAGAATGGGCTGCTGCCAAGTGTTTGAGCCACATAGCATGAAATTTGAAGCTGCCAGCAGGTCGAACAACTCCTGAGCAGAGTGAAAGAAGCAGCGGATGATGATCTGATTTACTGCGAGCAAGTGTGGAGCAAGTAATTGAAGCAAAGCAGTCCAGCATGGCTTGATTACAAACAATCCTGTCCAGCCGTAAAGCAATATTGCTGCTGCCAATTCTACCATTCAACCCGGTAAGTTGATGTCCCCGTGTAGGTAGATGAATGAGATTATTTGCGTTGGTCCAACCACTAAAATCATTGCAAGAGGTAGAGGGTGGAGGGTTACCGCCTCATTTTTCATGAGCACCAAGGATGGCATTGAAATCCCCAATGAAAGTCCAAGCACCCATAGAGGAAATCTGAAGTTGGGACAGAGCTTCCCACAAAGTCCGACGCTTAATATATGTGGTGGCTCCATATACAGCAGCCACATGAAACGTTGTAGCATCCACAAAAATAGACAGGGCAATAAATTGATCAGCAGTAGAAATTAAAATGGGAGACAATTCGGTCGAACAAAAACACCAAAGGTTAGGAGAAAGGTTAGGCCTATGGTTTGTAGCAAAGAGTTGTAAAGTAAATTGCGATAAATAATTGAGAGGTATTCTATCAATTGAAATCATAGGTTCAGAAATAAAAACCATGTCAGGTTGGTGAGTCTTACACAATGAAGACAGCACACACCTAGATTCTGCATTAGTTAGGCCTCTCGCATTCCAATAAAGGATCTTCGTTTAAGATTTGAGGTAGTGCCACCTCGAGTGTTATACCTCTTTCTTTGCTGCTGCTTCTTTTTCTTTGGGATTTGGAAATTACAGGAGTAAATCCATCCTGCATCAAGTCTTTAACCCCAGAAGGAACTTTATCGTCCTCTTTGTCCTCTTAAGAATCCTCAGAATCATCATTCTTATAGACTCTATGCATATTGTGTTGAACCTGCAAAGGGGTTGCAGCCACCTCAACTACAATGACAGCAGAGTCAGAAACATGTTCTGAGTTCGAGGCCTCCTCCACTTGCCAATCCTGACGTGCTGCAAAATGGTTTGCATGTGTGGTAGAATGTGGCTGTCCTAAGCCAGAAGCTTGAGCAGATTCATTTTGGGGTGTGGCTGTTGTTTTCAAAACTGAATGTGAAGAATCCTCCCCTTGATGTGGCGACATGCGGCCAGATTCCTCTTCCGAATTAAAAGGATTTGTTGCCTGGACAACAGTCCCTGCCTGTGTGATGTGACCAGGATGCTCCTGCCGAGGGTTGTGGACAAGGGTAGCTGCATCAGGGGCCTGTCGCGGGATTGCTGAGGCAGTTTGCTCCTCCGTAGAGTTGGCATTATGTCCAAAAGGCTGGTTTTGATCAATTGGATCAGCAGGGTCCTCTTGTCAGGGAATAGAGACATCTACGGTCTTAGGTTTGGGGATAAAAACAGACTCTCTCTCGACTTGGGTTGCTGCTTGCCAATTCTTTCCTTGTTATGTCTGCAGTTAGAAAGACTATGCCCAACAATTTGGCATTTATCACAAAAGGCAGGAAGACGTTCATAAATCAAATTAACATAGAAAGCAAAGCCTTCCCGTTCCACCATAAGTTGTTCCCGAATTGGTTGCTTGAAATCCACATCAACAAGGATACGTGCATAGTGACCAAAGGACCGCGAAGAGGTTGCTTCATCCACAACAAGAGGAATGCCAATGCCTCTAGCAATAGCAAACAAAATTTTTCTCCTCCAATATTCCTGGGGCAGGCCATGGACCTTAACAAAACAACATTGTATACCATGCTTATGTTTGTACCCATTTAACATTGGGTATGTGTTCCTGCACCTCAACCTTGACTCAGCTATTTGATTCTTCTTCTTCTTCTTCCACCAAGAAGAGGAAACTCTCCCACGATGTGCATGCTGCTTCAAGAAAGAAGAAGTTGAAGAATCATGATGATGAGGTTTGGAAGATCAAGAAAGTGGTGAAAGAGAGTGATGTTGGGAACATGAGCAGGTTAGTGCTGGGAAGAGACACGGCTGAGGAGTTTGTGCTTCCTGTGTTGGGGGCTTATGCTGCTGAGATTGATAGAGGAGTTGCTGTTAAGGTTTGGGATGTTGACACAAAGTCCATGCACTCTCTTGTTTTCAAGAGATGGGTTTATTTTGGTACACCAAAATAGTCCCACATTGCTTAAAAAAAGAGGTTAAGGGTAGTTTATATAGTCCTTCTTCCCATGACCCTTTGAGGTGTCAATTAAAGGACAAGCCCATGAAGCTAAGGCCATTGCTAAAGCAAACAATACTTTGGATAACCATTTGAATAATGATGACTCTTTTATTTGCTACACCAAAATAGTCCCACATTGCTTAGAAAAGAAGGCAAAGGATAGTTTATATAGTCATTCTTCCCATAACCCTTCGAGGCGCCAATTAAAGGACAAAACCGTGAAGCTATGGCCAATGCTAGGATGGTGCCTAAACGATGTGGTTGACTTGATGTAGAAAAATTGGAGGGTCTAGCTAGCTAGCCTTCGTCAAGTCCCACAATCGCTTAGGAATCGAGGTCTTGGGTAGTGCCCATGTCCTTAACCGTGAAGCTATGGCCAATGCTAAAGCGGACAATACCTCAGATGGTGCCTAAACGATGTGGTTGACTTGATGTAGAAAAATTGGAGGGTCTAGCTAGCCTTCATCAAGTCCCACAATCGCTTAGGAATTGAGGTCTTGGGTAGTGCCCATGTCCTTAACCATCCGAGGCGCCTTTTAACAATGTACCCTAACCATCTTGGAAGTCTGAATTTGGTCATTTTGATTGACGATAAACTTAATATTAGATTTTTCGTTAATTCGCTTTTTCATTGGATACACTTTTCATAAAATTTTTCACTATGTTTATCGCATGTTTTTTTATTCTAACATTAGTTGAGTTTTATAGTTCTAAGTGAATCTAATGAAATAATTTTTACGTTTTGAATTAGTCAAAAATTGCGTCACAAAATTGAAAATCATATTTGTTTTGAGAATGACCATTTTGACTCATTTCTAAAACATAAATGACTAAACGGAGCAAAAACTAAAATATAAATGACCAAAAGTGACATTTAACCCTCAAATAATTGTTGGGAAATTAATCGAATCACAACGGCAAAACCCCTAAGTGCCAACGATGCATCCAAAGAGTAAAAGATGAAGTCTAGGAGTGTGGGTACGAAGGAGAAGTGGCTATATACCTCTTGCTCATTTATTCCATGACAGCATCATAAGCAATAGCTTCTCCACTTCTTTTTTCTTCAAAACTTGTTTTTTAAGAGCCCTACTTTCCAAGTTGCTTCACAGGTTAGGAAATGGGTTCGCATGTCATGGGAATGAGAGGAAGAAGAGGATTTAAAACAAAAAAAAAAAAAAACAAACAAATAGGTCATTTGGCCTAATTTAAATGAATTATTATTATTTTTTAGATTGGAGTTGTTTTAGGTCTCAATTGCTGTCAATTTTGTCTTCCAATTCAGATGAATGGAATTATGAGCAAGAAACACAATTATATGCACATCAAAACAAACCCTATTACATCAATCAAATACCAAAGAAAAACCTTCCTTAATGTCACAGCAATATTTCATAAGCACAATCCTTCATCTTTTCCCATAATTCATCCACTATTTATGGACACAGAGAGGATAAACAAAAGCAATGTTGTTAAACATAACATGTGTTTCAACTAAACCACAACCCTCCATATATGTTTATATATAATACATGTAATGAGCAGAAAGATAGATACAATATTCTTTCTAATTAGTTACAATGTTTAAAAAGTGATCACTAGTACTTGTACACATGACCAAAATTTAGATTCTTAATCACCTGATTGCACACATCACATGTTCTGTTGCCTTCGATCTTAAACCATTTAACTGCACACCAACATGTCTACCTCGCTACACTAAGTGAGTAGCTGTTGTCGCCTCGTTCGTCACCACACACAGAGTTGGAAATATTAATGCACATCCCATTCCAGTTGGTTCCTCTGACCAACTCTCACTGAGAATACCTTTCTCGTAAAACGTGTCATTGACATCGTAATCACGTCCAAACACGTCAATTTCACTTGTACCGATGTCGAAGGAAATCCTTTCCTTTTGCATCTCACTAAACACATCAAACAAAGCAATGCGTGCATTAAGCATCGCACGCCTGTCATGAACACTGTTCACGACCCCACCCCATCAAGTTTTATTAAATCTTATGTACTTCTCACATACACTCAAGCATTATGCTTCAATTGAATATGCTACTCCAATCCATTGCAAGGATCCTACTTCTAAGTATAAGTCCAATGATTTATTTACTCATGTCTCATTAAATTAACTTGTTATTAAATTCTCACTCTTTGAATTGATTTATTCACTAATTTCTTAATGAACTCATTTATTAATTAAGACTGCGTCTTAATCTCACAAATGCACTCCATCTGAGTCCATTTTCTCCCCACAAGGACTCACCATCCTTGTTTTCCCCAGAAACAAACAATTAAGTCGCACAATCCAATCAATCAATCACATAGATACAACCAACCCCAGTAGTTGGTGCCCAGGGGTCACACTTCCCAAGTCTCAAATGCCAGTTATAAAAATGCATGATTCACAGAGGATATTTGATCACATATCAACATCACATAATACACAGTAACCATAGGGATTCTCCTTCTAAGGTAGAACATCCCCTCATACTTGCATTCCAACAATTCATGTCATATTTATAAACCAAAAACACTATTACAAAAATTATTTGATATACTGTGAGAACTCAGAATATCATGAAAATTGGTACAGAGATACTCTCCACCACTCTTATTTCGACTCATAAATTTTTCAGTTGAAAATTATAAGTATAAATATTTTATTTTATTTAAAAAGTGTTTTTGGACCAACTCCAGAATCCATGGTTTAATATTTATTTACCTAAGTAAACATAGTCCGTTTTACAAACCCTTTCACAGGGAGATTCCCATAAGCCTCATTTAACACGTGTATTTCTCAGAATTTTAAAACATACATAAGACTCCTTTTTGAATTAAATAGTCCCTAACATTCAGCAACATGATTGGGACAAAACAACCATTTATAATTATGAAAATCTTGAAGAAAATTCAGAGAAAAATGTCACATACCATAAATCACAAATAGTACCTATTGTAAATTTATCAGAATTTAAAATGCACAAAATATAATTTTAATCTTTTAAAAACCCTATTGAGTGACTAAACTCGGTTTTACTAATTATATTTTGGAAAAATACCTAGGGGCTTTCTAAAATCCCAAAGAAAATCACGGACGTTAACAATTATTTATGAAACAACATAGTGTTTCCAGATTTCTTCAAATGTTCCTCTAAATAATTTCCAAGGACGAAACAGCCCCAAACTCAACTATTTTCTAAATTAAAGATTGGACTTTTAAAAATAGTTCCTTAACTCCAAAAATTCTGAAATTTTTACCATAGCATCCAGAGGTATCCTAGAGTACCCATACGGTCTTCAACCTTATAACAAAGCACTAAATAATTTTGAAAATTAAAAAACACAGTTTCAGCCCCATATGCAATAATGACCATTTTTCATCCAAAACAAGTATTTCAAAACATATTCACCACCAATTCAGTTCAACAAGCTCAATGAAACAGTAAAACTCAACAAAAAAAAAAAATGTGGTTGAAGGTTAGAATGGAACAACTCCTCCATACCTTAGTTTCAAAATGCACAAAAGTGAGCTTAAATCAAAGCTTGTGTTCTCTCCTATAACATACTAGAATTTAATCGGTGCAAACTTACTAATTAACTCAGAAATTTAGAGAGAAGGTGGAGTGTTTTAGGGAGAAGGTAGAGAGCTTCATGAACAAGGAACCAAGAAGGAAATGTTTTTTGAACCAAATGTTTACTTTTTCTCTCTCCCTTCATATAAGGTACAGATCCTTATTATAACTTGGCAGCTCCTAAAGCTAGGGCCGGCACCCACAAGGAACGTGCTCATCTCCCTTAAAAAAAAATTAGGTCGGGCCAATTAAGGCCCATTACGTTTAGGGTTGGGTTTTAGGCTCGGGTCGAGCTTTTATCGCGATTTTCATCATCTGTGTTTCAAACGTTTTGAAACTAACCTTTCACTTAAAAACCATCCTAATTAAATGTTCAATGCTCTAAAATCATTAAAAAGATCATTTGTAGATGAAAAATGATAAAAATTGCACTGCGGGTCATTTTCATAGAAATTACGAAAACGGTCCGACAAAACCAAAATTCAATTTTTATAAGCAAAAACACAAATAAAGCATACAATCAACATTATAATTGTAATTACCATTCTCCGAGAACATTAAAATGTTAATTACGCACAAAGACGAATAAAAAATTACTGATTTCACCCCCCCTCTAAAATTATCAAAAGAGTGTAATTTTACAGGTGTTACACCTTATTGTCGCCGCATTCATTGACTTCCTCACCCTTATTGCCAACGATGTTCTCTGGATTTCATTTTCACCCTACCCCCCATACTTTAAAACAATCACGGTCACCTTTGGGAGCCGACGACGTCACCATTGTCAATCCACTCATCACCTTCCTCACTATTTTTCTCCGACTCCTAAACTTCATCATTGCCTCGGCCCTGGTCACGATACCACCATTCTCAACCAAGTTCAAGCCCAAGCCCAGTTGCCTACTGGCTTGGCCAAGGAAATCGTGGCACAAAGAGCTATCATGGTCTCCTCTTGATTGTAATGTAGTTTATTTACAACCAATTCTGTGTAGTGTGTAAATTGTTGCAGTGTACATTGAGAATTGGTAATATGCATTGATTAATCTAATTTGCGAGTGGTGTATCGAGAGAATAACAATAATAAATAATAATTTACTATTTGCATTTACATTGTTTGGAATGATAAGGTTTTGATATCTTGTGTCCCCTTTGTTAAAACTGATTTCAAACCAAGAGTCATGTCTTAACAATACTACAAAAAAAATAGTTGTAAAACTAAAACAATCTGCTTGGTACTTAACTTAGGTCATGACTTCTACAAAGTTATATAACAAAAACATCTTAGTTGAGATGCAAGTAAGATGTGTTGAAATCCAGTCAATGTGTGAAAGAAAAATCTCGCATTAGGTAGGAATGGGAAAGTTGAGCACCATATAAATAAGGGGTAAACCCATAAACTTGGTCCTTAAGGTTTTGGGATAAGGTGTCATGTAAAAATTTACTTGTGCGATGTGTTCAATATCCGTTGGTGAAATCTCCCCAAAAGTTAACCCCTTCAATTGCATACCAGGAATGACTATTTATGTTTGTATCAGACTTCCTGAATGTGTTATATTTTACCTTTGTAATTTTTGGAATTTGATCACCTTGAGCTGTTGTATGACATGTATACACGCATTGAGACACCTTTCAGCCTATGTTGGTGAGAAAATGATGCGATTTGTTATGCCCAATAATTTTTGGAATGTTGAGGATTTGTTAAATCAAGCTGAGGAAGAATTTGGGTATGACCATCCAATGGGTGGTCTCACAATACCATGCATGGAGGATAAGTTCCTAAATGTCACCTCTTAATTGTTTAAACATTTTTTTCTTTTGCCAAATCTCAAATACGACAGTATCTTTATCAAATTATACCAGCGATTAAGTGCAGTAATTTTGTTGGAGATATTGACCAATCCTTGATAAAGGATGTTAATGATGCCCTATATATTGTATTTGTATATATACCTCATTAAGCTGAACCAGCAACTCATAACACATTTGTCCTTAAACAGTTTTACGTTTTAACCACATGTTGCTAGATTTTTCTATAATAGGTGGCTCATACATTCTTCAATTTACGGCTTTTTGCCCCTCTCATGCTAATTTATTACCCTCTCATTCTCCCATTTCTGCAATATCATTATCATTTGATACAAATATTAGTTAGTCATAATTGTTATTGTAGATGCAGGGTTATATATGGATAGATCTAGATGATAAGCCATACCATACATCAATGGTATAAAAGAAAGCTTTTGCTACAGTAGAGACCAGTGTTATTCAAGGAAAAAGTAAAATTGTTATTTTGCACTAGCCTTGGCATGGAAATATATGCATCGTTTGATCATACCTCATGAATATTTATTAACAAAGCATATTTTGACATTCTCCCAAAGAAACTTCTCTTTCTCTTTGGTCATAGGAAACATACTTTTGATTTTGATCTACTCATTTTCTATTCCAGGTTTGAAGCTTATCAAAACAAAGTCTATTATTTTTACAGAATTGAACCTTAATTACTCATACTGAGAGAGAAGTGAATATTAAAACTAATAAACAGAAAACACAGACGAGTTGCTTGAGTAGTTGAAATTGTCATTACACAAAATTGTCTATGATTTTTTGTAATTCTGATTCATTTCTCTCTTACTCAAAAAGAGATATCTTTTTACAAATTGAGAAGACGGATATTGTACAAAATGTCTCCACTAGCTAGCTGATCTATGTTAGTCTCCTAAAGTATGAGATTTATTGTCAATTCAAGGAAGAAGTTATACATTGGAAAACACCTTCGTTGCAAGGAATTGTGAGGCCACCCATGGGATGATCATATCCAATTTCGTCCTCAGATTCACTCAACAAGTCTTGGAATGAAGGTTGATTCAAATATGACACAGGGATCACAAACCGCTTCATTTTTCTCTCCGACATATACTACAAGATAGCCCTTTGGCACATCCACAAGATGCTCGGTTTGCAGAAAGTGATGCCTTTTTGATACCAGGTAAGCGGAAACCCATTGCTGTGTTGATTGAATTTTAGACTTGAGAAAAGAATGGTGTAAGAACAGTCTTGTAAATAAGCTTTAGAATTTTGAATGCTATAGGAGGTGAATGGTTTGCGTTGGTGCTGAATGCTTGCAACCATGAATATATATATATATATATATACGTATAGATAAAAGGATATGCAAAATTCTATGGATTGGTTTCTTGAATTATTGATTGAGGGATATGAGATAGGGGTCATGGGGCCAAATGAGAGACAAGGCATATATATGGTGTTGTCTAAGAGAACTTTCTTTAGAATCTTAGTTAATAGATAATACAGACAGAAAACATCATTTATGCAAATGTCGTACAGTGTTGCTCAGCATTTGATGTGCAATGCCGCATGATATTATCAAGTATTCAGTGTTGGTTCTCTTCTTATCTCCTCGGTGTCAGATGTATAAAGAGAAAATGGATCTGTCTTATCAGCATTGAATATGCACTATGAACCACATTTTAAAGTATGCCATTTTCTAAGAAACACTGAATGACAATTGAATAAATGATGTTTCTTGCCCAAACCACCACCCTGAATAAGTGTGATCAACATTATTCAATTAGACTTTCTTTTTCATAGATACAGAAGGTGGGACATGTATTATATATAATCTACTCTAAGATGTAACGTTGCTACTTAAAAAAGTTTTATATCTAAGACAAAATGTACCACATGCCTTGTCTCTCATTTGGTCTCACAACTCCTATCTCATACCCCTCCACCAATAATTCAAGTAACCAATTAATGGTTTTTGTCATATCCTTCTATTTATATATATTCATGGCTGCAAGCATTTAGGACCAACACATCATTAACATCCTGAAAGCACTAAAGATTCAAAAATTTCAAGACTTTTCTTAACCCACTTTCTCTTCTCAAATCAATAGAACAATGGGTTTTCGTTTACCAAGTGTAAGAAAGTCATTATTTGCAGCAAATCAAGCATCTTCAAAACCGGTGAATGCGCCAAAAGGCTATCTTGCAGTCTATGTTGGAGACAAATTGAAGCGGTTTGTGATCCCTGTAGCATACTTGAACCAACCTTCATTCCAAGACTTGTTGAGTGAATCAGAGGAAGAATTTGGATATGATCATCCCATGGGTGGCCTCACAATCCTTGCAGTGAGGATGCCTTCCGACGTATAACTTCTTTCTTGAATTGACAATAAATCTCATAGTTTTAGAGACTAACATAGATTAGTGGAGAAATTTTGTAGAATAGGCATCTTCTCAATATGTAAAGATATCCATTTTTTGAGAAAGTGGGAAAAGAAACAGATTGACGAAAGCACAGTATATCATATTTTTTTGTGTAATGACAATGAATTCAACTACTCAAGTGGCTCCTTGGTATTTTCTGTTTATTATTTTCATTGTTTTCTTTTCTATGTGTAGGCAAGGTTTGAATTTGGTTAAAAAGCCAGACTTTTTTCTGATAAACTTCAAAGCAGGCACAGAAAACCATGCACATGATTCTTAATTAACAAGGGTACAACAAAAGTATTTTCAAAATATATTTTATTAATAAATATATATAGGAAATTAGAAGTTTAAGATGCAGGACACTAAACACACGAGGTACTTTCCCTGCTAAAACTGGTGCAACATATAATTGGACTTACATCAAGGTTTATTTTTTTCCTTGAATAAACTATTAGAAAGTCCCACATTGCATGTCTCAACTCTCTGGGTATAGCTTTTATATATACTAGCGGAAACATTTTTATATTTGAAATAATTCTCTAAATTATTTTTAGATCACATCAATCATGCTTAATACTATATTAGTAATTCTTTGTTAATATTTATGTAATAATTTTTTTTTGTGCATATAGTTAAATCACTTCAATAAATATTTATCTATAAGAAAACATCTTCTTTTTTTTTTTTTTTAATTTTAAAATTCCAAATTATCTCATTACTTTATTGTTTTTGTTTTTAAGAAAATCACTATTATTTGTAAATTTTTTTGTTTTATTTTTATTTTTCAAATTTCAACGTACTATTTAAAAATTATCATACTTTTTTCAATTTAAAATTTCAAACTACCTCACTACTTTTTTGTTAATTTTTTAAATTAAGACTCTAATCTTTAAAAAGTTTCCACATTATTGAAAAATTATTAAATTCCTAAATTTTAATTCCATTGTCATCCATTCCATATAGTCTTATCTCAACCAAAAAAAAAAAAAAAGAGTCAAACATTTAATAAGAAAATTAAATTAATAACAATAATATCCCAAAAAGAATAAAAAGAAAAACTAAAGTAGTAGTTAGTACTTAGTAGTGAAAACATGAAGTGTGTGATATTCCATTTTATATATAGGGTTCAACATGGAAGCAACTAACAGCATGTTCAAGTTGTCAGAACTACCCCAATACTTGTCAAATTTCAACTTCATCATTTTGGCAATTTCCTTTGTCCTTGAGTTTGCCTCTATAGAGATAGACATTTTTTTTTATCCTCAACCCGATTGCAAAGACCTCTGCAATGTATATATAACAAGTAGCCCAAGATGAACTAAATACACGCAAAGTGGATATCTTAAAAAATTCCAACTTTTTTAAAGATTTCAAATGCTTCTTGCCACTCAAGTGGAGTAGGCACACCCTCTCCCTTTCCAAGATCTTCACGGTACTTAGATTCTGTAATCTAAAACTCAACAAATGCCTTTTCAAACTTCAATGCGATATTCAACATATCATACGTGGAACTCCACTTAGTTTCAACATCCAAAATAACACCACTTTTTTATTCAATGTTACAACATTCAACACAAGTCTTGAATTTATGTTGTCTTGAAGGAGAAGACTTGGCATATTTCATTGCTGCATGAATTCTAATGATGGAATCACTAATTTCTTTTAGACCCTCCTTCACAATTAAATTTAAAATATATGCAGCACACAGTATATGAATTTGGCCTCCATTCAAAACTAAACCATTCCAAGAACTTAGCCTCATTTTCAAAAGTTCAATCCCACGATCATTTGATGACGTGTTGTCTATTGTGACACCCAAAACATGAGCCAATTCCTAAATATTCAAGGATTTTACAACCTTCTTAGCCATAATCTCTCTTGAATAACCTTTCACTTGAAAATAAAGTAAGGATTTTCTTGTGCAAGATGTAGTTGTTGTCTATAAAATGATCGGTTATACACATCATATTAATTTCCAGATTTCCAATGCCATTATCGAGCTCTTGGTGAGATTGCACCACAGTGAGAGGGCATTTTACGTTTCCGGTTGCGGCTGGTCGTAATCCACCCAATGCTGTTATGTCTGACAAGATATAATATGTACCACCATTTTTAACAGGAAAACCCTCACTATCTAGCACAAGCTGAGCAGTGGCTGAAGGTAGGTGTAAGGTGATGAAGCCACAAAGTAGAAGAAAGAGAGCAAACAATGTAGTAGTGCTCTTCATTTCTTAGTCATCAATTTTGTCAATCCTGAATAAGCAACGTTGGAGAATCAGATTCAGGATTATTTATAGAAATACAAGAATATAAAAAAAAGTGTTTTATTTATATATATATATAGAGAGAGAGAGAGAGATGGTAAAATAAGAATATACATACAGATTGATGGAATCTATTATGTTTCTGGGTAGCTATGACCACCCCAACCTCGTAGGCCAAAGAGGAATCGCCCCTGCTCCGTGACTGCTAATTTTGGAACCAATTATAATTAAGTACCGATTTCATTTAAATTGGATAGAATTAATAACGATCAACTACCAGTATCTGTGAATCTGCGTAGACAAGTGTTTTGTTTACTAAAGCAAAAAGCATCTATATATATATATAAAAGATCAACTAACTGATGAATTTTCTGTCATTAAGATTTTGCGACGCACCTTTTACATACATGCCAATTAAGCATTCCATATAATGAATTTTATGTAAAATTAATCCACACTACACAACACACACATTTGCATACCATCCTCATCCCTGAGATAGCTTCGAAAACGTGAATATCCATTTGCAACAACATCAAGGTCAGAATAAAGAGAGAAGTTGTAGCACCTACAAATTAAATAGATGAACATTGAATAAGCGATTGCACTGAATAAATATAATTTGATCTTGAATAAATTGATCAATTTACTCATGTTAAATGTATAGCTTTTTTTTCTTTTACTTCATCAAGCAGTAGATTCGTTGGATTTTCTGAGATACAAAAAAGAAATTATTCCGTTTTGATACCTCTCTTGAACTTGAACCCCTTGACATTAATCTCCCTAAGGTACTGAAAAAAACAGCATCAGTCAGTTCATCACTGTAAAAAACATCAGAAAAAGAAGCATTTTCTGCATATCTTCAATAAATGTCTTCGAAAGTCCAAGAATACCTGCTGGAAGAACCAGTAGAAGACTATATAAAAAAGAAACATATCCCTGTTGGAAGTTAGAGACTCAAACTCAATCCACAAAAGAAAAAGAAAGAAGCAATAATTTCTTGGGAGAATTTTCATCACAGTAATTAACTTTACCTCTGTGTGCAAGGAGCCTCTCCTCTCCTGTTCTTTGCTACACTCTTTCTTTCTTGCAAACAAAGCATCTATTTTTCGGAACACCAACATATAGATGCTATATCTGCAAGAAATAATGAAGGTAGCAAGAGAGCGAATTGCGAAAGTAATGGGAGTAGTAAAAACTTTTGTGAAATTGGTTACGAGAAGGTGTGTTTTGAGAGTGAGAGTGAGAGACTATGAATTAATTTGCGCCAGATGATACAGAAAAAGAGTGTTGGAGTGGAGAGCAAGTTAGGTTTATGCCACATGATAAGAGACTGAGATATGAAACTATCTTTTGTTATTCAGTTTTACATATTCAGCCTTATAATATCAAGATTGTAATTCTAGAAAAATAAGTCATTTGGATTTAATAATTAAGTTTTACAAAATATATTAGTTTATACTCCAATTGTTAATATGAAAATTATCATTTCCATGCAGAAACAAATAAATACTATTATAATATCCTTATTGCCAGAAAATAATTTATCTAACCACAGTTAATTAGTTTCACATTACCAGATAACAGTTTTATCTAATTATAGCAGTTAGTTTGTTACAGCTACCATGTTATCTTAGCTTACTTTTGCAGAAACGCTTTTATTTGATGAACATGTATAGTAACCTATGTTATATAATTTAATATGTGAAAAACAATAAATTCTATTAAACCTTTGTAAAGATTCGAACACGGAATTGTTAAATAATACCTTGCCCCATTATTTACCAATTTTTTCCTGATGCTGAAATCTTGAATGAGAAAAAAACTAATATAGACCAAGAGAAAATAATGTTAAATGATCTTATGCTTTTATAATAGTTAAATAGTTACAATTTGTGATAAGAAATGATCTTGAGTTGAAATGGATAAAGTGCGTGTTTAGATTAAATCCGTAGACAAATGAAAATTGTTTTTGTGATGCATGTTTAAATTGTATGGGCTTGAATCTTAAACTAAGGGAACTAAAATTGTGGATCTTAAACTAAGGGAACTAAAATTTCAATTAAGCCTAGATTATATTATATATAGAAAATCTTGGACATTGAGTGTAAACACAGAATATAGAAGGGAGATGTAATAGAAGATGGAGTGATGTGGCGGCGTATGGTTGTGTATCTCAAAAATTATATTATATATAGATTATCCTTTCTTTTAAAAATAAAAATAAAAATAAAATAAAAAATGAAACAAAAATATAAAATAAAGTATAGAATAAAATAAAAAATTCACCAGCAGCATAACAACTACCACAATCTGATAAGTCAAACCTGACCCACTTACAAAACTTGTTGGCGGAGGAAGAAAAAAATAACAACTAAAAAATATTGTAGGAATCAAACACCGGTCAAATGAAACATATGGATTATAAACGGAAATAATTAATACTTTAGGAACAAAACATGATGCCCTTTTTGTTTTTGTGTCGGCCATTTAAAATCACCCTTATATGCTTAGGTGACAGTTTTTCAAAATTATTTTAAAATTTTTGTGATGGTTTATTTTCTGGCAGCCTAAAACTGTGATAAATTGCCTTACTCATACTCTGGCCAATGTGCTGCGTACCCCTTGCATGCACGGTGCGGCTAGAATGTTTTAACAAGGTTTGGGTGCAGGCCGGAAATAAACCACCGAATAACAAACTTTTTTAAAAATTGTATCAATTTTTGTTTTTAATGTTATGATTCTTTTTCTTATTCCTAGAAGGTAGTACAAAAAACAAAGGAAAAATACTTTAGAAATTAAGACGGATCAAATGAAATATTAGAAAAATACTTTCATCCTCGGGAGCCTATCTCTCTTGCCTTGCCAAATAGCTTCATAGCCACTGGATCATTCACCCTGAATATTTTAAAGCATGAACCGCAAATTAACATGAAGCAATATTAAAAACATCAGTATCTGTAATCACAAGGAAATCATGCAGAGAAAATTAAGAATAAGTTGAACATAATGATGGACTAAAAATATAGAAACCAAAAGGTTATCCTCACAAATCACAATAAGAAGTTTGATGGCTATGGACTGTCTGCTACATAAATATTAGCTACAATGGAGAATTAAAGGTAACATACTATAATGGAATCTTCCTTCATCCATGTCAAAAACATCTCTTACTACATATTGACAAGTAGCAACTTATAAACAAAATGATCTTAAAAGTGTGAAAAACAGACCAAGGACCACTAAGGCAAAATTAGCCATTCCATTTCACTAAAAAACAAGAACAATAAAATGAATGACTTTAGCCACATGTAGATGGAGAGAACGAAAGCCAAAATTGCAAGTATCTGACCCCACTTGGTGGAATAAGGCCTGATTATTGTTTTCTAAAACACAGGTCTTAGAAGCAGAACTATCTAAAGAATTTGCTGGAAAAAGTAACCTGCAAGCTTGTTATCTTAGCTACACAGCAAGTCACCACACAGATCAACCACACAAGAACTAAGTGAATGCCTAATAAAGTATATCCATCACAGAAATCATAGAAAAACTAAATTGGAATTAAAAAAACAATTGAAAGAGAGATCAAGTTAAAAAGTCAAGCAAATAAGTAAGTCGTTTTTAACCATACATACCCATAATAACGATCTTTGATATTTTGTTGAGACAATTCCCCAGTTAGTTACTGGCATCTCATGTCTATAAGAGCACTCAGCTCCTCTGGTACATTCACCCCTGACGTAGAAGCTGCAAATGTGTGCCCGGTTTCTTTTGTAGTATGGTGTCGTCCTTTGAAGCTTCAGGATAGTATCATTTGGGCGTACTTTACCATAAGAAGATTGATAATCTATGCCAGCCCTAGCCTGCACCATGTTTTTATTGTTAGTGAAACCATCTCGTTCAAGTAGTGATCAAGGAGAACCGAGTCAGATTAAAAACAAAATTTGAAATTTTAATAGCTGTAGTCAAATGAGGATGTGAAAACGGTGTTCCATGGTTGAGTAACTCAGCAAGCAAATAAGAAAGGGAAAAAAAAAAAAAAAACTCATTACTTCTATGATGTTTTTTTCTTTAAAAAGAAATCCCAACACAAGTATCAAATAGGGTAGACAGCTTCAGGTGGAGCATTAAAGAATGTCAGAGTTGAACATATACACTAACTACTACTAGTGTAGCCAATCAGATAAAAAGAGGCAGCTAATAGGTTTGTGCATTATGCATATGAGCACACCCAGATTATGAGTAGGTTCAAGGATTAAGCTAAGCTATCTATCAGATGATGGTCACTAATCATCCAAATCAAGGAGCAAACAGTTAGCATCTTGATTATTGAAACAATTACAAGTTACAATGGCAAAACGCCACTATTGACCATTTACCAAACATTAATTAGGTTCAACTATTATCAACCATAAAATGACTTAACATAAGGAAAACATACCTTGCAGCAAAAAACTCCCTATTAACATCACTCTTTGGAATAGAGTCATTGGAATCAATACTGAGCGCAGTGTCTCTGACTTGAACCGGTAGTCCATATTCAAGATCGAGAAGGCACACTTGGCAGACATTTTTCAATTTACTACACGTCTGACAGATCTCGCTTTTCTTATATCTTGCATCTCGGCCAGGTCTCCATCTAAAAACCGTGAATGGCCGTGTACAAATCTTGCACTCCTTATCATACTCTGCTCTTGTCTGCACCCAAAGATAAACATAACAAAAAGCAATTAAACAAGGAATTGGATTCCCCCAATCTCATCTTTAATGAAACACACTAAAATCTGAAAATTAATAACTATGCACGTTCATGGACTCCCACAACTGACAACACCATAGTTTTTCATAGTACACCAGGAGATCAGCAAGATCATATACTGATAGTTCCAAACTACTCTGTTATTGACAAAAGTAACGTTCCATACTACCAAGATAAAGAAAAAAAATTAAAATAACTACTTATAACTTTAAATTACCAAACAATGAAAGGACCACGAAAAAAACACATACTCCTTACTCCGTTTTATGTCCCAGAATCTCAAATTCTACTGAAACCGAAAGCAAAATAAAAACCATAAAATCGCTCTTTCAATCAAAAAGCCCCCAGAGGAATTAAGCTACGACACTTCGGCATTCCATGTTCAAACAGTTGAAAACAAAACCATTGGCCTGCTGCCTCACTAACAACAAAGGCTTAAAACTGACACTTGCACAAATTCACTCTTCAACCTAACGAGGTTCCATGCATCAAAATCCAACTCAGTTGTTTCTTAAACCTTCCAATTCCCAAACAATCACAATTATCATAAATAGGCGCAGTGAATCATAATCATCAATCTACCACGCAATTCACAACCCTACAATTAGACGATTCAATAACGTATTCAATCTGACGAAAGAACAAAACAGAGAGATTTGAATAGTTTAAGAATAACCTGGAAGAAGAAGAATTATCGAAATGAACCATTCGAACGTAGGGGCTGTCGCGGAGGCAGGATTCGCCTGGAAGAAGAAGAAGGATTATCAGTGAGTCTTTTGACAGGCAATAATCAGTGCACCTGTGCTGAGGATGCAATGGTCCTTCCCGCCAATTTAAGTGTTCTTAATTTTATTTTATGTTATATTTTATACTTGATATGCCTGCCTCTCTTTCCCGCCAAAACTAAAGATCATTAATTTATTAAGCTATTTTTAGCTTATTAAAATTCATGTAAAAAGTTATTATGAATGTAAAACTAAATGCAGTGATACAATAGAGAATGATGGAAAAAGTGTGTAGGAGTAAGTAATCTTATTACTAAAAATAGAAATTGAAAAGAGACTATTCTTACATTAATAAAATGAATAAACAGGTAATTCAATGAAACTGTTGAAGAGGCTTTCAACCACTTTCTATAATAAACAACAATTTAACATACTGAACTCACTGAGCCTACTAAGGCATATAAGCTATTTTGAATCAGCTGCAAATTGACTTGAAGTTCCTTCTTTCACGTAACTCTCCTTTTGTGAGATAACTCCCCACCATCACTTTCCCACCAACTTCACCATCACCATCATGATCATCATCATTTCTCTTGCTACAAATTTTCTTCTTCTTGTTGCTCTGATCTCTTTCTTCACGCATCCACTTCTCCTTCATAGTGTTCCAAGTGACTTCAAAAGCGTCACTGATCCTACTTGCGGTTCTGTGAACCTCACTCCTTTGAGGGTACTGCAATGCATAAGACAACACAAGCCTCACATCATCCACAAACTCATCTGCCTTTGAGTAAGCCAGGCTCTTCAACTTCGTCTCAACATCTTCCAAACCCTTTGGCTTTCTCAAAGCCTCCGTCTTATCAAGGACGTACCGAACCTTAGGATCAAGAATATCCTTCTTGAAAACCCACGCATCTCTTCCTACCATCAAACGTTTCAACATAGCCCAGCACTGCATCTTCTTGCAACGGTCCAACGTCATTGTCATTGCATGATGCTGCACCTTTCGCTTCTTCTCTTTCTTATTGCACTCCACACGCACGGTATCCTCTTTCTTGTTCTTCAATCTACCGTCCTCAGACCCAGTTTTTGAGATTCCAGAATCAGCAACAGAAGATTGGGAGGTGTTTTTGGTGTCAACGTCAACCCATATTGCCATGGCATAATAACCCTTCTTGTTTTTGAGTGGATACACTTTGGACACTCTGTGAGATGGTTGGTTGCATGAATAAGAAACCTGAGAGGGCACTTCATGCCTTAGAGAAGGTTTAGAGAAGAACTTTATAATGAGTTTTTTTCGAGGATATTGTTGTGTTGTTGCCATGAGTGCGTAGTTGTTGCAAGAAATGTAGATCAAAAGAAATTCTCAATACAAGTAAAGAAGCTCTAATTCAAGACTGCGTTTGAGATTTGAGATTGGAGGGAGAAGCCAAGATAACGAATAAGATAGAATTTAACCACGTGAACTTTTTTTAAAATACAAATTGGATCATTTTATCTCCAAAAAGATAAAGTATATCTTTATTTAATGAATTAGTTAAAGTAATTAGTATAATATAAAAAAAGATAAGGTAATAAGATAAAACCCTTATACTTACTATCTAATGTAATAATTATAAACAACAAGAGTTCAAAGGAAAACAACTTTTTTCACGGGTTATGCTATTTTGGTGCTGAATGAAAACGCCAGCATCATTGATGAAAAGGGTTAAAAATAAAATTAAAATATTTTTATAATTTTATTTGTCATACAGCAATAAATAAATTAGCCACCCTGGAGAGTGACTATTTATTCGGTACTTATAAAAAATATAAACAAAAATTAAAATTTGTAGAGTCATAGGTGAAAAAATATTAAATTTTTAAACTTAACAATCACCATTATTTTTAAGTTCGCTAGTTTTAAATTATAAAACCTAATAAAATTTTAAAAGTTAAATTTTAAATTACAAAAGCTTTTATTAGTTAAATTATTAACAAAAATTTAAGATATATTGTCAACAATAATATGAAAGAAAGAGTCTTTGCATCCATGCATGTCTTCCCACGGTCATGATGCCTCGTAGTGAATTATTCATCTCTAATGCTTATGAAGTGAACACAACCTCCTAGTAATCTACTCCTTTAAATGTGTAGTCCGAGATCATTACAGTCAGAAGCACATATGTCACATGCAAGTAAAGCCAAACAAACAAATTTGGGCTCGTGGACTACCCGTGAAACCCGCACGATATAGAAACTAATTTTTAAACCAGTTTAACTAACACGCCTGGCAAGCACTTGGAATAAGTACCATGGGGTGTGTAGGTAAGAATTTATATGTATTAATTAGAAAAAGTAAATATATAAAATAGCACAAGTGGAATCTTCCTTGCATGGTTTTAAAAAATTTCTTTTGATAGATGAGCACAGACGTTGACCCAATAGAAACTAAAACTTGAGAAACGTAAATTTCTTCTTGGGTTAAAAGCTGTTTGTCGTCGCTCTCTGTCGTCGCCACTCATCGCTAAGGCTGGGACAAGTCAATTCTCACTTTGTAGATGTCACACACTGTGACACATCTTAGAGTCATACTACAATCGTCATCACCACTCAACCTTGCACATCACGATCACTACTGATCGTTGTCATCTCGTTGTATTGTTGATCGTTGTTCGCTCGTCACACTGCTAGTTGTCATCAGCTCGTCGCACACTCCTTTGTGCAGTTACCCACCATTTTTATTATTATTGTGAATGCAGCGATTGGGGGCTCATTAAAATTGAATCCATTAACTTTATGGGCTTTGCGGTGCGGATTCTGCAATTTGCAGATTTTAGGTTTGTAGGCTTCCAGGGAGGGCTTACCGATGCCCAACTCCACATGCAAGGAGCCACATGTGTCACACGCAAGATTAAGCTCACCCAAACAAACACATGTAAAGAATGATTATATTAAAGAAAATAGCTAGTTATATCTATAGCTCAAATTACCAAGCATGACATCTTAAAAGAAAGAAAACAATGAGATTTAAGTCATGCCAAGAGGGTCTCATATATAAAATCAATCACCACATCATAGCTCAATTTCCAAATATCACCACAATCCATCAACTATCATGAATCACATTTAAACATCAACTATCATGTTTTTAGCCAATTAAATTTGAGTGATTTTTTTTTTGTCCTTAAAAAAATTCTGCGCTTATTTGTTCCTCAAATATTTGAATGTTTTGTGTTTTTTAGTCCTTCAAAATAAATCTATTTATAATAGTCCTTTCAATTTTCGAAAAATTACTTTTAGTTCCTCTATATTGATTGCGTCAATTATATTATAATTTGTGACAGATTTTCATCCTTAGATTTATTTTTCTTACATTTTTTAAAGTGTTTTTTTTTTTTTTTTTTAAAACAGGGAATTCCATAAAGAAAAATACAATAAAAACATGGATGTGGATTTATCAGAGTTCTTTTACTTATTTTTTAAATATGCTAACAATTTTAAAACTGCTAGAAAACAATTTTAGGACTAATGAGAGGAACTAAAAATATGTTTTAAGAAAATTGAGGTACTAATAAAAAAAAATTTTAAGGACTAAAATATACAATTACTCAAATTATTGATACCAATAATGGAAGTTTTTTTTTTAAGGACTAAAAAAATAATCCCTCAAATTTAAAGGACTAGAAACTTATTTAAGCCCTTTTGAGTAAACAATTTTATAATGTGATTGCATAGCCATTTTTCTCATTCTATAAATACCTTAGTTTCTACATCTCAACTTATATAGTAAAAACAGATTTAATATTCAATGCCAAAATTGAATATGATCATTGTTTTCAAATGATCAATTTGATCCACTTAAAAAAAAAAAAAAAGAATAAATTAAACTTTTTAAAAGATAAGAGACCAAATTGAATATAATCTATAACATAAAGGAGTAAAAGTACATTTGTTTACATCCTCTCTTTGAGAGTTATCTAAATCTTATACATAAGTTGTATAGAAAGTCAGGAGTGGCTTAGTGATAAAAGAATACTTGGGAAGTATAATCTCAGGGGAGATTCATACTTGTAGCCAGAGTGGCATAGAGAATACTTGTAGCCAAAAGTGGCAGTGAAGAATATTTATTTTGTAATCAGTTGATTATAGTGGAACCCTTTAACAGTTGTTAAAGGAGACCTGGACGTAGCTCAGGATTGAGTGAACCAATATAAAAACAAGCTCTCATTTGCTAACCTGTGATTACACTTTTTTATCTTGCCTACTGTGTTCTTTTGGAAAGTCTTTCTAAGCATTGCCTTGCAAGGATATATTTGTTGATTTAAACTAACATATATTCAAGAAGGCAACTTGTGATCTAATAGTACTTGCTAAAAGTTTTAACCCACTATCCCCCCCCCCCCTTTCTAGTGTGTTCTTATGTATTTTAGTTGGTATCAGAGCTTGGTCTCTAATAACTATCTTCACAAATACAAAGATAAAGATCTTACTCAAGGATAGAGAGGGGTCTACACAAACCTCCAATCTTCAAGGGTGAAAACTTCACATATTGGAGACAAAGAATGGAGACATACTTTGAATCATGTCATATAGACATTATTAAAATGTTGTATTTACTGAATGTGTGTTTTAGAAGGCCACACCTCATCTCTATTTATATTGAGGAAACCCTCAGTAATTGATTACATCATATAAAGATAAAGATAAATAATAATTAACAAGATAATATAAAGATAATATATATTCTAACACCCCCTTCAAGCTGAAGCATATATGTCATATGAGTCAAGCTTGTTACAAATGTCATATGTGGTACTGTTCACGCACTAATCGATATTCAGCTTCGACACTTGATCTGGTATGATCGCATCGAAAAAAAGATTG
This sequence comes from Amphicarpaea edgeworthii, assembly GCA_014843725.1. NCBI lineage: Eukaryota > Viridiplantae > Streptophyta > Magnoliopsida > Fabales > Fabaceae > Amphicarpaea > Amphicarpaea edgeworthii. The sequence continues at coordinate 7,517,577 of CM026329.1, forward strand.
GTTGGTGGTGGTGAACAGCAGCTTCATAGAGGTGCGGTACTGTTCAACTTCGGCACTTGATCTGATGTGATTGCACCAAAAAAAAGATTGGTCGACAATGAGGAACAGCAACTTTGTAGAGGTGCAGTAGTGTTCAAGCACTATTCACGACGCATTGAAAAAAAAATTTGAAGAAAAAGATTGGTCAACAATGGGGAACAACAGCTTCGCAGAGGGTGCGGTACTGTTCACACACTATTCACGACACTTTGAAAAAAAAAGATTTGAAGAAAAAGATTGGTCGGCAATGGTGAACAGCAACTTTGCAGAGGTGCGATACTGTTCACGTACTATTCACGACACTTTGAAAAAAAAATATTTGAAGAAAAAGATTGGTCGGCAATGATGAATAGAAGCTTCGCAGAGGTGCAGTACTGTTCACACACTATTCACGACGCTTTGAAAAAAAATTTGAAGAAAAAAAATAACCTAGGGAGGAAGAGAGGATTGTTTGTCACGGAAGGAAGTGAGAATCATTGGGAAGCAAAGAGACAAGGAGAGGTCATGGAAAGAAGATCCACCGGAGATGTCCATCAAGGACAAATTGTCCTCGGTGGAGCACGATTTCCCTGATTCCCTCAACCAGGCTCTGATACCATATTAGAATGATGTATTTACTGAATGTGTGTTTTAGAAGATCACACCTCATCTCTATTTATATTGAGGAAACCCTTAGTAATTGATTACATCATATAAAGATAAAGATAAATAATAACTAACAAGATAATAACTACCAAGATAATATAAAGATAATATATATTCTAATAGACATGCTGGATGTCGTAGAAAATGGAGATTATATTCCAGTTGATGATAATGAAGTTGAGATTCCAAAAGAACAATGGACTAAGGCACAAAAGAACAGATTCGTCCTCAACTCCAGAGCAAGAAATGCAATACACGCATGCATCTCAAAAATTGAGCACAAGAAGATAAGCCAGTTCAAATCTGCCAAAGACATATGGGACACATTCATAATAACCTATGAAGGGTCTTCACAGGTAAAAAGGAACAAGGTAAGTGTTCTTACCAGAGAATATGAACTCTTTGCTATGGAAGAAGATGAAACCATAGCTAATAAGTTGTCTAGATTCCAAACTATTTTAAATGAGCTTCGAAACCTTGGTAAAAGTTTCGAAAATTTCAAGCATGTTGACAAAATTCTTCGTAGTTTGCCTAGACAATGGAGACCTCAAGTCACAACCATTAGAGCTTCCAAAGATCTAGATTATATGTCTCTCGAAGAGCTAGTGGGAATTCTAATGCTGCATGAGCAAGAACTGCAAGGAGATGCCAAACTGAAAAAGGGCAAGTCTCTGGCTCTGAAAGCTCATAAACCAAATCAGACAACACCTAAAGAGTCATCTTCATCAAAAAGTTAGTCCTCTAGACCATCCAAAAGATACACCACCAAAGCTCTAAAGGCAAAAGAGTCAAAAGTAGAGTCCACTTCCTCAAGTGAAGAAGAGTCAGAAGATGATGATGAGCTATCCTTCATCTCAAGAAAAATCCACAAGATGTGGAAAAAGAAAGGTGGCTTAAGATGGAAGAACTACAACAAGAAATACTCAATAGACCATGAGAAGAAAGAGAAAAGTCCTATCGTCTGCTATGAGTGTAAGAAGCCTGGACACTTCAAGTCAAAATGTCCTAAGCTCATCAAGGGAAAAGAAAAAGTCAATAGAAGATTTCCCAAGAAAAAGAAAGGAATGATATCTACATGGGAAGATCTAGATGACTTAACAGATGAAAAAAATTCTGAAACATCAAATGAGGAAGCCAATCTCTATTTGATGGCAGACACAACCTCCACATTGTCTGCATTTGATGATAAGAATGAACCAGACAACACTCATTCTACGTTTGTGTCTGAGACTTCAGAAGATGAAGAACAAGAGGTAGACCTCAATGACCTTATCTCTCTTTAAGAAGCCTATCAAGAACTTCTTTTTAATTCATCTATTCTTTCAAAAGCCTACTTATCTATGAAAAAGAAATTAAGAAAACATTCAAAAGAGCATGAAGAACTTAGGTCTTCTTTCACTGAGCTATCTGACAAATGCTCTACATTAGTCACAGCCAGTAATGCTCTAACAGATGATTTTCAAAAACTAACCATTGATCACCAATGCCTAATTAAGAGAAAAAGTGAACTCTGAATAGAAAAGGAATAGTATAGAAGGCAATTGAGTGAATTGATTAAGGAAACTGATGAATTAAACAATGTGAGAGCCTTGAGTAAAAATGGAGTTGAAATTGCTAATTTATGCAAGGAAGTTGCATCTCTCAAGAGCACTCTAATCAAATTTGTCAGTGGGTTTGAAAATCTAAAGAAAATTCTTTCATATAACAAACATCCAAATGACAAATCTAGCATTGGATTCACAGGAAAGAAAGAAGCAACCAAGAAGAAAGCTTCTTCTAATGGACCATATTTTGAAAATGGACATGTAAAGTCCAAAAACAAGAACTTGCCTACAAGAAGCAAGTCATTTGCCTCTAAGACTAACACCAAAGGACCCAAAAGAATATGGGTACCTAAAAAAAAAATAATTCCTGTTGCAGATGTCCTTGATGGCAGGAAAGAAACACCAATCATGGTACCTGGACAGTGGTTGCTCACATCACATGACGGGCGCAAGGTTTATGTTCCTAGACTTGACACTAATGCATGGTGGTACATTCACTTTCGGAGGTAATCAGATAGGAAGAATTAAGGGTATTGGTAAGATACGTATCCCTCCAAGTCTCTCTCCATTGAGAATGTATAATTTGTTGAAGGATTAAAACATAATTTGCTGAGCATAAGTCAATTTTGTGACAGTGGATATAATGTTTCCTTCAACAAGAAATCATGCATAGTGAAAAACTCCAATGGTTCACATCTCTTCTCTACAAAGAGACAAGGTAATCTTTATAAGATCAAACTTGGTGAACTAAAGAATCAAAATGTATCATGTTTATTGTCTGTCAAAGAAAGTCATTGGTTATGGCATAAGAAGCTTGGCCATGCAAGCTTGAGATTAATCTCAAAGCTGCAAAGATATAGCCTTGTAAGAGGATTGCCAACAATGTCATATAAGGATCACTTACTATGTGAGGCATGTCAAAAAGGGAAATAGATGAAAACATCTTTTAAAAGTAAAAACATTATTTCCACTTCCAGACCATTAGAACTGTTACATATTGATCTTTTTGGTCCAACAAGGACAACCTCTCTTAGAGGGAAAAGATATGGACTGGTAATAGTTGATGACTATTCTAGATAGACATGGGTTATATTCCTCACTCACAAGGATGAGGCTTTTAAGGAATTTTATAAATTTTGCAAACGTGTTCAAAATGAAAAAGGAGTTTGTATAACTTTTATCAGAAGTGACCATGGAAGAGAGTTCGAAAACAAAAGTTTTTAGAGGTTCAGTGAAGAGAATAAAATTCTTCACAACTTCTCAACACCTAGAACACCACAACAAAATGGTGTTGTTGAGAGGAAGAATAGGTCATTGCAAGAAATGGCTAAAACCATGTTGAATGATAACTTTACTACTAAGCACTTCTGAGCAAAAGCTACCAATACTTCTTGTTATTTGCAAAACAGAATTTATATTAGGCCTATTATTAAAAAGACTTCATATGAACTGTGGAAGGGAAAGAAACCCACATATCATACTTCCATCCTTTTGGATGTTAATGTTTCATCCTTAATACAAAAGATAATTTGGGTAAGTTTGATTCGAAGTGTGATACAGGCATCCTACTTGGATATTCTAAAACATCCAAGGCATATAGAGTGTTTAACTTTAGAACCAAAGTTGTTGAAGAAGCCATTCATGTAAAATTTAATGATATTCAACCTGATAAGAAACTATCAAAGTTAAAGGACTCATTTGCAGATATCAGACTAGAAGATAAAATAACTAAGACCAGACCATCGTCTGACACACCATTGTCTGTGTCTAGCACAATAGCGTCTGCTCCCAAATCGTCTATTCTCCATCAGACCATCTCAAATGATGAAGAAGAAGTCAGAGAACCACAAAGCAGCAACAAAATGATGATCAAGAACCATCATCCTTCTTAGATAATTGGAGAAGTTCGAGCTCTAGTAAAAACAAGATCATCTTTCCAACAAACAGCTCTACTGTCTGAGATAGAACCCAAGCACATTGATGATGCCATGGAAGATGAAAGCTAGGTCCAAGCAATGCAAGAAGAGCTTGATCAATTTCAAAAGAATGATGTCTGGAAACTTGTGAAGCTGCCAGACAACAAGGAAGCTGTTGGTGTTAAGTGGGTCTTCAGAAACAAACTAGATGAGAATGGTAAGGTTGTGAGGAACAAGGCTAGATTAGTGGCCAAAGGTTACTCACAACAGGAAGGTATTGATTATACTAAGACATACGCTCCAATAACTAGACTTGAGACAATTAGAATTTTACTTTCATTTGGTGCTCATAGAAATATGAGACTTTATCAAATGGATGTAAAATGTGCATTCCTCAATGGTGTAATCAAAGAAGTTTATGTAGAACAACCCCCAGGATTTGAGAGTACTATCTTTTTAGACCATGTATTTAAATTAAATAAAACATTGTATGGTCTTAAACAAGCTCCCAGAGCATGGTATGAAAAACTCAGTTCATTTTTAATAGAACACAATTTTACAAGAAGATAGATACTACATTATTCTGCAAAAACTACTCTTCTGATTTTATTATTGTTCAAATCTATGTGGACGACATTATCTTTAGTGCCACTAATGAAAAACTCCGTGAAGAGTTCTCAAAATTGATGCAGATTGAATTCGAAATGAGCATGATGGGAGAATTGAAATTCTTCCTAGGATTGTAGATCAAGTAGACCAACAAAAGAATCTTCATACACCAGACCAAGTATGTGAAAGAACTCCTGAAAATGTTCAAGATGGATGATGCCAAGATTATGAAGACAACAATGCATCCAACTACATCACTTGGACCTGATGAAAATTCAAGAAAAGTAGATGTCACTCAGTTTAAAGGAATGGTTAGATAACTACTCTACTTGACTGTATCTAAACCATACATAATGTTCAGTGTCTTCCTCTGCTCTAGATTTCAGTCTAACCCAAGGGAAGTACATCTGTCCGCTATTAAAAGAATTTTTAGATATTTAATTGGAACTTCTAATCTTGGTCTTTGGTTTAAAAGACAGAAAGAGTATAAGTTGACAGGCTATTGTGATGCTGACTATGCTGGAGACAAAATTGAAAGGAAAAACACTAATGGAGGCTGCCACTTCATTGGAGGCAACATGATGTCATGGCTCAGCAAGAAGTAGGGAACAATAGCACTATCAAAAGTAAAAGCAGAATACATCTTAGCTGCAAGTTGCTGCTCTCAGATATTGTGGATCAAGAATCAACTTGAAGACTACAACATATTTGAGAGTAACATTCCTATCTTCTGTGATAATACTGTTGCTATATCTCTTTCGAAAAATCCTATCATGCACTCTAGAGCCAAACATATAGAAATAAAACATTATTTCATAAGAGACCATGTTCAACAGGAGACCATTAAATTGGGATTTGTTAAAACAAATGACCATCTTGTTGATATTTTTACAAAACCCCTTACTGAAGATAGATTGGTTTTTTTGAGAGAAAGATTGGGATAGTCTGGGTGAATTAATGTTTTATCACTGTCTTCTTATTACTAGTAGAACTAAGGACACATCGTCTGGTGTGATACTTAAGTAAGGCATGTGCATGCCACGTGTTTCGCGCTTAAAATATGAGCCAGACCATGTGACTTTTTAAAAACTGTTTTATAACTTAAGCATTCGTTTGGTTTTGAGTCATAAAATCCCAAAATGCACATTCAAGCCTGTCATAAATGTGTCGTTTCAATCATTTCCTAACCGTACCATCATATTTAATGCACACTCATTACCTATTCTAGCCTACTGTTGCAAAACGTATACCCCAAGCTTTCGAAAACACTCATCTCTCTCATCCATTCTCTCTGCAACCAAGAACTTCAAGAAATCCTAAACTTCAACCCTCGCCATGGCCAAAGGTAATCTGATCATGGGTTCTTCCTCCTCCCAACTACTAGCCTCACCCTCATCCTCTCAAGCTTCTGATGAGTGTCCTATAAACGTAATGCTAGAGTCTACCATAGACACCAATAGCTCTATGTCCAACATTGACCCCGAGGTCACGTGAGAACAAAGACTCAACGATGTAAAAAACATTTTAATCAAGCCACGAGGTTCCTACAGTGGGAACATTCACGTGAAATACTACATTGATATACCTTACCTTGAGAAACGTGGCCTTAACATCTCAAGGTATTTCGAGTTCGCTGGGATTAGGGGCTAGTTCAATGATCGCCAGAAGATCACCCCTGGACTCATTAGAGAGTTCTAAACAAATGCTACAATCAAAGGAAACGAGATTGTCACCAACGTCTTCGGGTGTGAAGTTACTATCTCTCCCTCCTCCATTGCTCAAGCCATAGGGTGCGAATTGCACCCAAACTACTTCACAGAGGCATGAGACAAAGACCTTGAGAAAGGTACAGTAGAAAGGTTCATTCTTAAACCTAACTATGAGGTGGCCAAGGACGTCAAGAAGTTGCACCCAGTCAACTTCCCACCTTTGACCAAGTTGATGCTGAACATTATCAACAAGACCATCTTGCACAAGATTGGGTCTAGAGATCATGTGTCTACTCTACACAGATTCATTATCTACCACGTCATCAGAGGGATCCCATTCAACCTTCCACACACTCTATTTTACAACCTGAACAGCCACATCCAATACTTATCAACTTCTGTAACAACATACTACACAGCTTTGATAAACAAGATCCTCTGGGATGCTCTTTGCTATAACAAACTGTACACAGAAATTCAATCAAGAAATCTGGACGAGTTGGAGTATGTGAAAGTGGAGGGCCCATTCGTTCAACAGAGAATACTAACCTCTTCTAGTCTACTTAAATTGAACATGGGATTTGAAATCACCAAGGGATCACCTGGAAGGTTCCCTATACTATCTGATGATGAAAATGAAGGTCAGAAGAAGAAGATCCAAAAAAAGAAAGGTGGAAAAGGAAAAAGCCTAGTGATTTATGATGAGGCTGCGTCCATCCAACCCTTAGCAAGTAAAATGAGAAGGCTTGTTGTTGCAGAACAACAGATAGTACGAACAACACGCAAGGCTGTAGCACAGTCTATTGCAGAGCCACTAGCTAAGAAAGGAAAGCAGACAATCCAACAAGTACCGCCCAGACCACCCACTTAGAGGATCTAGAAAAAAGCCCAATAGAAGGGTAAGGGTGCTGCCAGAATGACTATTGTACCTTAGGTGTCTCTGAAGGAAGTAGCAGACATTGGACTGAAAGCTGTCAATGTTGCTAAGGCTAAAGAAGAAGACTCAAACGAGGGACTAGTCTTCAAGAGACCTAGAAGACCACTCAGTACACAACAAACCACTGATTTAGAGGGTCTGACCATTAGACCACCCAGCACCACAACTAAGAAGCTGACTGCGAAGAGAAAAATGGTGTTGGAAGAAGACATACCTGGACAAACAACCACCTTAACCACCAATCCAAGTATCACTCTCCCTACATTCACTCTACCTACTCACCCTCGCTCTACACACAAACGTCCAAGGAAGAATATTCCTCAGACGATACCAGTCTTAGCCTAAACACAAGCCACACAAACACACCATCTGTTGAACCCCTATCTCTATGTCACCTACACAAACTATAGTAAGTCAAATAGTTGCTGCACAGTTTGATACCCAAGCACAGACTATGCAAGAGCCACTGTCTAAACCCACTATTCAGATAGAAGATCAACCTACGTCTACCCCTACTAGACAGATGATCACCCAACAAACTGAACCCACTGTTCAGTCTGAGACACAGTCAGATCACACAACTCAGACTAGTGTACCTACAACATCCCCACAAACTCCACTAGACACAACTATTCCTCCCTACCAATCTCCCTCTCCAGTAACCATCCCTAAGATGTCAGACGCATTGGTCTCCTACCACCACATTAAGTCTGTCCACATCTCATATGGGTCTAATGATGAGATAGTAATACTATTTCTTGAAGTGTCTATCACTCCCTCATGGGATAACAGACCATTCAGTTTGGAGGACACAACCCCTCTATCTAGGTTTAGAGAAGACACTCCTCCTCCTCCTCTTCCCTTCAACTCCTGGTATCAGAAGATGATGCAACACTTCTCCTTATGCTATGTGGGAGAAAATGCTAAGTCTGCAGTGTATAGAAAAGAGACTTAGTTGGAGCCAGCTACAGAGGATTCAATGATTGCAGTGGTCAAAGAAGCACTTTTGAAGAAGTTTCCCCCTCTGCAAATCGATCAAGGAATCATCCCTTACCAGAGGCCAATTCATAACACTTACCTTCTGGACACTACTGGAGATGATGCACATCTAGCTAGAAGGCTATAGTAGGAAGAATACGCCTTTGCCATCCCTCTAATGCATCAGTTAGTGCATGAGATTGCACACTAGTACAATTGCATGAGAGGGATTGAACTACTTTACAATGGAACTAGCCCTACCATTTGAGCTAACAGAAGATGAGAAGAAACAACTAGAAGCCACTATCAGAACAATGCATCGTGATGCATTGTACTATCTATTGAGACCAAGGGTCTCTATTCGACCTCCTCGACTGATTATACGAGGAGTTGCTCCCAACCATCTAACCTTCCAAGCTACGTGTGCTGAATACAGGGCTTTGTGCCACTTGAAGTTTGAAGGCATAACCCCTAGATAGTTGTATCCACCAAGCTTGCATATCTCTAAAGATACTGATATACATGTTGCTCCAAATCGTATAGTCACCAAGCTTCTAATTGTCAACCCCAACAAGTTGAAGGGGGAAGAAGATTGCACGAGCAGACAATCTTCCACAGCACATACCAGACATTGAGCCTCTACCCCAACAAGAGCATGTTTTGCCACCAGAGAACACAAAAGCAGATGCTGGCATCTACTAGCAGAATGTGATGAGTAGTATGCTCCACACCACAGGGTCATCCAAACTTCAGATGAAGAGAAATAGAAGATTGACACTGTAGGTGAAAGCTCCTCCTCCTCCAGCAATTTCATTCACATGTCAGACATAGTGGTAGTGCCCAGTCTGTTGACCCCTCATACCCATGGAGAGAAAGCTAAAGCTGAAAGGATGCTTGTTGAGTACTATGAAGAATACAAAGCTGCTCAAGCATTGATAGCTGCAACCAAGGCAGCAAAAGAAGTAGCTGAAGAAGCAAGAATCCTAGAGGAGGTTGCCAGACTGAGAGCCACACTAGCTGCTCAAGAAGAGGAACAATGACTAAATGATCTGGCTCAAGAGCAGAAGGCCAAGGAAGAAAACGAGAAAAAGCTCAAGGAGTTGGCCCTGAAGCAAGAGGCTAAGGTAGCTCAAGCTATTGCACTTGCTACTACACAAGCTATAGACTTTGATGAAAAGTCTATAGAGTCCACACCAGCCCAAGAGCGCACCGATCTAGTGTCCACTCAGTCTAGGTCAAGCACTCCAATTGCAGCTTGACCACTAAGTGTTGTAGCACAGTCAGACCTTCTACTTGACTTAGTTGCCCTTGAATCTGCATTGGAAACCAAATTAGGATCAAGAATCTCTGTTGAGGTTGCTGCTCAAGTCAAAGCTCAGCTAAATGCCAAATTGGGCGAGCAAAGAGCTAGTATCATCAAAGAGGTGACTCTCGCCATCAATGCCTCCATTACAGCCATTCTTACTCCCATACCTATGACAACTCACACTCCACCACCGCCGTCAGAAAATCCTCTTGCAACAAAAGCTCCATCAAAAGCTGGAGAATCTTCCACCAAACAATCAACCTTATCTTCCAAAGCATGACTGTGATGACATTTTCTGCTCCATCCTCCACCTTTTTGTTTATGACAAAGGGGGAGAGAATTTTGGATGTATAGAATTTCTAGACAATGCTTAATAAAATAGTGATTGGTTCACTAATTTTTATTCAACTCAATTCATTATTTATTATTATCCGCTTTAATTATGTCATGCTTTAATATGTCATATGCATCTACATGATAGACTCAGGGGGAGTTCATCATGTTAATAACTGTGCATACTTAACTACCATGAAATAATTCACACTCTGATACATAAATGTCTATGATTCATTATCTGTTAAATCACAATTATAACATGAGTTGTCATCATCAAGACATTTGATGATGTCTGGCCCCTACCTTAATAGGTTTTGATGATAACAAATGTAATAATATTTAATCAACTGATGATTTCAAACTAAGTGATTTTAGGAAATCAAAGTAAGAACAGACAATGGTAAATTCTCTCAACTTAAAACCTATGCTCTAATTGTCTGATAACTTATAATGGTTAAATCTAGCACTGGAATTGCTTATAAATAGACTAAAATAAGCTCTTAACGAATCATGCAAAGTCTCCAGGCCAAGACGATGTCTGATGCCAAGCCAAATGATATCTAATGCAAGGCCAGACGATGTCTAAGGTCAGGCCAGATGATGTCTGATGCAAGGCCAGACGATGTTTAATGCCAAGCCAGACGATGCCTAAGGCTAGAACAAATCCTGTTCCTTATTCCAAACCATAGTAAGTCAGACTAGACTATGTCTGTAAGCTAGACACTGTCTGTGCACGAACAGACCATAGTAAGTCAGACTAGACTATGTCTATTAAGCCAGATGCTGTCTGTGCAGAAATAGAATGAAGTCTGTCATTGTGCTGAGGAATACATGCTTTTATAATTAATTATTTACTCAAATAAAGGCATTGCTGCAACAGAAAGAAAGGGAGACTCTCTTTGACATTTCTTTCTTTGATTCCTCGTATTGCTTGTATGTCTCGTATTATGTTAAGTGTGTAGGTACAGCTAAAAGAACCAATCAACCTTGAGATGCACACTTTTAGCTAAAAGACAACTGTAATAAAGACAGAAACCTGCTCCCTGTCACATCAAGCACAGTTAAAACTACTTCAACACTCTATTGTGTGAGACAATGGAAAGAAGTCTTCTCCAACGTTCAAATTCATGAAGCTCACTATATTAGGATGCTTCCATGCAACAAAAAAGGGTGGTGGAAAATAGAACGAAGTAATTCAAATCAATCTAGACAGCAAGCAAAAGCACTCTAAAGAAATAGCCTTGAACACGAGCTGAGAGAAAAAGAGAAAACCATATGCTACAAGCTCAAAAAGATTCAACAATTGTTTACATCCTCTTTTTGAGAGTTATCTGAATCTTATACATAAATTGTATAGAAAGTCTAGAGTGGCTTAGTGATAAAAGAATACTTGGGAAGTATAATCTTAGAAGGAGATTCATACTTGTAACCAGCAGTGGCATAGAGAATACTTGTAGCCAGAAGTGGCAATGAAGAATATTTGTTTTGTAATCAGTTGATTATAGTGGAACCCTTTAACAATTGTTAAAGGAGAACTGGACATAGCTCAAGATTGAGTGAACCAATATAAAAACAAGCTCTCATTTGTTGTCCTGTGATTACACTTATTTATCTTGCCTACTGTGCTCTTTTGGAAAGTCTTTCTAAACATTGTCTTGCAAGGATATATTTACTGATTTAAACTAACATATATCCAAAAAAGCAACTTGTAAACTAATAGTACTTGCTAAAAGTTTTAACCCACCATTCAACCCTCCTTCTAGCATATTCTTGTGTATTTCAATCAGCTTATAATTTTTAGCTTATATATTTTTTTCATTTTTTCTCCTAAACATATTTATTAATTTTTTTTATTGCACTTTTTAAATAAAAACATATTTTCTTTTTTACAAATAACTCCTAAAAATTTTATATTATAATAATTGGGAGATTTTATTTTTATATTTTTGAATAATTTTATATTAGACAATGTATTTTAACTATTATGTTAATTAACATAATAAAGTATAATGTTTAAGTGTGTTTTCTTACTTTATTTTAAACTTCCATGATTTAAAATGCTTTATGATATAGCATAAATTAATAATATAATATATATTATGAAACACATGTAATAATTGAAACTAAAATAAATTATCTATAAGTAAAAAATTACAAGAGTTTAAAATTAACTAAAAAATTAAAATTATAACACCTAAAAATATTTTTTTCTATAAAATATTTTTTCATATAAACGTATCATAAACATGTTACTTTTATCATTTAAAAATTTATACATCATTAATGTTAAAAAAATATTTAAAAAGTAAAAGTTTCCCTCTTCCGCTCTCTTACGTATCCTCTGGCTTCATTTATTTCTTCCTTGCCTTTTTGGCCTTTCATGCAAAAAAATGATCTCTTCCCTTCTAGGGATCTTCTTCGTTATGAACCTTAGATATTGTTCCAATTGAAAATTTATAGGCATAGCTAGGATTACTATGTGCGAGGTATTATTTGTTTTGGTATTCAATTATCTTTACATTTTTATATTTAAAGGGTCGTTTAGGTGTACAATATCTGTCATGATTTCTTATAAAATGTGTTTGGATGGATTAAGATATGAATTTGTATATAAACTTTATTTAGCATATAGCAAGTAATAAAAGCTTTTAAGGATAAAAGGTTTATACAACACTTTACGTCTCACGAGTTGCAACTTGCATGAGGTGCAATAACAATATTAAGAAATAGAAAAAAAAAATATTTTATCCTAATTCTACATGACAAAAAGAGATAGAGAGAAGAAAAAAAATATAAACATGATAACTTATATACTGTAAAATATGAAAAAAAGAAAAAGAAATTAAAAATATTTACGAGATGTTTGATATTTAAGAATGTCTAAATATATATCAATGCCCTAAGAAATAAATTCACTGGTAAAGTCTTTCTAAACTTTCCAAGTAACCCTTTATGAAGCCTTTGGTTCAGCGTCCCATTTCAGGGTAGTGTCATAAACATGTCTCATGAGATCAAACATGACGCACAGTGACGGAGCTACCTTATAGCTTTTGTGTGTGGGGTAGGGGGGCCTCGGCCCCCCGAACTTTTCTAAATGCTTTTGTTTTTTAGTATATATAAATTATTTTTTTATTATAATTTTTATTTTGATAGAATTTTAATTTAGAGATAGTAATATTAGTTAAGTATTAATTATAAAATACTAGTATTTTATTCTCTTTCTATAGCTTATAATACTTTGCAGATGAAGATTTTATTTCCCTTTTTATAATAAAGATAATGCTATTTTTTAGATAAACATTTTATTTCTCTTTTTACATTCTAGAGATAGTTATATTATTTTCTTTATAGACAAAAACATGAGTATTTTTTCTTTTTTCTTTTGATGGGCCTTCTTTTTATAATTTATTATTGTTATTTTAAACATTATAAATTAATAATTATATTTACAATCAAATAATTTTGTTAATTAGTATTGCATTTATATTGATTTAGAATTTTGAAGTTGTTTATTCACATTTGGTACCAAAAAGTTTACAATAATTTATACACAGTTAAACTAATTTAGTTAGAATTCTTAGTCACTAGATCTCTTAGTCTAGGTTATTTATTAATTTTTGCTCTTTGAGTAAATTTATTAATACTAATAATATAAGAGATTAAGAGTTTGAATATTTAGATACACAAAAATACTCTATTTTTCTATTATAACTTTTTTTTTTTTTTATATATTGTGAAGATTCGTTGTACTTCTAACCTCCTTGACTATATACATTTTAAAATCTAAACAGATTAACATATAAATTCTAGGAAAAACAAATTAGGATTTAGTTAAAATAATTTTATTGTTCTTCTTTAGTTTAAATTATTTTTTATGTATTAAATTATATTTATAATTTAATTTTGTTTACAGCTTTTTCTTAGATAATACAAAATAAAAATAAATTATTGATAAAATTAATATTTCAAAATATATTATTATAAATGATTACATAAAAAAATTATATATATTTATTAAAGGATTTTTTTATAAAAATTTGTCCCCCCAACACTATTTAGAACCTGCCTCCGTCCCTGATGACCCATGCAGTTGCTTCCCCACCAGACTCAAATGTGTGTTTGGTTAAGTATTCTGGATTCACATTACTCTCCAAGTCACGTTAATTTTAATGCAAAAACAACTAAAAGTTACTTTCAATAATCCATGGCCTACTATGCTACGGTGAATCCAAACACGCATTTACTCTCTTGAGCCACTTTTTCCCTTAGTTTCTTAGACACTCTTGTTTTGAACAATTATTATTAAATACTTGAGAATGCTTATTATTTGTCATTTTCATTGCAGCATGTGTCATTTGTCATTATCTGTGATGTATATATTTGGATCGTGTATCTCTTGTGGCCATTCAATTTTAATATATTTGTTTTTGACGGATAAAAAAAAAAGAAGATACATCCAATTGACTAAAACAATGAAAAGTAACGAAAAGTGTTTGTCTATATTATATATACGGCATGATGTAAAGCAAAGGTATGAAGCAAATACATACAGACTACAACCCCAAGCACTCTAAGCCTGCAAGCACTAAAATGATAACCACTGTGGCTTCTTTTAACATCACTCCAAATGATGAACAAACTCCCAAGGATCCTAGGTGGCTATCCGACAGTGACCAAGTGGTGATCCTAGGTCATGTTCCCACCATATACATTTACAAAGCAAAACACTACAGTAGCAACACCATTGAGAGGTTCAGGAACTCTCTTAGCAATGTTTTAGTGTACTACTATCCACTTTCTGGCAGATTGAGATTGACAAAAAGTGGTCGAATGGAAGTGGATTGTAACGCAAAGGGAGTAACATTGGTTGAAGCTGAAACTACAAATCCATTTGGTGATTATGGAGACTTTTCACCCTCTGACTCCATCAAGGAACTCATTCCAAAAGTTGATTACACTCAACCTATGGAGGAGATTCCCCTACTGCTAGTGCAATTAACAAGGTTCCATGGTGGTGAAGGCCTTGCCATTGGATTTTCTTTATCACATCCTTTGGCTGATGGGATGTCCGCCATTCAATTCATCGATGCATGGGCAAAGCTGGCTCGGGGTGAAGAACTAGACCCTAATGAAATGCCATTTCATGACCAAACAATACTGAAGAAGATTGTTGAGCAAAAGATTAAGAACATGCCATCAGCACCAATCGTTGATCACCCAGACTGGAAGCCTACACGACTCATATCATACAACATAGTTGAAGAAAATAAGAACAAGAAAAAGGTTGCATTGCTAAAACTCACATCAAATCAAGTGGAGAATCTAAAGAAGAAGGCTAATGATGAACCTTCAAATGCCAAGGGGGCTTATACGAGATTTGAAGCTATTGCTGCTCATACATGGAGATGTGCATCTAAGGCTCGTGAATCTGGTGAGAACCAATTAACTCTAGCTAGGTTTGTTGTCGATATTCGCAATAAATTGAATCCACCTCTCCCTCTTAATTATTTTGAGAATGCTTTGGCAAAAACAGTGACACCTAAATGTTATGTGAAAGATATCATATCAAATTCAAAACCATTGAGTTATGTAGCTCAAAAGATAAGGGAAGCAGTTTATGTTGTTACAGATGAGTATATAAGGCACAATTAAGTCTTATTTTAGGCAAAGTGCATTTGGATTCCATAAAGGCCTTTTTCTCAGGCCAAGGAAGCCATGTGAGTGCCCCGCATCCTAGGATTCATAACATTCACCTCACAAGCTGGATGACTATGCCAGTTTATGAAGCAGATTTTGGTTGGGGAAAGCCTATGTATTTTGGTTTAGGAAGTGAACTTGGAGAAGAAATGGCAGTGTTTATTCCAAGCCCTGATGCAGAAGGTGTTATTGTCTCAAGTTCTAAGACAGTAGATATGCAACTTTTCAACAAATTCTTCTACGAGGATATATGAAATATTCTGTCACCTGTGATCTACAATTTCATGTTGAATAAATTTCATAGCCATTTTTAGATGTACTCTTCTATCAGAGGTCTTTCATTTCATTGCTATTTATCAATTTCAATTCAAGGTTTGTTTGTAGTACCATGTGACACATCACAATATTTATTATATGGTATTATTAGTGTTTATTCTATCACTTTAATATATGGTATTATTAATGTTTATCGTGTCACTTGCTTTATCAAAGTAGCACTGAAACCTGCTATATATCAGATCCAGAAAATTAAGGAGATCCTTTCAACGGAAAAAAATCTACCTCAAAAGACTTGCTCCTAATCATAAGTCAGGAAGGTAGGCAACCCGTTAGGTTATTACACCACAGAAGAGAAATGCAAAAGAGTCGGGTTTAAGATTGTTGAATTTAAACTCCAAAAGAATTGGGCGAGGTTGGGTAGGATAAAAATTGTTGATATGCCATATGGTTATTATCGAGCATTTTTTCTTATAGTGTGTAGTATTTTATTTGATTGGTGTTTGCCCTATTCTTTTTTGTTTGTCCTTTAGTCCTTCAATTAGTTTCATTAATGAGTCAGGTTTGTATATCTCAATAGCTTATTAAATTGAGTCACATGTTATACAATGATCCTTTTTACTTAAAAATTTCATTTTTCTTTTTTAAATGCATAATTGACCTCCTTCCTATATTATTCACTAAACTGATCAATTTCTATATTATATATTAAACTGACCACTTTCTCATTGTGACTCTTTTATTTGACAGTTTAATTTTATTTATTTTTTAATACACAATTGACCAATTCTCATATTATTTATTAAACTAACTTTCTTCTTGTTATAATGTCTCATTAATTATTATTATTATTATTATGAATAATTATTTGATTTTTTTTATTTCATAGAAAAAAAAACAAAGAATCATGGTTTGTTGATTAAAATATAATAATTTTCATAAATTAATATTTAACATACATAATAAGATAATACAACAATTTAAATAATAGATATTTCAAAGTTTATATTTATATTTATAAAATTGACATTACTTTTATTAGTTTAGATTAATTTTCCTTTTATTATGTTTACTGTTATTTTTTTTATAACTATATTGACAGTGTATTTTAGTTAAAAATCTTCTTCAAATATTTCTCAAACGATCATATTTTAATTTGTTAGTAAATTGGTTTTAATTAGAGAAGAATATGAACGTTCCTTTCAACTTGGAGAGAATACTAAACCAAATATTTTGGATATAAAAAGCAACAACAACGTTATTCTTGTTTTCTTTTTTATATAAAGCAATTTCTTCTTCTTAATATAATATGAGAAAAAGCTTTTCTTTGGCATATATCACGTGACTACTAAGTTTGTTTGTACGTGTTGTTGTCTCATTCATTCCAACAAAACATCCTATCTCAACCCATTATCCTATTGAAAAATGTCTTCTCCACAACAAGTTACTGTCATTATCTACTATAATGGAGAATTCACCGAAACTGCTGACGAAGTGACATTTCAATCTAACAATCATGTTGTGTTGCAAGTTAGGCATGCAATGAGACTTTAAGTCTTATACAAAGTAATTCATAAAATATCAAACTTGATCAAACTCAATAGATTCAAGAAGTAATCTACAAATATCCATTAACAGTAGGTGATGGGGTGGTAAGATACACTACAATAACTCTTCAAGAAAACATTGATATAGAATGCATGTTTAATGTATTAAATCAACATTGATGTCTTTCTAAGTTTGAGTTGCTGGTAAAATATGGTGATGCCATTCCACCCACCCCAATTGCCCAACCTACAAGTTTTAATACCTACGAATCACCATATCATTTGAATAACACCCAACCTCAACAAGGTGATTACACTCCATTAGATACATACCAACCCACATATGATTTCAACAACAACCAGCCCAAACAAAATGACTAGACTACCAACATTGCATCATACACACAAATGCACCAACAATCTCAACCAAATTTCGAAGAGGCAGGTGTACCTAATGAAAATATTGATCCATTTAGTGAAGATGAAGAATAAATTATGTTGAATAATGAAAATGCAGACAACAACAAAGAAGATGATGACGACAAATGCAACAGAGAACATATGAATGATCAACCAACACCAATCCAACTTGCCTACGATTTGCCTGCACACTTGCATAATGTAAGCAATTGCGAACGTTTGCAAGATCAAGAATTTGGCCATTGGATCGTCCTGAAGAAGTAGTACATCCATTAGGAACAATCTTTGAAGGCATGAGGTTTACCACTAAAGATGAAGTCCAAATTGCAGTTAATTTGTACTGTTTGGCAAGGCATGTGTCTTATGTTGTGAAAAAGTCTACCTCTAAAAGATGGGTGATTCACTGTAAAGATGATAGATGCAAATGTAGGTATAAACATTTTTAACATTATTTATTAAATTTTGTTTAATTTTAATTTTTTTTAAAGTCTAATATGCATTTGTGAATAGGTTGAGAGCATCAACAGGGGTATGTTCTCAAAACCAATGGGAGATCAAAACCCTTAAAGAACCACACACTTCTGCGTCGACAACAATATCACAAGATCACCCTAAGCTAAGGTACAAAGTCATCGAAAGAAGCATCATAGCTCTGGTAAAGAACAACGTGACAATTTCTGTACCAACCTTCATAGCGCACATCAAACAAGTCCACAACTACACCATTACGTACATAAAGGCGTGATTAGCAAAACAATGGGTCATTGAACAAATGTATGGAAATTGGGAGAAATCATACAACAACTTACCTAAATTGTTGTTAGTGCTACAAGAATTTGTTCTTGGAACCATTGTAAAGGAACAAAAAGTCATTGCAAAGGATGAAAATGAACAATTAATTCTGGATTGTCAAATGCATCATCAACTTTTTTGGAGCTTTAAGGCATGCATTGATGGCTTTGCATACTACAAGCCAACAGTTTTTGTCGATGGAACTTGACTCTACGTGAAATACAAAAGGACTTTGCTAATGGCAGTTGGATAAGATGGAGACAATCATGTAATGTCATTAGCCTTTGCCCTTGTTGAGGGTGAGACTGCACATGCATGGTTTTTTTTCTTGCAAAACTTAAAACAACACGTGACTAACTAAGACAACTTGTGCTTGATCTCAGACAAGCATAAGTCAATCATAAGTGCCTACCAACAAGAAGGTAGTGGTTGGATGATAGACAACTCTCTACATGTGTTCTACATTCGACACATTGCACAAAATTTCACTAGACATTTCAGTAAATCACCATTAAAGAAAGACGTTGTTAGCATGGTAATACATACAGTCAATTCATTGATGATGTCTATGTGTTGAATTATGTTTACAATGCGTACAATGGGTCATTTGGGAAAATGAGACGCCCAGATTATTGGTCATAGTATTAAAGACCACTGATGTGTCACAATCCAGAAATGTGACAAAATAAAAAAGGTAGACAAAAATCAAGTCGTATACACACGAAAATGAACCAAAGAGAAGGGAGACAAAAAAAACGTTGTTCAATATGTAGGAATTCCTAGTCATTCAAAAAATAAGTGTTCACATCAATCAGGATCATCAAGTCAATGTTAGTAACATGTTATTTAAGTTGCTATATTATCTCATTATGTATGTTAAATATTAATTTATGAGAATTATTGTATTTTCATAAGTCAGTTGAGTGTATAATATGAAAATGGGTTAGTTTAGTGAATAATATGGGAAGAAAGTCAATTATATATTTAAAAAAGAAAAATGGAACTGTTAAGTAAAAAAGTCCAAGGACAAATCCAGAAGTAAGGTTAGGGGGGAAGATTTTTTTTACAAAAATTAAGGATAACATTTTTTGAAAAAAAAAATATATAATTTATAAAAAAAAATAGAAAAATGGATATAAAATTTGTCAATTTTTAAAAAAATTGGGGAGTAAAATGTATAATTATGTGATGTAAGGATAGAATGATAAAATAAAATTTACAAGATTTTAAAAAATTAAATATAAAAATATCAAATTAATTTGTTAAGAGTAAAACTTGTCAAAAATAAAACAAAATGAAATAAATATACAATTAAACCAAATATTTATTACTAAATATATGTATAAAATTAAGATATGATCTACTAATAAAATAAAATAAAATAAATATTAATTTCAAAACCTATATTTTTAATAATTTTTTTATTAATACTTTATATATATATATATATATATATAAGGGAAGGGGAGGAGGAGGCCCTCTAAATCTATCACTATAGGCAAGGACAGAGGTAGGATTTTGTAATAAGGGGGGGTCAATTTTTTTTTTCTTAATGATATATTAAAATTTATTAATAAATATAATGATTAGTTTAGATTAAATATTTATATTTATATGTTTTTAGAATAATTTAATAACATGATCTAAAATATATTTATATAAAAAAAATTAAGTATCTTTAATTTCTTTTTTAAAAACTCAATATTATTATCCATGATAATAAAATTTACTTTCTCATGTACTTTCTTTTTCTAATGTTTATATATTAATGATTAATGTGGAGAGACACTAAGTATTAAAATCTCACATCACAAATAATAATAGTATATGAAAAAAATATTTATTAGTGTAATTAATTGACCATCGTTCATTCTCACCAAAAAAAACAATTGACTATCATTAATAAATAAGTTTAATCATTATTGAATCACGTTTTCTGAAAAAAAAAATTATTATTTAATCAATTATATATAGTATAAAAAATCAAATTAATATAAAGAAAGACTAATAATTTCATTTGATTTTTTTTAACAAAAATAATGTCATTTGATTGGAATGGAAATACAATCATTTATATTATTTTAAATAATAATAAATTATTATTAAAATAATTATACCCAAATATTTTGTCTAAAAGAAAAAATACATAATATCTTTATAATAAAAGAATAAAATATTAGTTTATAGTAATATTATAAAAATGTATTTAATTTTTTTATTAAAATAGAAAATAAATAATATTTAAATATAATTTGTATACTAAAAATTTTAAAAAAATATAATTATAAAATAATATATATACTTTTGTAAGTATTTGAATAAATGTATTGTTTTGTCTAAATATCTTGTATCAGAGACATATTTCTATCATTATTTTAAGTATGCTTTATGAATATGGTTTAGTATGATATTCCATATCGGAAATCGTGTTGTATTCTTCAAATTTAACTTTGAATTGTTTTGATTTCAAATCTATACTTTAAATTTTTAATTTGAGTTTCATATTAATTAATCAACACCTTAAGAAAAATGAGGCGTTACCTTGAACATTGGTCAACCGGTAAAGGTGGTTCTGGTCATAAGTCCTAGAGAGAGGCAATAAATCCATGGGTTTAGCCTAGTAGTCCCAATTAGTGGTAAAGCTTAGCTTAATTAAAATGTTGTCTCAAAAAAGAAAAGAAAAGGTAGAAGATATGAAATTAGAACAAGAAGATGCTAAATCTCATATAATACATCGTGAATTAAAAATTCCAAAAATAAAGCATCAATTCAGAAATGGAACATATCCAAATTAGAAATATCTTCATTATATAATTTCATCAAAAGACCTATTCTCAAGAGAATATGTTATTAAAATTGTTGAAAAGGAAATAAATATGAGAAATAGTCATAAGATCATACCCTTAATTTCAAATCAATTAATTAATACACATATCAAGAATTATAGATACCTCATATAGGATCTATTTTGATAGCAATAAAACCCTTGTTTAGACATGGTCTAGACACCCCCAATGTTTGATGCATTAAGAGATAACAAACCAAAAAACCTTCAAGACCAAATTCTAGCATTATTTGAAACTAACCTTCATAATGGTCCAATTTACATAAATAATTATCCTAATTATTATATTGCATTAACCAGTTTTCATAACATCCCTTACAACCTCATGTTGGATGTAAAATGTTAGATGAAACTTGGAACCCAAATGCAATACCTATAACCATAATGTACTAAATATATTACAAAGTAATGAAAATCCAATTAGCTCCAGGAGCTTTGCATCTAGCCTTCACATATGAAACAACCCTCCTATTAGTAAATCTGGAAAAGGTAAATGCTTCGGTCCAAAGACTTTAAATCACAAAGAAATAACTAATGAGTTAAAATGGAGATCGAAAGATCTCTTAACCCTAAAAAAACTTGTTCCTACTATGTTAGATGGCATAGTGGAATATAAGTTAGGAGCACTTGAAATAAGCTTCACTCCTCTAAGAAGATCTAATTCCCTAAGAATCTCAATATCCCCCCTACCCAGTATGGCTAGATGATCCATAGATCGATCTAACTTCTCCATACCTAGGAGTTTAAATCTAAGAGGAATTAGGACAGATCCTACCATCCATGTCCCTGAATATGAGGAAGAACAACCTTCTCCCTCGGTACAATTTGAGTCGGCTAGAAATCATAACTTTCCAACTCAATCAGAATTCAACTAGTTAAATATGATAAGAATTTAGGGTAGCCTTCCAAATAGATAAAGATTCATTAAGGAAAGAATTCCTTAGTAAAAAGAATAAAGATAAGAGAGATTGGTTCTTTGCAACCTTTTCTCAACAAGAATTATTAGATTATAAGGAAAAATACTATAAGAATTTAGAAGATTTACAAATCCAAGTACTTTATTTTGAGTGATTTGAACAAAATTATTTAGACAAACTATCTATAAAGGTAATCAAAAGTGCTAAAAGAATTTGGAAAACAACAAAGGGAGGTAGAATAGAAACAATTCCCCCTTTGAGAAAGTAAATTTTCCTAATATTGAAAATAAAATAGTTATTGCTTCACCTTTTAAAATGATTAGTGAAGAAAGAAAAATAATTGAACCCCCCACCTTAAACGACATTAAGAATCTACATCACCAATTAAATTACACAAATCAAATATTACATCAAGTGGTAGGTTTACATGAAAACTCTACTAAAACTAATGAATCTACTTCAAAACTGGAACAACAATTAACTAAACCTTTTAAGTTTTCAAAAGACGAATTAAAAGAATAAAAATAGGAAAAGAAACTAATATAGCTTTAGAAGAAATAAATAAATAATTGGACCAATTAAAATTAACAAAGATAAATGCTAAAAAAATGATTCCTCTGAAAAAGATGAAGAGATTGAAGAAATGGTAGAAATGGTATACAGGCAATTTTATGGCAATGGTACATACAAGACAAGATTGTAAGCAACCATTCTAGAAAGAAAAATTTATTATTAGACTTCCTTTAGTCTCTTCGCATGCTACGTTCTTGTCACGACCCACCCTAGGGTCATGACTAGTGCATAGGCTATACTTCCCTTAGCTTGGCTAGCCTAAGAACAAAACCTCACTAAAAAATAATTTAAAATAAACATAAAAGGGCTACCAAAAATCCGACAGAACCTTCCCTATAAATAGAACAAACACATAAGAATCTCACCTGTGAATTTCATATTTATAAATATATATAATCAAATCCAACAAACAGTTTATATCACAATATGAATCATTTACAAAATATTCAAAGTTTCTCAAAACATGATAAATGCGTCACTTACATCCTATGTAAGAGAATCCCCTTACAACTCAAAAAAAATGATTTACTAACAACCCATCTCTGATCCTAACTCTATCCTTATAGCTATAACTGCATCATACTGAAGTTATCAAAACATACTCTCCATTATAGGTAATGGAGGCCTACTAAAAAGACGAACAATTCCTAGATGAATCAGCAAATCTCAAGAAACGCGCTACTCTAATACTTGCGAATCTGAAGGGAAAAGAAATGAGAATGGGGTAAGTCACAAGGACTTAGTGAGAGCATAAAGTACAAAGTGAACAAAAAGAAGTAAACAACCATTGTAAGAATTTTTCATTTCAAATAATTTAAATGATTTAGAGTAAAAGAGAAAAGAAATCATAATTCACTTTTGAAGAACATTTACTCACTTAAGGACTCTTTAGGAATAAAATTACGCGTCATACACAAGCATAACTAACATTTATACTAACATTCAATTTACTATATGCACATAGACCACATTTTCTTTCCGTTGTGGTGAACGATAATTATACTGCATTATCTCTTTGTTGCAGTAAATGGAAATTATCTATATATCTATGAGTATTTAACTCATAAACTACATTATCTTTTCGTTGTAGCAAATGGTGACTAATCACAAACTCATAATAAGAACTCACTTTCCACATTTATCTCACATTATCAAAACTACGAAAATCCTAAAGAATCAAGTACAATAAGGTAAAATACATACTTATTATACTTATTCTTCTTCCTCAAATACTCAAATGGGAATCAAAATCACAAGGAAACTTATATTAAAGTTTACTTTTTCTAAAAATAAATAGTCACTTAGTAAAATAGCTACTCACAAATAAGAAGGACCCGAATCAACGACTTCCAACGTTGTCAGAAGGAGCAACCATAGTATTTGCCAGAGAATTTAAACATGAAAAATATAAAAGAATCACTTATTAGACAAAAATCTCAAAGTTAACATACCTAGGGTTTTGAAGGAACAACAATAACCATAAAAATCACATCTCTAACTCCCCCTACAAGACCCATTACTAATCTCTAACATACCTACACTGATCTATTCCAATAGGTTACTAAAAATTTACCACGAGAATGCAAACACTTAAATCACATGCTCCACCTTGGAATGCTTCATGGTGATGGAGAAGAGTAAAGAGTAAGGCTTTCAGGATGATGGAAGGAAAATAGATGAAAAGGAAACGAGAAGAGGGGAATGGAAGAAAGAAAGAAAGAAGAAGAAGAAGGGGTGGGGGGAGGGAGCTTAATAGTTTTCAATTTATAGGTTGTGTTCAAGTAACAATAGACTGTATTAAATAAAAATAATATCCTTCTAAGCCAGTTTTAGCAATAACTATCTTGAAATGGGGGTCTTTAAATACAGTTTTGATCATAACTGTCTTGAAAAGATGGTCTTTAAAGATGATTTTGAATCTATGTTGCATTAAGTCCTTATATAGATTCTCTTGAGATTTGTTCATTTACATTGTCATTTAGCAGTGGACCAACATTGTTGCATATCAATTAAAAAAAGAATTTCAACATTAACTAAACAACAAAACAAAGGTATGTGGTTCATCATAAATATTTGAAGCATTAAATGAAGTAGTTATGATGTAGTACGGGTAATTTAAAAGTAATGAATTTATTGTTGTATGTAATTCACTTAATGATATATCAATGAATTGTTTCACCCTCGGGATCCTTTTAGATTGAGTGCAAGCTCCCGGTGGAGAGGGTAAAACACTTTTCTTATCCTTAGTCATAGTGAGTTTTTGTTGTTGGTCGTTGGCACAATTGGATTTGTGATTCTTAAATAGAATTTATGATGGTAGATGGAACAAAGACACTCCCTCGAGGGAGTTCTTTGGATATTGTGATCAAACAATCTCCTTAAGCTTTTCTCAAATAAGTTCTTTTGTTCTTATTTGAACCTATGTTTTATGAATTTGTTGGCCATAAGCAATGCACCTCTTTGAAAAATCGTCATATTTGGGATGCCCGACTGAGTTTAAGGGTTGAATAACGATTCAGGTTGGATTTTTTATGCTACATAAAATCTTGGCATTAAATGCTCTTGTTTCTCAACGTTAAATTTTTTAGCTATTGACAATGTTGGGTACTATTTGTGTGTTTCTTTTTTTAATAGATTCATTGACAATGTTATACTTTTAATTTGTTTAACATGTTTTACTATTGAAAAAAAATGCATTTTGTCCTTTCCACAATAAATGAGTTTAAAAAAACTGAAAGTGATGGCTGCATAGAACGTTTGATTTAACGTGACCAGGTTGTTTAGGCTAGGGTCTTCTCATCTATATGGTCAAAATGGCAAAAAGTGATTAGAAGTTGCGACATACCAACACCCAAGGCTGAACATGCAAAAAGTTGTTTGTTTACTTTGTGAATCATGTTCAATATTTTGTTGGGATGCATGCATACAAAGTTTTCCATTTTTAGTATACTACAAACCATTTGCTTTCGTTTAGTTTTGGGGAGTATTATAAATACAAACAAAGTTTTCATTTAGTAGTACTACAACTATTTTCTCTAGCAAAAGAATTTTTTCTGATGCTCTCCCCAATAAAGTCATATCACTGTAACATTACACTTTTCGAAAGTTTTCTATTCAAAAAAATAAGTATACATGCGTTAGTCATATTTATAGATTGATCTAAAGGTAAAGATCCATTTTTAAATATATGTTTTTCATATTTAATTGTTTTTTTAATAGTGAAGTTTTAAAGTTGATACATAAGAGAGTTTAAAATGATTAATAAAATAATTGATAATAATAGTTAAGAATAAAAATTATTACGTGTTTATGTTGATTTCTTTAACTATATTCTATGTGGTTAATTTGTATTTGATTTGAAGTATTCTATTTTTCTCATTAAACATATAATATTTAATTAATTTTTAATCGAATGCATGTTGTTATTGATTTAATCAAATTTAATTGTAATTTATTAATTCTCATTTGACTGCATGTTTTAACATATATGTAGGGAGTATTATGTCAGTCATAGTAATTCTTAACCCGATGCATTGATTGATATTAAATTAAAAAAAAGGTAAATTACATTTAACGTAAATGTAGCAAACGATAACATAAAAAACACACTTAATGTAAAAAAAAAAAATAGAGACACTTCTAATATTTTTTTATCCATACGAGACCTTTCTTGTAAACATGTGGACCTTGGTATTAAGGTAAAAAATTCCATCCTTCAAGACTTGCAAGTTGAGCACATTGTAATAATTATAGTCTCTAATTTATTTTTCATGAATTTTCAATAATTGATGCACAACTAACACAACCACGTCGTGGTCATTTTTTTTTTTTTTTCAAATTCTCCTACATGTAGTAATACACCTCCTTTGCCACAATTTACAAAAGCAATATATCTTTGACAGAACGCGTCGAACACACTATCAAAAGCAAAGTTTTCCAATAAATTTTGTAATATAAGGTTAACTTAGATCATTTTCTCAAAGATATAATTTATCAAACACCTTGTATTTAATTCAAAATAGGGGGGATTTTTTTTGTAATTTTCAGAAATTCAAGCAACATAACAACTTTCTAAATAAATAAAAAATAGAATCGAAGAGATACAACTCAAGAACCTATGTTTATGGAGAAATAATCACAGTTTCAACAAGGATAAGTCAAATTCATACTCATGAAATTTCCAACAATACAAAATTTAAAGCAATCACCTTACATTCATTCGGAAAAATCTGGATTACTATCGCATTCATTTGTAATTAACCCAAATTCATATTTTAATTCCATAATCTAATCAGTATCATGCATTAAACAAGGAAATTAAGAATTAGAAAAAGGGGGAAAAGGGTTTTCATGAGCAAAATTCAAAATTGAGAATAGAGAAACTTATATTTACCCACAAGCACATGATTCTTGGGTTGCAAAGGGGATTTAGCCCTCCATGAAGATCTTCATGGTAGTTGCAAGGGATTGCAGGAAATTGATGAGGGAGAAAGGGAAAAGAAGAGAAGAGAAAAGAGAAAAGAAAAGAGAAGAGAGAGAAGAGAGCAAAGGTGAGATTTTTATTCCATGTAGTAGTATTGTGTAGTGTAATTATTGTCTTGCAAAAGAAGAAAAGCTAAAAACAAAGCCAAAACCATGGTCTCCCCCACAAGGTCTGAAACCCACTAAATAAAAGCTACCTTGATCAATTACAATTACCAAATGATCCCTAATTACAAACTAAAATGCAAAACTATTACAAGTGTAAGACCGTAACATTGAATTCCAAATTTGACCCCTGAAAAGTCAGAATTAGCGAATCCTTATTAGACATGAAATTTTATATCTCCTCCTTAGGTTTCAAACAAGACAAGAATCATCAAAATCGGAGACTTGTGTAAAAATTTATGGGATGCACAAGAGACAATGTCAAAAACATTAATAAAATATGACAAACAGCAATTTTTGACACTTGGACCCAAAATGACTCAATCTCACAAAACTCAACTAAAATAGTCAAGATGAGGTATAAAATATGTTTAGACTATGCTAAATGCAACTCTATACTATGTTAAAATACACTTTATCAATCTTCGATGTAATATTCCATGAATAAGCGTATCCTCATTTAAGGTGTAAATTGGTTAAGGTATATTAAGAATGGTACAGCGTTCACTCAATGCACATTGCATATTCTCTTACTTAATGAAAACTTCGGAGGAGGTGTCTACTGCCACATTTATGGTTGGTGTACCTAGCAATCAAAATGTCAATTGAAAGTGATGATGTATATATTATGCCTAGAACAAGCTGTAATGATCATATAATATATAAGTTTAACATTCCTTATGTAAAAGTAAATTAATATTTGCCTATGTGTTGTGCATTCGAGAGGGTGAAACATTGAGGAGATTTCACCAATGGCTTCAAGCACACCACACAAGTGAACTAGACACCACACTTTAACCCAAAATCTTAAGGCTTGGGTTTATAGGTCATTCTCTCACTTATATGGTGCTCAACTTTTTCATTCCTAATTAATGTGGGACTTCACCTTTACACTTGTTGTAACACCTTAAATTCTAAATTGATATTAAATCGTTAATTATACTTATGAAACGAGTTAATTTATTTATTACATAATACTCTTAGTGAGAATTTAATGTATTTATAAAAGTGATAGGAATTTTGGAAAATTTAAAAACTTTAAAACACTTTCATTTATATTTAAAATAAAGGATAAAATATAATGAAAAGTGTTGCATGCAATTAATAAAATATGGATTGTAATCGCGAAATAATGAATAAGCATACACTTGCAAGGATTTAATAAAGTAGATATATTTGACAAAGAGTCTATGGCTATTTATATATAAAAGAAAGTTTTAAAAGTACTAATTGACGTGTACAATAATAGCATGACATTCCCATAAGCAAGATAACCTGAGTAGCCTTAAAATAAAAGAAATACATGTGATAAGAAGAAGATGACTGAATACATACAAAATATCTATGAATCTAGGCCTACCCACCTATGTACAAGAAATGAAACCTAGATTCAAAGCAATCACATCTATAACCCAACCTTGTGTCGACCACACCAAAAAGGTAAGCAAAAAGAGTTAGCAGATCAAAGATCTAACAACCAGACCCTTGGGAAGAAGCATCCTCTTTAGGGTCTTCTTCTCAAAAGTCTCGACCAATTGACTCGATCCTCCACGAAACACTCCTTTAGGGGCTTCCACTGCTGTGTCCGACATGACTTGGTCCTCATCAATAGGTACCTCCACCGTTGTGGACAGTGCTGCTACAGTTACTAACTCCTCTTCTAGGTCTAGGGAATCTTCTCCACAATAGAATGAGTCGTGGTAGGCTCTAACTCCTCATCTTCCATCGTAGTTTGTGATGCATGGTCTGATACATCAGACAAAGAAAATGATGAAAGTTTAATGAGGTCCACAAGAGTGGCATAGTGGTAGTATGATGAAGTTGGTTGGGTCTACCACATCAAAATCACGTATGTCTTCGTCTCTTTGTTAGGTTGCATAAGGGACGCTAGGGTGAAACAAAGGTAGCCCACACAATGGTCCACGCCTAGCTCCACGTTGTGGTACCACCTTCCATCTAGTGCCTCAATGCTCAGGTGAACTTTTAGCTCTACCATCTAAATAGAAAACGTAAAGGTGAGACTTCCTCACTTCGTTAAAGCACGACAAGCATAATTAACAGGAAAACACAACTATAGAACACGATGGTATAGTTATCTATCGAACACTCTTACATCCTATATTGCTCTTGTGACTAAAACTTGTCATGTATTCTTATTGGCCAGCTGCCATTGGAACATCCAAGACTCAGTGGACTTACACATTTAAGATCGTGATGACTGAAGGGAGTACACCTTTTGCCACGGTAGAATGGTAAGGCTTTCACCAATTGAAAATGTCTTGCATGTAGTCAAGGTCGCTAAGTCTAGAATGGGTCCAAATGGTCCAACCTAGCGCCACACCCCCTAAGACAAAAGTATCCTTGCGATAATCTCCAAAGTACCAGCTATGGTCATCCAATCTCTGAGAATTTATTCCTCAACACTCCTTACTGATATTTATCTTCTTTGCCACTATAGGGTCTTCACTGCACTTGGTACTAATGACGACAATTTGGAGAAAAAGGGTTGGAGACCTTGCCGCCACCCTATATAATACTCACTCTAGAGAACAATGTCCTCTAGCACCTTTGGTGCAAACATCTACAATTGTCTCGTCCATCGAGGAAAACGATTCAACTTGCCACCCTATATGATGTCTAAAAGCCTCGTACTCTCGATGTTTTGTTGTGTACATGCATTCTTATATATGCAAATTGATGTATCATAAAATTTAACATGAATATAAATATATTCATGCATATATTTATATTCACTACTGCCACAAGGATTCATTCCAAGATCCTTATGACTATCACACAAATAAACGCACTGACAATTTCACACTGACAATCTAACATAGAATTTTTACACATCTATAAGTCTAACACAACGGATCTATTCATATAACTAATACTATATCAACATGTCTCTACTTAGTTCTAGGGTTCAAAATTACATAATTACAATCACAAATCATTATGCATCCCACACACATAAACACTTTTTTATCTTAGTCAAATTTCCATGAAACTTGCTTTCTAGACAAACCATATAGTTGAAAAATAAGGCAGATTGTGAGCATGATTTGAGACTCTAAAACTATTCAAAAATTCATTTTGTTTTTATAGATTTGAAGCATGTTACCCCAAATTTAAAAAGAAGTATATTACTATGTAAACAAAAATCTATAAAAATTATTAAAATTCATAGAGGGAGGATGAACATAATCAAATTTTATTAGAACTTAGCCTACTAACTTGATGTTTTCTCAACCTTCAGAGATCCAAACTTTGCGAAACTTTTTACCAATTAAAGCTAATAAAATTATGTTTAAAACAATGTATATTTGGTTCAAAAACTATTTTCCTATCATTCTTTATAGAATTTCTATAGAACCCTGTTCCAGCACCAAAAAAATTAGTGTTTGGTTTCTCTATTACACTAACAAAGACACAATTAAATTATGATTTAAAATAAGAAAATTTTGCTTAATTCATGGTTAGAAATCTTATTTTCCCTAGTTTAATAAATGATAATCACATTTCTAAAACTATTACTACATAAGTACAAAATTGGATAAATTCTAACACTGTCAGCTCCCAATTATAAAATAGAGCAGTTTCTTTGTAAGCTACGGATGAACCTAAATATTAGATAATCTGAAAACGTTCTTCACATAAAAAAAGGTTTCATTCTAAATATATTTTAATTTAAAGAAAATTTAACAGAAATCCAATGGTCGGATTTTTATAAAAACAGATTACACTGTAGCTAATTCAATGGAGTCCGAATTTGTCAAGGTTTCCTCTTAAGATTTTGGTTCAGTTTTTACCAACAAAATTCATCAAACAATTCTCGGAAAAATTGGGCAAACTCTCATTTGCATTCAGAACACTTCCCATTTTCTAATTCAACCTAAATTCAACATGCAGCATAATATTTATCCCTAAAACAGCCATAGTTCAAAAATTTCTCACAATTGACAATTATAATCCAACCCCACATTTGCATGTGTGGCTTTTAGCACACAAGGGACAATCATGCATGCTCATGGTTAAGTCTCCCTTAACTCAATCATGATTTGAGTTCACAACCTCTGATTTTGAAAAGAAATGAAAACCCTAACAGTTTTCTCCTAAG
The DNA here is from genome assembly GCA_014843725.1 of Amphicarpaea edgeworthii. Lineage (NCBI taxonomy): Eukaryota > Viridiplantae > Streptophyta > Magnoliopsida > Fabales > Fabaceae > Amphicarpaea > Amphicarpaea edgeworthii. The sequence goes on from CM026329.1 coordinate 7,549,430, forward strand.
TACGCTGCGCCTTGAAGATGATAAAAGGAAATTGGGGCCTTGATTCGTTGGTTTGTATGAAGAAGATGAAGGGGCTACTATGGTGCTTAGGGGTGGGTGGGACGATGGCTGAAGCGCTTCCGAAAAGAGAAGAGGAGAAAAGAGAAGGGGAGAAATGGTGAGAGAAGAGAGAAAATTTGAGAAGGAAAATTGAGTGTTACTGTAACATGAAACTGAGGGAAGAAAAATGATTTGCATGCTTAAATGGTAATGTATTATGGTGGAGTGATGTAGTAGTAGAGGAAAGAAAAATTTTAGTGAGTAAAACGAGAGAAGGATGACCATGAGTTAAGGAGAAGAAAAAAAGTGCATAAAAAATTTATTTTATAAAATAATAATATTAGTAAGATAATATATTTAGTTAAATATTAAAGGTTTAAGAACAAAACGGACATGTAAATGTGAGTGTGTGTGATTTTGCTTTTTGCCTCGAAGTGTAGTCTGCGAATGTTAAGATAATTTTTTTTATTAATTATGTTTGTTGTCATATTGAAATGAAAAAAGAAAGTATCTCGTGTAGGATTCATCAACTTTCATCTAATTCTAGGAATCTTTTGGACTATTTCAAACACCTATCTATTTTACTTTTACCTACTTTCAGTGTTCATTCACTTTCACCCCTCACGTTTTATGTCAAACAAACACATTCATAAGTAGTAAATGATACTCCTGGAAGCTGGAAAGTGTATAGTGTATTAGGTATTTAATTGAATTAATAATATAAATAACATAAAATCCAGAAGCTGCTGTAAAATATATTTATACTATAAAAGATACATATTGTAGTAACAAAATAGTGACATATATAGTTCCGCTAAGTGCATATTTTTATACTAATACATAAAACCTAATAATAATAAATAATACACAATCATAGTGATTGTTGTCGTTGCTGTTCCATTTTGTCATCGTTCCATCTGCATTGTTGACTATAGAAGTACATTTTGAAATCATGCTACACAAAGGTGAGGTAAACATTTATTACTAGTTTTTATTCAATTTCATTTTTTTTTTTTGTTAGAAATGTTACTAATTGATGCATCTAGGCTCTATATCATAGAATCCCGTAAAAAAAAAAAGGCTCTATATCATAGAACAAAAATACCAACCTTGTTTGTCTCGGCCCTATGCATTTTATTGAAATGCCCATATACGAAGCCTCAATGTCATTAATTAATTATCTCATTTTAATTAATTATATGTATTTTATAAAAATCCCTGACACATTATTACATTTTAATTATCTGCATTTTAATTAATTTATTCTTTCACTAGGTTTAAGATACAAATAAAAATATCAAAAATTCAAATTAAAATATTATGAGAAATTGGTCTCAATATCGATTACCAATATTAAATAAATAAATAAAAAATCTTCATTGGACGCTTGACCAGGGGCGGACCTAGGTAGTGTATTGGGGGGCCATGCCCCCTCGACTTTTTTATCTATTTTTTTTTTCATATAATAATAGGGGCGTGTTTAGTAAATTTAGGGGTGCATTAAATAATTTGAGGGGTGTGTTTAGCAACTTCAAAATGCATTTAACATTTTTTTACTTTTTTATTTAATAAAATTTTTTATATAAATATTATATTTGACTAAATTTATTATTAATATTATATAATTTAATTTTTTTAATTATTTTTTATTTAAATTATCAAATCAATATCCATCTTAACTTTTTTTTTTAGAAAATCTTATTTAAATATTCAATTTTAATTATTATATAATCAATTTTATCTTTATTTTTTTAAATGATATAATTAATTTTATCTTTTTTTTATAGAAATCTTATAAAATAATTATATTAATATTTTATTAACTTTAGTTATTATATAATTATCTTTATTTTTTTATTTTTTAACTATAAAATCATGATGTTATCTTTTTTTTAATGCAATAAAGTATTAAATTGTAGTTATTATAGAATCAATGTTTAACTCACTTTTTAAATTATAAAATCAATAGTAATATGATTTTATTTTGTAAATAAATTTTATCTAAACATTATATTTGATTAATTTTGTTATTATATATAATTAGCTTTTTTTTCGGTTAAAATTACAATTTTCAAAAAAAATTGTCTTGCAAGCAAAGAAATTATTTTTGTTTCTCAAATTGCACATCGTTATAAGATGTTATAGTTATGAGTTAACATTGTTGACAAGAGGTAAAATTAATGATTAAGTCCAGATATAACTCAGACTAACAAATTATTGATAATATATTTCATTTATATATACTATATAATAAATATAATTAACTAATTTTATATTAATTTTTTTTCTCTGTACAGTAATTTTGAATGATTAATTTTTCTTATTATTAAATATGAAATATTTAAATAATTTATTTAATTATATTTTTTTATTCTTTTTAATGTTTATATTATTATTATTATTATTTCTTGTAAAAAAAAAATTATAGTCGGCCCTCCCCTACCCTTAAAACCTGGGTTCACGCATGGGCTCTACAACACAAGTTGCATGATAAAAATAGCATTGATTGTACTCGTTTTAGATTAATCGTGAGTATCCTACATTTGATTTAGATTCACGTGGAGTTACTGTATCAATGATATTGTTGATGTGAAATTGATTATTTAATTGAAATTTGACACTTAAAATTTAAATATTAATATTATAAATCACTCTTTTTTTCAGTTTCATTAATAAAATTAAAAAATAAAACTCATTTGCTAAAACAAAAGGTATTTAACCTTTTCACAGCATTTGATAACGATCACTCGCATGGATAACATAATGGACAATAAATATTTTGAACTTTTTAAGAATCATGTATGAATCTATTGCAATTAACTATGTTATTTGAGGTAATTTTTAATTAATAACTTTGTTAATGTTAAATTCTTAGGTTAAGCAAAAAGTATCTACTCACTTCATTTGAAAATGGGTTCGTATGCTTCTTCTTGACTTTGTTAAAGTCATGGACTACACCAGTTTTGAACAGAGTGTGTTCTTATTGAATATGATAATGAAAATAAAACATAGTATTTTGCCGCTGTAGTCTTTCCAACATTACAGAAATTTTTTACAGTTAAAGTGAAGGTTATCATGAAAATTTTAAATATATTAATGGAATGAACTTTGTGTGTATCTTTAATTTAATCAAGGAAATCACAGTTATAATTTCCAGAAAATAGATCAACGCCATCTTTTCAGTGGTTTCCATGTAATGAGATCTTCGATTGTTGCACTCATAAGATGTAAGAGATCCAAATAACTTGACCAAAGATATATAATATTTGAAGAAGAAATTAGTATGTGAAGAAGAAATTAAGATTGTTGAGAAATGCAAGAGTGGAGATTTACTTGAATGAAGCTCAGGCTTGGCAGGACAATGTTGCTGTCTCGCTGTCTCAGTGCATCGGATTGAAAAAATCAAACAAGAGAATGTAAAAAATTAAAAATAATATTTATCATATTTGAAAGATGAAAAAATTAAATAAAATTAAAAATAATAAATATTTTATTTAAAAAACGAAAATATATTTAAGCTATATAAGAAAAAATTACAACTGCATGGAAAAATAGTTCAAGTAGTCTCTACTTTGTTGCGTGTAGCTGCTAGCTTCATAGAGTCTTCATAGCTTCACTCTTTCACTCGCATACACAGATATATTCATTATTTTGTTAACAAGCGTAAGAAAAAGGTTAAGTCCTTTTTTTATTATTTATTTTTACAAATTTGAGATTTTATTTTTCATAATTTTTAATTTCAAAATTTTATTTTAATACTTTTAAAATTTTAATTTGATCGTTAAATAGTAATAATTAACCGTTAAATATATGTTAATTTCTTTTATTAAAAAAATTATCTATATTTTATATTAATCAAAAAGTTAATTTTTTTAATTTAAAATTGACTCAATTAGTTTTTTTATTAGTAAAAAAAAGTTAATTAAATTAATAATTATTTTATTATGATTTATAATTAATTAATTTTTTTAAAGTCAACAAAAAATTAAAGTTAATATTATATTTAATGATCAATCAATTGAATCATAATGGTAAGATTTTAAAAATTATGAAATCAAATTTCCAAACTGAAAAATAAAAAAATAAAAACTACAAATTTAGTAATTAAACCTAAAATAAATATATTTCCATCAATTACGTCAAAGACTAGCATCATTATATCCATTTTGTCAGAAATTTATATTATTAATAGTTTCTTTTATGTGTAATACACCGGATAAATTATGTGTAAGAAAGTAATATTTGTTATTATTATTAAAAAATAATTTAAAATTGAATAGCATGAAAATAGATTCTTCACCGGCTTAATTAGATAGATAATAAAGTGTTTATTATGATTAGTATCTAAAAAAATATTAGATTTTTTTAATTTTTCAAATGAAATAAATTTTATTTTTAGTTATTTTTATTTAAATTTTTTAAACAAAATATATAAATTTTATAATCTATAACGGTATTTTACTGTTACAATTGGATTCGATAAAAAAAATTATAATAAATTATAAAATTTATATATTTTATTTAAAAATTTATGTGTCAAGATGATTAATTATAACATCTATCAAGAAAAAAAATAATTTAAAAATAAAAATAAAAATATCATATATTTCAAGAAAAAATAAATTTTAAACCTTCTTCGGACGAATATATTATTCGGAAACCAGTATATTATTCTTTCAAAAGTATTGATGATTAAGGGTGTTCATGATGTGGTTTGGTTTTTGGAAAAAAGTTATCCAAACGAAACATAAAATAAAGTTACGATTTGGTTTGATTTAGTTTTAACATAACATTGAATCTGAATCAAATTAAACCAATTTTTTGTGATTTGATTCGGTTCGGTTTCGCAATTTTTTTTTTAAAATCTATTATCATAATTTAATTTTTTTTAATCAAACTTACGTAATTATTATTTTATATTTTTTTATTAAATTTTGATTTACATATTTTAGTTTAAAAATATTATTTTTACTTCAATTTAACATTATTATAAAATGATATTATTAACTTTTTTTTAACATAATAATAAATTATGTTTTACATGATATTTAATGTTGTTTAATAATATCAATATATCTTTTTGGAAGATATGAAAGTAAAATATGTATCATAATATATTACAAATTTATTATTAAAAAAAATATACTATAAATCATATGATCATAAAAAATTAAATATTGTTAGTTAGATAATACTAAACATCTAAAAAAGAAAATGAATATAATTATAGTATGCAGTTTGGTTCGGTTTTTATAATAAAATCTAAAAATCGAACCAAACCGTAAAAAATATGCGATTTTGGAGATTTTTGATCCATGCAATTTTTCGATTTGATCGATTTTCAATTTTTTTTGGACAGTTTCGTGATTTAGTTCGGTTTGGTTCGATTTATGAACACCCTATTAACAACTTAGACTATAGGGCATCAATCCAATGAATTTTAATATTTATTTCTAAATACATGTTTATCTCTGCTATTTATTTTTTTACTTCTTGATTCAAAATAAAAATTTTACCTTATTATATTTTAACAGATACATCCATTTTTTTTTAATAATTAATAGTTAATTTTAATTTAATTTTAGTGGGGTCACTTTTTTTTTTTTTTTTCCATTTCAAGGCATGACAATTGAATGTTCCTTGTCATTAGAAAATGTTCATCTAAATTAATTAGTTGTGTATGATTAAGTAGAAAAGGTCCATCAAAATATAATTAGGTGTGTTAGGTTTAAAGTAAAGAAAGAAAGGGGACATAATACAAAAAAAGGAGGAAAAAATAAAGTTTTTGAAGTTTAATTTAAAATAAGATAGAAAAATGGATTAAATATAATTTTTGTAAAAAAAAAACATTTTTTTTCTCTTTCTCTTTCTTTTAATTTTAATTTTAATTTTATTTTTCTTCAGTTAAATAAAAAAAATATTGTTAGTAGTGTTTTTTCAATCATCCAAAGAAATCATTTGTGTCTATTGAGAAGTTAAATAAATAATTAATTTTTAAACATGCAAATGATTATATTCAAAGTTTAATTAAATGTTTTAAATAATAAAAAGAAGGAAAAGAATTTAATTTAAATATACTTGTCATGCAATCAAAGATTGAATAATAAAATTCTTAAATTTTGTAATAAAAAATGTAAAAATTATACTTACAATAATTTTTAATTGATTTGAAGTATGAAAAAAAATTTAAATAAAAAATGAAATAATGATTTTTTTTTTTTAAATACGGATTCGTTGGTGCGCAGGCTTCTTTATAAGTGTAATTACACTAACCTTTTTTTTTTTTTTTTTTATCTTGAATTTATGCTTCATCTCGCATATAAAAGTTTTTTAAAAAAAAAAAATATATATCATTTCGTGTTTGAAGCCAACTCTTTGGACATTAGCTATCACCAATATTAAGTGTTTTTTTAAACATATCTCATGTTTGATTCATGCTTTAATGCTTTATCTCGTTTATTACATTAATTTTTTTTTCTAATATAATGTGTCAATCCAAAATTTATGAATATTAGAAGCAATATTTAAATATATTTAAATGAGAAACTAGTCATAATAATTATTGAGGTGGTGAAGGGATTGTAAAGAAGGTGCACTGAGAATCAGTGGGGGAGCTTCTTTAAAGCCAAAGAAGGCCATGGCCACGAAACTTTTTAAATTTTACTGTTTATATATAAAGTAATATATTATAAAAAAATGCAGCAGTATATAATTTTGAGTGATTGGAATTGAAATCTAAGTATATTTTCTATTCTCCTAACTTTCATTTAAATTTGCAATTCTTAATTAAATTGAAGAGTTTTTTTTGTTGATTAAATATAAAGCAACTCTTTAATTGTAGGTAATATTTACTAATTTTAATTTTTGTATTATATAGTATAGTCAATTTTATGTTAATATTACACTTTTTTTTTTATAACATTAACATTTGTCTAATATTAAACATTGGTGATATTTTTCTTAAATTGAAAATTTTATTAATTAATTGTCTTTTTAAGATTTTTTTTTCATCCTTCAAACTCAATGTTTTTTGTGTCTTTAATATCCTCATTCAATAAGAAAGTCTATACTGTATAACTTAAACGTACATTTATTCTTTGTATAGATTTTTCTTGTGATTTCCGATCATGCAAATTGTTTTTTTTAATGAAATTTTTTATTTTCTTCTGAAAATTTACTATATTTTAGTAAAAATCTCTAATAAATTTTAATATTTTTTTTTATATATTGTAGTGCAAACTTTTCATAAAAAAAAAAACTTAATATGTCTAACATATTTTGCCCCTCCAAAAATTTCTATCAAGCTCCGTCGCTAGCTGAGAATGTGAGTTTTATATCTACACTTTGTACATAAATAAATATGTATATGTATTTTTTTTTTATATGAAATTGCAATCCAATATATTTTAAGAAGGTTTAGGACATTCTAATTATATTGTCACCCGTAACAGCCTCCATCCTCAACAACTTACTAACTATATATTATTAGAAAAATAAATTGAAAGGTACAAGTAAAGAGTGCAAGGACAAGACCAAAACTCACAAGATCAAAAAGTTGAAATTAGCAGAATCTATAATTAGGCAACCCAACACGCTTTCTATTAATGCAATGAAATAACAAAGTAGGCAATACATTCCACCAAGTGAATTCTAGTCTATGTCTAACACCAAAACCAGCTAGAAGATCAGCACATGTGTTGCCCTTCCTGTGGATATGAAACACTCGAAAATTAAAGTTGTGACTGATTTGAAGAGTCAATAACCACCTGCTTCTAAGCTTCCAAGGACAATGCCGTGATCAGTAAATGTATCCACCACCAGCTGAGAGTCACACTGCCAGCCGTGAGTAGAGGCTTGCTCAATTGCAAGGATGGTAGCAAAAACTACAGAGAATAGGGTTGTTTGAATACCAATGTACTGTGAAAATCCACCATAGCTTAGTGGTCCCAGAGCAACACCATCAGTCCAGGGCTGAGTGTTACTGATTCAGCAGAAGTTAGGTAAAAAAAGTTGCACAGTCCGAACAGAGAGAATTACTGATTCAGCAGAAGTTAGGTAAAAAAAGTTGCATCTCTATATATGTATTAGATTAGATATGAACACAAAAAAGATATCTTCATTGTATCTATTATGTATGTGTACAACCGATAACATTATTGTTATGACAGTATCCAATTATTCATTTTTAATATTGGGTTAAAATGACCATCCTGTTTTTTGCCTTAATATTTAGGTATTAAATATTCCAATTCAAAGGAAGAAGAGAAAAAACAATATGCAACACTCTTATAGCTAAGCCGTGTTTGAATAAGAGTTTCTATCCTATGTCCGCTCATTCTAATACATTTCAATTTGAAAGTTACTTGGTGTAACTTCTAAAACAAAAGACTAAATATCACTTTTAATCTTTTATATTTTAATTTTTATTTAACTTGATTTTTTATATTTTAGAAGTCAAAGTTTGATTATTTATATTTTAAAAATAATCAAAATTGTAATTTTGAAAAAAAAATATAATTTTTATTTTTGTGACATGATTTGGATCCATTATTTTACAAATTGAAAACATAAAATTATTTCATTAGATTGATGGAAAAAATGGAATCAAGCGATAAACATAGTGAAAATTGCATGAAAAGTGTATCTAACAAATAATCGAATTAGTGAAAAATCTAATATTAATTTTTGGTTTAAATAAGTTTTGGGTCCCTAAAAAAATATCAATTTTTTAATTTGAGTCTTTGAAATTTTTTTGCGTTGTTATAAGTTCCTAAATAATTTTTAATTTTATTTTGAGTCTCCTGACGTGATATCATCTCAACCATTAGTTAATTGATGATGTAACATCATCTCAACATAAATCAATAATTGAGACAATGCCATGTCATTGGTAGGAACTCAAAGCAAAAATAAAAAAAATTTAGGGACCCATAATAACGTGAAGGGACTCAAACTAAAAACTTTTCATGCAAATGAGTTTAATGAAATAATTTTCACATCTCAATTTGTCAAAAAAATGATTCAAAACTACATCACATAATTAAAAATAACCTATGTTTTAGAATGACAATTTTGACTCATTTTAAAAACATAATGGAACAAATTGAGACTTCTAAAACATAAAAGACTAAACTGAACAAAAATTAAAATATAAAAATTCAAATGTAACATTTAGCATGAAAAAATGCACGTTCACGTTCAAGTCTACGTGTATATGCACTTAGTGCTCAACTCCAACACGACTACTTGAACAAAATTAACCCACTTGTTATTTGAGATGGGATAAATGATCCATGCCGCTAGCAACTTCATGACCTCTTTCTTGATCACATCTTGGATGGTAGGATTGAGACATCTCTGTGGTTATCTCGTTGACTTGAATTCTTTCTCCAACAAAATTTTGTACATGTAGATAGCTGGATTAATTCTAGGGAGGTCAGCTAGCATCCACCCAATGGCTCTCTTATGATATCTCAAGACTATCATCAACTTCTCCTCTTGGTCAGGCTAAAGAGTGCTTGAAATGATCATAGGGAGTTGGGCATCTACCTTTAAATAGGCATACTTCAAATGATCCAACAAGGGCTTCAGCTCCAAGGTTGGTGGTTGCACAATGGAGGGCAAAGGGAGCTTGCTTGTTGGCAGCATGATATCAACTAACATGGCATCTGAAATAGCAACATCATCATCCATCATTGAGTCTGCACTCGTAGTAATAACAACTTCGATCTCTGCACAAATGGCACAATGATACGAAAACCCTTGATGGAATTTTGAAGCAAGCTATTTTAGGGCACAAAATTAGACTACGCTTTGGATAACGTCGTATCTCGTAGCCCAGAACTTCGATTGCAGCGATTCCAAATCGAGGTGAACACTCACGTTTTGAACTACGAAAACGACTCAAGAAACGCTAAAATTGGACGCGTAAAACGTGAGATATGGGCCAGAGAAATTTGAGCAGTAATTACCAAATTGAAATTAAAACGCGAATTCAGAGATGAAACAGTGAAAAGGAACAAGAGGGTTACTGGTTTTAGGGCACCACAAACCTGGGTTTGATAAGCCAAAAGAAAGATCGCCACAAGAATGTGAATTCTTGATAAGATCAAAGGTTCAAGCAAGAACCCTAGCAGAGAGCTTTTCTCACAACAAGTCTGAAAAAAATATGATTCCCCCTTTTCTGATTGATCTCCAATTGTTTTAATACATTTCAGCTTAGGAGTTTATGCACTAGACTTAAGCAAACAAAAGAAAGAACAAAACTCTTAAGGACAAGCGTTTCTGACATGTAGTAGCGGTTAGGAATAACAAATCCTCTTAAAAAGACTTGGGTTCTAATCCTACCGTAGCCAATATATTTATTATTATTATTATTTTTTATACAGCCACACATTAAAAAGAAAATAACCCCAAAAGTAAATTAAAAGTCTTGTTATTCAGATTGGCTCTTCTCACTCCAAGTGGGCTATGCATGTCAAAACTTTATTCTCCAAGTGTTGGGCTTCAGCAGATTGTTGGGCCTCTAATAGATTAGTCACCACTTGTTCAAGAGCTTCCTTCGCTTTCCTAGCTCTTGCCCTTGTTGCCCTTGTCATGGGTCCTCCAAGTGCCTCGTTTTCTTTGTCCCTATCTGTGTTCCCATCATCCCCTCCCTCTTGAAGAGGATTTGTCCTCAAATCCAAGGCCTCATCACCTGCATCAAAAAGAGACAAATCAGAAACATTAAAAGTGACACTTATATTATACTCACCAGGCAAATCAATCTTGTAAGCATTGTCATTTATCCTCTCCAACACTTGAAATGGACCATCCCCTCTAGGTTGGAGTTTGGACTTCCTTTGTTCAGGGAATCTTTCTTTTCTCATGTGTACCCAAACCCAATCACCAGGTTCGAATACAACTCTCCTTCTTCCCTTATTAGCTTGCTTGGCATAACTCTTAATTTTCTTTTCAATTTGAGCTTTCATATGCTCATGCAGTTTCCTCACATAGTCAACCTTAGCTTGTGCATCCTTATGCTTAAAAACAGAAATATTAGGCATAGGCAATAAATCAAGTGGTGTCATAGGATTAAATCCATACACAATTTCAAATGGTGAACAATTAGTTGTACTATGGACAACCCTATTATATGCAAATTCTACATGAGGTAAACATTCTTCCCAAGATTTAAGATTTTTCTTTAAAATAGTTCTCAGCAAAGTGCCTAAAGTTCTATTCACTACCTCAGTTTGCCCATCAATTTGTGGGTGACAAGTAGTAGAGAAAAGTAACTTAGTACTAAGCTTACCCCACAACGTTTTCCAAAAATGACTTAGGAACTTGGTGTCCCTATCACTCACAATGCTTCTAGGCAATCCATGGAGTCTCACCACTTCCCTGAAAAATAAGTCAGCTACATGGCAAGCATCATCAACCTTTTTACAAGGTATAAAATGCGCCATTTTTGAGAACCTGTCAACAACCACAAAAATAGAATCCTTGCCATTCTTTGTTCTAGGCAACCCTAAAACAAAGTCCATAGATATATCAATCCAAAGAAAATCAGGAACAGGCAAAGGAGTATATAAACCATGTGGCATCACCTTTGATTTTTCCTTTTTACAAACAATGCAATGCTCACAATATTTATGCACATCACGTTTCATATGGGGCCAATAGAAATGCTCATGCAATGTTTCTAAAGTCTTTTGTACCCCAAAATGCCCCATCAAACCACCTTCATGTGCCTCTTTCACCAACAAATTCCTTATGGAACACTTAGGCACACACAATCTTTTCTCCTTGAACAGATAATCATTATGCCTATAGTAACCATTTTGAGACACTTTTTCACAAGTAGCATATATCTCAGAAAATTCAGCATCCTGCAAATACATTTCTCTCAAAGGCTCAAGTCCAAAAATTTTAGTTTCAAGAGTAGAAAGTAATGCATGCCTTCTAGATAATGCATCAGCAACAATATTCCCTTTCCCCTTTTTATGTTTTATGACATATGGGAATTGTTCTAGGAACTCAACCCATTTTGCATGCCTCTTGTTCAGCTTGCCTTGTCCTTTCAAATATTTAAGGGATTCATGATCACTGTGAATGACAAATTCTTTGGGCAAAAGATAATGCTGCCAAGTTCTCAAAGCACGCACTAAGGCATACAACTCCTTATCATAAATGGAATAGTTTAGGGGAGCCCCATTTAATTTCTCACTAAAATAAGCAATTGGATGCCCCTCTTGCATCAAAACAGCCCCAATACCCACATTAGATGCATCACATTCAATTTCAAAAGATTTTGCAAAATTTGGTAATGCAAGAATGGGGGCATTAGTTAATTAATGCTTAAGTGCAGCAAACGCTTGTTCTTGTTTTTCACACCACTTGAAGCCAACATGCTTTTTAACTATTTCATTAAGAGGTGCAGCCAAGGTACTAAAGTCCCCAACAAACCTCCTATAGAAACTAGCTAAACCATGAAAGCTCCTAACTTCACTCACAGTTTTTGGTGTAGGCCACTCTTGGATGGCCTTAACCTTTTCCGCATCTACCTGTACTCCCTTAGCACTCACCACAAATCCTAGGAATACAACATGATCAGTGCAAAAAATGCATTTTTCAAGATTTGCAAATAATTTTTCTTTTCTAAGAACATTCAAGACAACACTCACATGTTCAATATGCAAATCAAGACTAGTGCTATAAATCAGAATATCATCAAAATACACCACAACAAACTTGCCTAAAAATTCCCTTAAGACATGGTTCATTAATCTCATAAAAGTGCTTGGGGCATTAGTTAGCCCAAAGGGCATCACCAGCCACTCATATAAACCATACTTAGTTTTAAAGGCAGTTTTCCATTCATCCCCTTCCCTTATCCTAATTTGATGATACCCACTTTTTAAATCAATTTTAGAAAATATGCAAGCACCATGTAGCTCATCAAGAAGATCATCTAACCTGGGAATAGGATGTCTGTACTTGATCGTGATGTTATTGATAGCCCTGTAGTCAATGCACATCCTCCAAGTACCATCCTTCTTAGGTACTAAAATCACTGGAATAGCACACGGACTCATGCTCTCTTGCACCCATCCTTTGTTCATCAATTCTTCAACTTGCCTTTGAATTTCTTTGGCCTCTTGAGGGTTGCTTCTATATGCAAGCCGATTGGGCAATGAATCTCCAAGGACAAGGTTAATGTGATGCTCAATTCCCCTCAAAGGTTGTAATCCCATTGGAACCTCCTTTGGAAACTCATCCTTGTATTCCTACAAAAGAAATTCAACACTAGCAGGGACAGCAATTTCATTAGAGTTATTAGCAACATGCATATTATTTTTGCAATACAACAAGTACAATGGCTTGTTGGTGAGCAGCATCCTCTTCACCTCACTCTCTTTTGCTAGACAACTCATTTTGCTCTCAAGTGTTTCACTCTTTTTCTTTCCACTCTTTTTATGTGTTTCACTCATTTCTCTTTTCTCTTGCACTCTCTTTTCTCTCAATTTTACTTGGTCCTCACACACCTCTCTAGGAGATAATGGTTTAAGAGTAATTTTCTTCTCATTGTACATGAAAGAAATTTTATTTGTGAACCCATCATGAATTGCCTTGGTATCATATTGCCATGGCCTCCTTAAGAGGATATGGGTTGCCTCCATTGGAACCACATCACACAACACCTTTTCACTATATTGTCCTATGGAAAGGCACACCTCCACTTGCTTGCTGACAATCATCTCCCCATCTTCACTCAGCCATTGAAGTTTGTATGGCCTAGGATGCGGTTTAGTCTCCAAATTTAGTTTGGATACTAACCTAGAGCTAGCCACATTAGTACAGCTTCCATCATCAACTATCAACGAACAAAGTTTTCCATTGATTGAACATCTAGTGTGAAAAATGTTCTCTCTTTGGGAATGATCTAGGGCTTGCATCTGACTTCCCATCAACCTCCTAACCATCAACAAGTCACCCCTTATTGCTTCCACTTCTATTTCTTCCTCTTCCTCTTCCTCTTCTTCATTGGCTGAAGACTCACTGGTGATTTCTCCATTCTCCTTCAGGACCATTGTTCTCTTAGTTGGACACTCGGAGGCATAGTGCCCTCTTCCCAATCACCTGAAGCATTTTACATCTCTAGACTTGGTTTTTGGAGGTGATGCACGAGACCTCATTGGTGACTTTCTGTGTGAGGAAGCCATTGCTGGACTAGATGAAGAAGATCCTTTATCACTCTTGGACCTATCCCTCCAATGGTTGTTGTTAAAATTGGAAGAACTTTTTTTCATGGCACCTTTTCTTTTGAGTTGTTGTTCTACCAGTATAGCTTTGTGAAATAAATCTTCCAACTCAATATACCCTTGCAGCTCAACAACATCTCTAATTTCATTGTTCAACCCACCCAAAAACCGAGCCATAGTTACTTCATTGTCTTCATTAGTTTTGGCCCAAATCATAGTCACTTCCATGTCTTTGAAATACTCTTCAACACTCCTGTTGCCTTGATTTAATTTCTGAAGTTTCAGCTGCAAATCTCTATTGTAACTAGCTGGTACATATCTCTTCCTCATGATGCTCCTCATCTCAGCCCAAGTGTCTACCAATGGTTCTTCATTTCTCAGCCTCTCCCTTTGATACTTGTTCCACCAAATAAGCGCATAATAAAAAAATTCAACTGCTGCCATCTTAACCTTCTGCTCCTCGATGTAATTGTTACAAGAAAACACATGCTCAATCTTCAACTCCCACTCCAAATATGCCTTCGGGTCTCCGTTTCCTCTGAAAGGTGGGATGTTTAGCTTGATCCCTTCAAGTCTGTTTTGTCTTTGCTCACCGTCATTATCTCTTCTTCTATAATTTCTCCTTCCATCTCCAGCAGGCCAACCTTCATTATGAGGACCTTGATTCTCCAACAATTCTATTCTTGCATACATCTCCTTAGAGTGCTCTCTCAACATTCTTTGCATTTGAGCAGTGAGAGCTTCAATTAGCAGTCTATTTGCTCCATCATGAGGAGGAGGCGAGCCATCACCACTTGTTCCTAACATATTCAAAACAATAGTAACAAACAGATAATATGAAAATAGGACCTCACCACTCTTCTCACGTGTTTACACTCTTAAGATGAACACTTGTGTATATCACTCTTGATGGTTTTTTTTTTTTTTAATGATGTATCTCTCTTGACTTTTACCACTCTCTCCCTCACTTAAAGTTCTTACTTGAATAAACCAATCTATTTCAAGAATCACTTTCACAAGGTGAATAGAGTTTTAACACAAGTAGTAAAGAACAATTTTACCACTAACACTCACAAGAATGACAAAACAAGAGATACTATGAAGAAAACAGAACAACTAAGACACTTTTTGAGTTTAGGACAACAAAATAACAAAAACAAAAACCCACAAATTAGGCTGAAGCAACTGGAACTGATTATATTTAAGTCCTCTATGTCCAGAATTCAACAAGGCAACAATTCACATAAACTAAACACCAATTCACAATTACTCCATCTTCACTTCCCTTTTTTTTTTTTTTTTCAAACCTTGCTGCAGAATTCTTTTTTTTTTTTTTGTTGATGCAGAAAATAGTGAAACAAAATAATTCAACACTAGTTGCAGAACCAGGGCACAACAAAAACAAGTAATTTGGAAACAAGTGCACAAAAATAGGAAAAAGGAAATTGATGCACTAAATCAAGATTAACGGAAGCTGACGCACAACTTACTAGAATTAACACAATCAAACCAAAATCCAAACATTAATATGAAATTGATTTTGAATCAAGCTCTGATACCAAATGATACGAAAACCCTTGATGGAATTTTGAAGCAAGTTGTTTTAGGGCACAAAATTAGACTACGCTTTGGATAACGTCGTATCTCGTAGCCCAGAACTTCGATTGTGGTGATTCCAAATCGAGGTGAACACTCACGTTCTAAACTACGAAAACGACTCAAGAAACGCTAAAATTGGACGCGTAAAACGTGAGATATGGGCCAGAGAAATTCAAGCAGTAATTACCAAATTGAAATTAAAACGCGAATTCAGAGATGAAACAGTGAAAAGGAACAAGAGGATTACTGGTTTTAGGGTGCCACAAACCTGGGTTTGATAAGCCAAAAGAAAGATCGCCACAAGAATGTGAATTCTTGATAAGATCAAAGGTTCAAGCAAGAACCCTAGCAGAGAGCTTTTCTCACAACAAGTCTGAAAAAAATATGATTCCCCCTTTTCTGATTGATCTCCAATTGTTTTAATACATTTCAGCTTAGGAGTTTATGCACTAGACTTAAGCAAACAAAAGAAAGAACAAAACTCTTAAGGACAAGCGTTTCTGACATGTAGTAGCGGTTAGGAATAACAAATCCTCTTAAAAAGACTTGGGTTCTAATCCTACCGTAGCCAATATATTTATTATTATTATTATTTTTTATACAGCCACACACTAAAAAGAAAATAACCCCAAAAGCAAATTAAAAGTCTTGTTATTCAGATTGGCTCTTCTCACTCCAAGTGGGCTATGCATGTCAAAACTTTATTCTCCAAGTGTTGGGCTTCAGCAGATTGTTGGGCCTCTAATAGATTAGTCACCACTTGTTCAAGAGCTTCCTTCGCTTTCCTAGCTCTTGCCCTTGTCATGGGTCCCCCAAGTCCTCCAAGTGCCTCGTTTTCTTTGTCCCTATCTCGTGTTCCCATCACACAAACAGATGCATCATTACAGCCATAATCAAAATTAACAAACTCAACTAGTTCCTCCAAATCAGAAGGCAAATCCATGTAGCTATCACCGAGATGCAGAAGGTGGTGTATCAGACGATGGCTTGGTCTTTGTTTATGTATCTTCTAGTTTGATATTTGTAAAGGAGTCTCTAACTTTGATAGTTTCCTATTAGGTTGAGTGTCATTAAATCTCACATGAATGATTTCTTCAACATTTTTGGTTCTAGAGTTAAACACTCTATATGCCTTAGATGTTTCAGAATATCCAAGTAAGATACCTGTATCACACTTCAAACCAAATTTACCCAAATAGTCTTTTGTGTTAAAAATGAAACATTGACATCCAAAAGGATGAAAGTATGATATGTTGGGTTTCCTTCCTCTCCACAGTTCATATGGAGTCTTTTTAATAATAGGCCTAATATAAATTTTGTTTTGCAAATAACAAGAAGTATTTACAGCTTCTATCTAGAAGTGCTTAGGAGTTAAGTTATCATTTAACATGGTTCTTGCCATTTCTTGTAATGACCTGTTCTTCCTTTCAACAACACCATTTTGTTGTGGTGTTCTAGGTATTGAGAAGTTGTGAAGAATTCCATTCTCTTCATTGAACCTTTAAAACTTTCGTTTTCGAACTCTCCTTCATGGTCACTTTTGATGGAAGTTATACATACTCCTTTTTCGTTTTAAACATGTTTGTAGAATTTATAGAATTCCTTAAAAGCCTCATCCTTGTAAGTGAGGAATATAACCCATGTCCATCTAGAATAGTCATCAACTATTACCAGTCCATATCTTTTTCTTTCAAGAGAGGTTGTCCTTGTTGGACCAAAGAGATTAATATGTAACTGTTCTAATGGTCTAGAAGTGGAAACAATGTTTTTACTTTTAAAAGAGGTTTTCACTTGTTTCCCTTTCTGACATGCCTCACAAAGTAAGTCATCTTTATATGACATTGTTGGCAATCCTCTTACAAGGCTATATCTTTGCAGTTTTGAGATTAATCTCAAACTTGCATGGCCAAGCTTCTTATGCCATAACTAGTGACTTTCTTTGATAGACAGTAAACATGATACATTTTGATCCTTTAGTTCACCAAGGTTGATCTTATAAAGATTGCCTTGTTTCTTTGTAGAGAATAGATGTGAACCATTAGAGTCTTTGACTATGCATGATTCTTTGTTGAAGGAAACATCATATCCATTGTTGCAAAATTGACTTATGCTCAATAGATTGTGTTTTAGCCCTTCAACAAATAGCACATTCTCAATAGAGACTAGGAGGAATACCTATCTTACCAGTACCCTTGATTCTCCCTTTCTGATTACCTCCGAAAGTGATTGTACCACCATGCAATTATGTCAGGTCTAGGAACAAAGACCTTGCACTCGTCATGTGATGTGAGCAGCCATTGTCCAAGTACCATGATTGGTGTTTCTTTCCTACCATCAAGGACATTTACAATAAGAATTTTTTTTTTTAGGTACCCATATTCTTTTGGGTCCTTTGGTGTTCATCTTAGAATCAGATGAGTTGCTTCTTGTAGGCAATTTCTTGCTTTTGGACTTTACATGTCCATTTTTAGAATGTGATCTATTGGAAGAAGCTTTATTCTTGGTTCCTTCTTTCTTTCATGTGAATCCAAGACCAGATTTGTCATTTGGATGTCTGTTGTATGAAATAATTTTTAGACCTACGACAAATTTTTAGACCCACTGACACATTTTCTTATAGTGCTCTTGAGAGATGCAGCTTTTTTGCGTAATTGAGCAATTTCAGTTTCATCTTTGTTCAAAGCTCTCACCTTGTTTAATTCATCAGTTTCCTTAATCAATTCATTCAATTGTCTTCTATGTTGTTCTTTTTCTATCCAGAGTTCACTTTTTCTTTTAATTAAGCATTGGTGATCTATGGTTAGTTTTTGAAAATCATCTGTTAGAGCGTTACTAGCTGTGACCAATGTAGAACATTTTTCAGATAGCTCAATGAATGAAGACCCAAGTTCTTCATGCTCTTTTGAGAGTTTTTTTAATTTCTTTTTCATAAATAAATAGGCTTTTGAAAGAATAGATGAATTAGAAAAGAAGTTCTTGAAGAGAGATAAGATCATTAAGGTCTACCTCTTGTTCTTCATCTTTTGAAGCCTTAGACGTAGACACAGAGAGAGTGTTGTCTAGTGCATTCTCACCATCAAACGCAGACGATGTGGAGGTTGTGTCTGCCATTAGACAAAGATTAGCTTCCTCATTTGATGCTTCAGAACCTTCTTCATTAGTTGAATCATCTAGATCTTCCCATGTGGACATTAGTTTCTTCTTCTTGGGAAATCTCCTCTTGACTTTTTCTTTTCCTTTGCTGAGCTTTGGACATTCTAACTTGAAGTGTCCAAGCTTCTTACATTCATAGCATATAATAGGATTCTTCTTTCTTCTCATGGTTTGCTAAATATTTCTTGTTGTAGTTCATCTCGAACCACTGTTCTTTTTCCACATCTTGTGGATTCGTCTTGAAATGAAGGATAGCTCATCATCATCTCCTGAATCTTCTTCACTTGAAGAAGTGGAATCCACTTCTAACTCTTCTGCCTTTAGAGCTTTGGTAGTCCGTCCTTTGGGTGGTTTGGAAGACTGACTTTTTGATGAAGATGACTCCTTTGGTGTTGTCTAATTTGGCTTATGAGCTTTTAGAGCCAAAGACTTGCCTTTTTTCAACTTGGCATCTCCTTACAGCTCTTGCTCATGCAGCATTAGAATTCCTATGAGCTCTTCGAGGGGCATATAGTCTAAGTCTTTGGAACTTCTAATGGCTGTGACCTGAGGTCTCCATTGTCTGGGCAAGCTGCGAAGGATTTTGTCAACATGCTCGAAGTTTTCGAAACACTTACCAAGGTTTCAAAGCTCATTTAAAATAGTTTAAAATCTAGACATCATACTAGCTATGTTTTTATTCTCTTCGATAGCAAAGAGTTTATATTCTCTGGTGAGAACACTTACCTTGTTCCTTTTTACCTATGAGGGCCCT
Organism: Amphicarpaea edgeworthii; assembly: GCA_014843725.1. Taxonomy (NCBI): domain Eukaryota; kingdom Viridiplantae; phylum Streptophyta; class Magnoliopsida; order Fabales; family Fabaceae; genus Amphicarpaea; species Amphicarpaea edgeworthii. Next base: position 7,569,218 of record CM026329.1, read on the forward strand.
TCATAAGTTATTATGAATGCGTCCCATATGTCCTTGGCAGATTTGAACTGGCTTATCTTTCTATGCTCAGTTTCTGAGATGCATGCATGTATTGCATTTCTTACTTTGGAGTTGAGAACAAATTTATTCTTTTGTGCCTTAGTCCATTGCTCTTTTGGAATGCTTTTCTTACTTTGGAGTTGAGAACATTACTGGTTTGTCTTTTCTTAGAATGCTTTTCTTGCTTGTACAGTTTGCTTTGAATGAATTCGTTTCAGTTCATTAGTCTTCTCATTGCATGGAAGCATCTTTATATAGTGAGCTTCATGGATTTGAACGTTGGAGAAGATAGGTTTCCGTTGTCTCATAGAAAAGTGTTGAAGATGCTTTGACTATGCTTGATGTGATTGGAGTAGGTTTTTGTCTCTGTCACAATTGACTTTTAACTTAAGTTGTGCATCTCAATACTTATTAGTCTTTTGGCTGTACCTACACACTTCGCATAATTCGAGACATGCAAGCAATACGAGGAATATAAAAAATTAAATTTAAAGAGTATCTCCTTTTCTTTTTGTAACAACATTACCTTTATTTGTGTAAAGATTTAATTATAAAGCACATATTCCTCAACACATATAACAAATCATATTCTGTTCCTGGACAATCAACGTATGGCTTAATAGACATAGTCTGGTCTGACTAAGCATGGTCTGGAATGACAAACATGGTCTGGCCTAGCTTTAGACATCATTTGGCCTAGCTTAATCATGGTTTGTCTTGACTATGCATTGTCTGACTGTATTCCATACATGGTCTGGTTCAATACATATGCATAGTCTGGTCCTAGACTTGTGTTGTCTGTCCCAAGACTTCACATAGTTTGTCCGAGACTGTTGTATGGTCTAGTCTTAAACTTTGCATGAGTCTTTCCAAGACTTAGCATGGTCTATTCCAAGACTGTACCGTCTGATCTTATGAACTTTGCATGGTATGTTCTAGAGCTTATTTTAGTCTAATTAGAAGCAATTATAGTGCTTGATTAATTGTTACGAGTTATCAGATAGTTAAGATGTAAGTGAGAGATTAAGTGATTATACTATTGTCTGTTCTCACTTTGATTTCCTGAAATTACTTAGTTTAAAATCATCAGTTGATCAAATATTATCACATTTGTTATCATCAAAACTTATCAAAGTATTAGGGGTCAAACATCATCAAATGACTTGGTTCTAACATGACTCCATAAAGCAATTTTGATTGAGACGCAGCAGAAGCTTTATTGATCAAGAACTATTCGTTCAATGATCTTCCTTAACCAAATCTCCTTGCTCCTTATGGGACCTTCATTCTTCCTTCAGATAGGGAGAGAAAAAAACCGTTTTTGATTTGGTATATTGGGGACCATAATTGTGCTTTACATTTTTAACCCATTAGAATTCTCATTATGCCCTAATGGGTAAAACTGATAATCCACTAATTAATTCCATATTATTTTCTGTTGGCAGTCTATGGGCTCTTTAAATTAGATCACTTAATTGAGCCCCTCTAAATGTAAATAATTAATATAAATGTTATAAATTAATATTTCATCCATATTAATTAATTATGAATAAATAAATTCCTAACAATCTCCCACTTGGACTTTATATTAATTTTAGAAATTTATACCACAAAGTTATTTAGGCATGCAACCGTATGTTATTCACTTTTATACTCCCCTTTAACAATATGGTCCATCTCATATAACAACAAGAAACTACTGTGATTTTCATCACAAACTTAACGTGACTAAGCCACAATGATCATCGTTGCTACTTATACTTGATGACATAGATCAAATATGGATAAGTTGTATGAAAATAACATGTCATGTGATCTAAATCATGTTTATTTTCAATTAGTCCAAACTTTATTCTTTATAGAGATTAATCCAAATGTAACAAAAAAAATTGCATATAAAACATAACACAAGTTCATAATAAGATGATAAACATCAACTTTATTTATGTGGAAAATCCAAACAACAAAAATGTTTGAAAACCATAAGATATAGAACATAAGCAAGACTCCCACTAAACTAAGGTACTATAAGGAATTACACCCATATGAGTGAAATACACAAGAACACACTAGAAAGGGGTTGAGGGGGGGAGGGGGGGGGTTGAATAGTGGGTTTAAAACTTTTTCGTAAATATTATTAGTTCACAAGTTACCTTCTTGGATATATGTTAGTTTAAATCAGCAAACATATCCTTGCAAGGCAATGCTTTGAAAGACTTTCCAAAAGAGCACAATAGGCAAGTTAAATATATGTAATCACAAGACAACAAATGAGAGCTTGTTTTATACTAGTTCACTTAACCTGAGCTACGTCTAGTTCTCCTTTAACAATTGTTAAAGGGTTCCACTATAATCAACTGATTACAAAACAAGTATTCTCCATTGCCACTTTTGGCTATAAGTATTCTCTATGCTACTACTGGCTACAAGTATTCTAAACCACTTCTGGTTATAAGTATGAATCTCCCCCTGAGATTATACTTCCTAAGTATTCTTTTATCACTAAGCCACTCCTGGCTTTCTATACAATTATGTATAAGATTCAAATAACTCTCAAAGAGAGGATATAAACAAATATTGAATCTTTATGAGCTTGTAGAAGATGATGTTCTCTTTTTCTCTCAACTTGTGTTCAAGACTGTTTCTCAGAGTGCTTTTGCTTGTTGTCTTGATTGATATGAGTTATTCAATTCTTGTTCATTTGCCTTCTCATTGCATGGAAGCATCCTTATATATTAAGCTTCATGAATTTGAACATTGGAAAAGACTTCTTTCTGTTATCTCACAATAGAGTGTTGAAGTAGTTTTAACTGTGCTTGATGTGAGAGGAGCAGGTTTCTATCTTTGTCACACTTAGCTTTTAACATAAGGTGTGCTTCTCAATGCTGATTTGTCTTTTAGCTGTACTTACACACTTCACATAAATTGATACATACAAGCAATACGAGGAATAAAAGAAAGTAATGTCAAAGAGTATCTCCCTTTCTTTTTGTTACAGTAATGTCTTTATTTGTGTAGAGAATTAATTATAAGGCACGTATTCCTAACATATGTGATAGACTTCATTCTATTCTTGTACAGACAGCGTTTGACTTAACAGACATAGTCTAGTCTATCTTACTATGGTCTGTTTGTGCACAAACAGTGTCTGGCTTAATAAACATAATCTGGAATGAAGGACATGGTCTGTTCTAGCCTTAAACATCGTCTGGTTCAGCTTCAGACATTGTCTGGCTTAGCATCAAACATCGTCTGGCCTAACTATGCGTTATCTGACCGTGTTTCATACATTGTTTGGTCCAGTGCATATGCATAGTTTGGTCCAAGACTTGTGTTGTCTGTTCCAAGACTTCATATAGTCTGTCTGAGACCGTTTGTATGGTCTGGTCTATAGACTTTGCATGAGTCCTTCTAAGATATTCATAGTCCTTTTGAGAGCTTTATTTTAGTCTGATTAGAAACAATTATAGTGCGTGATTTAATCATCTATTAGTTATCAGAAACTTAAGATGAAAGTAAGAGTTAGAGTGATTATACCATTGTCTATTCTCACTTTATTTCTTGAAATCACTTAGTTTGAAATCATTAGTTGATCAAATATTATCACATTTGTTATCATCAAAACCTGTCAAGGTATTAGGGGTCAGACATCATCAAATGTCTTAGTTCTAACAATGAGCAGTGTGCTCATGAAAAACTTTAGGTACCAGACCTTTAGTAAGTGGATAAGCTAGCATGGAATGAGTCCCTATATGTTTTATACAAATCTGTTTATTCTGAAGTCTTTCCTTAACAACCAAAAACTTGATGTCAATGAATTTTGACTTGGTTGCACTCTTATTATTGTTGGAGTAATGAACTGCTAAGTTATTGTCATAGTAAATTTTCGTGATTGGATGCCTCAAAACAAACAACAAACTCTGCAGCCATGGTCGAAGGAGTTATCAAAGTCTATTTAATAGACTTCTAAGAGATGGCTCCTCTAGCTAACATAAATATGTATCCAAATGTGGAGTGTTTGCTATCTTGATATCCAACAAAATCAGAGTCTGAGTACCCAATGATCTCTAGATGATCAAACTTTTGATAGGTAAGCATGTAACCTTTTGTTCTCTTTAAGTAATGCATCATGCATTTTGCTGCTTTCCAATACTGTATTCCAAGATTACTTAAGTATCTGCCCAAGACTCCTACGACAAATGCTATGTCGGGACGAGTACAAACTTGAGCGTACATCAGACTTCCCATAGTTGATGAGTAGGGAATCTTTTGCATCTCAGTTATTTCAAGGTCATTACTGGGGCATTGTTTGAGACTGAATTTGTCTCCTTTAGCTATAGGGGTATCTTCTAGATTACTATCTTTCATCTTGAATCTTTCTAGAATCTTATCGATATAACTCTTGTGACAGCCTTAGGATACCTTGATAAGTTTTTTGGTTGCACCATATAAATTATTTCTTAAATGTTATCATTTAGAAATGTAGTCTTAACATTCATTTGATGTAGCTCTAGATCAAAATGAGCTACTAGTGCCATTATTATCCTAAAAAAATCCTTTGAAGATACCGGAGAAAAGGTTTCCTTTATAATCAATGCCTTCTTTTTTAGTAAAGCCTTTAGCGACTAAACAAGCCTTATATCTCTCGATATTACCCTTTGAATCCTTCCTGGTTTTAAATATCCATTTACAACCAATAAGTTTCACACCTTTAGGTAATTAAATGAGATCCCAAACGTCATTGTCATGCATAGACTTCATCTCATCCTTCATGGCACCAATCCATTTTTGAGAGCTAGAAATGTGTATAGCTTGAAAGAAGTTGATTGGATCATCCTCTGCTAAACCAACACCATCCTCATGTTCTTGAAGAAAGATAATGTAATCATCTGGGATTTCACTTCTCCTCTCCCTAATGGATAATGGATCTTCTTAATGGCACTTCTTGAGGTTGTTGAGGTTGCTTTATAGGTATTGGATGGAGAACCTCATTGTTGTCTTGTTCTAGAACAATGTTATCAACAACAATTTGAACATTGTCTTCTATTACTAGAGTGGTGTCCTAAGCAATAATAGGTATGAGGATTTGATCACTGTCAATGACAGGTTCTTCCTCAAAGACAACATTCTTTATGTTCCTTTCCTTCCCAAACTCAACTTCCTCAAGAAATCTTGCATTTTCCGTTTAGAAAAACGATCTTGAAGTGGGATTGTAAAACTTATAGCCCTGAGATCATTAAGCATAGCTAACAAAATAGCAGCTAATTGTTCTTGCATCCAGCTTTCTTTCATGTGGCTTATAAGGTTGTGCCTTAGTTGGACAACCCCAAAGTTTCAAGTGCCTAATGCTTGGCTTTTTGCCAGTCCAAAGTTTATAAGGAGTTTTATTAAGTGCTTTACTTGGCACCCTATTAAGGATGTTGATAATCGCTTTATATACATAAATATTGCATCATATTCTATAGCGATTATCCAATGTTCTCAAGATTTTTAGCTTAGTTTGGATTCATTTAATCTAGATTTTTATAGTTTTGCTAATTTTAACCATAAGAAGCCAATTGTAGAAAATATACTCAATTTCATGTTTTGTAGACCTATGTCCATCATCAAGGGAAGATAGAAGAATTGTGACCTAGAGAGCGTTGAGCACCAACTCGCGCTGAGCATGATAGGTGGATTAAGAAGCACTAAGCTGAAGTTTGCGCTAAGCGAATTCTTTTCTAAGTTGAAGAATTCATTAAGCACTCAGGTGCGCTAAGCGAGAGCCCTATATCTAAAATGAAGATTTGCAGAATTACGATGTTGCGCTTAGCGCACATGCACACTAAGCGAGCCTTCAATTATATTATAAAAGCCTCACTTTGTAATTTAAAAAACATTCAAAAATTTTAGTGATTAGGGCACTGTTTTATCCAACTACTTCTTCATCCATTTCTCTTCTCCTTCCATTGTAACTTCTTTTGTTTACTTCTCATGTCTATGAGAGACTAGTACCTTTTGTGTTGAGGGCTTGTGTCTGGGTCTTTTCTGATTCATAATGTACTTATGATGTGTTGTGTTCATGGATCTAGAAAATTCCCAACGTCGCTAAGTGAGTCATCTCGCTAAGTGCGTATTCACATTTTCAGGCTCGCTAAGTGTGGCTGTGCGCTGCACAAATTTTTTCCATTGACTTCATTAATTAAGGGAATTTGCTGAGCACGCAGTGGCGCTCAACGTGCTTGCTTTGATTTTATTCAATGAGTATTTCCAAATTCGGTGCCGTTAAACGGGCATACTCGCTAAGCGTGATTTGCGTTTTTGGCTCACTAAGTGAACTTGCACGCTGAGCGAATTTTTCTCCCTAACTCCATTATTTTGGGAAATTTGCTAAGCACACAGTGGCGCTTAGTTTGCTTGCTTTATTTTTTATTTCTTTCTTTGCTCTTTTTTCTTTTTCTTTTTTTGCTTTATTTTATGTGTTACTTGGGTGTTCACTTAGTGTGATCCAACGCTTAGCAAACACCTCTATTTCTCACTTATTTTCTTTATTGTTCTTATTTGTTCCTTTTGAGTACAAATGGCACCTACATCTCGCCCCACCCGTGGTGCATCTTCCTCTAGTGCTACACCATAAGATACCCACATCCATGTCACCTACCAATATGATGTCGAATGCTTCTCCTCCTATGAGTTCCAAGAACGATTCAAGAATGAACTCATGGGTGGGGGACTCCTTCTAGAGAGCCCTATCAAAGTCGCTCCAGGTGACTATGATGTCTTCTATGATGAGCTAGATTGTTGTGGCTAGTTGAAAAAGTTGTGTACTTTCCCTAACAACTCCATTGATGAACCCATTACCAAGGAGTTATATGCAAACATATATGACGAGGGTCACTATATGGTGGGCGATTGACATTGCAAGATCAGGGGGAAGACCATTCGCTGGGATGGTGCCACTATTAATCGCTATCTTCAAACCCCTCCGATCCTTGTGGGCGACACTGGGCTGACACAATTTGGCATCTTCCTCAACCACCATAAGGATTACAAAGCTATCACACAGCTACTATGTATACCAAGCAAGGGATTTGTTAAAAATTGGAATGGAGTCAACACAAAGATTGTGCGACCAGATATGACCACCCTGACTCAAGTGTGGTGTGCACTCTCCTACTTCACCCTAGTACCCACCTTGCACACTTTAGATGTTATAGTGGAGCAGGCTGAATGGATATATGCCCTAGTTATGAAAATGAATATGAATGTGGGTAGTTTCATATCCAACCAGATTGCCTCCATTGCCCACTCCAACTTCAGCCGATTGGGCTTTCTGGCCCTTATCTTTGCATTGTGTAAGGCTGAAAGGGCCAGCACTAATACAAAATTCCTCTAAAAGCTTAGCCCCCCATCACTTTCAAATACATATGTACCTTTTGCTATAATAAAGCTGACTCAAACTTCCTCCCAAGACCAAAAAGTGCCTGCACACAAAGACTATTTTTGGGAGCTCCTCCTTTGCTGATTCGGCTATCACTGAAGACATGCTTCAGACCGCTCTCGATGGTCTCCAACTTACACTCACTCAAAAGATGGAAGAGCAAACCAATGCTTTGTATCGTGGTTAGTGCACTATCATTGAGAATTTGCACCACCTCTCCCTTCAACAACCAATTATGTCTGTGGATAACTTATAAGCCCATATGCAATGGCCTGTGGACAGGCCTTCTTTTTCAAAAAGGGGTGGTGGTGGTCACCAAGGAGTAAAGGAAGAGGGAAATCAAGAAGGTAATGAAGAGGAAGGTGATGAAGAAGAAAACCAAGTGGTGGATCCTTTGGGAGAGGACGACCTAGAGGACCTAGATGAAGACTAGCCAACATGGGCATCATGGTTGTCTACACAAGGCCAAGTGCTTTAAAATTTCTATCATCTGAACAATCTTTACTATTTTTGTTTTTATTTTACTTTACATATTTGGCAATAGTATAATTTAGCATATACGTAGTAGTTAATCTTTTTTATGCAACGTTGGATGTCTTTGAACATTTGGTTAAGTTTCATTGCTTGAACCATTGTTTTGTTTTGAACCTTTGGCACAAATCTTTTGTTTTTAAACTGAGTGAGAGTTTGTTTTTAGGTTGCTTAGTCTTGATATCGATGCATGCAAGTGAGTTTAATGAATTAATAATTGTGAGCATTTGAGTTTTGAAGGACTTGTGAACATTGTAAAAATTAATCGATAAATGTGAGAATCATACTATGAGAGAACCATTGAGTTGTTGCACTAATTTTTGAATGATTCTCTGAATTGTTGTGTGCATGATTAATGTGGAAATGATCAAGGCCTTGTTTGCTTAGAGTGATTCCTAGAGCCAAAAAACCAATCTTGTAAGGTTGAGAGAATCCTTTACTAAACCCTTGAGCCTAATAAATAACTTTTATGTCTTGAGAACCTGGAACCTAAACAATTAAGAATTGTCCACCTTACCTTAGGGAATAGGAGAGCATATATTTATGGTTTGAAGCAAATTTGTTCCAAATTTGGGGGAATCGGGTGAAGATCTACACTAAAGAGAAGAAATGATAGCAATACACCTATTGCAATGTGAATCACGTGAGGCAAAGCCTCCACAAAAAGAAAAAAAAAAGTTGAAAATTCAAACAAATTGTGATTCAAGCAGAATGTAGTTGCTGTCCAACTATGGTAATGACTATGAGGCATATGAAGAAGATTGGTAATTAGGAAGGGAGATAAAGATATGCTTTCTTCAACCCTTAGGAATTTTAATTCAAGAAAAACCAATGTATTTTGTAGCCTAGCCATGATTCAACCCGATAAAGACCTTAGTGATCCACATTGTTTGTACATGTGCAATGAATTGAGAAGAAATTCAAAAGTTTAAGTGCGCAATTTCAATTGGAATAGTTTGACCATCTCATATTGTTTATACACTAAGTGTTGAGTGAAACACTGGCTTTGTGAGGGTCATGGTGCTCGCTTGGACTTCAATTGTTGAATGCTCCTTTGTTTGTTTGCTGAATTTGTGTGTATGTTGAAAACTCTCTATGACCTTAATGTGTTTGATCTCAACTGAGAACACCTTTTTCTCAAAGTGTCATTGGTCTTAAACTTGATTTTGATCCTGTCAATTATTCATCTGCATCCACTTTATTGCTATGTAGATATCCTTTTTGCTTAAGGACAAGCAAAGCTTTAATTTGGGGGAGTTTGATAATCGCTTTATATACGTAAATATTGCATCATATTTTATAGCGATTATCCAATGTTCTCAAGATTTTTAGCTTAGTTTGGATTAATTTAATCTATATTTTTATAGTTTTGCTAATTCTAACCATAAGAAGCCAATTGTAGAAAATATACTCAAATTCATGTTTTGCAGGCCTATGTTCATCATCAAGGGAAGATAGAAGAATTGTGACCTGGAGAGCGCTGAGCGCCAACTCACGTTGAGCATGATAGGTGGATTAAGAAGCATTAAGCTGAAGTTTGCACTAAGTGAATTCTTTTCTCTAACTTGAAGAATTCGCTAAGCACTTAAATGCGCTGAGCAAGAGCCCTGTATCTGAAGTGAAGATATATAGAATCTCGATGTTGCACTTAGCGCACATGCGTGCTAAGCAAGCCTTTAGTTATAGTATAAAAGCCTCACTTTGTAATTTAAAAGACATTCGGAATTTTTAGTGATTAGGGCACTATTTTATCCAGTTGCTTCTTCGTCCATTTCTCTTCTCCCTCCATTGTAACTCCTTTTGTTTGCTTCTCATGTCCATGAGAGGCTAGTACCTTTTGTGTTGAGGGTTTAGGAACGAAGTGCTAACATGTAAACTCTTTCCTTCATATCTATTCAATGAATATTCAATTTAAAGTTCACTTCTCTATCTTTACGTCTTGTTATATGATTTGATCAGTTGTATATGCATGTTTTAGAGTTTGAATGTCATTGACAAATGCTTTTGAACTTGGAATTAAGTTTGGACTCTAATGGAGTGTATTTCTAGACATAAGATAAACTCCATTAGCATTGTAAAGACCTCCGAGCTTCACCATACTGCTCAACTGAACTTACCGAGACATCAGAAGTGAGGTTGAGCAGTTTAGGCTTGATTTAATGAGACATCACATTTTGAGCACTTCTAGGTCGAAGGTAATCTGAAATATTGCTTGAATGGAGAATATGCTTGTATGTTTCATTGGTAAGCAACATGGTTGAATCTAACCCTCAACATATCCATCATTATCGTTTCACATTCATGCACTCGAGTTGTTCAATCACTATTCTGAATCAAGTTTCTTGTTTTATTATTTACCTTTGCTTGTTATCTTTGTAGTGTTTAGCTTACTTTTTGTTGTTACTTATGTTCTACAACACAAACCAAACTAATGTTTGGGAATTGATAACTTTACTAGTAGCCAATACGAACAAATCCTTATGGATTCGATACTGAGATCTTCCCTTTTATACTACTTGTGCAATAATTGGTAGACTTGCCAAAATATCTCAACAAATGTAAACTGTAGTCTTTAAGGCTTCTCCCTAAAGTGACCCTAGCAGAGATGAATGACTAATCATACTCCTCACCATATCCTTAAGAGTCCGATTTCTTCATTCTACTACACTATTCATGCTAGGTTTTTCTGGCATAGTATATTGCAGAACAATTCCACACTCTTTGAGAAAAAGTGCAAAAGGTCCTAGATGTTGTTCTCCAAATCCATCATATCTATCATAGTATTCACCACCATGGTTAGATTTGATAACTTTAAGTTTTTTTCTGCAAAATAAACATTATTTTTTTTATTTAAATAAGAAAATGTGAAATAAAAAAAATGCTTAGTTATTTAATAGTATTATATAGAAAAAATATATTAATGCAAAAGACAATTAAAAAGGAAGTATTAAAATTGACCATTAATAACTACACAAAAATTTCCTTAAAAAAAACAAACTACACAAAAATAATAAATACAATAAATATATACTCTATTAAAAAATTTATTTTTTAATAAATGTAATTATTAAAAAAATATATTTTATAAAAATAAATATTATTTTTTACATCACAATTCATTTATACTCATTAATAAACATTGACAATTTATTTGTATCATTTTAATTTAATACAAAGTTTGAAAGAATAATATGACTATAATAAATATAAAAAAAATAGAATTAACTTATATATCTTTACTCCTTAGTTTGGGCAAAAAAATTTGATCTAACAACCTCTCTTATCTAGGTATAATAATGTTAGATTTGATTAAGTCTAATCAAGGACTATGAATCTTATTTTGTAACATATATTCTAAACTTATTTTTATTTTTGAAGTAATTAATATATTATTGCAAGAAACTTAATTATTTATTAAATATAATTAGTTCATAATATTTTATTAAATAACTCAAAATTGATTAGATAATCAACATAAAAAAAAAAAACTAATTAGACAATATACCTTTTTATAAGAGAAACATATTTTATAAGTCCTAAACGAATAATATAATTAAATAATGAGACCTATTCAAATTTTTTTATTAATGAACATAATGTTACATTATTTAATCTAATAGTGACTCATGTAATTATGGAATGAATTTAATGAAAAGAAGCCTAATGTGATGGTTGTTAAATTTGAAATTACGTTAAAGTCATTGGGAGTTATTTTTAAGTTAAGGGTTATTTTTGGCATTAAAGAAAAATGAAAGAAGTTATGGAAGTTATTGTTGTCTCAACAATATAAAAGGATGTTTTCCATCTCTTCTTCTTAGACACTTCCTTTGCATCTTTTCTCAACCCCTTTTAAACTTCTGAAAAGTTTCTCACATAAAGAAATTGTGGAGAGAAAAGCCAAAAGTGATCAAAGAGATTTCTATACCATCAAAGACATCAAGTAAAGGAAATCAGAGAAGGGAGAAACTCTTGTAGATATTTCTACAAACATTATGGATCCGGGTAAGTCTTCTGGACTATCTTAAAGAATTAATAGAGTATGATTGAAGTGAGAAATGATAATATACAAGATCCTATGGTGTGATTTCTTATATGATGGCTCTTAAGAAATTACATGAGAGTAAAATTTTGCGAACAATTGGTATCAGAGCATAGGTTACGGATATCATTTTTCTCCATAAAACAATAATCTAATTTATTTCCGCTGCAAAGAAACTTTTCACGGAACCCAAAACATATTGACATTACTTGGCTTTTTGTTGCATTGCCTTATAAGTTTGGATTGGTTTTGTAATATGTGTATGTGAAAAGTGAACACATAATGGTTCTTGTAATATGTATATCAATCAACAAATAATTATGGCATTTTGATATATATTTACATGAATTGAAAAGTTATGGTTATTGTCTATATGTGAAATTTTACATAATTCAATTGCATGAAGGCTCCTTTATGTGTTATTTTAAAATTTTGATTTGTAAAATTTTACAGAAATGAATTATTTTGGAATTACATATTAAAGAAGGATTTGTTAATCACCAAAGTGATCAAATCTATTGAGTTTTGTATTTCCAAAATATAGATTGATTGGTATAATGATGCCATAAAAAATTTATGTTTGGGCTGAATGGAATTTTTAATTATAAGGCACATATGGATTACCCAAAGGTGAACCATTGCTTATAATTAATGATTTTAAGGATTTGTTTTCATGCTTGTTGAGTATGTGTATATCTAAAGATATCATGTATGTCAAAAATAGCATGGTTTATTGCCCATTAAAGTTTTTTTTTTTTTTTATCATCATTGATATGGAAATGTGTTTATTTATCACCCAAAGGTGAACTTAGATGCATGATTAAAGTCTATATAGTTAGAATCCATTGGACATACTCAGAACATTAATGTGTGAGTTTGTTTGAATGGATTTGGCCATGGCTAATATGTTTGGTTTTGGAAAACTTAATGATCAAGTTCAATGGGCTGAATTATGTTGATTGGTCTGAAATGATTCAGTTTCAACTGGGTGTAACAGATTTGGACTTAGCATTAATAATGGATGAAAGCCCCTCAATCATTATAGAGACCAGTACTAATGCTGACAAGTCTCTATATGAGGCTTGGGAGCAGTCTAACAGATTGTGTTTGAACTTGATGAAAATGTATATGGATGCAAATGTTAAACCATCTATGCCCAAAACAGACAATGAAAGGGAGTTCATGAAATTGGTTAAGGAGTACTCACAATCAAACATTACTGACAAGTTAATTGTGGAGAACCTATCAAGTGACCTCACAAATAAAAGGTTTTATTAGTCTCAACCAATTCATGATCATGTGACTAAAATGGCAAAACTGGCAGCAAAGTTGAATTCCATGGGAATGGAAGTAAGTGAGACCTTTTTAGTACAGTTCATTTTGAACTCTCTTCCTACTGAATTTGGCTAATTTCAAGTGAACTATAACACTCTTAAGGAAAAATGGAATTTTCAAGAAATAAAGGTCATGTTAATTTAGGAGGAGGGGAGATTAAAGAAATTGAAGGACAACTCAATCCATCTCATGACTCATGATGGAGCCAGTAGTAGTAGAATCAAGCTAGGTAAGAAGGATAAGGAAAATTCTCAATTAAAGGTTAAGGATGGAGGAGTCTGAAAAGAAAAGAAGTGCTACTTCTGCAAATAGAGTGGTCACTTCAAGAAGGACTACCCGAAAGAAAGAAATGGTTTGAAAAGAAATGTATATTTTATATATCTATAAATTTCGAATCAAATCTTGTTGAGGTTCCTAATAATACCTGGTGGTTTGATTTTAGAGCAACTACTCATGTGTCACATATTATGTAGGGATTTCTTTCGATCCAAACCATAAGAGGAACTAAAAAGTTTCTCTACATGGGAAATAAAATGAAGGCAAGGATAAAGGGCATAAGGACATACAGATTAATCTTGGACACTAAGTGTCATAGATTTGGAAGGATGTCTTTATGTACCTGAATGTGCCAGGAATTTAGTTTTTGTTGCAAAGTTGGATCAATTAGGTTTTACTTTCAAGATTGAAAACAATGAATTTTCTTTAATTAAAGATATGTACTATTATGGATTTGGTACTTTAAAGGATGGTTTATATTGTTTCAATCTTGATGTAAAGTTTATTGAATCCTTGTTTAATGTGGAATGTCTTGTTAGTAATAAGCAAAATGTTCATGATGATAGTTCTGCTTTTTTGTGGCATCAAAGGTTAGGTCACATATCCAAGGAAAGGATAACGAGACTAATGAAAAATGATATTTTGCCTCAATTGGATTTTGGTGTCTAGGATATATGTTTGGATTGTATTAAAGGAAAACAAACCAAACAAATATCAAAGAATTATGCTACAAGAAGTAATGAACTTCTAGGATTGTTACACACTAATAATTATGGACCCTTTGATGTTCCATCTTGGGGCGTTGAAAAGTATTTTATCACCTTTATTGATGACTTTTCACGTTATTCTTATTTGTATCTTATGCATGAAAAATCTCAATCAATGGATGTCTTAAAGGTATTCATTGATGAGGTAGAAAGGCAGTTGGATAGAAAAGTGAAAGTTGTAAGGTCTGATAGAGGTGGTGAATTTTATGGAAAATATAATGAGAACGAACAATGTCTTGGTTCATTTGCAATGTTCCTTGAAAGTAAAAGCATATGTGCATAGTATACTATGCCTGGCACACCACAACAGAATGGTGTGGTTGAAAGGTGGAATTGTACTTTAATGGATATGGTTAGGTCTATGTTGAATAATAGTATTGTACCTTTATCTTTGTGGATGCATGCATTAAAGACTGCTTTATATCTGCTTAATAGGGTTCCTAGTAAAGTAGTTCCTAAGACACCTTATGAACTGTGGATAGGAAGGGAACCTAGTTTGAGGCATCTCCATGTTTGGGGTTGTCCAACAAAAGTAAAAGTGTATAATCCACATGAAAAGAAGCTTGATGCAAAAACCATTAATGGTTTCTTCATTGGCTATATTGAAAAGTCCAAAGGTTATAGATTCTATTGTCCTAACCATAGTACGAGAATAGTTGAGTCTGGTAGTGCTAGGTTCATTGAAAATTATCAAGTCAATGGAAGTGAGAAATCAAGAAAGGTGGATATTGTAGAGACTCATGGTGAATCTTCTTCACCTCAAGTCCCTCATCAAGATGTTGTTCCTCTGGTTGTATTATAGTCAAACAACACCCAAAGACAACATATTAATATTCAAAACCCACAGGATGATGAACTAGCAAACAATGTCCAAGTCACAAATGAACAAGTGATAGAAGAGTTGCAAGAGATAGCACCAAGAAGGTCTGAAAGGCAATGTAGACTAGCTATTTCAAATGACTATGTTGTGTACTCACTTGAACACGAATGTGACATTGATAAAGATCCAATCTCTTTAAAACAAGCCATGGAAAGTGACAATTCTGAAAAGTGGTTCAATGCGATGAAAGAAGAGTTGAAATCAATGGATGACAATAAGGTTTAGGATCTAGTTGAGTTGCTTGAAGGTTCAAAAAGAGTTAATTGTAAATGGGTCTTTAAGACCAAACGTGACTCGAAGGGGAACATAGAAAGGTATAAACCTAGACTTGTTGCTAAAGGTTTCACTCAAAAAGATGGCATTGACTACAAAGAGACCTTCTCTCCAGTTTCCAAGAAGGACTCTTTGAGGATTGTATTGGCTTTGGTGGCTCATTATGATTTAAAGCTTCATCAAATAGATGTAAAGACCGCCTTTCTAAATGGTGACTTAGAGGAAGAAGTTTATATGGACCAACCTAAAGGGTTTGTTTCTACAGAAAGGGAAAATCTAGTGTGTAAATTAAAGAAGTCAATATATGAACTAAAAACAAGCTTCCAGACAATGGTATCTGAAATTCAATGATATCATAACGGCGTATGGTTTTGTAGAGAACATCGTTGATCGGTGTATCTACATGAAAGTCAGTGGGAGCAAATTTATAATTTTAGTCTTATATGTTGATGACATTTTGCTTGCTACTAATGATGTTGCTATGTTACATGTTATAAGGAAGTATCTCTCTAATAACTTTGAAATGAAAGATATAGGTAAGGCATCCTATGTGATAGGAATAGAAATATTCCATGATAGTCCACAAGGATTGTTAGGATTGTTCCAATTTAGAAAAGGGGACAACTATTAGTTTAATGCAATGTCCTAGAAATGATTTTGGAATGGAAGGAAGTAGAGCCCATTCCCTATGTATAAGGGATACACACATTATGGTTGTGGAACTTTACTTCAAGGTTTGGTATTAATGATAACATAGCCAAACCGCTGAGGATTCATTGTGATAACTCTGCAGTTGTCTTCTTCTTAAAGAATGAAGAAGTACAGAAACATAGAGTGTCAATTGAGCATATTGGTACAAGCTTGATGATAGTGGATCCGTTAACTAAAGGACTACCACCCAAAACATTCATTGGCCATGTTGAAAGGATGGGTGTTATGGATAAGTCCTTGTTAACAATGTAATGCTCGTATTGTATGACACTTGTGAATTCAATTACAGTTGTGTTTTTGGTTGTTATGTCATTCACATTATATGGTATACATTATAGTTTTAGTGAGATGACAAAATGTGTCTTAGAAAGGATATTGAAGACACATATTACAGTATAAATTAAAGTTAAGTTGAATTGGATGATTTGTGATACATGGAAGGAACCAAGCTGTTTGAATAACTTGCAACCACCATGATTCAATCATTCTAATTCAAATAAAGATGGTGTCTTATGGTTTCAACGTATGGTGCACAATTACAGTTCAATGTTGAATCTTCATGTCATCGCATGAGCCAAGTGGGAGAATGCTAGATTATTTAATCTAATAATGGCTCATGTAATTATGGAATGACTTTAATGAAAAGAAGTCTAATGTGATGGTTGTTAAACTTGAAATTATGTTAAAGTCATTGGAAATTATTTTTAAGTTATTAAAATAAGTCTCTCTCTTCTCACTTCGTTAAGGGTTATTTTTGGCATTAAAGAAAAATGAAAGAAGTTATGGAAGTTAGAGAAGTTGGAGAAGTTATTGTTCTCTTAACAATATAAAAGGTTGTTTTCCATCTCTTCTTCTTAGACACTTCCTTTGCATCTTTTCTCAACCCCTTTTAAACTTCTGAAAAGTCTCTCACATAAGGAAACTATGGAAAGAAAAGCCAAAAGTGATCAAAGAGATTTCTATACTATCAAAAACATCAAGTAAAGGAAGTCAGAATAAAGGAAGTTAGAGAAGGGAAAAACTCTTGTAAATATTTCTGCAGACATTATGGATCCGGATAAGTCTTCTGGACTATCTTAAAGAATTAACAGAGTATGATTGAAGTGAGAAATAATAATATCCAAGATCTTATGGTATGATTTTGCGAACACATAATACTAAATGAAAATATAATTAAATTAGTGACAAAAAATTAAAGAAATTAGTTATTATCATAATTATTTTGGAAATTAATAAGGAGATTAATTTGGAAAGTTTTTTTTTTTTTTTATGAACGAACTGTACTCATTAATAATATCTTTGTTAATGATCATGATAATAGTATAAAATAAATTCCTCTAAAAAAGTATACAAAAATTATTTATGAAAGTCATTATTTATTATCCTATTAATTATTTTTCATTAAAAGTTTTGAATTATTAATTGTAGTAATTAAACTAATTTAAGTCAAATTATGTTGAAAAATATTAATAAAAAAACTAAATTTTTACATATGCATGATTAATTATTCTTTTATTTACATAAATTATTTATTATTTTATTTAGTATAATTCCAAAGAATATTTCATACTTTATGATTTGAATTTATAAGAATAAAAATTTATAATGTCTCAAAATTAATCATTATGAGATAATTATATTATTAATAATTATTATTGTTGTTGTTGTGAAGGTATGAAAATTATTCTTTAAAAAAAAAGTTTGAAATTATAATACTGAATAAAAAATATAAAAAAAAATATTTAAAGAGATATGTGCAAATGATGGGAAGTACATATTTTATGGGTGAATTTTTTTTTTGCTGTTTCTCCTATTAAATTATTATTATAAATTGAAATGAAATGTTCATTTTTCATGTGCAAGTGACAATTTCTTTCAAGTTATTATATTTATATTTTTTATAATATCAAATACATTTAAAAGAAAGTAGGCATACATCTGGACGGTTAGCACATGTGTTACGCTTTGGTGAGTTTTAATGAAATATATCAATTGATTCAAATTTGAAAAAATGATAATGATTTTTATAAATATGGATAATTGATTTTGACCAACAAATATAAATACAATTTGATAATATAATTAATATAATAAATACATATTACAATTTTAAAAAATCAATATAGATAAATTATTTTCCTTTCTGTTTATGTAAGGTGAGATTTCAACCTATATTTTTCAGAACCTTCTGGCCACATATCAAGGACGATATTACGCGCATGGTAGCTAAGATTTTTGTCACAACTGTTGTCTCATCCCAAATGACTAAAACTTTGATAGTTCCTATTCCTAAGTCGGAGAATCCCACGTCCATTAGGGACTTCAGACCGATAAGTGTTGGTAATGTTTTATTCAAATTGGTCTCCAAGGTCCTAGTGAATCGCCTTCGGCCACACTTAGATTCTATCATTGGTCCCCTTCAAAGTAGCTTCATCCCCAAGAGGGGAACTTGTGAGAATGCCATCATCACCCAAGAGATTGTTCATAGTATACATAAGAAGATTGGAAAGACTGGATATGTTATGTTTAAGATCAATTTTGAAAAAGCCTATGATAGGGTTGATTGGAGCTTCTTGAGATTGACTCTGAAGGAATTTGGGTTTCTGGACAGCACAATAGACTTGGTTATGAACTACACTACTACTACTACGTCCTTGTCTTTAAAATGGAACAACGAGAGATTTCCCTCTTTCTCGCCAAGACGTGGTCTTCATCAAGGAGACCCAATGTCACCTTATCTCTTTCTTCTGTGCATGAAGAAGCTAGCGCTTCTCATTCAAGAGAAAGTGAGTAGTGGGGATTGGCAACTAGTTACAGTCTCTAGAGGTGGCCCTAAGATATCACATTTATTCTTTGTCGATGATTGTTTGTTGTTCACTAAGGCGTCGGCAAATCAAGTGCAGTTGGTCCAGGATGTTATCTAGCTATTTTGTCTTGCTTCTGGCCTAAAAGTCAACAGTCAGAAATCTAAGTTCTTCGTCTCTAAGAATGTTCCGCATAGCAAAATCCAGCAATTCGCCACTATATTAGAGTTCCAACGCACTCATAATCCAAGTAGATACTTGGGGTTCCCTCTCTTGGTAGGTAAGACCACTAAGGAGGATTTTGCCTCCCTCACAGCACCGTGTCAATAGCCGCATTGCAGGTTGGAAGGGCCAACTCCTTAGCCGTGTTGG
Source organism: Amphicarpaea edgeworthii (assembly GCA_014843725.1). Classification (NCBI taxonomy): domain Eukaryota; kingdom Viridiplantae; phylum Streptophyta; class Magnoliopsida; order Fabales; family Fabaceae; genus Amphicarpaea; species Amphicarpaea edgeworthii. The sequence goes on from CM026329.1 coordinate 7,588,665, forward strand.
AAGAGTAACTTTGGCTATGTCAGTTATATCTGCTATCCCCTCCTACTTTATGCAAAACCTATGGATCCCGGAGGGAATTTGCAATAAAATTGACTCTAGGTTAAGGTGCTTCATCTGGGGAGGGAATCACAATCATTGGGTAGATTGGTCTACGATTTCTAAAACCCGTGCCAAAGGAGGTTTGGGCATTTGTCGATGCCGCCAAGCTAACATTTCCCTACTTGGCAAGCATGTGTGGGATATTTTGCACGGCAAGGATAAGTTATGGGTTCGCTTGCTATATGCGAAATATATTGGCCAAAAGAATATTCTTCACCTTAAGAATTCCACAAGCAACTCGTATGTTTGGTCCTCTATCATAAAAGCCTTATCTTATCTCAAGCAAGGTTTCACGTTCAGGATTGGGGACGGGGATTGCTCCTTTTGGTTTGATCCTTGGTTAGAGGAGGGACCATTGTATGGCATGGTGGATGAGCTCCATGAGAGGGACATGCAATTATGCGTTAAGGATGTCTATTTTGATGGCTATTGGCACTTTGACGTCCTTACTACAACCTTGCCCCAAGACATTCGGAACACTCTTCCGTACTTGTTTCTTAATCCTTCTATGCCGGATATTATTAGGTGGAGTGCATCTAACTCAGGAAGATATGATACCAAGCCCGCCTATGCGTGGTTGAGCCGAGAGCTTGTTTTTCATCTTACCTGTTCTGAGTTCTGGTCATGGGTATGAAAGTCCAAGCTACCTGAGAATGTTAAACACTTTATTTGGCTCACCTATAGAGGGAGTCTTCCTACTAACTCTTTCCGCTTCATGTGGCATATTACTATTGATTCTTCTTGTTGCAGGTGTGGAGATGCCAATGAAACATGGATTCACATCCTTCGCGATTGTCCATATGCATGTAAGGTGTGGTAATACATCCAGTTGCAGTATGGTCTTGATTTCTTCATTGATAATGCTGCATATTGGCTTAGAAGTAACATTCAAGGAGATTTTCAACTCTTATTCGGCACCACTTGCTGAATGATCTGGCACGCAAGGAATGAGGTGGTTTTTAACGATATAGTTTGGCTAGACTTGTATATGCATAACCAGATCCTCATGCAGGTGTGGTTTCGGCCATTCGTGGTTACGTACAACTACCTTGGAATATTAACTTCAAGCATACGCTTAGGCAAGGAAATGTTGTGGCAGACATTCTTGCTAAGTCAAGAGTCAAATCCTCCTCCCCGTTTATTTTATTAAATTCTTATCCAGCTTCAGCTTCGAATTACTTAGTTGCTGATGCCTCAGACACTCTCTTTTGTAGGTCTTAGTGCCATTTTTTAATTTCTTTATTCATAAAAAAAAAAAAAGGAAAGTAGGCATACATCTGGAGAGTTAGCACATGTGTCATGCTTTAGTGAGTTTTAATGAAATATATCAATTGATTCAAATTTGAAAAAATGATTATGATTTTTATAAATATGGATAATTGATTTTGACCAACAAATATAAATACAATTTGATAATATAATTAATATAATAAATACATATTACAATTTAAAAAAATCAATATAGATAAATTATTTTCCTTTCTGTTTATGTAAGGTGAGACTATTAGTTTTTTTTTTCAACGATTTTCACTTCTTTAAACAGATTCCTTTTTTTTTTTTTCTTTTGCAGCAGTCTTTTCTTTTTCAACTCATAGTATATATGTAAGAAGTTATCAATAAAACTGGTTAGTCAATGCCACGCTCCGGTGAAAAACTTCCTTATTAATTTCTCTTATATTTGACTTATTTTCTCTTTCCATATTGTAATTTTAATTAAAGTAATTATGCTACAAAACCCAGTTAGCAGAGATGTACATACAACTCAGATTATATTGGACTAATTGAAGTTATTAAACATTTTGATAAAAAGAATGTTTGTAATCCAGAGGAAGATTTTTATGAAATAGGATTAATATACCCTTAAATTTAAAGAAGTGAAATAAACATACATTTAATCTAAATCTCTAAAAGAAATAATTGTCCTAGTAGAAATTGATTATAAAATTATAGTTAAATTTAAATTTATTTTTTTATTAACTATATTAAATTCATGTTATTTTTTAGATATAAGTTGCAGTCCATCAAAATCTCAGGAGAAGGGCCATGGAGAACCCAACAAAGTTGGAAACCTCATGACTTCCTATCATGGACAAAGGCAATTGTATTTTATTGAAAAGAAATAAAAAAGAAACAAGATAAATGTGGGGGACTAGGCCAAAACCCACAGAAAGAAATCATTAAACAACATGGGGGATAAGGCCAAAACTCATGATTGAAATCAATGCTAACAAAGCAATTTAGTGAGTCTGTGATGTAATGCTATCTCAAAAATTGTAAGTCTTCTCACGCACTTTCACTCCTTTTTTCTTCTTCTTTTTTTAAGGTTGATCCTCCATTCCTATCATGCTCATAGAAGCGAATTCTTAGTCGGTTATATCATCCTCCTTGTTAAGGAAATGTGAGATAAGCCTCATGTCCACTTGAACCTAAGGGTGTAGCTTAGGGGATCTAGCCTCCTCTTCATATAATTTCTCTGCCCAATTTCTTACATGTCTAATTCTAAGGTTGGGATTCTGAAAGGTAGCAGTTGAAGTAATATGAGGAACCTTTGAAGAAACATTATTAGCATTTGAAATTGGTGTCTTTAAACTAATATGCATAGAATCTTCTTATTTCATGAACAACATCCTCTATTGCTTGATTTCTCTTATCCTGGTTAAATTCATGTTATTTGAGTACAGATAGAACTGAAAAGGCATTAATCTTAATAGATGATAAATTTTGAAATAAGTACATTTGTGAAAGAAGTACCTTCATGTTATTTAAGTGCATTGCTCTCACATTTTTATACCAATTGAAAACAATTTGTTGTTTTCTCCCCCCGGTTTAAATGTAATTAATGCTAATCAAAATTTCATTAAGAAAATTATCCTCTACTATCAATTATGATTATATTTCGTAATTGGTAATTAATTTCAGAATACTCATTATTTTATTTATAAATGTTATTGAAATTTTAAATTTAAAAATTCTATAATATCTTAATTAAAATGATTTTAATTTATTCAAATTTTGAAATTATTATTATTATTATTATTTAAAAGTTTATGTTTAATATCCTTTATTCAAAAATCATTGTATGTTAAATAATATATAGTGATATAATTAATGAATTAATATACTACCATAAATTTGTTGCTGGATAAATTTTTAAATATATTACTACTTAATCCTTATTTATGATATTATAATATAATGCAATAATATAATTAAATGATTAAAAAATTATGCCATTATAAAATAAGTGTAATTCAAGTATTTTAATATAATAGTTCTAAATAAATAATTTGAATATTCATTAATATAATTTAAATATATAATTAAATTAAAAAAATGTATAAATTAAAACATTAACTTATCACTCTAATATAATTAAATTAATGGGAAGAAGTAATAAAAAATAGTATTACCATAACTATTTCGCAAATTGATACGGATATTTATTTGGATTTTTTTTATTAATGAACATAATATTAAAATAAAAATATAATTAAATTAGTGAAAATAATTAATAGAAATTATTTATTATCATAATTATTGTGGAAATTAATAGGGAAAAAAATTGATTTGGAAAGTTTTTTTTTTTTTTTTATAAGTTGCAGTCCACCAAATCTTAGGAGAAGGGTCATGGAGAACCCAACAGAGTTGGAAACCTCATGACTCCCCATCATGGACAAAGGCGGTTGTATTTTATTGAAAAGAAAGAAAAAAGAAACAAGATAAATGTGGAAGGACTGGGCCAAGACTTACAAAAAGAAAACATTAAACATGGGAGGACTAGGCAAAACCCATGATTAAAATCAATGTTAACAAAGCAACTTAGTGAGCTTATGATGTAGTGCTATCTACGCACTTTCACTCCTTTTTTCTTCTTCTTTTTATGAGGTTGATTTTCCATTCCTATCATGCTCATGGAAGGGGATTCTATATCATCCTCCCTGTTAAGGAAATGCGAGATAAGCCTTATGTTTGCTTGAACCTAAGGATGTAGCTTAGGGGATCTAGCCTTCTCTTCATATAATTCTTCTACCCAATTTCTTACCCGTCTAGTGCTAGGGCTAGGATTCTGAGAGGCAGTAGTGAAATACACAAGAACACATTAAAAGGGGGGGGGGGGGGGGGGGGGGGGTTGAATAATGGGTTAGAAAACTTTCTCTTAAACACTATTAGTTCACAAATTATTTTCTTGAATATATGTAAGTTTAAACCAACAAATATATCCTTGCAAAGTAAAGTTTTGAAAACCTTTCCTAAAGAGTAGAGTAGGCAAGATGAATATATGTAATCATAAGACAGCAAATGAAAACTTGTTTTTATACTGGTTCACTCAACCGAGCTACGTCCAGTTCTCCTTTAACAATTGTTAAAGAGTTCCACTATAATCAACTGATTACAAAACAAGTATTTTTCACTACCACTTTTGGCTACAAGTGTTCTCTATACCACTACTGGCTACAAGTATTCTAAACCACTTTTGGTTATAAGTATGAATCTCCCACTGAGATTATACTTCCCAAGTATTCTTTTATCACTAAGTTACTCCTAGATTTCTATACAAATATGTATAAGATTCAGATAACTCTCAAAGAGAGGATATGAACAAGTGTTGAATTTGTGTGAGCTTGTAGAGGATGGGTATTCTCTTTTCTCTCAACTTGTGTTTCTCACTAGGTTTTTCTTTTCTCAAAGTGTTTTGCTTGCTATACAGTTTGCTTTGAATTAATTCATTTCAGTTCATTAGCATTTCATCATCTTCTTCTCATTTCATGGAAGCATCTTTATATAGTGAGTTTCATGGATTTGAACATTGGAGAAGATAGGTTCCGTTGTCTCCCAAAAGAGTGTTGAAGTTGTTTTGACTGTGCTTGATGTGATTGGAGCAGGTTTCTGTCTTTGTCACAGTTGGCTTTTAGCTTAAGGTGTACATCTCAATGCTTATTAGTCTTTTGGTTGTACCTACACACTTCACACAATTCGAGACATGCAAGCAATACAAGGAATAAAAGAAAGTAAGTTCAGAGAGTATCTCCCTTTCTTTCTGTAACAACAGTACCTTTATTTGTGTAAAGATTTAATTATAAAGCACATATGATAGATCATATTCTGTTCTTGCACAGACATAGTCTGGTCTAACTAAGCATGGTCTAGAATGACTAACATGGTCTGGCCTAGCTTCAGACATCATCTAGCTTGGCTTAATCATGGTCTGTCTTAACTATGTGTTGTCTGACCATGTTCTATACATAGTCTGGTTCAGTACATGCATAGTCTGGTCCTAGACTTGTGTTGTCTGTCCCAAGACTTCACATAGTCTATTCAAGACTATTGTATGGTCTGGTCTTAGACTTTGCATAAGTCTTTCCAAGACTTAGCATGGTTTGTTCCAAGACTATATCGTCTGATCTTATGAACTTTGCATGGTCTATTCCAGAGCTTATTTTAGTTTGATTAGAAGCAATTATAATGCTTGATTAATTGTTACGAGTTATCAAACAGTTAAGACGTAAGTGAGAGATTAAGTGATTATACCATTATCTGTTCTCACTTTGATTTCCTAAAATCACTTAGTCTGAAATCATTAGTTGATAAGATATTATCACATTTATTATCATCAAAACTTATCAAAGTATTAGGGGTCAAACATCATCAAATGTCTTGGTTCTAACAAGCAGTTGGAACCTCTAAAGAGACATCACTAGCATTCGAAATTGATGTCTTTAAACTAATCAGTGTAGAATCTTCTGCTTCATGAACAACATCCTCTATTGTTTGATTTCCTTGATTCTCATTCCCGCCCTCAATAGCTATGGTATCCTTACCCTCATCCCAAGACTCACATCTCCGTAGAGGTTATATAGTATCTCTCCCTCTGTGTTACCTTTCATACCATGGTGCCTTTTAGAGTTATTTTACTTTGTGGATTTGGAAACCACTAGCTAGAATGGTTCTCTTTGCCTGATGAATGTTGTTCAAAATCCTTAACCATGTCTGCCCATGCCTCATGGCATCGAATCCTGTAACCAAAGGCAGAGGAATCTGAATGCTCCGCCTTTGCATCCAAAATAAGGGAGTTGAGGACAAATTCTTCTTCACCATTAGCATAGCCATGCTCTGCATCACCATGGGTGTATTATGCTTTAGCACAATCATGCTTTACTTCAACACGATCATGCTCTGTTACAACACGGCCATGCTCTTTTTCAGCATGGCTGTGGTGCCTTGTTTCAATGTGCTTTGTTACAACATGGTCATGCTCTACTTCAGCATGGTCGTGCTCTACCTCAACATGGTCGTGCTCTGCTTCAACATGGTCGTATTTTGCTTCAGCATGATTGTGGTGCACCTGAGGTTGTGTTGGTTTAGGCACAAACTACGACTTTGCCTTAAGTGCTAGTTGCGGTCATTCCTCCCAACCCTTGGCCAAGGGTTTAGTGTGCCTGCAACTTGCCAAAGAGTGGCCAATGATTTGAAAATTGCTGCAAAATTCTGGAAGACATTTATAAACCAAATCAACATAAAAAGCAAAACCGTTTCTCTCCACCATGATCTTATCTCTCAACAATTTCTTCAAGTCCATGTCAACAAGGACCATAGCAAAATGTCCAAACGTTTTAGAGGTTGTAGCCTCATCAATAGCCAAAGGAGAACCAATGTCGTGGGCAATAGAAATCAAGAATACATTGTCTCCAATATTCTTACAGTAAACCAAAAATACGTACCCAGCATTGTGCATTGGTTTGCTTGACCAGATGAGAGTTGAAGTCCGTGTCCAAGCAAAGAGTCTGAGAATCCCAGGAGAAAGGTTCAACGATCCTCCAGCTAGAAAGCAACGCATATCCTCCAAATTGGCAAACGAAAACTCAAAGAATTCGTGGCCTAGGGAGACCAATTTCCAGTTGTTCGGTGTATGCCAAACCTTGAGTAGTTTCTCCTTCAAATAATGAGTCCTAGGGGGTGTGGAACCCTTAGGAAGGATTAGTCGGTCATGAAGGCTATGCTTGCGCTCAGCCAAGCCAGCAAAATACTCCTCCTTTCGAATTTTGACAATATGGTCATCTCCTTTGATGTAGGATGAAGAAAATTGGCTAAGGATTTGAAAAGTTTATTTTATCAATGAAAATAAATTATTACCATAACTATTAAATAAATGGATTTTTTCAATATTTGTTTAAAATTTCATTTAATTAATAAAATTAATTTATTGAATAATATAAAAATAACATTAAATTTTTCTTTTAATTGATGTGTGGCTTTTTAAATGTAAACAAAATCTTCTTTGGATATTTTTTTCACTAATGATATTCATCCAAATTTTAAAATATAATATCATGTTATGAAGATAAAATACTTTGAAAATATAACAACCCCAAGCTTTAATTCAAAATATTTTTTTGTAATTATTAATTTAATTTTTCAAAAACTATTCAAAATTTAAAAAATAATAATTGGAGGCAAAATGACATCCTACAATAAGTTTTTAACCTTTTGAATGCAAATAAAATTATCCCCTATATTGATTTAACAGTTTTTGTTTTTTTCTAGAAGAATTTTTTATTATTATTTATTTCAATATAAAAACTAAGTCTTTATATGCATTTATGACTCAATCAAGACCAAGGTATAATTTTTTTATATAAAAAATTTAAAATATATACAATTAAATTAGTGATGTAATATAAAATTATTCATGGTTAAAGATTAAATTGAAGTATTTTTAATAACTTGAAAATCAAATTAAAATTATAATAATAAGTATAAATAAATAGTCAACAAAAATAAGATTATAATAATATAAGGTGACACATTATGTATACAAGATTTAACACCATTAAGAAAATTAACGGCCAAAAACTAAATTAGATCATTTTAAATAACTTGGGGACCAAATTTATTTTTTTTAAAACTTGAATACCAAAACTAGCAATTAAATAAAACTTGAGGGCCAAAAAGGTATTAAACCAATTAAGTAATTTTAATAATTTAAAAATTATTAATTGTTAATGTTTAATTGAAATTGAAAATACTTAAAATTAATTAAATTACTATTTACTAACTTTAGTTGTTTAAAAATATTTAATATTTTTGTACACGTTAAAAATATTATTTGAACATTTCAAAATATTTTTTGTTTGCTTTTGAAAATAGAGAGAATTATAAAAATTAAATAATTCTAAAACATATATTTTCAAGTTGTAGTTGGTATCCATTTATTATAAAATTGAATTTACATTTTTAAAATTTATATTTATTTAATTAATTAATTTTTATTGGTTTTCATTTAAATTAAGTTTTGATATGTATTTTTTTAATAAATAGAAAGTATTTTATTAAAAATTAATTTTTATTTTTGATTTAAATACAAATAGATCAAATTTATTATTTTTATTCATATTTTTATATTTATTTATTATATATTATATTTAAAATTTGAAAATAATTATTTTATAAATTCATATTTATATATTTATTTAAAATATATTATACATAATAATAACTAAAGAAATAGTATGTGTCTGACACGGGAAAAATAAATTAATATTGAGTTATAAGGAAGCAATAACTTTTATTTGCAGTCCAAAAAAAAAGTAATAACTTTTTATTTTGAACCTTTTATTGTTCAACTTTGAATATCATCTTGCAGCTTTACTTCCATTTGTTTCAATTTATGTAGGGTTGAATAATTTTTACGTAACTGATAAATAGTGAATTTTACTTTGGTTCTTAATAAAAGAATTCATTGTGTTTATCATAGAACTAAAAGTTATTTATTGATTTTTTATGTATGTTTTATGATATATTAAAAATTTGTTCCTTAGTCTCTTTCATCTGCTAAATGATCATGTGGTATTATTTCATCATATTTTTAAAATATATATCAACGATTGAAGTGTTACATTTGAGACTCAACAAAATAAAAATAAAATTATCAAGAACTCATATTAATAAAAAAAATTTATCAAAAATTTAAAACAAAATTAAGTATTTATGAAAGACCTAAAATTTATTAAGCCATTTATGTAATATTCAAATTTCCAAACCAGCGGTGTACTGTAGGACTTAATTAATTTTTAATTAAAAATTACTATATCAATTCTTGCCGGTTGCTTTGACGAAGAACTTGCATAGAATCAAGCTGCTGAGCAGAGAAACTTTGGTAGCACAAGCACATGATGACTTTAAGGTGGAGCTACTGAAATTTAAGGAAAAGCTTTTACTAATTTTAATTTCTCTTATACAAGAATGCAGTTTTAACTCTTCATAGTATTTTGCTTTTTATTTCTGAATCATAAAAAGCATGCTTTGGATTGGATTGTTGACTCTAATTAAGGATCACACTAAGTTTAATCATAAAAGAAGTCTCACGTGATTAAAGATGTGAGAGTTTCTATAAATTAATTATTTAAGAAATAAATTTTAATTTTTGAAAAAAATTATTTTATTTTATTTTTTCATATTTTTTTCTCCAAGAAACATTTCATATTTTTTTCTTCCTATAAATACTTTTTAGAAATTTGTCCAAATAGGTTTTATATGTTTAGTTTTAAAAATTAAACCGGTAATTGAACTAGTCAAAGTACGTCATTAGATTAATGATCAAATTAATGGATCATTAATTAATCCACATAATATGATATTAAATAAAATTAATTTTATATTTTACTTTAAATAATTACGTGACAAATTAATATAATTTCAGTTAAAATTTATTGACATTCAATCATAAAGTTCTACACAAGAAATTAAATAAAATTTATTGATTACCATTTACTGTCAACAAGTATGAAATAATAAATTAAAAAAAAAAATGAGACAATAAAGTTATAATAAAATATAATATATAATCTATGCATAAATAATTGATATTTTATATATAACTTGTCATTTAATTATAAAAGAAGTTTTATGGCTCACTAGCATTCAGGCCAAAAGCATAGTCGATCTAACATGTGGATTGACCCGCCTAGATGTTATATTTACCTCTCATTTTTAATTATATACCTCTCTTTTTATATTCTTTTTTCTAAACCATCCTCATCTTCACATGTTCTTTTTCAAAAAATACCCCCCTTTCTCTACTCTTATGCTTCCCGATACCATTGTTATATATATCCCTTTAATGTTTATTTTTTCAAAAATATCCTTTATGCGTACTCCCTTTTATAATCCAAAGCAAAATCAAGTTTTTGGATCATTGAAATTCAAGAACATTTTGATTTTCGCTTATGGGGTGCAACAATACACTACAATAAATTTATTGAATATTACTAATTTAGATGCTTCACAACAATAACTATTTTAGAGTAAAAAATAATTATTCTCTAAAATGATTTTTAATGTCATTAAATTAGTTACTAAAATAATTTTTTAAAAAATGTCACTAAATTAATTTATGGAATAGTATCTAAATCAATCTCAACAACTAACTACCAAGATTTTATTTATTTATTAGACTGATTCTAAGTCTCTAATTAATTTAGAGACTTATTTGATAAAGTCACAAATGAATAAATTGATCTTTCAAATCATTTTTTTCATTAAACAAATGTGTGTAAATCCTCTGACAAGAAATACGTATGATCTATAATCCAATTGGATGCATATGAATTTCTTTTGGTTTTGATTCAACGCATTTTATTTTTTTGTTGACGTAGAAAGGTGATTGGAAATTGACACACATATCTTAAAATTGGGATGCTGAGGAGTTCTTGCATAAGAGACAAGTATTGGGTCTGTGACAAATGGGTCTTTTATCACATCATGATTGAGGATTTGCCAAAAGAAAATGGAATTGCCATATTATTTTGTAATCAATTCGTTCACCGGTCGAAGGTGAATGATGAATGGATGATAAGAAACCAATATATTCCTTTTGAAAAAATAGCCTAAATTAAGAGTACGGTCACTAAAATTCTTTGCCAAATTGTTTTCGTTCATTGCTAAGTTTTATACATAAGGGAGGTGTACCCTGTAGTTGTAACTTGTAAGGTTAAGAGCATAGGAATAATTCCGAAAATATATATATGGGTAATAAAAGAGAGTATACATAAAAGGATATTTTAGAAATAAATAAATATAAAAAAAGAGGTATATTATTAAGAGAAAAAGACTTATACACCGTCGGTGTAAAACTATTTTACAGTGTTAGTATAAAACTATTTTACACGTTCAATCACAACCTTTCATTTATGGTAAGACAGTTGACTTTTATAAAATTAATTCAAAAGTCATTACAACAGTGAGTTATAATTAATCGACTGTATAAAATATTTTTACAGATGTATAACCATTTTCCTCTATTATCAATAGTGAGGTATATATAGCAACTACCATATGAACTTCATACCTAAACCTGTTGGACCCATCAAGAGAACATTTACCTGAAAAAATCCTCTACTGCAATACTCATTTTTGGAGAATAAGTTAAGAACAGCTTTCCCTAAAAAAAAAAAAAAAAGTTGAGAATAGCTCTAAAAAAAACATCTTACACAGTGGATATGATGTATCTTTCAACAAAGAATCATGCATAGTTAAAGACTCTGCTAGTTCACATCTTTTCTTTATAAAGAGACAAGGCAATCTTTACAAGATTAACCTTGATGAACTAAAAGATCAAAATGTATCTTGTTTATTGTCTGTCAAAGAAAGTCACTAGTTATGGCACAAGAAGCTTAGCCATGCAAGTTTGAGGAGAGGATGATCATTCAAGTATGCCCTCATCATGTCTAGGGATCATGTGTCTGCCCTCCACAAATTCATCATCTACCACATCATCAGAGGGATTCTATTCAACCTCCCTCACACCCTCTTCTACAACATGATTAACCACATTTAGTACTTGTCAACATCTGTGGCCACCTACTACACTACCTTGATCAACAAGATTCTTTAGAACGCTCACTGCTATAACAGACTATACAAAGAACTTCAGCCAAGAAGACCATATGAATTAGACTATGTCTCAGTGGAAGGTCCATTTATCTACCAAAGGATGCTGACCTCCTCCAATTTGCTAAAATTGAATTTAGGATTTCCAATCTCAAAGGGACAACCTTCTAGGTTCCCTCAACTTTCTGAGGAAGATACTGAAGGCCAGAAGAAGTAGTTAAAGAAGAAGGTTGCAAAAGCTGTAATCATTTATGATAATGTTGTTGCCATTCAGCCACTAGCAAACAAAATGAAGAGACTTGTTGTTGTGAACCTACAGAGTGTCTGAACAATGTGCAAGGCTACAACATAGTCTGCTGAAGAACCAGTTGCTAAAAAGCAGAAGTAGACTGTTGGGCAAAGTCCTTCCAGGCCACCTACTACAAGAATCAAGACTAGGGCTCAACAAAAGGGCAAAGGTGTTGCCAGACTATTTGTTGAACCCCTAGTGTCTCTAAAGGACATAACAAACATTGGTAAAGCAGTTGTCACAGTTGCTGAAGCTGACGAGGAGGAAGCTTATGAAGGATTGGTCTTCAAGAGACCACACAAACAATCCAATAAAGAATAGACCATTGATTTTGACCTCCAGACCATCAGACCTCCAAGTTCTACAGCCAAGAAGCTGACTGTCAAAAGGAAGGTCGTGTTGGAAGATGACAGACCTAGACTGACTTCCACCCCCTCTCTTACCATTGTAGGTATTCCAACCTCTACCTTCACTCTTCCCACTCACCCTCGCTCAACCCACAAACGTCTAAGGAAGAATATTCCTTAGACCATACCCTCTCTAGTCCAAACAGAAGCCATAATAAACACACGTCTATTGAGTCTCTATCATCTATGTCACCTACACAGATGATAGCCACCTAAATAGTAGCTGCAAAGTCTAATGCCCATGCACAGATTAAGCAAAGGCCACTGTCTGAGACCCACTATTCAGACAGAAGATGTCCCTGTGTTTGGCCCCACTAGATAGATGATCACACAACAGACTGAACCCACTATTCAGTCTGAGGCATAGTCTGAATCATCAACTCAGATTGTTGCTCCAACAACATCCCCACAAACTCCACCAAACATTGTCATTCCACCTTACCAATCCCTATCTCCTGTCACCATTCCTAAGATGTCAAACGCAGTGGTTTCCTACCACCACATTGAGTCTATCAACATCTCCTCTAGCTCTGATGTGGATGAAGAGATTGCATCTAGTCTCCTAAAGCGTCTACTACTACATCCTGGAACAACAAACCATTCAACATTGATGGGACTACTCCCCTCTCATGCTTCAAATCATACACCCTTCCTCCACCTCCAACAACAGGCTCATGGCATCAAGAAGATGATGCAAAGATTCTCCCAATTCTATGTGGGAGAAAATGTTGAGTCAGCAACATACAAAGAAGAGACTCAGATTGAGCCTTCTGTAGAGCAAATGATCGAAGATGCAACAAGAGTAGCTAAGCTGGTGAAGCTCCCTCCTCTATAGATAGACCAAGGGATCATTCCCTTCTACAAGCCAATTCACAACACAACTCTTCTAGAAGATGTAGATGATGATGCTGATCTTGCAAGGAGATTGCAAAAAGAAGAGTATTCCTCTACCATCCCTCTCGTACAACAACTAGTGCATGAGATTGCACATTGGTACAACTATGTAAGAGAGGGAATGGATTACTTCTTAGTGGAACTAGCCATTCTAAAACCAATGACAGTAGAAGAGAAGAAGAAGTTGGCTGCCATTGTCTGCACCAAGCATTGTGATGCTCTACGCCACCTCTCGAGACCAAAAGTCTCTATCAAACCTCCTCAGTTAATCACATGAGGAGTCTCTCTAATCCAACCTTCCTTCTAGGCCAACTGTGCTAAATACAGAGCCATCTGTCAACTAAAATTTCAAAGTTCACTACCAAGACAGTTGTACCCTCCAAGCTTGCACATTACAAAAGCAATTGATATACGCATCGCTCTAGACCGTATAGTACCAAGGCTACCAATTGTCAACCCCAACAAACTGAAGGGGAAGAAGATTGTGAAAGTAGGCAATCTTTTGCATCACATTCTTGATATTAACCCTTTGCCTCAACCAAAGCGTGCATTGCCTGAAGAGAACATAGAATTAGATGTTGGCATTTACTGGCAGAATGTGATGAGTAGCATGCTCCACACCACAAGGTCATCCAATCTCTTTGATGCAAAAAAGTAGAAGATTAACACTATTGGTGAAGGTACCTCTTCCTCCAGCAGTTTCATTCGTGTGTCAGACACTGTGGCTGTTCCCACATTGCTGACCCCTCACACACATGGAGACAAAGCTCAAGCTGAATAGATGCTTGCTAAAAACTTTGCGAGTACAAGGCTGTTCAAGCATTGATAGTTGCAGCCATAAAAGTAGCCAAAGTAAAAGCTAAAGCAGCTGAAGAAGCAAGATTATTAGAAGAAGTTGTCAAACTGAAAGTTATGCTTATAGCTCAACAAAAGGAAAGGAGACTTGAAGCTCTTGCCAAAGAGCAAAAGGCCAAGGAAGAAGAAGATGAAAGAAGACTCAAAGAGTTAGCCCTAAAACAAGAGGTTGAGGCAGCTGAAGCTACTACACTTGCTGTTGAGCAAGTTGTAGATTTGACTGAAAAGTCTGTAGAATCTACACCAGCCCAAGAGTGTACAAATTTGGTGTTACTCAATCTCGGCTGAGCACTCCTATTACAACCATACCACTCAATACTACAATACAGTCAAATCATCAACTTAACATAGCTGCTCTTGAAATTGCATTGGAATCTAAGCTGGAAACCAAGCTAGAATCCAGAATTGCTACTTAGATTGATGCCAAATTGGAAGAGCATAGAGTCAGCATAATCAAGGAAGTGACCCTTGCCTTCAATGCATCACTAGCTGCTCTCCTAGCTTCACGCACTACTGCACCTCCTACTTCACCACCGCCAATAGATGATCCTCTTGCAACAACTGCTCCATCAAAAGTTGGAGAATCCTCAACCAAACAGTCAACCCCACCTTCTAAACCTTGACTGTGATGGCGTTTTCTACTCCTTTCTCCACTCTTCTTGTTAATGATAAAGGGGGAGAATTGAGGCGTATAGAAAATTTTGTCCAAGACAATGCTTATGTTTTTAAAAAAAATAGTGATTAGTTCACTAACTTTCTTTAAATTCATATATTGTCTATTGTTATCTGCTTTAGTTATTTCATGCTCTGAATTGTCATATGCATATGCATGATAGACTCATGGGGAGTTCATCATGTTTATAACTGCACATAATTAAATGACATGAAATAATTTGCACTTTGATATATTATTTTCTTTAATTTATTTTTTGTTAGTCAAAAGTATAACATATGTTGTCATCATCAAAAAGGGAGAGATTGTTAGAACCAAGACATTAGAGGATGTCTAGCCCCTAATCCTTTTATGGGTTTTGATGATAACAAATATGATAATATTTGATCAACTAATGATTTGAAATCGAATAATTTCAGGGAATTAAAATGATCACAGACAATGGTATTACCTCTTCATTTCACTCTTCTATCTTAATTGTCTGATAACACTTAATAAATTATCAAGCACCAAAAATACTTTTAATCAGAATAAGATAAGCTTCAAAACAAATCATGAGAAGTTCATGAGGATAGACAGTATAGGTCTTGGAACAAACCATGTGAAATCTTGGAAAGACTCACGCAAAGTCTCAGACCAGACCATACAATAGTCTCGGGACAAACTATGTGAAATCTTGGAGCAAACGATACAACTCTAGGACCAGACTATACATAAGTACTGAACCAAACCTTGTATGGGACTCGGCCAGGCAACGCGTAGTTAAGCCAAACCATGACTGAGCTAAGCCAGACGATGTCTAAAGCTAAGCTAGACCATGTCTGTCATACCAAACCACGCATAGTCAATCCAGATGATGTCTAAGCAAGACTAGATTGTGTCTATCAAGCCAGACAATGTTTAAGCAAGACCAAATTGTGTCTGTCAAGCCAGATGAAGTTTGAGCAAGGCCAGACAGTGTCTGTCAAGCCATATGATGTCTATATTAGAATAGAACATGATTTGTTACACGTGTTGAGGAATAAACGCCTATAAACAACTCTTTACTTTAAGAAGGCACTATTCATTACAGAAAGAAAGGTAGATACTTTTTGAACTCATTTTCTTCTATTCCTCGTAAAGTTTGCATGTCTCGAAATGTGTGAAGTTTGTAAGTACAACTAAAAGGCTAATCAACTTTGAGAAGTACACCTAAAGCTAAAAGCAAGCTGTGACAAGACAGGAACCTACTCCTATCAAATCAAGCTCAGCTAAAGCAACTTCAACACTCTTTTGTGAGACAATGAAAACTTCTCTTCTCCAACGTTCAAATCCATGAAGCTCTACTATATAAAGATGCTTCCATGCAACAAGAAGACTAATGAATTGAAACGAAATAATTCAAAGTTGATCTGAAAGAGAAGCTAAGCAAGCAAAGCACCTTGAGCAAAAGCTAGTAATGAGTGAGAGACAAGAGTTGAGAGAAAAGAGAAACATTATCTTCTACAAGCTCACAGAGATTCAACATATATTCATATCCTCTCATTGAGAGTTATTTGAATCTTATTCATATTTGAATAGAAAGCCAGGAGTGGCTTAATGATCAAAGAATACTTGGGAAGTATAATCTCAATGGGAGATTCATACTTGTAACCAATAGTAGTTTAGAATACTAGTTGCTAGTAGTGGCATAGAGAATACTTGTAGCCAGAAGTGGTAGTGAAGAATACTTGTTTTGTAATCGGTTGATTATAGTGGAACCCTTTAATAGTTGTTAAAGGAGAACTAGACATAGCTTAGTTGGAGTGAACCAATATAAAAACAAGCTTCTACTTGCTATCTTGTGATTGCCTTTATTTATCTTGCACATTGTGCTCTTTCGAAAAGATTTCTAAAGCTTTGTCTTGCAAAGATATACTTGTTTGGTTTTACTTACATATATCTGAGAAGACAACTTGTGAACTTATATTGTTTGCGAAAAAGTTTTATAATCCACTATTCACCCCCCCCTTCTAGTGTGTTCTTGTGTATTTTAGTATGTGGAGACTAGCAGCAAGATTTGAAATCTTGAACATTGGCAATTACTACTACATGGTCACTTTTGACCGTGAGGAAGACAAGAAAAAGGTTATAGATGAAGGACCATAGATGATCTTCGACCACTACCTCACGGTCCAAATATGGTCCCCAGAATTCATCTCCCCTACAGCAAAGATTAAGAAGACCTTGGTTTGGATCTACTTCCCGAGTTTAAACTTGATTTACTATGATGAAAGCATCTTGCTAGCCTTAGCAACAACAATGGGTACACCAATCAAGGTAGACTCCAACACCAAGGATGTTAAAAGGGGACGATTTGCTAGAATTTGTGTAAAGATTGATCTCACCAAACCTGAGGTGGAGCATGTATGGCTGAAGGGTCATTGTTACCATGTGGAATATGAAGGTTTACATAGAATTTGTGCAACTTGTGGCTACTATGGCCACCTGACAAGGGAGTGCAAAACGAAAATGCCAAAGCCATCAATGGTGTCGATGCCAACTACACCAACCACCTCACCGAACATCGCGCCACATACACAACCTACGGCAGAAACTCCACTGCCAAACACAACAACGGATGTGGAAAAGGAACCCACAATCAATGTTGCAATAATTGTTACAAAAATTAATGTTAGCGTTGTCAATCATGAGATTGTAACAGCCCGACCAAATTCTGTGACAAATGAGCCATTTCATGGGGATTGGTTAGTTCTATAGAGAAAAAATAAGGGCAATCAATTAACAAAAAAACAAAGAGATAACGGTACAATCATGACCCAAAAAAAGAGCAATCAGAAGAAGAGAGAGAAAATGATGGTGTCAACAACCTCCCATGCAAATCCTAACAGCCAAAGACAAGGCTACGTCCTTGAAGAATTAGTGAAGAACAAGAGAGCACATAAGAAACAGGGAACACCTATCTTGAAATTGATTAAGAATGCGAAAGTCAACAAACAGAAAGTGGAGCACATGCAGTCCAACAACACCGTAGGGGCTTCCACGTTGCACTCAAGACCTAATATTTTTAACATAGGACAAGGTGCCAAATTCACAATGGACCTACGACAAATTTTTGCAACAAAATACATAATTAATGATATTATGGATGGTGTGGACGTGGCACAGAGTGCCATCGCCGGGGATGGAATCCAGATTGGAGACCTATCCAATCAGCCCTTCATTGAATCAATGGTAGCATGAGGGCCTGCCCTCTTCCTCCCTCCTTCGTCTGTTGCCATGAATATGTTCCAAGATTTTTCTTTGCTTTTGGGGAACATTTGAGGAGCATTGGATCATTCGAAGAAACGACACATCAAAAACATGCTGAAGACATATCACCCCTCTCTTCTACTAGTCGAAACCCACATTACTTTCGACAAAGTTTATCTTTTTTGGCAATCACTAGACTACAAACCCCTCTTCATCACGGAAGCTACTGGCCACTCAGGAGGTATATGGGTATTGACAAATAGGAATGGTGTGACATTCACTCTTATTGACATGATACACCAATGCATCACCTTTAACATATAGAAATTACACTCTAGTTGGTCGTGTTTTGTAGTGTATGCCTCGTTGGTCCCTACTATTCGCTTTAACCTATGGGAACACCTAAAGAACATGAGTGAAACCATTACCAAGCAGTGATTGATCATGGGCTATTTTAATGAGATTTTGTTCTCCACGTAAGTGTCAAGTGGAGCCTTTATCACCTCTCGAGCTCATGCTTTCCATTCAGTGGTAGACATGTGTGGGTTTATTGACCTCAAGGTCATTAGAGGGTCATTTACTTGACACAAAAATATCCAACATGGTGGCCATGTACGCAAAAAAACTAGATCGTTGCATGGCAAATGTGGATTGGAGACTCCACTTTCAACACACTCACGTTGAACTTATCCCTCTAAATGACTATGACCACAATCCACTTCTCCTCCACGTTTGAAAGTCCCTATCGGTGAAGAGATCAACCTTCTACTTCCAAGCTGCTTGGCTCACCTACCCAAAGTACAATCACATGGTCACTCATGCACAGAAGAACACATAAGGAGACATTATTACAAAGTTACACAAGGTTCAGGTCAAATCCACAATTTTCAATAGACATTTTTCGCAATGTATTTCTTTAAAAACATCTCCTTGAAGCCAAGATTAAAGGTGTGCATCAATAGCTTGAGCAAGCAACATCCTTGTCTCTAATACAACTCGAAAAAGCACTCCAAGATCAATATAGTCAAATCCTTTACTAGGAGGAGATCATTTGGTTCCAAAAGTCCCAAGAAAATTGGATTAAATTTGGCAATCGCAACACATGTTTCTTCCACACTCAGACCATCATCTGGAGGAGGAGGAATAAGGTCATGGGATTTTTCATCAATGATATATGGTGTGACAATACAATTTTGATCAAGGAGGAAGCATTACATTTCTTTAAATTACTCTTTCAGTCGACAACTAGATGCTTGCCAAATTGCTTACAACTCACCAATGTACCCAAGATGAACGACACTCTCTATACTTCACTTAATAACATGGTGACAATCCGAGAGGTGAAGGATGCCTTGTTCTCCATGAACCCCTACAAAGCGCCCGACCCGGATGGCTTCCAACCCATCTTCTTTCGAACCTACTAAAAGGACATTGGTATAGACATCTAAAAGCTAGTGGCGAACATGTTTGAAACAAGTATCATTGATCCTAAGCTAGCCGAGACTACCATTATTCCTATCCCCAAGGTTGACAACCCAACTATGATGGAGTTTCATCCCATTAGCTTGTGCAATGTGTTGTTTAAGTTGATCTTCAAGACCTTGGTGAATAGAATAAGACCACATCTGGAGTCCTTAAATGGCCCTCTACAAAGCAGTTTCATTCCTAACAGAGGTACAAGTGATAATGCAATCATGGCCCAGGAAATTATCCACCACATGCATAAAAAGAAAGGGCAAACAAGGTTGTTGATGTTCAAGATAGAGTTTGAGAAAGCCTATGACAAAGTTGATTGGGGTTTCCTCAAACTCACCCTCCACGATTTCGACTTCCCTCCAAGTATAATTGCACTTATCATGAGCATTACCACGTCAACGAACCTCTCTTTCAAATGGAACAATGAGCAACTCGAGTCCTTTTTGCACCAGGGGAACCCTCTCTCTCCCTATCTCTTCCTGCTTTGCATGGAGAAGTTGGCACTCATGATTCAAGAAGCGTGTGGTGACCCGAGCTTGGCAACCAATTAAAGTATCTACTAAAGGTTCGGAAATCACTCACTTATTCTCTGCTGACTGCTTTCTTTTCACCAAAGCATCCTATTCACAAGTAAAGCTCGTTAGCGAGGTCCTTGATGCCTTTTGTTTGGCTTCGGGTCTCAAAGTAAACATTCAAAATTCACACTTCTTCCATTTGAATAATGTCACGAGACAAAAGGTTGACAAATTTGCCTCCATTTTATTCTTTAACCACATTCATGTTCCGGGAAAATACTTGGGCTTTCCCTTAGTGATTGGTCGTATAAAGAATGCTAACTTCAGTTTTATCATGGATAGGATCAATGGGAGACTTGTAGGGTGGAAGAATAAAATCATCAACCATGCAGGGAGGATAACACTTGCTCAATCAGTCATTGCTACTATCCTCACCTACACTATGCAAAACTTATGGCTACATTAAGCTATTGGTGACAAAATTAATGCTGCTATGAGAGGTTTCATCTGGGGTAAGCGTTGCCACTAGGTCGATTGGGAGATGATCATAAAATCAAAGAAGGAAGGTGGCCTTGGTCTTCACCAAGCAAGGAACACCAATATAGCTCTATTGGGGAAGCACATGTAGGCCATGATGAATGAACCTAACAAGCTCTAGGTACAGATACTGCACATGAAATACCTACCAAACAGCGACATCTTGCACACAATCTACAAACCAGGTAGTTCTTAGACCTGGCGATCGATCATGCAAGCCACAAATATGCTTCACACAGGTTTCATCTACAAAGTGGGGTTGGGTAATATCTCTCTTTGGTTCAATAATTGGTTGCATTTGGGGACACTAGCAAGTTTGGTGAATCACATAACACCTATCGATGCGCACTTATAAGTACACAACATCTTCAACAATGGAGGGTGGCACTAGGATTGGTTGTTCACTCACCTTTCGAAAGACATAAGGAACCACATGATGAGCAACTTCATTGACCCTATAGCACAAGATCGGTTGATATGGGCCATTCGATGACCGGGGGTACACTACCAAGTCAGCATACCAATGGCTTAGTCGAGTACTTACTAGTCTGACAACCTACAAGGAAAGTTGGGCTTGGGTGTGGTCTTTAAAACTACTTGAGAGTGTTAAACACTTTTTATGGATTACTTATAGAGGCTGCCTCCCTACTAACAATTTTCACGTCAAGCGTCATGTTGCGTTTGTTTCTTCTTGTAACAAGTGCCATGTGGAGGAGGAATGTTGGGTTCATGTGCTACGTGATTTTCCTAAAGTAATACAAATTTGGCTTAACCTACAAATGGATGCACACAATTACTTTTATCAATAGGATAGTGCAACGTGGATGAGATCGAATGCTCACAGAGACCATGGTCAACATTTTGTAATCGCATATTAGTTTCTCTGGAAGGCGTGGAATGCTTTCATTTTCGAGGGGAATGAGTCAAGTGTGTGGTACATTGCTAACCAAATCAACACCATGCTTTACATCGCAGACAAGGAAACAACAAGCAACTGAGGCTTATCACTTGGCAACCTCCAATACACCCTTGCCTTAAGCTAAATATTGATGGTAGCTCACTAAACAACCCAGGCAAGTCAGGTTATGGAAGCCTTCTTAGAGACTACACAAGAAGATGAATTATTGGATACACCAATTTTTGCGGTATAAAAATAAACTTGAATGCAAAATTAATTGTTATTCTCAAGGGCCTCAAAATGGTGTGGGAAACAGGTTACACGAGATTGATTTGTGAATCCAACTGATCCAAGGAAATCTACCCTTACGCAACAATAATCAATAAAATTCGTGGATACTTGAAATGACCTTGAAATATATCTTTTCAACACACATTATGCGAAGGAAACGCATGCACACACTGACTTGCGAAAAGTAACTCTTCCAACATAAATACTTTAGTTATTTTAGATATCTGTTCGACTTCTATGCAGGCCTTGCTTTCGGCTAATCCAGCTAACACCCTTTTTATTAGACCTTAGTTGTTTGTTTTAATTTTCAAAAGTATAAAAAAAAAAATATGAGGAGTGCTAACAAGTAACACTACACTCTCTAGCATGCTTTTCTAAATATATTCTCATTCAAATTTATTAAAAACTATAAAAAAAAAAAAAAAGAAGTTAATAAAATGCAGGATACAAGAAATTTTGTCCAAAAATAATGGGTTCATGACATTTCAGATTGATTTGAAGGAATGAAGTTTTTTTTTTTTTTTATTCTCTGAAGGATGGGAGTTTGGCGTGTCAATCTTATCGTATTCGTAAATCAAACATGAACACGATGTTGGGCGGTACATGTGGTCAAATTAATGATGATTCATACGTGTCTTTTTTATTGAAAGCTATAGAAGCTGTGCAGAATTTAATTTAATTTGGCAAATATTGAATAATGGGTGGCACAGTTTATCATCATAATAAAAGCAGAGGCGTGAGTCAAGCGACAATTGTTAGTAATTCGAGGAAAATACCAAAAAAAAAAAAAATTACCTTCTCTAACAAATAAAATTAACTGTTACTCTACTTACTCAATTAAATTATTGGAAATTCACTTTATAAATTAGTTATGGTTAAAGATAATATTAATTTTTAGAGAAGTTAATTTTATTATTTTTATATTTTTTTTTAGAGAAGTTAATTTTATTTTTTTATTTTTTTAAATATTTTTAAAGTAGTGCAGTAGGAACTAGAATAAACAGTGCAGTAGCAATAAATGCGAGAATATTTACTTCCATAATCTTTATTATGTTTTATTTTTCTTAAATTTATAATAAAAAAATTCGGGATTTAATCCTATAGAGGTGATAAATCTTTCATCGATAATTAATTCAACAATGTGTGCTTTTTTTTTTGCATTGAATGGTATATAGTAAAGGCTTTTGATGGAGGCAATTAAGATACTCTTGGTGTGTTTTTGTTCTAGACCAAAATGCATTTTTTAGATAATTCTGATTGAGTTGAGAGAACTAAACGACAATGTTTTTTTATTAAGTAATTAACACGCTTATATATCCATATTTGAATTTGAGAATATTGATTAAATTAGAAAAATTTTATACCAGTTAATTCCCATGTTTGGTGGTTAATTAGTGTTTTTACTCGCATGCAAGAATTACACTGGTTTAATTATTTCAACCCCAGATGCCATGCAATGCCTCGGTTAGTGTGGGAGATTCCTCATTGCAATCGAAGGTACAATGGTGCATCATTTCAATTCAATTACTTAGGACTGTTGGTGTGGTTTCGATTTATAATTTTTAAATATAATTTTAAAATAAAATGTATTGGAGCAAAAAATATTTTTAAATACAATTTTAAAATAAAACATTGTTATCATTGTTACCACAATCATATACCATTATTGTAAAAGATACTCTCACCATCACATTATTATCATCATTGCCATCGTCACATTGTCATTATCGTCATTATCACCGTTCAATTACCATTGTCATTATAATTACTATTTCATCGTCAAGTTGTCGTTGTCACCACTGTCACTATCACACTGTTGTCATCGTCATCACATTATTACTATCGTTGTCATTATCTTTTTCACTACCATCAACGTTACTCTCTTTGTTCAAATGTATTTTATTAATTATCTTTAATTTTTTTTTAATCTATTCAACTTCAATTTGTAATAATTTTTTAAAAATTAAAAATAAGAATAAATTAAAACTTAAAACTCAAAATTAAAATTAGTTTTGATTTTTTGAAATTTCAAAACTGAAAACAATTAATCACCCAAAAACCTTATTGATCAATTCTCGAACACAGGTACTGTGCTTTATTTTCCAATATTAATTAGGGCTATGTTGAGAGGGAAGCTTTTGTAGGGTGGCATTGTGTATGTGGGTGGGGACCGTGGGATGGTGTTAAAACTTAAAACGATACTTCAGTACTTTATATTTTGTTATCACTCCTTGGTCACTTGTGCTAACCATAAAGTGCTTTTAATTAATAAAATGAAATATTGACAAACTTAATTTAAAAGACTAAATTGATATAAAGAGGAGTACGTTAATCAGCATTTTTATTTATTTTTTAAATCAAAATAGTATTTTTTTAACATTTAAGAACTAATATAATCAATCTTAAGTTAATTAATAATTGAAATAATGTATTACTCGTATTAAATATAATTTAAAATATAAATATACCAGCAAAACTAGAAAAAAAGTTGGTAATACTCGAAACATGCATTTTGATTGGATTCAAAATTTTCAATCTTATCTCATATTCTACTACGACCTAATAATCCTCAACAAAATATTTCAGATCGGGCTGCTCCTTCACAATGGTTGAATTAAATAAAAGACACAATTATACATAGTTTTAACATAATTTATGAAGCAAACCTATTTAACTAAGAATATCATAATTTAACTAGCAAACTTTACACACACCTAACACAAGAACCACATGCTTTCATTAACAATTCGTTAGTCCAAATAGTAATTAACTAGACCTGATCCTTTTAAATAGGATTTCGAGTTTGAATCTTATAAAGAAAGAAAAAAAAATATGATCGAAAAAAAACATGATTGGAACTGGAAGTAAAAAATTTCACTAAAAATGATTAATCCTGTTTTCAGAAAGAAAGTAGTTACTAACAAAATTGATAAACACTTTGCATCAATAACATGATTATCAAAAATAACCACATGCTTTCATACATAACAACTAGGAGACAACCTTGGTTTAATAAGAATCTCAAGTGGAGTGGCTTTAGTGTTGGTTAATCCAAACGTTTCAGTCATATCAATAGGCTCATTAGATGGATTCAACATTTCAAAGGAATGCAAAAGACCAGCAAGAGTCAAATGAACCATTTGAAGGCTAAAGGATATTCCAGGACACACTCTTCTACCACCTCCAAATGGCAATAGCTCAAAATGATGACCCCTAACATCAACATCTTTGTGAGTTGTAAGAAACCTTTCTGGCTTGAACTCTAATGGATTTGACCAAACCCTAGGATCTGTTTGGATCTTCCAAAGATTTGTAATTAAACGAGTTCCTTTTTTAACATTGTAGCCACCTAAAGTGCAATCTTCTATGAATTCACGAGATGCTGAGAGAGGACCTCGTGGGTATAACCTTAACACTTCTTTGACTACAGCTTGGAGATATGTTAAGTTTTTTACATCGGTTTCAATTATGCATCTCTCTTTTCCAACTTGGATGTCAAGTTCCTCTTTAATTTTTACCAATACAATTGGGTTTCTCAATATTAAACATATTGCCCATGTAAGAGTTGTAATATTTGTGTCGGTTCCTCCTGCAATTACTGACTGCAAAAAAAAAAAAGTAAAATAAAAGAAGAATGTCGTATAATTGAGAGTTTAAATAAGTCAAAGCAAGTGGATATTATATATTTATATTTACATGCTTAAGATGTTGTTGTAGTTTCATATCCTTTGAATCTTTGTACATAAAAGTTGAAAATATCGATCTATCTCTCAAAATACATTTCCAAGTGACCATAAATAAATTAATAAATTGTACACTCATATATTATAATCCAACTTAAAATTTATTTAAATCATACAAATGATACCCTTGATTAAATGTAAAATGCTTCTGAGAATTCAAACCATTATTTCTCACTTGGTCAAAAACTTAAACCTCTTTTACTAAGTACTTAATTATATTTTTAGTTATTAAACTTTCTTTAATTTTAATTTTTATTCTCTAAACTTTTATTTACCGGTCAAAGTCCCTAAATTTTTCCTATAAGGTTTTTAAGTCCCTTGACGTATTAAAAATTCAGTTTTTAGTCCCAATTAAAAATGAGATTTAAACTTTTATTTAGGAAATAAAAATTAAATGTTTAAAAATATTTAGGAACTTTGGACTAGTCAATTAAAATTTTAGGGGATAAATTCTTAAAAGAAAACAATTTAAAAACTTTAACCTCAAATAAAAATTTAAAAACTAAAAACTTAAATTCAAAATAGTTTATGGAATAAAAACATAATTAATCATTAACTATTTTCTTAAAAAAATAAAAATTAACCCTTTACTATATTCATATTTCATACCCGATCCCATGTAATATATCATAAGAATATTAGTCAGACTAAGATTTTTTCCCTCTTTAATCTTTATTGCTACAAAATCAAAGCATACTTTTACATCAAAGAATAAGATTGAAGATTCTGCTTAGTCCCACTTAAAGTCACTTGTGCTAATTAATTAACAATCATATAACAGTTTAGTAGGTCGAGTGTATACATACCATTAAAGTGGATTTGATGATGGTATCCGCATTTATCCCATGAATTGTTTTTCCATCAAACAAAGAAAGCATCACGTCCATGAAGTCTTGAAATCCATCATTAACATTCTCACCCAAAACCCTATTTTGTTTGTGCTCCTCTAACCACTCACAAAAAATCTTGTCCAAATCCTTGGCAGTTTCTTTCATGGCTTTCTCATAGCCACCAAAATCGAACCATCTCAAATAAGGAATAGCATCCGCCACCATGAAAACCCCCACAAGACGCATGAACTCCGCCACAGCCTTCACACACCTCTGTGCCTTCTCGTTGTCGTCGCAGAGCCGAAGAGTCGCTTTCCGACGACCATTCGGAGAACCGTGTTGAACGTCAAATGAGAAAACCATTGCTTCAGCTCCACCAACGAGTAGCCAGACTCGTTCTTTTCGCTAGACCAAACGTCGAATAGCTCTTTGATCGAGCTTTGAACTTCCGAGTCACGGACATGCTGGTGTTGCTCCACTCGGTGGTTGGAGAGGATTTCTAGGTTTGCAATCTTTCTTATCTCGCGCCAATAGGGGCCGTAGGGTGCGAACACAAACATGGCGTGGTTGTAGCCCATGAGTTCGACGGCAACGAGCTTTGGCCGAGAGGAAACCACTATGTCATGTGTAGTAAAGCATTCTTTAGCCATTTCCCAGCTGTTGATCACCAAAGCCTTGTTGACACCGAGCTTGATGGTGAAAATGGGTCCGTATTTGTCGGCCAAAGCGCCCAAAACTCAATGGGGTGTCTCCAAACCACTCAATAGTGGGAGGTGACCTAGTATTGGCCATGCACCTGCTACAATTGGAGCCTCTTTGCCTTGAGCAAATTTGAAGGGATTATACAGAAACAAACAGAGGAGAATTAGAGAAAGAAGTCCAATGACAATGGCATTTATGTAATTTAGAACAAACTCCATGTGGGATAGTGAAGATTGCTTCTTGTAGGTTCTTCTTCTAGAGAAATGTGTAATAATGAAGAGTGTAATCTTTAAATAGATGTTGTTAGATAGTGAAAGTATATGTGAAGTTAGGACACTATGTAGCTTATTTCGGTTGGTTGACTATTGTAAAACTCTTTGTAGTGCTTTGTTTGATTTTTATAGATAAAAAAAAAAAAAAAAAAGTTAGGACATATTTAAATACATTATTTTAAATTCAGAAGAAAAATATAAAATTAAATTTTTTATAAGTTAAAATTAATTTTTTCAATAACTAATCTGTAGAAGTTATTGATATCATATCTTTGGCTTAAAAAGTTTGAAATTTGAAACTATTACAAATTAAAAAAAAATCAATTTTCGATTATAAAAAAAATTAATTTTATTTTTTTTCTTTTATATTTTCGTCTCTTAATATTCCATATACTTTTCCAACTATATCTTCTTTTTTTTTGACAAATTTTCCAACCATATCTTATACTTTGTTTTTCATTATTCACCCAAACACGCTGTTAGATAGAGAAAGGAGATGTGCAAGTGTAATTAGATTTCTGTCATTATTCACCGAAAATGTGTCCCCCACTAAATTTCGTTATGAAGATAAGGTTTGACAAAAATGAGAATATTGCAATTACGTGAATGGAGAAAGGTTGTGGTTAAAGTGATGTTTTGAATTCTGATTTAATGACAATTTTTATTCTCTTCTTTGAATTGTCGAGTTAAATCGTGCAGTTTCGTGATCTATGTAATGACATATTTAAGTTTAATTATAATAACATGTAGCCACTATACAACATTAAAATATCAAGATTATTAAGCATCTGATGGATTCTAAATAATATTTTATCAAGAATATGAAATTAGCAAGAGATCTTTCAAGAATCAACACAATTAAAACCGTGGAAAAATATAATTTATGAAAGTATAAAAAGTTTAATGATACACTCATGTAAAATAATTGTATATTATTGTTCAATTATAATTTTATCATTTATATGACTTTTAAGATAATTTTATAAAAGTCAATTGATTTATCATAAATAAATGTTGTAATGGACTAATAGTGTAAAATGACTTCACAGTCACAATGCATTATCAATTTTTTCAAGAATAAAACATATGAAACTAGTTTAGATTTTGGTGTAAAATGAGCTTGCTTTGGGGTCTATTTATAGTGGAAGATGAAGGTCCTGGAAGGTGTGGAATAAAGTTTTGCGTGTTGGTGATGGCAAGGAGGCCAATTGGGCAATGATTACATGGAGAGAAAAATTAGCAAGATATTTTTACACCTAGTTTTTTCTTACATCTCACCAAGATTTCTTGTTTCTTTCTATTTCTCTCTCCATATCTTATCATATCATTTATTATACCTATATTTTTTATTTTATTTCTCTCACTAGATGTCAACTAACATTTGGGTGTAGAAATATTTTTATTAGAGAAAAATAAAGAAATTATGAACATTTATGTGTGAAAGAGAATGAAGGGACACGTGCATGGTGATTAAATAGTGAGGTGCAATAGAAAAAAAAGTTAAACTCTCCCTCATTCCACTGTTTAAAAATTTGGACCAACCCGGCCAATCGAATCAGGACCTAGTGATCGGACTGGATCAGTTTTGATATTAGACCGTGCGTGTATTTGGTCTGCTTTGACTCAAATTGATCAAATAGGTTTACAATTATACCGTCAACCCATTGATCTAGACCGGGTCAATTAAAAAAGAAAAAAACAAACACTACTTATGAAACGACGTCGTTTTGTAAAAAAAAAAAAAACGCTACACAAAAATAAAAATTGCCTTTGTCTTCTTCCGTTCTTCGTGCTTTCCTCTACTCTTCAAACCCTAAGCCTAAACTCATTGTCATCGGCTCGCCACCACCAATCGCGTACCTCATGGCCTCGTCACGCTTAGTCCTTGGCATGTTGCGTGTCGCCACTCGCCTGTTGCAATGTCACGCACCCTCCGCCCACCGCGCACCATCCATCTTTCGCACGACCTTGGGTAGTAGCTCTAACTCATTTTCCTCTCTTTCTTCTACAACTTTCCTTTCCTTTCCTTTGTTCTTCTTATCTGATTCTATTTTTGTTCTTGTTCTTCTATTTCTATTTAATTTAATGTGTTCTCTGCTTTTTGTTCTTGTGTTCTATACTTCTTTTGATGTTCTGTTCAATTTATTTTAAATGTGTCTTTGTTAGTTGTTCTTCTATTTAATGAGTAGTTATTGTTATTTTGTTTCTAATTGTTAAAGAGATGACATCTAATGAAACACCAACATCTCAAAAAGCCTCCACTCAAAATTCAAGGCCTAACATTATAAGAGTAAAAACTGATATAACTTGGGGACATTATAAATTGATTCAAGAGGGTAAGAAGAATGTTATGATGTGCGTCTACAGTGATAAAATTATCAAGGGATGTGGAATTAATAGGTTCAAGGGTCAATTGGTTGGTGAAAAGGGTCAAGTTGAAATATGTAAGAAAGTGCTTGCAAAATTTCGTTATTCAATGAAACAAAATCTTAATGAAAATAGGAACAAGAAGAGAAGAATTGAAGAAGAATATGATGATAGTTTTCCACCTAGTGAAGATGTGGGTGAAGTGTCAATAGAAGTGAAACAACTAATATTAACTCAAAAAGTGAAGACAAGTGATCACATTGGGAATTATTTTCAGCCTAGAACCACTTTTGGAGCTTAACCTACTTTGAAAAGTGTGTTGCAAAGTAAAGAAGTGATAAGAAAGTGTGACCTTGTTGTTTCTAAATGGTTTCTTGATGCATTTGTTCCATTTAATGCCACTAATTCAACATATTTTCAGCCTATGATTGATGCTCTTTGTAGCATAAGTCCAGGATACAAGGGTCCAAGTATGTACAATCTTCGTTGTCCTTTGTTAAATAGTTAGGTTGATGATGTAAAGAAACTTATGAAGGAAGATCGTTGTATTTGAAAGAAAACTGGTTGTACTCTTATGATGGATGGGTGGATTGATAGGAAAAGGAGAACTCTTATCAATTTTTTGGTCTATTGTCCTAAAGGAACTATTTTTCTAAAATCTATTGATGTTTTTAATGCTTGTAAAAATTCTAACTTGTTGTTTGAGCTTTTCAAGGAGGTTGTGTTGTATGTTGGTCTTGAAAATATAGTTCACATAGTTACAAATAATGCTTCAAATTATGTTGTTGCTGGTAGGAAATTGTACGGCACATTGCATAAACTTGATGTTGCAAGACATGGGAAAATTGGAGGAAGTAAGCGTGGTTGTGTCACATGCCTCAAACATTACTAAATATATTTATAATCATTGTTATGTTTTGTATTTGATGAGGAAGCATATAGGTGGAAGGGAAATACTACGTCCTGCTCCAACTCGCTTTGCCACTAATTTCATTGCATTGCAAAGTATATTGGTTCAAAAAGATGCATTAAGACACATGGTAACATCTAGAGAATTGACAAGCTCAGCTTATGCCAAAACTTTCAAGGCAAAACAAGTTGTGTAACAAGTCTTAGATTTTACCTTATGGAGTAGATGTGCTGACATAATGAAATTAACTGAGCCACTTGTTCATGTGTTGCGTATGGTTGATAGTGAAGATAAACTTGCTATAGGTTTTCTTTATTGAGCTACGTATAAATGTAGAGAAGAAATGGTGAGAGGGTTTCAGAGAAATAAATCAAAAGTGGAGCCTTTCTTGAAAATCTTAGATCGTCATTGGGATTCACAACTTCACAAAAATCTCCATGCTACTGGTTATTAGTTAAATCCGACTTGTAAGTTTAATAATGAAGAATTTGAGAAACATATGTGTACAACAACTAGTCTTTTGGATGTCATTGAAAAATGTGCTCATAATGATAATGAATTGTGAAGTTAACTAGTGAGAAGAGAATTTACAGCAATGCGGAGTTGGATTTTGGAAGGCAAACTATTTTACATGAACGAAATATAGTCATACCAGGTAACTTTCATAACTTTTAATCCTTATTCTTTAATACTTATTTGTGACCTTCTTTGTTATTAATTTATTTCACTACATGCAATATTTTAGATTAGTGGTGGGCATCTTATGGATGTGGTGTACCCAATTTACAAAAATTGGCTATTCACATTTTAAGTCAAATTTGTAGTGTTTCGGGTTATGAATGAAATTGGAATATATTTGAACACATTCATTCAAAAAAAATTAAAAAAAAAACAGATTGGAGCAATAGAAACTTAATGATTTAGTCTTTGTTTGTTACAACTTGAGGTTACAAAATAGGTATTATTAATTTTATTCTATTTTTGTTGTTTATCTTTTTATATTTAAATTCTTATGCTTAAATATTTGTACATGTGTTTAGGAAAAAGAGACAACTCAGCTATGATCCTATTAATTTGGAATGTTGATCATGTTGATCATGTAATAATGAATTCACCATCATTCTTAACCAATAAGGAGGTGGATGCATTACGTAAAGACTTTGTAAATATGATTATCCAACCAATTTCAAGTGATATTGGTATATTTTAAATACATTGTAATTAAATTGTTTCATACTTGTTGTGACCAGTTCACTACGTACTAATTATAACTTTACATTTATTTTTTGGAGTAGGTCCTTTAAATTTGGATGATGATGTTGATGATGCACCAAGAAATACTGTGGAGCATATGAATTTAAATGAAAGCAATGTTGAGGAAGCTACTATGAAAGATTCTAAGTTCTTAAATGAAGAAGTTCATGAAATAATTTATGCTCCTTGACCATAAAAAAAATGGACTTGTTAGGAACTTATGTTTAAAACTTATTTATTTATGTTTATTAAAAACTTATGTTTGGAACTGCTTTATATATGCTTTGTAAGCTTTCTTATATAGCTTTCTTATATAACTTTGATACTTAAGTTTGAATTTATTTAAAATTTATGTTATGAGATTTTGTGAAATTATATAAATTTATAATGAGTATTTTTTTAAGACTTTTTCAAATTTTGAGACAAGTATAAAAATTGTATTTTTTTTATACAGGTCATGCAAGTTAATAAATAATCCATTGGTTCAACCATTATTTCATTGACCCAGTATCTCGATCATATTAACCTATGAGTTGGTTTTTAAAACTTTGCATCTGTCTCATTCTTGCTCTCGGTCTCTCTTTTTATTTTCATTTGATTTTAATTTGTTTGATTTTTGGGCTAGTTTTTAGGAGAAAAACACCTAATTTTAATTCTAATTCGAGTAGCTGAGAAAAAAGGGTGGCAGCCCAAACTGTCACTAATTGCACCCTCTAGAATAACTTTCGACAACTTAACAACTCAGAGTGCAGCAGCATGCCAGTTTTACTGGCTACGGCGTTGATGTTGCTAACTACACTCCTCTTGGATAATTTAATTAATTCCAAACATCATACTAAAATTTAACGATTCAACTCAAATAAAACCAAATAATTCTCGAAATATTTAATCACACGTTATAAAACTCTTAGACAATGGATTCAATATATAAACTTAGGGCTTAAATAAGTTTTTGTCTCTATAATATACTTTTTTTTTTATTTTGGATTTTTACAAAATTTTTGTTATGTTTTGAGTTCCTATAATATTTTTATTTTTATTTTAGGTTTTTACCGATGACATCACATCATCTCAATTGTTAGTTAAGTGAAAAAGTAACACAATCTCAACATATATCAATGATTGAGATGATATCATGTTATCAATAGAAATTCAAAAAAAAAATATATTATAAAGACCTAAAACATAATAAAATTTTTATAGGTATTCCAAATAAAAAATAAGTATACAGTATGAACCAAAAACTTATTTATGACTAAATTTAAAGGATACAAAATGTCAAATTTGACACATTAATGGTAATTTTGAAATTAAGGAATTCAACTACACACCTTGACTATCACTTGGATCCACCACTAGATCCCTCTATGAACGGGCTATATTCTGTCATTCCACTTATTAGTGGTTAATTTTTTAAGACAGTTATCATTAATTCTTGTGAGGACAATTGTCTTGAATTTGGAAATTGAGAGTGTAAGAAAATATAAATTTTTTTTATTTGGCTTTCCGATCATGAAAGCTTTGTTACTAATCACTTTATTTTTCTATTGTCACGTTGTTGATGATGTTTCTTGTATAAGGTATAGATCATTTTCAGAGAATATTTTATAAATATATTTTATTTTTTATGACAAATGTTAATTGTTAATTTATTATCTTTTATTAGTGGGAGAAGGAATCCATAACTTCTTAGCTTCCCCTTCTCCATTCAACTATCGAATCAATCTTATAACTCATTCTTTTACATGAATGTTATGTACTAAAGAGTGTGGCAAATGCTAGGGTCGAATGATTTGGATGGGAGTTTCTTGGGCAACCTTAGGAGGTTTGGTTTTGGTGGATTAATTCATGATGGCAATTTGAAGGCCGAGTTATTTTCATTTTGCATGTGCTTTGTCTCGCATTAGCGCATTACCCATTTTCTCTTCTTTTTAAATGAATATTTTTATAAAATTTATGTAAATATTTGTTACATTAAATTGGTCCCCCTAACCTTAAAAATGCTGGTTCCGCCCTGGCCCTAATCCATTAGGGGTGGAAGCCGAAAAGCAACATACACATCAAAGATCCAAATAGGGTAACATACTATTCAAAGTTAATTTCAAACATTGACACCTTCAAGGACGTGTGAAGTAAATGCAAAAGTAGAATGTGAAGTCTAGTGATTTAGCATAAGACAAAAATTAAAATTTTAAGAGAAAATAGTGAACAAGTTTTGAATCAAGCCAAAAGAGAATTGAGTGTATTTTGTATTCATCTATCTGTTAGACAAAACGACTAATGAAGCCTAAACCCCTACGTCGTTCTGATTTGCAATTTTTATTCGTTATTTTTCTAAATGCTACTTTTAAGTTTTTTTTTGTAAAGAAAATGCATGTTCAAATTTTAAAAGTAGCATTTTAGCCTATTACGCTTTCCATACGTTTTTTTTTTTAGATTAAATAAGCAGATAATATTAATTCAAAATAATAAAATTACTGCAATCAATTTAACCATCTTAATTATATATTTATGAGTATCCATCTTACAAAACTTAAAAGTAGCATTTTAGCCTATTACACTTTACATACGTTTTAAAATCAGCAGATAATATTATTTCAAATCATAAACTAATTTGAATTATCTTGGGATAAATGAAACCATATATTATGCATACGCTAATTCATATATGACGTCAAGGAGGCGCACACATTTACCCAAATGACTTGTTTGTTTGTGTTTTTTTTTCACGGAATATGTTTTTAGTTATGAAATGAAATTTTCAATATTTTTTTAATATCTGATATTTTATTTGATTAATCTTAATTTTTAAAGTATTTATTCATTTAGTTTTTAGTTCCTTCGTTAACTATTGAATGATCTGGTTATAATAAATATTATGTGTCTTATTAATTAAGTGACATGTGATATTAAAAAAATATTTTTTTAAATAATATATATTTTTTTTAAAATAATGTCACTTGTTTTATTAATTAAGTGAAATCAGACATTAAAAAAAATTATAAAAATTGTTTTTATAATTTTTTTTTAAAAGAAAAAAATTAATGTTACTTGTGAATTAATTAATAAGACATATATTAGTGTAAGAAACGAAGTTCATTATTGAAAGGAACAAAAGTAAAAAAATAAATAAATTATGGATCAATACCAACCAAACAAAGCATTAAAGATTATAAACGAAAATGTTCAAAGAATAAAAATATATTTTATCTTTTTTTTTTAATAAACAAATATTATTAATAAGTGGTATGTGAAAGCTCAAACCCACAACTTATCCTACCCATCATTCTTTGACCCATTTTTTACGAAAATGTTGTTTGTAGCAACGTAGATTTTCTCTTTCAAAAAATAGAAAGCAATGTAGATTTTCTAGTGAAATTAATTCAATCCAACTGGTCAGGGAAATTAAAAAGTAAATTATGGCACTATGGTAAAAAAAAAAACTTTTGTTTTGTTTTGCAGAGAAACCCGAACCTCTTGCTCTTTATTTGCCTCATTCACGACTATGGTAAAAATTATGGCACTATTAATGAGAATAATATTAAGAATACTTAATTGCATTTTTATTCTTAATTTTATAATATTTGTATATTTTATCTCAAATAAATTAATTTACAAATATTATGTCATCACAACTCTCATTTTATAATAAATCAATTGATTTTTATAAAATTATATAAATAGAAGATTGTGATGGTTTAACACTGTAAAATTTTGTTATATTATTAATGTATTACCCTTGTTTTCATAAATTAATTTAATGTATTTTATCCTAATTATATTTATTAATGAACAAATGACTAGAATAAAATTTTTAAAATTAAAAATAAAATGGATCAAATTAATTTATTAAGATAAAGTTCACAAAAACTAAAAAAAATAAAGATAAAAAATGTCATTAAACCTTATAAGAATAAATTAATTTATTAAGATAAAATTTACAAAAACTAAAAAAAAATAAAGATAAAAAGTCTCATTAAGCCTTATAAGAATAAATGAAATATCCAATTATCTAAATTATAATGCAAGTTTAATGTCTATGCATAGTTAATGTAAATATAGTCGATCAATCATAATGATAACCAATTTTAAATAATTTGACGCCTAAATTACACTTCTGAAACTCCTCGTTCACCACCTTTCTCTCTTCCTCTATTCCGTACATAATACACACAAAAAAGCAAGCGTGTAACACGCTCACTCGCTCT
Source organism: Amphicarpaea edgeworthii (assembly GCA_014843725.1). Lineage (NCBI taxonomy): Eukaryota > Viridiplantae > Streptophyta > Magnoliopsida > Fabales > Fabaceae > Amphicarpaea > Amphicarpaea edgeworthii. Next base: position 7,625,002 of record CM026329.1, read on the forward strand.
CGTTTCTTTTTCACAAAACTTGCCACTATTATGCACTCAAACACCACCACTCCCTCTGCAAACAAACATCAAAATTAGTTACTGACGCTACGTGAGAGACAAAATTTAAAACGACTCTTCGTTTTCCCTTCTCTAAACTCATCACTTCATTTCCTTCGTTTCTTTTCTTTATTTGCTGAGAAGAAGATGTAGCGTTCATCGTTTTCATTTTCTCTCAACGCTCTCATCGGTTTCCAAACGTAATCTCTACTATCTTTCTATATCTTCTTTTTCTTTTTTTATTTGTGTGGTTATTATGCTAATGGTGAACTGAACTGAACCGAACCAAGTTCATTTAAAACGACGCGTCGTTTTGTTTCGTTCCTTTGAATCTGCCGAATAGTCTTTTATTGTTACCTTCCTTTTGTTTATGATGCTGCGAGTGATACACAAAAAATGTTTGTGACATTGCTCTGCTTTCTCTGTTATACGGTTCTTGAACGAAGTCGTTTTGAAACGGTACATCGTCGTTTTGTTCTTATATTATGCATTTTTTTGGTTATATTTTGGTTTAAGTTTTTTTGTGTGAATGGTTTTAGATATTTAGATTCCTCTCTCTGTTTTGTAATAATGGTGTTCTGTTTTCTTTTTTTTTACTTGGTGAATAGTTAATTAATTGATTGTTCATATTCCAATTTTTCAGAAGAAAAAAAAAAATTAAGGTTGATTTCGAATCTGCATTTCTCAGATAAAGCAATGAACAAGGCCACTCCATTTTATTTTGCATTAGTTTTTTTTTTTGTTTTTGTTTTTTTTATATATATGAATGATAAAGCAAAAATGTTTATTACTTAGTTAGGTTAGGTTCCTCTCTGTGTGTTCTAATAATGAAGTTCTGTTTCCTTTGTTATACAACTTATGCTGTGATTGTTATTCCATTTTTTTTTCCAGAATATGAAGAAGGTTGATAGGTTTCTAAGCAGTGACATTTTGATTGAAATTCTGTCCCATGTTCCTGCCAAGGAGCTGCTGAGTTTGAAGCGCGTTTGCAAGGAGTGGCACCGCGTAATTTCGAGCCGTTCCTTCGTGAAAGCGCAGCTGCAAAGAAGAACAACAACCACAGCAACAGATGCTGCAAAGGCATCATCATTAACGGGGTTCATTTTTCAGGAGAAGTTCATGTGGTGCAATGAGGACATCAACACAGTTAGCTATATTTTCTCCACCGAAGGGACAACAACAACAGCAAGAGGGTGTGGTTCCAAGGTGAACCAGAAGGTTTTCGATTTTCTCCCCGAAGATGTTGTCGTGTTGGCATCATGCAAGGGCTTAGTGTGTTGCAGAAGCTGTTTTCCTTGTGAAAAGCCCTTTATGTATGTGTGCAATCCTTCAAATAGGGAGTATGTTAAGTTGGAGTGGCCTTGGCCTGTTTTCAACTATGACAGAAACAATAGCCTTAGAAGCATGGCATTGGCATTGGCTTTTGATTTTGACCCTTCAAAGGGTTTTGTTGAGAAATTCAAGCTGGTGAGAGTTAAGGTGGTTGAGGTAAAAAGGAATGAGGATTATGATGATGATGATGATGAGGATTATGATGAGGTGGAGGAGGAAGAGGAAGAGGGGGAATCGTACATCACGTTTGAGTTGTACTCATCGGAGAAAGGAGCATGGAAGAAATCTAATGAAATATGCCAATGTTACAACAAGATTGTGAGCAATGAAGGGATATACATTAAGGGTGTCTTGCATTGGCTCAATGGTGACAGAGTCCTCACCTTTGATGTTGAGAACGAGCTTTCCTGGCTGGTTCCACCACCGGTTCCAGCATCGGAGTTCATGGCGGTTCCTGAAGCCTGCATTGGGGAATCAGATCAAGGGAGGCTCCACTATGTGGTGGTGTCAGAGCAGGGTGTTCATGTTTGGTGTCTTGAGGATTACTATGACTGCAAATGGGGAATCGTGTATTGCAAGTCTCTGGAGGAGATTGAAGGAGAATGGCCTCAGTTCTTTATCAACTTGAAGAGCCATGTGTTGGAGAGGGTGAATGGACCATGGGTGAATCCTCTTGCTTTCAAAGATGGGATCTTGCTGATGAAGGTGTGTGTGGGTCTCTACCTGTTTGATGTTAAGAACAACACCATGACTCAGGCTTGCTCTATTCAGGACCTGAAATCACAGTGCATGTTCAATCCTACTGTGATTGCTCATTCACTCAGCTTGGTTCATTTAAGTCCTGCATGAAAAGGTGCCTCTAATTCCCATCACAGGTAAAGGTATTACTAATAGGGAGGTTGTTAATATTTGAGTCAATAGGGTATATAATAACTTTCATTTTGTGATTTTTTGCTTTAGCAACTCTGAAGTACAGGGCTCCATGAGCTGTTTAAATCACTACTTATATTTGACTCTGTTGGGACTTGGGACATACAATTACATATAATATTTCAGTCAATATATATATATAATCACTTTTGCTATGTAATTTATGCTTTAGCAATTCTGATTTTATGATTCCATGGACTGTCTTTAGTACTACTTATTTGACTCTGAGTTGGGACATACAAGTGAGTCGATTAATCATCTTGGAATTGGAACTCTGCTTAATAAATAGTAGTAGCATAGTTTGAATCAAAAGAACAGATGAAGTCTCATACCAAGTTTCTGTATGATCATTCATTACATAGAATTTGAGGGCTGGAGTCATGTTTTCTGGGTGATTTTTGTTAGGATGGATGATATTATATTTCACTTGATTCACTTCACTTGCCTTAATTTGAGTCTTACACATCTTTTCTTTGCTTCTATGCCATAAAGTAAGACTCATCACATAATTCAACAACTTTCATCTTGATTTCGGTTGACAAGTTAAGTGTGAACATTGCTCGAGCTTTATCTTGTGTGATTGAAGAAACAACATCCATTAATTGACCATTATTTTCCTCTAGATAGCCTAAATAATTGAAAACAACATCTACTAATGAAAAGTTACAAGCAAGCATTGTCAAAGCTTTAAAGGATAAACAACCAAAAGCTCACACATGTGACAAATGGTTTTTGATGTTGATCGTATATATAGTTATATACAATTCGTGATTTTGACTCCTGATTTCAGTTCCTATATATACATTCATAGCAGATAGTTTGATGTTGATTTATAGTTGCTGCTGTGTCCAATGGTTTTACAATTATTAAAAGTAAGCTCGTCACATGTGACATGTGTGTGTGTCATTCTCTTGTTCCTCTAATTGGAGAAGCATATATTTTATTCTTGTGTGTGGTGTTTTGACAAATATGTTTTCTTTCAAGACTATTGTGTATTTGTGTTAGACTGTAAGCTTTTTTTATTTTATTTTATTAAAATAATATTATTTTGCCTAACAAAAATAGAAAAAGAAATTAATATATATAGTATATTGTCCAAATAAGAACTATATCATTGTCTCATGTGATCACAGGCGTATAGTCCCAATTTTCTTATGATATCCTCCACTACAATAAAAATTCTGATAAAATATTCTTTTGTAATTTGTTTTTTTCTGTGGTTTTAACAGTTCATATTCAGGAACAACAAACAAAAAAAGGCCTTTTAAAAGAATGAATAGCCATTTTATCTTTTTGGTTGAAGGCAGTCCTCGATCTCGCTGTTTTCCAAAGATATTAGTATAACTTTAAACATTTTAAAAGGGATAAATAAAGTTAAAACACAAATTCCTATAAATATCATAATGTATACTTTTAATCTTTATAAAAAATTTGTCTATTTTTTTATTTTTATAAATTTAAAATGTATTATTTTTTGAATCAATGATTACATAAATTTTGTCAGAAAAATTCAAACTCATCTTCTTCGCGCGCCCATTGTGACCACCTATCATGTAATCACTGTGTCCACTATGAGACTATTGCACGACTTTGGTGTGCACTCGGCACGACTTCCATAGACACTCTGGGTGATCCAGGTATGACTCCCCGTAGTCTGTGCTACTCTGGCACGATTTGGACCCGAAGCCACCAAGCACCTCCGTCAACTTCACTGTCTCTGTGTCTGCAACCCCAACGCGCACGAACTCCAAGCATCCCCATTGACGATTGCAACCCCAATCTTCATGTGGCTCTTCACTTGATATGGTTGTGATGGCTTTGGGTTTTGGTGGGTGGTGTGGGGAGCGTGACAGATTATGACGAATCTAAGATGGTGGATGGTTGGTGCACAGATGGTATTTGTGGTGGTACTCTTTGGTTGGAGATGATGATTGTTTGGTTGGAAGTGTGATGGTTATAGTGTTTGGGCTCATACTATTTTTTATTTATTTTTATTTACATTATTTTTAACCGTTTTTAACCCTATGAATAGTAAAAAAAAAAAAAAAACCACGTGATCAATGAAAAAGTATCACGTAGATTTAAATTTACCCAATTCAGTTCCAGATAAAAAAATAGAACATTTTAAACTTATAAATGAAAAATAAATTAAAAGTTTTAAGAGTTTAAAAATATATATTATTATATTTATAGAGATTAAAAATATATTTTAGCCAAAATAGATTACAATGACGATGATAATAAAAAATTGAACCGTGGTCAAATATAGAAAACTACAACCCAAAAATTTGGCTCAATATTACAAAAAAGACTAAATTCATACACTTCATGCATTTATCTTTTTTGTAAATACACTTGATTCGTATGTCTTTTTTTATCCATCGGTACAAGAATTTAGACTTTGCATTGACGGAAGTGACAGTGTGTAGACATGATTGTATAACAAAGTTTTTTTTTTTTTTATCATCTTTTGTTTTTTCTTTTTGAGAGTGTTAATTTTATTACTCGCCATTAATTGATAGTGTGAGATACGGAATGTCATATTATAGACATCATATCATCACTTAAAAATTAAATTTGTTTATTGTATCCCTTATTTTTCTTTCTACGCATCCCTTAATGCACTACTTGTATCTTTAATTTTGCTTTTTACACTCCTTAAAAAGGTTTTATAAATGATGATATGACATTCCTTTCTGACATGACATCACTTAACAAAGGCAGCTAAGAGCCCACAATGACAAACTCATACATGAGTTTTTAACCTATTTTTTGTGGATCCCACCTTGCCACATCACATTTACGAACTCTACATTTTTTACTCCAATTGTTCTTATTAAGAAATTCCATTGCATAGTTTCTTTAATGACTCAATTGTTTCCCTTCACAAAATTAAAAAAAAAAAAAAACAAACAAACTACTCTCATCCTCCCCTTTAACCTCCCCCTTTACCTGCTTTCTCATGCCTTCACGAGATCCACTCTTACCACCATTGTGCATCTTTAGCATATCCATCAGTGCCACCATCAACCTCCCTTTCACCAGATACCAGGGTGGAAAAATGGGCCAGCTCGTCAAAAATGGGTTGGATCTGCCAAAAGCCTACTAAAACGGGGTGGGACGGATTGGCTCGCCTATGGCCGACACGGGTTGGCTTACCAACTTTAGTTTTTGTTTTTTTTTCAATTTTATTTTTTGTAAAAAGAATATTTATATCTATATATTTTTATTCTCAGTTATCTAAATCCTAAGTAATTTTTTTTTGTTAAAGGACTATGTCATTTTTCGCTTTATTTTAATTAATTACTTTTTCTTTTTATGAGAAAGATTATTAATACGTTTATTTTTTTAGATAATTTTTTACCATGTTATTATTTGATTAATCATTCATGCAGAATTTCAACCCCTACGTGATGATTTGTTTATTATTGTTAGGATTAGCCGGGTGACTATCAAGAGGGGGGGGTAAAATGACAGATTCTTTTTCCCAATAAAAGTTTTTTCACCACCGCTCTTGAGGTTTTGATAAAAAAGTTTTCAGAGCATGTTATATTGAATGAATAAACTAGAAAAAAAATAATCTCAACTTATGATAGAATTGATTAGAACAATTAAACTTGATAAAGATAAAAAAACTAAATCGATAAAGATTAAGGATAGAGAGATTGAGCCTGTTGATTTATACTGGTTTGATCAACCACTGATCTACATCCAGTTCTCCCTTTCACCAAGGGGTTCCATAATGAATTTGATTACATACACCATGCACACACAATTCACAACAAATCTTGATTTCACAACTTGAAACACGAACCTAGAAAACTAAATGTGAAAACACCATTCACTATCCAATTTCTAAACACTAGAACAACACAATTCTAGAAACAAAATTAGAAACACCATCTAATTTCAAAACTGCATCTAGGAACAAAATTCCTACAATGCAAATCAAACAAGATTAATGAAAAGATTCAAGAACGAAAACACCTTTGTGTACTGATATAATTGATGTAAGATCAGATTGAGAAACTCCAATGTGAGAAACTATAGCAGTCAAGAACAGAAAGTGAGTTTCTTTGAAAACTCAAGAGATTTGTTAATGTGCAGAAGAAAGACAGAGAATGTTCAGAACAATATCAAATTTTATAATCAAATAAGAATATTTGGATTTTGACAATTGAAAGGATGAAAAGATATTGTGTAAGTTGTTCATTCTGCACAGGATGCTATGGATTCAAATATATAGAGTGGGAAAAAAGATTCAGAGTTAGCTAGACAAAGAATGAATCTTGAAGATCTTTCAAAATGACTGTTATAACAGATATAATCGATTGCAATAAAGGTGTAATTGATTATCTCGTGTATCAGAATATGGTTTAAACTTACTGTTATCTATTGTAATCGATTGTAGCAAACTTGTAATCAATTGCAAACGAGATAGAGCCAATTTTGAAATTCAAAGATCATCTAGTAATTGATTACCACTGGATGGTAATTGATTGCAAATGAAACAAAACAATTTCTGAACCTTAGAGATTGTATTGTAATCGATTGCAGCTCGATGGTAATCAATTGCAATTGAAACATAACAATATTTGAAATTTGAAATCAACATTGTAATCGATTGTAATAGTTGGTAATTGATTAACCCGATACTAGAGATGGTTCAAAACTGATTTGGCCATCTGGTAATTGATTCCCACAATGTGTAATTGATTGCAATTCTCAGAATAGGTTCCTAAGTAAGCAAATCATCTAATGATGCTAGAGATAATAGAAAACAAGGCAAATCAAGCATCAAGTAAGAACAGTATAGCTTAGTCTATAATAAACAACACAATGCCATCATCCATACATGTTATGGCATAAAATAGAAACTACTAGACTAAGAGAATGGAGAAGACTTAAGGTATGAAGATACCAAAAATCTAAAATGAAGACGCGTCAATCTTCAATTATCTATTGATACTTTTAATTAAATAATTATAAACATTATATACCAAACAAAAAATGAACTCATATCCTTAAACTAAATCACAAAAGTTTGTTAGGGTTGGTTAGACGAGCCAACCTGTTGAGTTGATGGGTCTAACCCATGCAGGTCAGCGGATTAGGCAGGTTAGGAGCATTCCCCACCTTGCCATTTTTTGGCAAGTTGCCAAATCCGCACCACCACCAACCTCCCTTTTGCCAAATCCGCTCACAGCATACACTACGGAGGATCTGAAGAAATTTAATTCTTTTTTTAATTATGATTTTGAAATTCCCCTATTTTGCAAACTCTTGTTGGTATTGTTAATTAATATGAAATGTAAATGTATTTTGTTAAATCCTATTTGTTGCTATTGTTTGTAGATTTTGGATTTGCAGTTGGGATTTTATTCATGGCTCTCTGTTTTCAATTTTTATTTGAGTTCTTTTTATCAATTGACAATAGTATTTTCCCTTATTTAATTTTTTTTTCCATCAGAACGTGGCAAACTCATGGTCCACTACAATGGACAAGAGCAAAAAAAAAAAATAAAAAAAATGGAGGTCATCTGTAGTAAGAACAGTGGACAAAATTCCGTTAAAGATGATTTAACGATAGGTAATAAAATAAAAATTTTCAAACAAAAAAAGTATGAAAATGAAAAAAAAAAAACTTAAATAAAAATCCTAAAAAAATAGTACATTATTATTCTCTAATTTGTTAAATCTATTAGCTCTTAATTGATTCTATTTGATTAAATCTTTATTCTCTAATTTGTTTCAATTCTTATTATTTAGGTAGTTTTACTTGGTCAATTATTTTTTCCAATTGTTAAAATATATTTTGATAAGATTTTATTGTTTCAACATTATTTTATAGTTGCATTTTTGTGGGTGCTTATGTGGGTAAATTGGCTTGTATTGACTATATATATTTACTTCCTTGCTGATAATAAAGAGTAGCATAAGAGTTATATACTCATATGTATAGAAAAGCATGTTATTCTCGGAAATTTGTTTTTCATATTGTTTCAAGAAATACCAAAGAATGCTCATGTAATTCATTTTTTTATATATGGAAAAAATAAATGAACAATGATATATTTAAAAATTGATTATAAATATTAATTTTATTATATAAAAATTTATAATAAAATATTATCATTATAGCAATGAGTTAAGATTTTTTTTTCACCCTAACTGATAATCTATATGCTAATATGATTTCAAATAAATTGTTCTTTCCCGCGAGTTCAATGTAAATTTCCTATATTTGTGTTAAAAAAATATTAATATTATTTTCTGTGAATTTTATTTTCATATAGTTGCAAAAAATAACAAAGGGTGTTTCTGTAAATTATTTATTCTTTGATGTCATATGAAATAAAAATGATCAATAATTAACTTACAAATTGATTATAAACATTAATTTTATACATTGATTTGGAAAATAGATAGTCATAGAAAAAGGCATAGTAAATTGTATTAATATATAAGATATGTTAGAACATGGGCGTTTTAAATGAGAACAAATAATAATAACCCTTGGATTGAAATTACAAATAATAAACACATCAGATTAAAACCTCATTGAGAGAGGGGTCAAAATTAGAAAGCCTCTTTCGCAAAATTGTATATGCTTAATTAGGAGAGTAGGGAATAAAGATCCAATTGTGATATGCCCAATGGAGAACCTGCAATTGTGAAAGAAAATTGAATAGAGATTCAATTGTGCTTGTTTTGCCTTTGTGCTTATGCTGTTGGAAAAAAATGCAGAGAAAAAACTTAATTAAGAGAGAGGTCAAAATTAGAAAGCCTCTTTCGCAAAATTGTATGTGCTTAGATAGGAGAGTAAGGAATAAAGATTCAATTATGATATGCCCAATGGAGAACGTGTGATTGTGAAAGAAAATTTGAATAGAGATTCAATTGTGTTTGTTTTGCCTTTGTGCTTGTGCTATTGGGAAAAAACGCAGAGAAAAAACCTAATTGAGAGAGAGAGAGGGAGGGATAAGATCTCATGGTGATGCACTTAAAATTGAGGTTTTAATCTGATGCATTTATTATTTTTAATTTCAATCCAATGGTTGTTATTGTTTGTTCTCATTGTTCTATTTAAAAGTTGTTCTCACTTGAAACGCCCCCTGTTAGAACATATATATCCTCTCACTTTAACATGTGACAACTTGCCAAATTAAAATTGAACTAGAAAGCTAGGGTGGAAGAAAACCACACATTTTAAGATGATTAATTAGTTAATTTCCAATTTTCTTTTGCTAAAAATAGGATAATGGAACTAACAAGAATCCCTAATTGTAGCAATAGATGATCGATCGAGCATGCATGATGAACCATTTACGTAAAGCTATATATACCTATCTATCTTCCAAAACTAGACTTAGGGAATAAGGAGCTAGGTGTTAAAATCAAGACATTTGATGATGTCTGACCCCTAATACTTTATTAAGTTTTGTTGATAACAAATGTGATAATAATTGATCAGCTAATGATTTCGGACTAAATGATTTCAAGAAATCAAAGTGAGAACAGACAATGGTATAATCACTTAATCTCTCACTTATGTCTTAATTGTTTGATAACTCATAACAATTAATCAAGCATTATAATTGCTTCTAATCAGACTAAAATAAGCTCTGGAACAGACCATGCTAAGTTCATAAGATTAGACGATATAGTCTTGGAATAAACTATGCTAAGTCTTGGAAAGACTCATGCAAAGTCTAAGACCAAACCATACAACAGTCTTGGACAGACTATGTGAAGCCTTGGGATAGACAACACAAGTTTAGGACTAGACTATGCATACGTACTGAACCATACCATGTATGGAACACGGTCAAACAATGCATAGTCAAGAAAGACAATGATTAAGTCAGGCCAGACGATGTCTGAGGTTAAGTTAGACGATGTCTGAAGCTAGGCTAGACCACGTCTTTCATTCCAGACCATGCTTAGTCATATTAGACTGTGTCTGTTAAGCCAGACACTGTCTATGCAGGAACAAAACTTGATTTGCCATATGTGCTTTTTAATTAATTTTTTACACAAATGAAGACACTGCTGTTACAGAAAGAAGGGGAGATACTCTTTGAACTTGCTTTCTTCTATTCCTCATATTTGCTTGCATGTCTCGAATTGTGTGAAGTGTGTAGGTACATCCAAAAGACTAATCAATATTGAGATTCACACCTTAAGCTAAAGCCAACTGTGACAGAGATAGAAACCTGCCCCAGTCACATCAAGCACATTCAAAACAACTTCAACACTCTTCTATGAGACAACGGAAACCTATCTTCTCCAATGTTCAAATCCATGAAGCTCACTATATAAAGATGCTTCCATGCAACGAGAAGAAAGGATGATGAAATGCTAATGAACTAAAATGAACTCATTCAAAGCAATCTGTATAGCAAGAAAAACACTTTGATAAAAACCAAGTGAGAGACACGAGCTGAGAAAAAAAGAGAATACCCATCCTCTACAAGCTCACATAGATTCAACACTTGTTCTTATCCTCTCTTTGAGAGTTATCTGAATCTTATACATATTTGTATAGAAAGCTAGGAGTGGCTTAGTGATAAAAGAATACTTAGGAAGTATAATCTCAAGGGGAGATTCATACTCATAACTATAAGTGGTTTAGAATACTTGTAGCCAGAAGTGACAGTGAAGAATACTTGTTTTGTAATCAGTTGATTATAGTGGAATCCTTTAACAATTGTTAAAGGAGAACTAGACATAGCTCAGAGTTGAGTGAACTAGTATAAAAACAAGCTCTCATTTGCTATCTTGTGATTACATATATTTATCTTGCCTACTGTGCTCTTTTGAAAAGGCTTTCAAAGCTTTACTTTGCAAGGATATATTTATTGGTTTAAACTTACATATATCCAATAAGGCAACTTGTGAACTAATAGTATTTACGAAAAAGTTTTTAACTCACTATTCAACCCCCCTTCTAGTGTGTTCTTATGTATTTTAGTTGGTATTAAAGCTAGGTCTCTGATAACTATCTTCACAGATACAAAGCTAAAGATCCTACACAAGGATGGAGAAGGGTCTACACAAACCTCCAATCTTTAAAGGTGAAAATTTCACATACTGGAGACAAAGAATAGAGACATACTTTGAGTCATGTCACATAAACATGTTGGATGTCGTAGAAAATGGAGACTACATTCCAGTTGATGAAATTGGAAATGAAATTCCAAAAGAACAATGGACCGAGGCACAACAGAATAGATTCGTCCTCAATTCCAAAGCAAGAAATGCAATACATGCATGCATCTCAGAAATTGAGCACAAAAAGATAAGCCAGTTCAAATCCGCCAAAGACATATGTGACACATTCATAATAACTTATGAAGGGTCTTTACAAGTAAAAAGGAACAAGGTAAGTGTTCTTACCAAAGAATATGAACTCTTTGCTATGGAAGAAAATGAAACTATAGCTAGTATGATGTCTAGATTTCAGACTATTTTAAATGAGCTTCGAAACCTTGGTAAGAGTTTCGAAAACTTCGAGCATGTTGACAATATCCTTTGCAGCTTGCCTAGACAATGGAGACCTCAAGTCACAGCCATTATTAGAGCTTCCAAAGACCTAGACTATATGCCTCTAGAAGAACTCATGGGAATTCTAATGTTACATGAGCAAGAGATGCAAGGAGATGCTAAGTTGAAAAAGAGCAAGTCTTTGGCTCTGAAAGCTCATAAGCCAAATTAGATAACACTGATAGAGTCATCTTTATCAAAAAGTCAGTCCTCCAAACCACTCAAAGGACGAACTACCAAAGCTCTAAAAGCAGAAGAATTAGAAGTAGAGTCCACTTCTTCAAGTGAAGAAGAGTCAGGAGAAGATAATGAGCTATCCTTCATCTCAAGAACAATCCACCAGATGTGGAGAAAGAAAGGTGGTTCGAGATGGAAGAACTACAACAAGAAATACTCGACAGACCATGAGAAGAAAGTGAAGAATCCTATTGTCTACTATGAATGTAAGAAGCATGAACACTTTAAGTTAGAATGTCCAAAGCTTAGCAAAGGAAAAGAAAGAGTCAAGAGGAGACTTCCTAAGAAAAAGAAAGGACTAATGTCCACATGGGAAGATCTAGATGATTCAAATGATGAAGAAGACTCTGAAGCATCAGATGAAGAAGTTAATCTCTATCTGATGGCAGACGCAACCTCCATATCGTCTATGTCTGATGGTGAGAATGCATCTGACAACACTGCGTTTACATCTGAGGCTTTAGATGATGAAGAACAAGAGGTAGACCTTAATGATCTTATCTCTCTTCAAGAAGCTTATCAAGAACTTCTTTCTAATTCATCTATTCTTTCAAAAGCCTATTTTTCTATGAAAAAGAAATTAAGAAAACTCTCAAAAGAGCATAAAGAACTTAGGTCTTCATTCATTGAGTTAGTTGACAAATGTTCTACATTGGTCACAGCTAGTAATGCTCTAACAGATGATTTTCAAAAACTAAGGCAATTGAATGAATTGATTAAGGAAACTGATGAATTAAACAAGGTGAGAGCCTTGAGCAAAGATGAAGCTAAAATTGCTCATCTACGCAAAGAAGTTGCATCTCTCAAGAGCACTTTAAGTAAATTTTTCAGTGGGTTTGAAAATTTAAAGAAAATTCTTTCATACAACAGACATCCAAATGACAAATTTGGCCTTGGATTCATAGGAAAGAAAGAAGTAACCAAGAATAAAGCTTCTTCCGTAGATCATATTCTGAAAATGGACATGTAAAGTCCAAAAGCAAGAAATTGCCTACAAGAAGTAAGTCATCTGCTTCTAAGACTAACACCAAAGGACCTAAAAGAATATAGGTACCTGAAAACAAAATAATTCCTGTTGTAGATGTCCTTGATGGCAGAAAAGAAACACCAATCATGGTACCTGGACAGTGGTTGCTCACATCACATGATGGGCGCAAGGTCTATGTTCCTAGACCTGTCACCAATGCATGGTGGTACAATCACTTTTGGAGGTAATCAGAAAGGGAGAATTAGGGGTACTGGTAAGATAGGTATTTCTCTTAGTCTCTCTATTGAAAATGTGTTATTTGTTAAAGGACTAAAACACAATCTACTAAGCATAAGTCAATTTTACAATAGTGGATATAATGTTTCCTTCAACAAGAAATCATGCATAGTTAAAGATTCTATTGGTTCATATCTTTTTTCTACAAAGAGACAAGGCAATCTTTATAAGATCAACCTTGGTGAACTAAAGGATCAAAATGTATCATGTTTACTGTCTGTCAAAGAAAGTCACTAGTTATGGCATAAGAAGCTTGGCCATGCAAGTTTGAAATTAATCTCAAAACTGCAAAGAAACAGTCTCGTAAGAGGACTGCCAACAATGTCATATAAAGATGACTTACTTTGTGAGGCCTGTCAGAAAGGGAAACAGGTGAAAACCTCTTTTAAAAGTAAAAACACTGTTTCTACTTCCAGACCATTAGAACTGTTACATATTGATCTCTTTGGTCCAACAAGAACAACCTCTCTTAGAGGGAAGAGATATGAACTGGTGATAGTTGATGACTATTTTAGATGGATATGGGTTATATTCCTCACTCACAAGGATGAGGCTTTTAAGGAATTCTATAAATTTTGCAAACTTGTTCAAAACGAAAAAGGAGTATGTATAACTTCTATCAAAAGTGACCATGGAAGAGAGTTTGAAAATGAAAGTTTTCAGAGGTTCAGTGAAGGGAATGGAATTCTTCACAACTTCTCAACACCTAGAACACCACAACAAAATGGTGTTGTTGAGAGGAAGAACAGGTCATTACAAGAAATGGCCAGAATCATGTTGAATGATAACTTTACTTCCAAGCACTTCTAGGTAGAAGCTGTAAATACTTCCTGTTATTTGCAAAACAAAATTTATGTTAGGCCTATTATAAAAAAGACTCCATATGAATTGTGGAAAGGAAGGAAATCCAACATATCATACTTCCATCCTTTTGAATGTTAATGTTTCATTCTTAACACAAAAGATAATTTGGGTAAGTTTGATTCGAAGTGTGATACATGCATCTTACTTGGTTATTTTGAAACATCTAAGGCATATAGAGTGTTTAACTCTAGAACCAAAAATGTTGAAGAAGCCATTCATGTGAGATTTAATGACACTTAATCTGATAAGAAACTATTAGAGTTACAAGACTCATTTACAAATATCAGATTAGAAGATGAAATAACAAAGACCAGACCATCGTTTGATGCACCACCTTTTGCGTTTGGCACATCATCGTCTGCTTGCTATCAGACCAGCTCAGATAATGAAGAAGTCAAAGAACCACAAAGAAGCAATAGAATGATGATCAAGAACCATCCTTCTTCTCAGATCATTGGAGAGGTTCAAGCACCAGTAAAGACAAGATCATCCTTCCAACAAATAGCTTTATTATCTGAGATAGAACCCAAGAACATTAATGATGACATGGAAGATGAAAGTTGGGTCCAAGTAATGCAAGAAGAGCTGAACCAATTTCAATAGAATGATGTCTGGAAACTTGTAAAGCTGCCAAACAACAAGGAAGCTATTGATGTTAAGTGGGTCTTTAGAAACAAATTAGATGAGAATGGTAAGGTTGTGAGGAATAAGGCTAGATTAGTGGCCAAAGGTTACTCATAATAAGAAGGTATTGATTATACGGAGACATACTCTAGTAGTTAGACTTGAGGCAATTAGGATTTTGCTTTCATTTGCTGCTCACAGAAATATGAGACTTTATCAAATGGATGTAAAATGTGCATTCCTCAATGATGTAATCAAAGAAGAAGTTTATGTAGAACAATCCCCTGGGTTTGAAAGTACTATCTTTCCAAACCATGTATTTAAATTAAACAAAGCACTGTATGGTCTTAAACAAGCTCCCAGAGCATGGTATGAAAAACACAATTCATTTTTAATAGAACACAATTTTACAAGAGGAAAGATAGATACTATATTGTTTTGCAAAAACTACTCCTTTGATTTTATTGTTGTTCAAATTTATGTGGATGATATTATCTTTGGTTCCACTAATGAAAAATTCTGTGTAGAGTTTTCAAAATTGATGCAGACTGAGTTCGAAATGAGCATGATGGGAGAACTAAAATTCTTCCTAGGATTGCAGATCAAGCAGACCAACAAAGGAATCTTCATACACTTGACCAAGTATGTGAAAGAACTCTTGAAGAAGTTCAAGATGGATGATGTCAAAATTATGAAGATACCAAAGCATCCAACAACATCACTTGGACTTGATGAAGATTCAAAGAAAGTAGATGTCACTCAATTCAAAGGAATGATTGGGTCTCTACTTTACTTGACTGCATCCAGACTAGACATAATGTTCAGCGTTTGTCTCTGCTCCAGATTTCAGTTTGACCCAAGGGAAGTGCATCTGTCTGTTGTTAAAAGAATATTTAGATATTTAATTGGAACTTATAATCTTGGTCTTTGGTTTAAAAGGCAGAAAAAGCATAAGATGACACGCTATTGTGATGCTGACTATGTTGGAGATAAAATTGAAAGAAAAAGCACCAATGGAGGTTGCCACTTCATTGGAGGCAACATGGTGTCATGGCTCAACAAGAAGCAAGGTACAATAACACTATCAACAGTAGAAGTAGAATATATATCAGCTGTAAGTTGCTGCTTTTAGATATTATGGATCAAGAATCAACTTGAAGACTATAACATATTTAAGAGTAACATTCCTATCTTCTGTAATAATACTACTGCTATATCTCTTTTGAAAAATCCAACCATGCACTCTAGAGCCAAGCATATAGAAATAAAACATCATTTCATAAGAGACCATGTTCAGAAGGGGACCATTAATGTGGAATTTGTCAAGATAGACGATTAGCTTGCTGATATTTTTACAAAACCCCTTACTGAGGACAAACTGATCTTTTTGGGAGAAAAGATTGGGATGGTCTGTGTTACTTAATGTATTATTACTATATGCTGTTCACTAGTAGAACTATGGACACATTGTTTGGCGTTGTACTTAAGTGAGGCATGTGCATGCCACATGTTTCGTGCTCAAAATATGAGACAGACCATGTGAATTTTTGAAAACATTTTTGTAACTTAAGCATTTAATAGGGTCTGAGTCATTTAAGCCCAAAACACACATTCAAGTTTGTCATTAATGTGTCATTTCAATCATTCCCTAACCGTACCATCATATTTAATGCACACTCATTACCTATTATAGCTTACAGTTGCAAACGTATACCCCAAGCTTTTGAAAACACTCATCTCTCTCAAAACTCCTCTCTACAACCAAGAACTCCAAGAAACCCTAAACACAAACCCTCGCCATGGCCAAAGGTAACTTGTCCAAGGGTTCTTCCTCCTCTTAATAACTTGCCTCACCTTCAACCTCTCGAGCTTTTGATGAGCGTCTTGGAGACGTAATGCTAGAGTCTACCATAGAAACCAATAGATCAATGTCCAACATTGATCCAGAGGTCAGGAGAGAATGAAACCTCAACGACGTGGAGAACATTCTAATCAAGCCATGAGGTTCCTACATTAGGAACATTCACATGGAATACTACATTGACATTCCCTACCTTGAGGAATGTGGTCTTAACATCTCAAGGTACTTTGAGTTTGCTAGGATCAGGGGCTTCTTTAATGATCGTTAGAAGATCGCTTCTAGACTAATTAGAGAGTTCTGGATGAATGCTACAATAAAAGGAAACGAGATTGTCAACAAGGAGATTGGCTATGACATCTCCATCTCTCTCTCCTCCATTGCTCAAGCAATAGGGTGAGAGCGGCACTCTAACTACTTTACAAAGGCATGAGACTCCAACATTGTTGAAGGGACAGTAGAAAGGTTCATTCTTGGACCTATCTACAAGGTGGCCAAGAACGTCAAGAAGTTGCATCCAGCCAACTTCCTACCATTGTCCAAGTTGCTGTTGAACATCATCAACAAGACCATCTTGCACAAGATTGGGTCTAGGGATCATGTGTCTGCCTTCCACAGGTTCATCCTCTACCACATCATCAGAAGGATCCCATTCAACCTTCCACACACATTCTTCTACAACTTGATAAGCCACATCCAATATTTGTCAACCTTTGTGGCTACCTACTACACAACCCTGATAAACAAGATTCTTTGGGATGCTCACTGCTACAACAGACTATACAGAGAAATTCAATTAGGACATCTTGATGAGCTGTAGTATGTGAATGTAGAAGGCCTATTCATTCATCAAAGGATACTAACATCCTCTAGTCTGCTTAAGTTGAACATGAGATTTGAAATCACTAAAGGATCACCTGACAAGTTGAACATGGGATCACCAATGGCTAAAAAGTCTATAGAATCAACATTAGCCCACGAGTGCACTGATCTAGTGTCCACTTAGTCAAGGTCGAGCACTCCAATTGCAGCCATACCACTAAGTGTTGTAGCACAGTCAGACACTCAACCTGACTTAGCTAACCTTGAGCTTGCATTGGAATCCAAGCTAGGATCAAGAAAAGCTACTGAAGTTGTTGCTCAAATCCAAGCTCAACTCAATGCCAAATTAGACAAACATAGAGTTAGCATCATCAAGGAGATGACAATTGCCTTCAATACCTCCATAGCTGTTATTCTTAATCCACAACTTGCTGCTACTTAAGCTCCACCATCGCCACCAGAAGATCTTTCTGCTACAAATGCTCCATCAGAAGTTGGAGAATCCTCAACCAAATAGTCAACCACACCTTCCAACCCATGACTATGATGGCATTTTCTACTCCATCCTCCACTCTTTTTGTTAATGACAAAGGGGGAGAGAATTTTGGATGTATAAAATTTCTAGACAATGCTTGAGTTTCTTTAATAAAAATAATGATTGGTTCACTAATTTTTAACTCAATTCATTTACTGTCTGTTATTATATGACTTAATTATTTCATGCTTAATCTGTCATATATGCATGATAGACTCAGGGGGAGTTCATCATGTTGATAACTGCACATATTTATTTGACATTAAATAATTTACATTCTGATATATAAATGTTTGTGATTTATTGTCTGTTAATCAAAATTATAACATATGTTGTCATCATCAAAAAGGGGGAGATTGTTAGAACCAAGACATTTGATGATGTCTGACCCGTAATACTTTGATAAGTTTTGATGATAACAAATGTGATAATAATTGATCAGCTAATGAATTCAGACTAAGTGATTTTAGGAAATCAAAGTAAGAATAGATAATGGTATTATCACTTAATCTCTCACTTACGTCTTAATTGTCTAATAACTCGTAACAATTAATCAAGCATTATAATTGCTTTTAATTAGACTAAAATAAGCTCTAGAACAAACCATGCTAAGTTCATAAGATCAGACGGTACAATCTTGTAATAAACTATGCTAAGTCTTGGAAAGACTCATGCAAAGTCTAAGACCAGACCATACAATAGTCTTAGATAGACTATGTGAAACCTTGGGACAGACAACATAAGTTTAGGATCAGACTATGCATACGTATTGGACCAGACCATGTATGGAACATGATCGGAACACCAATATTTTACCAAATCACGATATTGAGAAGGATCAACCCTTGGATTTGGGATGTGAGCTATCATTTCCTCCTCAATCTTGCTCTCATCATATCCCTTTGATTTCAATTCATATTTAAATTGCCTCCACTTCAGACTCATGTCATCTATTAGTATTTCCTTTGTCTGTCCAGTCAATTCTGGAACAAATTGAAACTTACTCTATAATGAGTAACATAAAAAAAAATACTTTTTGTTAGACATTACAAAATATAAAATTTTACAAAAAACTAAAATGAAATAGCATTTATGAAAAGTTATACTAAACTTGAATCAATTCAACCATGTCAATAATATAGTTCTCAGGCATGTCTTTCTAGGTAAGATAATTAATAGGTGCGCATTGGTGTCTCCTTACCAAGCTCCCAATTGCATTCAATAGAGTTTTCCCTTCCCAACCCATAGGATTGCCCCAGGGATCTACATCAACAAGTATGAATTCTCCATTTGGCATGTCACACACATCTAACATATGTGTATAACCTCTAGTCTTCTTCTCACCTAAATCATTCATGGATATGACATTTATCACTATATATATGTGTGTGTGCGTGTGTAGAAAAGTGTAATACTTGCATTGTTAAAAAGATCAAAACTTCTACTCTACCTCTAATTGAACTTTCACTTGCACTTCCAAGAGAAGTATGAGACTCAACATGACTTTCTACTTGTATTTGCTGCTTTGTTTGTAATTGTTGACTTAGTTAATAAAAAAATGTATTATAAATAGTTCAATATAAATTAAAATAAATTAAGTTAATAAAATCTTTATACCTCCTTCAAATTGTGCACTTTCTTCAATTATAGAGTGGTTATTTCGATTGACTTCAATAGAGCTTTCAATTGATTTCTCTTTTGTTTGTGATTAACCATTATTCTTAATGGTATTTAATTTTCTTCGGTTTCCCATATTGCACTGACTAAACCTGTTCAAAAGTAAAAATAAAAAAAAAAAAAAGATATTACTTTCTTCCTACCAACCAGGATAGAGTTTTTTTTGCTCAAAGAGTAATAAGTGGGTGTAAATGTAATTACCTGAAATATCAAGCATTCATGAGTTAATAAAATTTTATCAACATAATTATAATTAAAAACATAAACACAAAACAAAAAATAAACACAAGAATAATAATGAACTACAAGAAGAAAAAACATAAGAAAGGAACAAGTCTTCTTCACTCTCATCAATAGTAATGTTAACAAAATGTTCAATACATGTATACTAAAAGTGCTTAACAGACCAAATGGAAACAAATAAAAAGAAATCTTCTTCACTCTCATCATTCTCTATATAATTATCATCTTGGTCATGTGGTACAATGTTCTCCATGGGTATTGTAACTTCAATGATATCATTATTATCATCAACTTTAGGTCTGATCAAATTATTATCATGTATCTCTTGTAAGACTTGTTCATTCCCTTGATCTATGTCATTGGACTGCTCATCACCCATATCATATACATCTCTGATTTTAGCTTGCACAACAACAAGCCAATCATTTTGTGTTTTATTCTCCATGTAGAATACTTTCTTAGCTTGAGAGGCAAAAACAAATGGATCATCACATATATCATTCCTTGTATGTTGTAAATAATGGAAATTTACTAATGTCATGCCAAAATTATCAATTTGGTAGCCCCTATTTATATCAACCCAATCACACTTGAAAAGTACAACCTTATGTCTTCCTAAATAATCCAATTGAATTATATTTGTTAGTGCACTATAGTAGTTGATTTCTCCTTCCTTAAGGTGTTTATCTCTTGAACTCATGTAACTTCTTGTCTTAACAGTTACAACAATGTCATTGTTTTGAGTCTTTAAACACTTTTCACGTGTCTTTTTATGAAATCTAACTCCATTAACAATGTACCCATTATATCGTCTCACTATTTCTAGTGGACCACGTGCTAGCCACTTGATATTATCTGTCACTAGAGTGCTACCTTGCTCTTCCAATTGAGTAACCTACCACAATTTTATTTCAAATGGTTAAAATTTTAAATGAATGTAAAACTTAATATTATTGATGCTAACACTTACTTGTTCGCGAAACCAATCAGGAAATTTGTTACTATGAATTTTGTCAACTTTATATGGAGATAGCCGACGATTCTGTCTCTTAATCATATTAGTATGTTGTCTATGTAAAATTAATAGAAATATATTAAACAAAACTTCAATAACTAAATATAAACATGAAAGAAATTGTCTTACTTTTGAAAGGAGTCAATATTATTGCTATTAAAAAACACATATCTATGTGCTTGAAGCAATGTTTTCTTATCAAGAGAAATTCGAGAAGCTCTTTTTCTCTTCTTCACATTGAACCCAACTTGTTTCTTTCTCCCCAGTGGTCTACCTCTAGGATTTAAAACGCTTGTATTTTCCACATAAGAATCATCATTCCAAATAGATCGATTAAAATGAGTTTCCACCCCGAGAGAGATATCTTGAACAAAATATTAAGCATTCATGAGCTAGATATCCTTCTGCAATAGATCCTTCTAGATGTGCTCGATTACGAACAAATGACTTTAGAGTCAAAAGGAACATAAAAATAAATTTTAGGTGACAAATTAAGATAATATAGTTTACTTTATAACTTTAGAATTTTATTTAAATGATTAAAGAAATCCATATCTTTCAATAGGATACATTCATCAGTAATGTACAAGACCTCCAACTCTTTCCTCATGTGCCAAGTGGATTACCAAATGTATCATTACAGTGAAAAAAAGAAGGAGGAAAAATTCTTTCTAGTTGGCATAATGTTTGAGCTACTTGATGCTCTAAGTGCTCTAAATTACGTTCATGGAGCACCTCTCCACACAAATCTTTGAAGAAACAATAAAGATTGGATATAACTAAACTCACTTGGTTAGGCAAACAACCTTTCATAGATATAGGAAGGAACTCTTGCATTAAAAGATGACAATCATAACTTATGAGACCAAATATTTTGTGTTCCTTCACTTATACACATCTTGAAATACTAGACAAATATTCATCTGGAGCTTTGATTTTTTTTAGGACTTCCAAAAATGTTTCTTTCTCCTTTGAAGTCATTTGGTGACAAGCTCTAGGAATATATTGTTTACCTTTACTTGGATACATCTTTGGATGTAATTGTCTTCTTATGTTCATATCTACAAGATCATAATGTACCTTATCATTATCCTTTGTCTTTCCTTCTAAATGCAACAACATCCCAATAATGTTATCACAAACATTCTTTTCTATATGCATCACATCAAGATTGTGACAAAGAATGTTATGTTGCTAATAAGGCAACGAGAACAAAATACTTTTCTTCTTCCATGGTGACCAACTCCCAACTCTATGATCTTCCATTTGTCTCAAAATAAAAGCTCTTAGGTAGATTAGGTAGAGCTCTAAATGCTTGGGTTCCATCAAAATCTCCTTTATTGTATCTTCACTTATGGCTAGGCTCTAACCAACGACAATGACACATAGCAAAACTTTCTACCATAACGCAACCATTTTGAGGGAGTCTCCAAACCGCAACATGGGCATGCATGTTTACCTTTAGTGCTCCAACCAAACAAATTTGCATATGTAGGAAAATCATTAATAGTCCACATAATTGCACCACGCATTTGGAATGACTCTTTTTTATGTGCATCAAAAGTCCTCACCCCAATTTCCCATAATTCCTTTAATTCTTCCACAAGAGGTTGCATATAAACATCAAGGTTAATACTTGGACCTTTTGGACTAGGAATAAGCAATGAAAGTATAAAATTAGGTTGCTTCATACACATCCATGGAGGAAGATTATACGAAATCAAGACAACAGGCCAAGTGTTGTGGGAAGTTGTCCTAGTTTTGAAAGGATTAAAGCCATCAGAAGCCAAACCTAGTCTAACATTATGAGCATCATGAGAAAAATCAGGATATTGACGATTAAAATCCTTCCAAGCAAATGAATCAACTAGATGCCTCAAGAGTCCATCTTTTTTTCAACCATCTTCATGCCATGTCATAGAAGAAGTTGTTTTTGATGATCCAAAAAGCCTCTGTAGTCTAGGTATAAGAGGAAACCAACGAAGAATCTTTACAGGTATCTTTTTTCTACATTCAATGTCATCAGGGTTGCATTTCCATCTTGAGAACTTGCATTTGGGGCAAATTTCAGCATCAGCCAAATCCTTCCTATACAGTATGCATTCATTAGGACAAACATGAATTTTTTCATATGATAGACCCAATCCTGAAATAATCTTCTTTGTATCATAAAATGATTTAGGCAAAGTATTTTCTTTTGGTAATGCATCACTTAATAACTCTAACAACATTGAAAAACTTTTATCAGTCCACCCATTTAGACACTTGAAGTGTTATAAATGTACAAGGAATGACAATTTTGTAAACTTCTTACAACCAGGATAAAGACTTTGGTTTGCCTCCCTTAACAACTTATAAAACTTATCTGAATTATTACCCTTTTCAAATTGTTGAACATTTGGTTCAGTCATGAATGTTTCAAAATCTCCATCCTCAATGTTGACATTTGTATCATCACTCTCATCAATTACATGCATTGCAAACACATCATGAATTAGTGTGTCCATATCATGATCAAACTCCTCTTCTATTTGAAATGTACCCAAAGAACTAGAAGAGCTAGCTTGTTCACCATGAAAGATTCAAGTAACATATCCTTTTAGGAATCCATTACTAATGATGTTTTCATAAACATTCATTCGAGAGCGCCACTTGCAATTGACACATTTGGTACAAGGGCATAAAACTTTTCCATCCTTGGATGATTTTTCAAAGGCAAAATCCAAAAACTTTTCAAATACAAGCCATAATCTAGCCTTGCTTAGGAAGATACTAACTAAAGAAGGATTTTTAATGAAATATAAGTAACTAAAGTAATGAGAAATGAAATTGGGATGTTGAAGAGGTGGGGGTGATATAATAGATAGATAAAGAGTTGTGACTCTCTAACTATAGAGTCTTGATGATTAAGTAGGAGACTCTTTTGTCCCCACTCTGTCACAACAGCAACAAAGAGGTCCATGGCAGTAGCTACTAACACAAAGCATAAATAAAGAACGCCACGACACCACGCTTAACTCCTCCTCTAAATTCTATCTACCTCTCCATCTTTTTATGGCATCCAAAGAGAGAGAAATTGAAAAAATAATGATAAAATAAATAAACATACAGTAACAAATATAAAATAAGTAAAAAAAATAAAACTATTTAACCGATACTATGACTCGACAACTTTTAATAATACTATAGACTATTATAAATTATAGAGAAGTAAATATTTTTCTCCAAAACAATATTTCAAAACATATATCCAAAATCAAGGAGAAGGGTGCCCTCTTTTAAAATTTTATACCTTAATCTAATTAATAGTGAATCCCTATAGCTAGAATTTATCTATATAATTTACTCTTGATCAATTTAAAAGTCCTATTATTTCCTCAATAATTTACTCCTGATCAATTTAAAAGTCCTATTATAGAGAAAAATGAATTGAGGTCACACACACAATTAATGAGGCTAGTGAAGTTTTGTCAAGGAGCTAGGTTGATTGAATTGTCTTTGATGGATGTGTGTGTGAATTGTGAGGAATGCATGCAGGAATAGACAACACAAATTCATGATGGTGCCTTGTGATAAAATCATGAGTACATTATTAGGGAGTCGAGCTTGTTACACAACTAGCACAACTCACCCTCTCAAATCCTCTACTAATTTTTCCTTAACCCCTCCATAACTAAATTTTGTCTCTACTACTTCATGCTTCTGTTAGGATTTCATCTCTCTCTTATAACTGAATTCATAACTACTGTTATTGTGTAACTGATTTCTAGATAGTTAGTTTTAGTTTGTCACTGATCAATTTGAGTTAGTTAGTCGACTGACAACTCTATATAAAGCGTAACACACTATCATTTAATGGAATAGTTCATTTTATGTGCCAAATCTCTCAATAGTTTGGCCTAACTTCGACTCTTTGCGGTTATACACATTTGTAACAGGCCTATCATGCAGGAATCCATAATACATCTTATAATGGACTAGATGCTGACACAAAAATCAAAGGACATTATATTGCAATTTGATTAATGTATTCTTTATAGTTAGGTAAATAATTGATCTTACTTGACATTTGTATAAGAGCTTTTTCCTTGAAATAAATTTAAAGAAACAAGATGATAACAGTGGAATGGAGCTTAACTAAATAAAAGAAAAAAAAACAACTATAATCACCCTACTGGTTAATTCCGACATCTACTCTAATGCAAAGTAGAAACTATACAAAATTCAGGAAGAACTACATGAACTCTATTAGATCAAGATTGATAAATCGCTTTGCTCATCTTAAAGGAAAACCCATCACATCTAAACTCCAATATTGTTTGTGTATATCATTGCCTATTTCTAGTTTATAGCATATTAGTTCAAGTCTCTACAACCTGATGAGTGATAATTTCAAGTGAGTCTGTCACTCATCTGTCTTATAACACATTATCTGTACAATAGTTTATCACTTTACACTAGTAGTGGTGGCTGATGAGTTACAATAATAATAAGTTTCAGATAACTTCCATTGGAACAATAAAATCATGTTCACACAGCACAACATACCTCAGGTGCCATCCAACGGTAGGTTCCAGTTTCTGTAGTCATCATTTCAGTCACAGATTCTTCTCTCGCTAGACCAAAATCAACAAGTTTAACTGACTTCTGGTTTTCTGTGAGCAACAGATTGTCTACATGACAACAATTTGAAAATAATTATTCTAGTGAGTCGAACTGTCAATATTAGAATTCATTTGTATAAACCTATATTTCAAACATTAATGTAAAAAACTACTATGATTAGCTATCACATTAAGTTAACAGTTTCCTCTTCATGATTTGCAAAAAGATAGCAAAGAAGTTTCACATAAAATTAGAATCATGTAGAGGGAAAATTGGCTACTAAAAATAGCATTACAGGACATAAGCTACAACCGGATAAATTTATTGAGCACACTGCCAGCATTACAAGAAATAACAATTTTAAGGTATCAATGCTCCTAAAGCGCATTCTAATTTTTAAATAAGAAAGGAGTTTCTTTTGTTCCTTCAATAACATACATGACTAACTTTCAACTTTCAAGTACCAAGAGTCAAAATTTAAAACATCCCATTATTATATGAACAAATTCATAGAGACATAAGGAAGAAAAATAACTCCAGGACAAAATTCCAAATAGTATTTATGCCATCAGTCACACCAATCACTCAAGGTTTTCTATTTCAATTTTCATGTTCTGTTGAGTTGAGTCTGTTACACTAATTAAGAAACATGGAGAAAGAAATCACCACTTAACAAAACATGTAATAATTGAATAGAAGCACAACATAATATACTACTACTAATCAGTAAAACAATCCCTCACCCCCATCCAAGCATACAAATAACATTGAAAACCAAAAAAGGAAAATTCACCTCGAAATAGCAAAAGAGAAGAAGTTCAAAAGTAGAGTTGTTGCGGCTGTTAGCAAAATTCACCTAAAAAATTCAATGCAGCATCAAATAAGGACAACAAAACTTTTAAAATGCAATCAAACTCAATTTAAACCTATTGCAAAGCAAATTTAAAATGCAATCAACCTCAATTGAGAAAAACAGATCCATATAAGAGAAAACAATTGGAATAAAAAAGTCAATGAAATTTTACCTGATTGAAATCAAAATCTATAGTGATGCAGCGAGAAATCAAAGACAGAGATGCAGAATGTGAGTGATGCAATGAATTAGCAATGTGTTTGTAGATCTAACAGCAATGTGTTTGCAAAAACGCTCAACCTTGTTAAAAACGCCGAGACATTTCACGGAAATGGAAAAAAGGATTCAAACAGTATGGACCACTACAACTACAACTATGACTACTTCAAACAACTAAATCAATGGTAGTAGAAATAAAAAAAAATGAAGAAATAAACAAAACTTGACAAAGAAATAATTGAAAGTAGATTAGAGAATGATGATACAGCAAAGCTTGGAAGTTAAAAGAGGTGAAGATGGTGAATCAAAAGATCATGTATGCAACATTGAGTAGGAATGGGATTCGAAAGGGAAGAAGTAGAAACCCATCCTCTCGCTTCTCGTTGTCTCTCCCAAATACACTTTACTCTTTTTGTTTTTGTTCTTCAACGTTCTTTCTTAATCAGTGCACTTTACTCTTTTTATTTTTTCTTTATTTTCTTTCTTAATTTTATTATTACTGAAGCCTTATAACATTATTATTAATAATAATTAGTTGTTATCCTTTTTATTTAATAATCTGAATTTTATACTATTTTTAATTTGATTAATTATTTTTAATATGAATTCTATACTGTTTTTTTTATATTAGTTCACTAATTAATAGTTTGTGAAATAATTTATTTTTATTTTGGAAACTAATCCTATAAGTTAATTAGAATTTTTTTTGTAGTGTAAATATCCATAGGTAGATGTATTTTAAAGGTTTTACATACATCAAATAATCATAGACACAAGGTTTTGAAAGTTTTTACTTAGACTATTTGTTTGTAGATAAAAGTCTTTTTTAAATTAAATTTTTATTATATTATTACAAAATTTTACCCATACTAAACATTCATTAGTAAAAGTATTTTTTTTTTTTTTAGTTTTACCTACAGAAAAATATACTCATAGGTAAAAATGCTCGTAGGCATATGGCTCTTTTCTTGTAATGTCTGTAGGTAGATGTATTTTAAAGGTTTTACCTACATCAAATGGTCATAGGTACAAATTTTTTAAAGTTTTACCTACACTATTTATTTGTAAGTAAAAGTCTTTTTTAAATTATATTTTTATTATAGTATTATAAAAAATTTCCTACATTTAATATTTGTAGGTAAAAGTATTTTTTTAGTTTTACCTACAAAAAAATATATCTGTAGTTAAAAGTGCCCATAGGCATATGACTATTTTTTTGTAGTGATATCTCGTGTCAGTTAATTAATTAGACACGTGACATCTATCAATGTCAGGTGACTCATTAACGAAATTCACTAGCAGGGACTAAAAGTCAAATGAAAAAAAAAATACTTTAGGATCAAAATTAATTAAATAAAACACCAGAAAAGATACCCCTATTCATATTACAAAATTGGAATAGTGTTCTTCAAAATTGACAATCCTAGATAGGTTGGGGGTTTGAACAGGCAGTTGCTATTTACGCTTCTCCTATTTACTAGCACACTCCCCTTTTGGCCACTTTAACTCTTTGTATTTTGAATATGCTCTCCCAACATTGATCCATATTGCTCCTTCGTCACGTGTCTTATTAAAATTGCTCATCTTCTTCTTTGATTGTTTTAAGTTCTTCATCAAATTTAGCACTACCTCTCTTTTCATTACTGTGATTTCCAGTTCTCCTACCTATTCATGAAAGCATCATCAATACATTTATATTTATTGTTTAAGGCGAAGTTCACCAATCATTCAAGATATTATGAAGTGATTCAAGAGCATTACATCATTCATGGTCCCAACCAATAATTCCGTGACTCATAGATAATCATATATACCCTTATTAAATTAAATATATATTCATTAAATTAAATATATGTTCAATAATGATTTAAAAGAGAATAGTGATGATTTTCTTATGAGATAGTTACTTTTAGGCTTAATATCACTTTTGCTTCATTATATTTTACTATTTTTGTGTTTTGTATATTACATTTTAAAAATTTATTCCAATCATTTAAGTTTTCAAAATGTATTCTTTCGGTCATTTATTTCATTTTCTACTGTTATTGTTTCATTAATTTGTAATTTTTGAACTTTTTAACATCGCTATATGTATAACCGACGTAAAATGTGTAAATTTAAAATCATTCACCAAGCATTAACATTCTTAAAAAAAAAAAAAAATGAAAAAATGATACATTTTGAATATTTAAAAATAAAAATGATATATTTTGAAAACTTAAATACTAGAATAAAACTTGTAAAACATAATGTACCAAAATGTAAAACCAATAAAATGGACCAAAATTTTTGTACACGATAACAAAATGTAAAACCAATAAAATGGACCAAAATTTTTGTACACGATAATAAGATAATAAACTGATTTGTTTAAACTCATTTAATTAAATAAACACTTATTTTAATAAAAATAGCTTAGTGACTCATGTTAAACATAGATAAATTATTTTAGTTATTGATAATATTATTTATTAAAATATTAAATAATTTAAAATAATATATTTTAATATATATAATAATTTTTAAATTTATAGAATAACATAATAATTAAAAACTTATAATAATGTGTTAAACATTTAAACATATTATAATTTAAGGTTATTTTAATATAAAATTTATGAAATGTGCTAAAACAAATTCATTAATTAATTTGTTTCCAAATTACTTAGTTTATTTTAATAAATAATTTAGAAAGGTCTTCTAATTTATTTTTTCAACATTCTTTGATTAAATTCCATTCTAATTAAAGAATATATTTTCTTTTCAGAAGGTTTTTGGACTTGCAAAACCAATTAAGGTTTTTCGACCTATAGTCCGTACACCTAAAGGTGTAAAACTAGTTGAATTCAAATGGGTCTTTGTGTAAAAGAAAAATGAAAATGGATGTTGTTACAACCTACTTGTATGGGTCTCTAGATAATGAAATTTACATGAAACTCCCTGAAGGATTCAACTTGCCCAATAAAACATCTTCTAGAGAAGAATACTCAATTAGGTTGAACAAGTCCCTCTATGAAGGGATGAAGAACTACTTGGTCTTGAAGTACCATATCTTAGTGCTATAAGGGCATTGATGTATCTTGCAAATTATACACGACTCGATATATCATTTGTAGTTAATCTGTTAGCAAGATATGGTAGGTGACAAACGGGATATCTTTTATATGCGGTGGTACAGCCATTTCATGGCAGTCTGTGAAACAAACCATAACCGCAATGTCATCTAATAATGCAGAAATTATAGCATTGCATGAGGCAAGTCGTGAATGCGTTTGGTTGAGATCTATGATCCAACATGTACTAGATACATGTAATTTATCTTCAGGGAAAATGACACCGACGATCATATATGAGGACAACGTTGCATGCATCGCTCAATTGAAGGAAGGAAATATTAAAGGAGACAGGACAAAGCATATTCTACCAAAATTCTTTCTAATTCAGGATCTTCAAAAGAAGGGTGATGTAGATGTTCAACAAGTTAGTTCGCGTGAAAATTTAACAAATTTATTTACAAAGTCATTTCCAAGGAAGACTTTTGAACAACTAGTTCACAAGATTAGACTCCGTCGACTTAAAGATTGTCAACAAGAGGGGGAGAAATAAATATGTTCTACACTCTTTTTTCCTTCATCATGGTTTTATCTCAATGGGTTTTCCAGACAAGGTTTTTAATGAGGTAGACTATGACGTATAGAAAGATGTGTACTCTTTTTCCTTCACTAGATTTTTATTCCATAGGGTTTTTTCTAGTAAGGTTTTAATGAGGCATAAGCTAAAGTAATGGACACCAAATGGGGAGTGTTATGAATAATATATTTATAATAGTTGTCCATATCTATTAGAATATTTTATTGTAATCTTATTCTGTTACTTTTCGTTACACTTTCTATTACATTTTGTACTTATAAATAGGTCACACTTATTGAGGAATAACATACTTCACATTTCTCACTTTACTCTGACTACTTGAATTCTTCTTCTTCTATATTCTCTCATTCCCTCGTTATTTATAACATACATTAGATTTAGTTTCTATATTTTAATAATTTATTAGGCTAGGAAAACTACAAAACTAACCTTATCTAATTTTTTGACACCTATCAAATGTGTGAGGATAGATTTGTCCTTTCGCTGCATTGCTATTTTTTTCATTTGTCTGATAAAAAGAACTCTTTGCATAAATATCAACGAGACACATGTCATTTTTTTTTCTTTCTCTTTTTGTTTTTACAAATATTTTTACTTTTTTTTAACATGTTTCTCCTTTTCTTTTCTTTTCTTTTTTTACGCTTCTTATTTTCTTCTTTTCCTTTTATGTTTTCTTTTTACATTTTTTTCTTTCTTTGTTTCTTACATTTTTTTTCTTTTTATGTTTTTTTCTTTGTAATTACACTTTATTATTATTATTAGTAGTGAAAACACATGCACTTATTTTTTTTTTCATTGTATCAATATAATTTTTTGCCAGTATTAATAACATACATCATATTAGTAACTGCATTTTTTTTTCGTTGTATCAATATATATAATGCCCAACTTTCAACTTTTGTTTTTTGAATACAAATTTCTTACTCAAACAAAATTTTTATTTTTTATTATATTTATACCACTCACTTGAAATTATGGATATTTATTAGATATATACAAAATAATAAATCCAAGAAATAATATTATTCATCTTTTTTACCATAAAGTAAACAAAAAAAATGATAAGAAAATAAAAAAAAAGAAGTTACTATAACAATGACATTCAAATTTTACATGAAACTAAAATCTAAAGTAAAACTTAATACAAATAATCATAGGTAATAGATAACAAATAACTTATAAAATTAACAAAAACTCATATATTACAATGTCATACTGAAAAACTTCACTTTTGTTAATTTGTTGGCAACCTCTATTTCTATTGGAACCTACACCATATTACAATAATCATAATAATTAATAATAATAAAAAAAGAAATCCTTAAATATGACAAACAAAACAATAAGGAGAAAAATAATTATAAGAAAATTATAAAAATGAAATAAAAAATATAAGAAATAGGAAAGTAACAACAAAAAAACAAAATAATTAAATAAACTCTAAATTTCTAAAACAAAAAATAATTTTAAACTATGTTTTAAAACTTCCTTTATTATTGAAATTTTAAATCTTAATTTGATTTTAGATTTAGATTTATTAATTTTATAACAGAAATTGATTTTAAAAATGTCCATATTCACGTATATCTGGAATTCATGGTAGTTATGTAACTATGCAAGTTCATGACCGATCATTTTGGTTAAATGAAAAATATTTTTAAAAGGAAAAGTATGTAAACCAAAAACCAAAATTAAAAAAATGTCATCTTGTTGCTGAAAAATGAAAACTCATTTTTTTAAGATATTAATTTTAAAACTGAAACTGATGAAGATTTTTTTTAAGAAAAAAAATATTGTAAATAGTTTTATAAAATAATAAGTTTTAACAAACAATTTTACAAAAATTCAAAAATTAAAACAAAATAAATTTAAATTGAAAAAACTGTACTCTTTTTGCTGTAAAAATAAAACTGTTATCTTTGTTGTTGTTGTTGTTGTTAATACAGGCGCTGTTGTACCTGTGTGTCCACATTTTTTATGTCATTATTGTATTTTATTATAGTAATTTGTTAAAAAAAAATATGCATTTATATTTTTTATTTTGTTAAATTATGATAATGTTATGCATGTATTTCTGCAATAATATTTCGTTATTACTTTTTTTGTATTAGTATGAATATATGATTATAAAATTTATTAATTTTTCATTAATGTTAATATAATAATATTAATATACTTTTTTTTTATTATATGTTTTGATTGTCATATTGTTTAATGATCATAATACACACATTAAAGATACAAATGTTAAAATTGAAACATGTATAGGAGTATTCTAATTTATAGCATATATATTATTATATTATAAAAAATAAAAGAAACTTTTATATATATTTATTTAAAAAATGCTAAATGGTAACTGGTTTATTTTTACTATAATTTTTCAAAAGTCATATCTACAATGATTTCTTAGAAATTAAACTCATTAAATATTTTATTAAAAATGTACACAATTTACTAATTTAAATGAGAGTCTTTAAAAGTGAAATTTACATGTTGAATGTAATTTTATGATAACCATTTTAAGATTACATAATATAAACAACATATCAATGTGGAATATAATTTAGTCAAGGATCTTATAAAAATTATAATCTTCAATAATTATAATTTGAAGAGGATGGACATGTGAGAGAGAGGGATCTTGTAATATAAAATTATAATTTTCAACGATTCACGCATATTTTAAATTTTGACTCATTGATTTGATTGATTTAAATGAATAATAATTTTACGTATTTATATACCTAATTCAAATGTGTAATAATATTGTGATTTATAATGTGAACATTGAATAAAATTAGTTTGCTAAGTATAATAATTTGATTGAATTTGAATGTAAAAAAAAAATATTCAAATTCTTTTTTTATTATATTAATTTTAGAAGTGTACTATTTCCATTTTCATAAATATTTTATGTTGTTATATTTTTATATATTAAAAATAATATATATTTTATGATATTTTATTATAGATATTAACATATAAATTAATTTTGTTAATTACTTTAATTGTAAATTTTTTTTATTGTTGTTTATGGTTGATTTAATAGTTGATTATTTGTCTAGTTGGATGTTACAATGATCACATTGAAAACAACTTCACTTATTGTTAATTTGTTGGCAATCTCTATCTTGATTGGAACCTACATTCATATATTACAATAAGTCAATAATCATAAGAATTAATAAGAAAATAAACAAATCACCCACTAATTTTTAAAATAATAAATATATATATATATATATATATATATATATATATATATTCTTAATTTAAGTTTATTAAATAAAATAGTTAAATGTGACAAACAAAAGAATAGTGTGAAAAATAATTAAAAGAAATTTCCAAAAACAAAGTAACAAATATAAACAATAGAAAAGTAACCGCATAAAAAAAACAAAAAAAAAACTCTAAATTTATATTAAAAAAAAAACTAAGTTTCCTTCTTATTTTTTTAATTTTAAAATTTTTTTTAATTTTAGATTGTAACATAAAAATCTTGCATGTGGATCAAACTTGTGAAATAATCTTGTTATTAAATAAATAATATTAAGTTAATATCTTAATCTTTAAAAAAAATCAATTTTATTAACTAAAAACCACTTATATTATTTAATTTTATCTTACTAATAAGTTTAAAATTGTGCAGTAACTAACCATTTTGGATAAATGAAATATATTAAAAGAATAAAAAAGTTAATTATAAAATTTAAAATTGATGATTTAAAATTCTGTAATATTTAAGTTAATTTAAAATTGAAATTAAAAAACAAACCAATGATCTCATTTAAAGTAAATTAAGGGATAGAATAAAAAAGTTAGTTATAAAACAAATGGGTACATAACATGAATGTGGAAGAAAAAACTAAGAAAAAAAAAAGGTTCACCAATCTATGGGGTTTACCTATTTTATGTTAGCAAATAGGGAAGGTTTTCTTGATGCATAATTCCATCTTAGGGGTTCATCATCATTCTTTCTTTTTTCCTGGATAGGCAAGAAACTAAAATTAAATGGTGAATACATTATCAAGACTATTAAAAAATATATACAGCATTGAAAAAACTAAGCAGAGAAGTACCTGAATTTTCTGTCAGAAATCTTGAATGCAACAAGTACAAAATTGGAGAGAAAACAAAACAAACAAACCTTTTTGGTAAGTTTTGTTAAAAAACAAATAGTAAATGAGAAATGATGAGGAAGATAGTATTTTCTCATCAAATTTACCTTTCGACTGACTTATTACAAAATATGATGAAGAAGGAAAAGAGTTCCACATAAAGGAAGAAAGAAAAAAGTTATGATCTTTTAGAATTTCATGGGAATGGTATTTTATAGGGCTTTCAAAATTTGGAGAGCAAGTCATACACATTGAGTGAGTAGTAGTTATTGAGCATTTCACGTAAACATCTCTAAGAGAATGGGCAGTTACACTCTCAAGCACACTCACTTTTTTTTAATTTATAATTTTTTTTATTTCATTTTATTTTATTTTGTTAGTGGGGTAGTTATGGGTAATTACACTTTGAAGCACACTCACTTTTTTTTTAATTTAATTTAATTTTGTTAATGGGATAGTTATAGTGTACGTTCACCTTTAGGAAAGTGGAAGGAATAGTTAGTGGGTTAACTTTGTGTATGTATTTTTTTTTTCATTTTTTTCTATTTTATCCTTTGCTAAAAATATAAAATGAAAGGAATGTATTTTTATAGTTGCATGTTCATTCACATGATGACCATTTTCAACTAAAGCATCTATGTTCATGTAATTATATATTCATCAAAAGAATTAGGGAAAAAAAAAACCAAAAGAGGAGAAAGGAAAACAAGAAGCAGAAGAAAATAAAAAAATGCAAACAAAAAAAATGGGAAAAGAAAAAACCTTTACTTGTGGGGTATGCGATTACTTGTTATATGTAAAATGCATCATCACTTTTGTGTTTTCTCTTCCCTATTGTCTCTTCCTTCTTAATGTATTGTTTGCTTTGTCTATACAATAATGTTTTCATTATCCATCAAAGACAACTATTACTAAAGAGGTAGGAAAAAAAACAGAGATTGGTTCCTTACTTCATCATCTAGAGACAATTTTAACACAAATGTTCTTTATTATGAAGATCCACATGCAACAAAGTTCATTTCCTCATCCTCTAATACTTTCCTGAGTAACATAATATGGTTAGATCATATTAAAATATAAAAAATTAGAATAAGATAATACAAAAATAAAATTTCTTCCAACCGAGATTTTTTTCAAACAATGTAACATGCACATCACACAAAATCATTTATATAGATTCTAATGATTAGTTTTTCCAATTGAAGCTACTAACAAAGCAAAAAGTAATATATTCACACTAAGAGAGATTCTTTATACAATTTGAAACTAGAAAAGAAAAGGGAGAGATTTCCTTGTCACATTGAAGAATGAATGAGTAAATATAGTTATGGACTTACGGGCTTTTGAAGAAGTGAGAGATTTTCTACCTGAACAACAACTACTATTAAGAAAGTGGATGGTTACATTTTTACGGTTTTTATTTTTAATATTTGTTTTTATTTTATCCTTTAAAAAATATATAGATATACTTCTTTCTCGAAGAAGTTACCCCAATTTATAAGGAAATTGTGGAGAACTAAGAAAAACCAAAAGTGATCAAATAAATTTCTATATCATCAAAGAGATTAAGTAAAGGAAGTCAGAGAAGGGAGAACCTCTGGTAGATATTTCTATAAACATTATGGATTTGACTAAGTCCTTTTGACTCTCTTAAAGAATTAACAGAGTTTGATTAAAGTGAAAATTAATATCCAAGATCTTATAGTGTAATTTCTTATATGATAAATGTTAATAATTTACACATTTGAGTAAAATTATGCTAGCATCTATCTGGGCATAAAACCAATCATATGGAGCATGTGGCTCAATCTCATGTGTGTTGGATGTTTTGATTAAATCAAATAAAATATTAATAACTAAAGAGCACATTATGTCAGATTACCGAGAGAAGGGTTCTAAGGAATATTTAAATTGTACCTTGTATCATAGTGTATCTCCATCAACGTATTAGGACAAATGTATTCTTATTTTGTATTTGTTTTTACTTTTTCATTAAATAAATAATATTTTTAGATTTGGTTATAACATAATCAAGCTTAAGTTGAATGTATTGATATATTTTCTATGCTATCAATTTATTTGTATGATTAATTAAATAATAAATAAATTATTTAAGAAAATATTTAAGAATGTTTATTGATATATGTTTTTTTAATACATTACTGATGGAAATGAAAAATTGAAGGTAATTACTGACGCCAAAATCTGTAGGTAATTATCGACGACACAATCTGCAAGTAAATCTATAGATAATTATTGACAGATAATGCACAAGATTGACAAATTTTATCCATCGGTGATTACTTACAAGGACAATAAATTAGTCGATCACATTTTCGAGCAAATTACTAACATATTTTTGTTTGTTGGAAAATTTTCTTTACTGATAGATTTTCTTACTTATCGACGGATTATAACCATCAGTAATTGCAAAATTTTTTATAGTGAATTAGTCTCACATTTCTCTTGTTTCTTCATCTCTCTCTAACACCTTTCCTAATCCTTCTAATATTTATTTATACTAATAACAATTAATTCCTAACAGCTCAATTATCTAATTATTTGACTGCATCTTATTGTATCTTATTTCATTTTTCATATAAATATAAGATTAAACTAATAGAAGATAAAACAAGTATTTTATTTTACCTTACCTTATCTTATCTTATCTTCTCTATTCTTATCAATTTTTTCAAAATAAATATTTATTTATTTATTTGGGATGTTACATGCTACAACTTCAAACATTGTTGTAAGCTTGAAATCACCCCTACAAAATTGACCTTTTCATGCTACTAAACAATTTTTTCATCCTTAATGCCTACACTCAATGCTACCTAGCATACCTGGAGCATCACATCATATATTATTTGATCTAGAGTCTTTTATGTCTTTAAAACCTGTCTCTTCTATATATGACTGCTGATGACACTTCAATGTCATTAGGAGGCATTGGATCTATCTCCACCTCTATTTTGACTCTTTTAGATATTTACTATATTTCAAATCTCACTTTGAATTTTGTATCTATTGGTCAACTATGTGATTTAGGTTACTCAGTCATGTTGTCTTCTATTCATTGTTTTGTGTAGGATCCTCAATCCGAGAGGCTGCTTGGGACAAGTTGTAAACAGTGGGGATTATACGCGTTGGATGAGCTTAATGTTCCAAATATCGTTGCTTCCATTATTGATTTGCCATCTTTTCAATTAAAGTCTTCTTCATCTAGTTATTACTTATGGCATTCCCATCTTGGACATGTTTCGTCCTCTAGATTAAAATACTGAGCTTCTACTCAAGCTTTAGGAAAGTTGCAAACTAGTGATGTTTTTTATTGTTGTGGTTGCAAACCAACTAAATTTATTGCTTTACCTTTTGGTAAAAGTGTGTCAAGTTCTACTACATCCTTTGACTTGGTTCATTTTGATGTATGGGGCCATTACTAGTTCTTACCAAAGGTGAATCTCAATATTATGTGTTGTTTATTGATAATCATACTCATTTTTGTTGTGTGTATCTTATGAAACATCATTCTGAATTTTTTTGATATTTACTATATGTTTCGTGCTTTAGTTAAAACTTAACATAAATATGTTATTAAGTATTTTTATGTGATTTTGGTGGTGAGTACACTTCTAATATATTCTTTGAATTACTTGCTTCAGATGACACTCTTCATTAAACCTCTTGTATTGATACTCCTCAACAAAATAGTGTTTCTGAAAGAAAACATTGACATATTGTTGAAACTGCTTGTTCCCTTTTGCTATCTTTCTCAGTTCTTAATGAATTTTGGGGTGTAGTTGTTCTTATTATTGTCCATTGAAGGACGTGTGTTGACACGCCGTCCAAAGAAACTAAGTTCCCTAATAAATTTTGTAATATAAGGCTAACTCGGGTCATTTTCTCAAAGATACAATTTATTAAACACCTTGCATTCAATTCAAAATAGGGGGGATTTTGTGTGATTTTTAGAAATTTAAAGCAACCAAACAACTTAAATCAATAAACAAAAATAGAATCAAAGAGATACAACTCAAGAGTCTATGCTTATGGAGAAATAATCACAGTTACAACGAAGATAGATGAAATTCATGCTCATGAGATTCTCAATAATACGAAATTTAAGGCAATCACCTCACATTTATTCAGAAAAATTCGGATTACTATCGCATTCCTAATTTTCCCAAATTCACGCACGTATCATATTAAACCACAATCAATTGATTGCAATTGACCCAAATTCAGATTTCAATTCCCTAATCTAATCATTATCATACATTAAACAAGGAAATTGAAAATTAGAAAAAGGGGAAAAAGGGTTTTCATGAGCAAAATTCGAAATTGAGAATAGAGGAACTCATATTTACTTACAAGCACATGATTCTTGGGTTGCAAAAGGATTTAGCCTTCCATGAAGATCTTCATGGGGGCTACCATGGAGCTGCACGAAAAGGAGGGAGAAAGGGGAAAGAAGAGAAGAAAAGAGAGGAGAAAGAAGAGAGCCTTTTGATTCTTAAGGTAAGATTTTTATCAAATGAAGTAGTGTTTCTTGCAAAAGGGGAAAAACTAAATATATAATAGACTAAAACCATGGTCCCCCACAAGAGGGCTGAAACCCACTAAATAAAAGGCTACCTTAACTAATTAAAATGACCAAATGGTCCCTAGTTACAAACTAAAATGCAGAATTATTACAAGTACAGGACTGTAACATTGAATCCAAAATTTGACCCCTGAAAAGTTTGAATTGGAAAATTATTGTGAGAGAAGAATTTGTATATCTCCTCATTATCTTTCAAACAAGACAAAAATAATCAAAATCGGAGACTTGTGTCAAAATTTATGGGCTGCACAAGGGACAGTATCAAAAACATCAATACAACGTGATAAATAGCAATTTTAGACACTTGGATCCAAAACGACCAAATCTCATAAAACTCAGCTAAAGTGGTCAAAATGAGGTATAAAAACATGTCTAGACTATGCTAAATGCAACTCCAGACTATGCTAAAATACACTTTATCATCCATGCTATTAACAAAATCTAATCTTCTATTACCTTAGGTTTGTCTCCCTTCCAAAAGTTGTATGGTTGTGTTCTTGATTACTCTTCTTTGAAGGTTTTTGGCTCCACTTGTTTTGTTCTTCGTCCCCATGTAGAACGTAGTAAATTTTTTTCCTGTTCTGCAATATGTATTTTTCTTTGTTATGGGATGGTCAAAAGGGTTATTGGCCTCCATTCTTTCCTTCCAATATCCAAAGTTCTCTCCTTTGAAGATTGGTGACTTGTAGATGGATTGAATTCCCTTCTCCATTTCTTTGTGTTATATAATAACTTTGTACATGTGAAGATAGTTTATCAAAGACTAGGTTCTGATTCCAACTGAAATATACAAAGACATACTAGAAAGGGGGTTGAATAGTGGGTTAGTAAAAATACTTTAAAGATTTTTGCAGTATGACTTAGAAAGATATTGCCTTACTAAAAGATATATGATATTTTTCAAATAAGCTAATATATCTTATCAAGACAATGAGTTTTGAAAGCTTTTCAAAGAAGCACTAAGTGCAAAGATGAATAAGTGAAAGCTTAAGACAACAAGAATAAAATACTTGTTTTATACTAATTCACTCAATCTTGAGTTACATCCAATTATCCTTTAACAACTATTAAAGGGTTCCATTATAATCAACCTACTTACAAACAAGTATTCTATACTGCCACTCCTGGCTTACAAGTATTCTTCATGCCACTACTGGGTATAAGTATTCTCTATGCCACTTCTAGCAATAAGTATCAATCTTCCCTTGAGATTATACTTTCCCAAGTATTCTTTAATCACTAAGCCACTCCTGACTTTCTATTCAAATGAATGAATGAGATTCAATAACTCTCAAAGAGAGAATATATAAAAGATTTGAATCTCTAAGAGCTTAAAAGAATCTAAGTGTGTTTTTCTCTCAGCTCTTGCTTTCTATTAAGACTTTGAAGGTTACTTCTCACTTTTCTCAGAATGTTTAGAGCTAGAATGTTCTCTTGATTAGTCTTTCTTTTGTTATTTGTTCGTTGTTTTTTTTTTTTTTTAGCATGGAAGCTTCTATTTATAGGAGAGCTTCATGGATTTGTTGAAGTTTTTGGATCCCTTGTGAGATGGTTGAGTATTGAAGTAGTTTTACTTGAGTCAATCGAAAGGAACACGTTTCTGTCACCTCACTACTCTTCTATAGCTTTTCCATAGGTCTGCTCTATTGTACTTTTTTCTGATAAAAATTATTTTTAGCTGTACCTATTCAAACTTCAACATTAACGAGACTAATAGATAGAAATACGAGTAATAAGTAAAAAGTTACACAATGATATCTTCCTCTCTATCTTTT
Organism: Amphicarpaea edgeworthii; assembly: GCA_014843725.1. NCBI lineage: Eukaryota > Viridiplantae > Streptophyta > Magnoliopsida > Fabales > Fabaceae > Amphicarpaea > Amphicarpaea edgeworthii. Next base: position 7,665,818 of record CM026329.1, read on the forward strand.
TAGGGACAATGGTCTTAAAGTCAAATGTATAAAATGATTAAGTTATATTATCATCTGGTATCAATGTAGGTTCGTTTGACGAGAAAACTCAATCTGTCTATTAGACAAGACTTTTTCCATTTGTACCTTGAAAACATTTTTCATCTGTACATTGGAAATATTTTCCATTTGTACATTAGAAATTTTTTTCGTCTGTACATGGAAATCTGTTCCATCTGTTGATAGAACTATTTTCCGCCTATTGACAAAACTATTTTTCTTTTGGTCACTACATGAACCATTCGTCTGATTAGAACACTTTGGATGCTAAGTTTTGTATAAAATATTTTCAGACGCATAATCATAAGAATGAGAGTTAGAGAGATTATACCATTCGTCTGTTGTGATTTTTGGTTTCTTGAAATTTCTCAAGAATAAATCATTAGTTTGGTCAATATTATCACACTTGTTATCATCAAAATTAATCAAGCAATTAGGGGCCAAACATCATCCAATGTCTTGGTTCAGATAGGTGATTCCCATGACCCTAATATTGAAAATCGTAGGGTTGATATTGCTCCTTCTGTAGGTCCACATGTCCCCATGATTTCCCAAATACCTCCTATGGTTGTTGATCCTCCTCCTCCTTGTTATTCTACTCGCATTCGTAAGTCCACTCAACTACCAAACTTTGTTTATTCCACGTATTCTCATGCTTTTGCTTCATTCCTAACCATTATTCACAATTTATTTGGGCCTTCTTCGTATAAAGAAGCTATTCTTGATCCCCTTTGGCAACATGCTATGTTAGAGGAACTTTCTACTTTGCATAAAATAGCTACTTGGTACCTCTTCCACCAAGAAAACATGTTATTAGGTCTAGGTGGGTTTACAAAATCAAAACAAAGTTTGATGGGTTAGTTGAGCGTTACAAAGCTCATCTAATTGTTAAAGGTTTCTTCTAGGAATATGGTATGAATTATGCATAAACTTTTGCTCTAGTTGCCAAGATGACTACCATTCACACCCTTATTGTAGTGGTCTCTATTTGCCAGTAACATATTTTTCAGATGGATGTTAAAAATGTGTTCTTAAATGGTGATATTCAAGAAGAGGTCTACATGATGCCTCTACTAGAAGTTTCTAATAATTAGTGGGAGGTGTGTAAGTTAAAGAAGGTTCTCTATGGTCTCAAACAAGCTTCACGAGCTTGGTTTGAGAATTTCTTAGTTGTGATTACATCTCTTGGCTTTCATTCTAGTCATCATGATTCTGCATTGTTTGTGAAAACCTTGTCTCATGGCCGTATTGTACTTTTATTATATGTTGATGACATGATTATTATAGGGGATAATGTTGATGGGATTGTAGAGTTAAAACTACAATTAGCAAAATAGTTTGAGATGAAGGATTGTATTTTTTGGGAATTGAAGTTGCATACTCTCCTAGAGATTATCTTCTTTCTCAATCTAAGTATATTTCCAACATTCTTAAACATTCTTGTCTTACTGATACTCGAGTAGCAATCACCCATCTTGAGCTTAATGCAAAATATGTTTCCTATGATGTTGTTCCTTTACTTGATCAAAATGGATGGATCGGATCAAAATAATTCATTAATCCATTTTGACCCATTAAAAAATTATTTAAAAAATCTGATCCATTTGATAAAGATCCAATTTGATTCATCCATTAACACTTTTTAAGGGATGGCATCCAATCCATCTAGAAAAAAGAATTATTTTTTAGCCAAAAAAAAATTATTATTTTAAAATATTTTCTCTATTCGTCTCTCCAATAATATTGAAATTCATTGTCAATGAGTAATCAATTTGCCAAGCGTAATGTTCAACACACATATATGTTATAATTTGAGATTTTTACTTTATCTTTAACATTATGTTATTTGTTTCTACTCAAAAGAGCACTCAACAATTGTAACTTAATGACATTGCTTATTCTATAGCTTAGTTATGATTACTTGTCTTTTGCTTTGTCTAATGAGAGGCTTCATAATTTTCCTATTTAAGGTCTCATTATAACAACTTTGTGTATGTAGCATTGTTGAAATATATCAAATCAGTTTTGTTCATCTATTCTTCCCTTTCCTATGTTTATCTTCTATTCCCCTTCTATGCCTTTGAAATATATCAAATACAATTTTTTGTTTTAGGATTTTGTCTCTAAATACTCTCAAGATTGTGTAGAGTTTCTTGTTATCATGTACACATTGTTGCTCTCATAGTGAATGAAATAGATTTTTTGCCTATTTCAATTTCTTTATATAAATATTTAAAATATAAATTTAAGAACAGTTTATATATAAGTTGGATTGATTTTGATCCATTAAATATTGATTAGTGGATCTATTGGATTTTGAAAATTAGTGGATGGATCATTAACTATCCATGAAATTAAATGGATGCATTGGATCCAATCCTTTTGATTTTTTTTCTTTTGGTAGTGTATGGATTTAAGTGTGGATGGATTGGATGGATGATGAATAAATGGATTCATTTGCCACAACTACTTGATCCCACTTTATATCATGCATTGGTTAGCAACTTGGTGCATCTCACCATCACTAGTAGGCATGACAACAAGACGGGAACGAGGATGAGTTTATGATCCCTTGTCCCCATCCCTGCTCCCCCAAAACGGCCCTTGTCCCTGTCCCCATCAGTGTCCCTAGCGGGGATTGGGCATACCCTACCCGTCCTTATCCTCGTCTCGTTATTTTGTTTTTCATAAATAATTTTTTAACATAATTTGTATAAGATATTTAACAACACATACATAAAAAGAAATCAAAATTTTAAGAAATTATACCAATATTTAACAACAATTCAATAATATATTAAATCACTAACATAAATTCAAAATACACTACTAGTTACATGAACCTCAAACAAATATCTTAGTTCATCAAATTGTAATCAAATATTGAAATCACATAATTAAATTAAAAGTCCACACAAAAACATTTATAAAATCTTGCAAATGTTGAGTGATGTCAAGCGTTATGAAGCTCCAATTCACCTATATTTATAAAAATTATAAATTAGATATATACAATGAAATTGCAACTTTCTAAAACTAAAATACGATATATGAGAAAAATGGAAGGATTAATTAAATAAGCATAGTTATAAATTTACCAAACAACAGTAACATCTATCAATCTTACAGAAGCTAAGTAATGTCACTTTCATCCAAGTCACTTATACTTAGAAAAATGAAAATCAGATATGAACAACAAAATTGAAAAATTGTAAAATCAAAATAGAACATACCTTCATCATCAGATTCAATTCCATTCATTGTAGTATTTGCTTCTTCAATTGCCTTAGAAGCTACAAAATTTAAATATATATTAATAAGTGACAATTGATAAATTAAAACAAGAAAAAGAATTAGCAATTGACAAACAATTTAAGTAAGAAATAATAACTTTACCATTAGTCTCTGCGCTCCATAGTCAACTTTTAGCACACATAATAGCCTTTAAAGTAGTATGATGAAGTCAATTGTGATGAGGACTTAATATCTGACCACTATTACTAAATGCAGATTCAGAAGTTACAGTGGTGATCGAAATAGCTAATATATTCCTTGCAATGGCTTGTAATGTGGGATACTTCAACCCATTAGATTTCCAAAAATTTAAGATATCAAAATCTGATGTGATTGGTAAATTATCTTCCTCCAAGTAATGATCCAATTCAATTTTAAATATAGTTTTAGCCTTTTTGCTCGAAGCCATGTACTTTTAAGTTAGTCAAATTAGCACTAGCAAGTCTTCTCACATTAGATGATGGGTATCACTAGAAGCTTCATTCTCTTTTAATTGATATTCCGCAACCAAATAATAACACAACTGGCGAATCTTCTCAACATGAGAAACATCATCAACTCATAAAACTTACCAAAGTAATATTCAATCAATCCCATTTTGTATCTTGGATCTAAAACACAAGTAACTCCCATTATATCATGGATGACACCCCAATATTGTTCAAATTTGATTAATATATTTTGTGTCATATCTTGAATCATTGGCTTAGGGGACTTAATCCATTCATTTATTGCAATATTAATCTCACAAATCTTAGGAAAAACCATGTTGGCAGTTGGGTATTGGGTGTCATAAATGATTTATGTGATATTATTAAAGATTTTCAACTTCCCACAAACATCTTTTGTAAATTCTCATTGCAAATTAGTTGACAAACAAGTGTATAGAGGTTCACGTAGCTTTAAACGACAAAACACATCCTTATAACATATAGCAATATCAAGCATCTTGAAAGTGAAATTCCATCTAATTGGACAATCTAAACATAAATTTTTGGTGCAAGTACATCGCAAATGTTTAGCAATTTCCTCAAATTTCTCTAGCCTCTTAAGTGTTGTGATCCAATATGCTACACTATCCCGAATATTTTCTATCCCCTCTTTCACAACTCCTAATCCTTCTTTAACAATCAAATTTAGGATATGTGCACAACAACGCATGTGAAGCAAAGACCCATCTTTAATTAAAGTGTTTAACTACAACTTACACTTAATTTTTTTAATCATACTGTCATTTGTGTTACAATTGTCAACAGTAATAGTGGACATTTTTGTCTTAATGTTCCAATCAACCAATGCAGTACAAAGTCTATCAATTGTGTGAGGTGCAAGAACATATATGAACCTAATACATACCAAGATTAACATTAAAAAAATTAAAAACACAAGATATAACCAAAAACTATAAAGAATGTTTGTACCTCAAAAGGTGACTTTGTAAGGTCCAATTGCTATCAATGTAGTGAGTTGTGACAACCATATATCCTTTTTTTATTGCTTGTAGACCACATATCTTTTGTAATTGTCACTTTTTCATCATTTGTATCTAATAACTTGAAAGAAATTTGTTTTCCTTCTTCGTAGACACCAAAGATATCTTTCTTCAAAGTGTTTCACAATGGAATTCGGAACAATGGTTGAACAGCAGCCACAAATCTCTTAAAGCCAACATGTTCCACTATTGAAAGTGGATAATCATGCATGATAATTGTACATGTAAGCTCCTTCCTTGCTTTTGATTCATTGTAACCTCCACAAGCCAATTCCCTTTTATCGTCTACACCCTTAGAAAAAAGCATTGTCTACCCACCCTTTCATCTTGTTTGAGCAATCTTTTCAAGACATTTCTTCATATGGTGGTGCAAGTGTTTTGTTCCATTCCTTGATTTTCCTCCAAGATATTTCTTACAATATCTACATTGATCCTTATCCTTCCCATCTATCTTGACCTTCTCAAAATGTTTCCACACTACACTTGTCAACCTCCTTGATCTTGTGTATGTTGATGACTCATCTTGATCAAGCTCTTCCAAAGTAGGTATTTGTGTAAAACCTTCACATGGAATTTGTGGTTGTTGGTTATTGATCTTGAGAGCTCATATTCTATGTAAAATTCAGTTTCAACATATTTAAACATAATTCACCCCTTTGAAAACAATACAAGAACACAACTACTAATTCTATACTTGCATGTAACTCTCACACATGCATTTATCTCTGTTTTTATTTATCTTTTTTGTTTACACACATTTTATACATGCATTTCACACTCACTAAAATTTAGTTTTAGGCTTTTAACATATTTAAACATAATTCACCCCTTTGAAAACAGTACAAGGTCACAAATACTCTAAGAAACAACATAAATTCAAACAAAGTATTACTCCAACTAAAGTTGCAACATCTCATATCCATTCTAAAATGTGAATACTTGATTATCATGCAAGCCAACATAAAACAATGACAATTATGAACAAATATGCCAACAAGTCACCAAAAATTAATTATCATGCAAGCCAACATAAAATAGTGATAGTTATGAATAAATTGTTGGTAATGGTGGGATTCGGTCAACATAACATCTTTTTTTTGCCACAATATGAATAAGTATTATTTTTTTCCTCATCCAAAAGTAAATTTAATTGTATACAAATATATATATATAAAATTTTAAATGTAAACCATTATTACAAATATGAAGGTTAATCTCAAGTTTCATACCATTTTGGAACAACTGGCTTGTCCTGATTACAAACTCCCCCATAAGACTTCTTTCTCAATAAATTTAGTTATAGGGACATACCAATTGACAATTCAAATTGATTCTGCTCAATCTGATTTATTTGGAGAAATTAGAATCAAGTTTTTTGTTTTTCAAGGAGAAAACAACATGGCAACTAAACATTAAAAAATATGCCTACATAAGGCTTACATGAAAGGTCTTTGATTGAACAAAGTTCCTGGCCATGGGAAATAATATCTCTTACAATCATCACACTAACTCTATATAAAAATATCTTTATTTATAAGCAGCACAAAACAAAAACACAAAAAGGATTAAAATGACAAATAAATTGTCAATAACATTTCTAATCATCAATTCATTTGTTTCTCGCTGTCTGTAGACTCATTAGTCATTACCCTTCTACATGGCATGATTTTGAAGAAGACACCACTCAATGCTTGTTATAGTTGAAGTTGTAATGACCTAGAATGTGCCACGCATAGAAGCAAGTTGTTTGCCATGATTCAAAATTAATAGAATTCAAACACCACGAATGAAACGAAAAAAGTTATGAAAAAAGGAAAACAAAACAGAGTAGGGTAGAAGATTCAATTGAACAAACATAGGTGAAATTGGAAAACCCACAAAAAAAAAACTTATCACAAAATATAGGGTTGAGCCACAAGTGTGGGAGCTTGGGAGGAGGACGAGCCATGTGCACCATCGCTAGAGGGAGAGGGAGAAAGAAAGGTACACGTTGTTGGAGGGAGAGGGAGAGAGAGAGGGGGGGAGTTTATGGAAGGAGATTAGGGTTCCTTGGCTTGGATGTGTGAGATAGTGTAAGTTTTTAAGAGAGTGGGGGTATTTAGAATAGAAATTAAAAATAGGGTAATTTAGTAATTAGACTTTGCAAAGATGAGGATGGGGCGGGGAGGTGTGTTCCCATACCCATCCTTGTCCCCGATTAGAAAATGCGAGTATTACCTGTACCCATACCTATCAAAGTGGGGAATCCTCGTCAAACTTGAGGCAAGGCCGGGGGCGATACCCGCGGGTACAAATATTATTGCCATGCCTAATCACTAGACTTGATATTGTTTATGATGTGAATGTTGTTAGTCAATTTGTTATCTCTCCAACTACAATGCATTGGGGAGTTGCCCTTTGCATTCTCATATATCTTCATGGCACTTAATCTTAGAGTCTTTTATTTCCTTCATCCTTTTCCTTGGAGCTACATGCTTACTCTTATGTTGATTGGGTTGGTGAACACATTTACCGTAAGTCTACTACAAGATTTTGCATCTTTCTAGGAAACTCACTTATCTCTTGGAAAAGCAAGAAACAAGACATTGTCTTACGCTTTTCTTCAGAAGTTGAGTATCGTGTTATGACTTTTACCACTATAGAAATACTTTAGTTACGTTGGCTACTTTCTAATATAGGTGTTTCTCTCTCTAAACCCACTGATATGTTTTGTGACAATAGGAGTGTCATCCAAATTGTTAGGATCAGCCGGGGTAATCAATCAAGAGGGCGGGGGGTATTTTCACCACCACTCTTGAGGTTTTAATAAAAGCATTTTCAAAGAATGTTATATTGATTGAATAAACCAGAAAAACAACCTCAGCTTAAGATAGAAATGATTTAGAACAAATTATCTTGATAAAGATCAAATGCTAAACTAAAATAGATCAAGGGATAGAGAGATAAAGCTTGTTTATTTATACTGGTTCGATCAACCATCGATCTACATCCAGTTCTCCCTTTCACCAAGGGGTTCCACTATGAAATAGGAACCTAGAAAATTGAATGTGAAAACACCATTCACCATCCAATTTCTAAACTCTAGAACAACACAATTTTAGAAACAAAATTAGAAATACCATCTAATTTCAACACAACATTTAGGAACAAAATTCCCACAATGCTAATCAAACAAGATCAATGAAAAAGATTAAAAAACGAAAACACCTTGATGTGTTGATATAGTAGATATGAGATTTGATCAAGAAACTCCAATATGAGCAAATTTAGCAGCAGGAACTAATGTTGATTCACCTCAGTTCATGAAGGAACAAGAGAGGGATATAACTGTATAGACTTAGAGGTTCAATCTCAAATGGGTATAGTAGTAAAAGCAATATTGAGTTTTCTGAAACTCAAGAGATTAGAGAATGTGTAGAAGAATGAAGAGAGTGATCAAAGCAATATCAAATCTGAAAATCAAATCAAAGATTTGGATTTTGACAATTGAAGGAATGAAAAGATATTGTGACTGTTTGTTGGTTGTTCTGCACATAATGATATGGATTCAAATATATGGCATGGGTCAAAAAGATTCGGAGTTAGTTAGACAAAGAATGAGTCTTGGAGATCTTTAAAAATGACCATTATACTAGATATAATTGATTGCAATCAAGGTGTAATCGATTATCCCATGTATCAAAATATGATTTATACTTGCTGTCAGTTGTTGTAATCAATTGTAGTAGATTGGTAATCGATTGCAAACAAGACAAAGCCAATTCTGAATATCAGAGATCATCTGGTAATCGATTGACACAAGATGGTAATCGATTGCAAATGAAACAGAGCACTTTCTGAATCTCAAAGATTGTCTTGTAATCGATTGCGGTTCGATGGTAATCAATTGCAATGGATACAGGGCAATATCTAAACTCTAAAATTAACATTGTAATCGATTGCAATGGTTGGTAATCGATTAACCCGATACCAGAGATGGTTTCAAAACTGATTAGGCCATCTGGTAATTGATTCCTACAACTTGTAATCGATTGCAATCACTCTGAATTAGTTCCTAAGAAGTAAATCATCTAGTGATGCTTGAGATAATAGAAAACAAGGCAAATCAAAACATCAAGCAAGAATGATATAGCTTAGCCTATAACAAGAAATACAATGCCATCATCCATACATGTTATGGCATAAAAAGAAAATACTAGACTAAGAGAACGGAAAAGACTTAAGGTTTGAAGATACCAAAAATCTAAATGAAGAGGCGACTCGTCAATCTTCAGTCTTCCCCTTTTGGTTTTGAATACCCAAAAAAAATGTGCTTAAGTCTTTGAAGTGTTCCTGTCTAAAAGGTTTGCTAGATATAAAACTTTGGTTAGCATAAAACAGGATAACAAAGATTGATAAACTTTCTTCCCCTTTTTAGTTTTCAAATCACCAAAAGGTTAAGAATTGAAACAAATATAAATCTTGGAGAAAATAAACGAGTTATATATATCAAATATAAGCATTGTTCAAATTAACAATAAAATATAAAACATAAACAAAATATGAAATGTTCAGAAATGCAGTAAAGAAAATATGAAATGATATGCTAAAAGATTAATGAGACATATTCAGCGTCAATCTTCATCGCCATCAGAGTCACTAGGATGCATTGCTTCCAATTTAGCAAAAATCTCGTTGAGATTGTAGCGAAGCTCCAAGTAGTGCTCGTTTTCTCTTTTGGAGAGTTCCTCATGTTGTCTGGCAAGCTCTTGTTGTGTCTTCATTATTTGATTTAGTTTGTCCAGCACCAATACCTCGAATGTAGATGCTTGAGGAGGTTGCTCAGCTTGTGCTTCTGGCGGTGCGACATGTTGATACATGACCTTCTTTGTGTTCCCAACCATCATCAGTTTCCACTAAACCCATTTGCTTCAGATGCTTGGCTGAGAGTTCACCTTCAAGTCATGCAAAATCAGTGACCACATCATCAGTCTTGACACCAAAATGGTCAATAATACGTGATACTAGAACAGCATAAGCAATTTTGATGTCATTTGACTTACTGATTTTCTGCATATGGTCAGTGATAGCGAAAATCCAATCCACTTGGTAGTTGTTCTTCATCAAAAGCAACAGTAGCAGATCATCTTTTGAGAGGACTCTGTGATTACTCCCCCGTGGTAGGATAATCCATGAGAGGATGTAGGCTAGCATTCGGTCCTCTGTCTTCATTCGTCCAACAGGAAATCTGTTACAAATGGGATTATCAAGATCACGAACCATGTCCCTATAGATTTCTATTTTGTTGTAATCTATACCTTCAATATCCTTTATAGACCTTAACGTAGGTTCTATTTCATCATTCACTCTTTCAATGTCCGCAATGGAGAACCACATCTCCTGATTCATCTGAATATCCTTGCCGCGGACATGGGATTGAATGTACCCAATATCCCCATTGATACTCAGGTTATAGTAGAAAACTTTAACCAGATCAGGATAGTAGGTACCTTTCAATTCAGCCAAGTCAATTAGCCCTTGGTCATCAAGAATGCTATGAAAGGTGAAGCCTTGCTGAACCAACCATTCTTTTCTAAGATAGCGTGGTTTTAGAATCTCTTTCCTTGAGAAATCCCGAGCAAACCCTAGTTCTTCACTTTTGGTGCGAAACTAGTCGCAAAGTGGTGGAGGATGTTGTCGAGGAGGAGAGGAGGAGGAGTGAGCAACTGAACGTTGAGGACGCTTGGTGGGTGCCTTCTGAGGGTTGGATGGCCCTTCCATTGCTGTTTTTCTTTTCTCCTATGAGAGCTTTCTCTCGATCCGCTATTGAATCCGAGCGAAGTTTGGGCGTACGGCGCAAGATTTCGTGTGTGGTTGATGTTGAGAGGAGTCAGCCATTTGAACTTAAATGTAAAGGTAGGGAACGTTTTGGAAGTTGAGCAGTTTTTCAAAGAGTGAGTCTTCTGAAAAATGGAGGGAATGAATTGCTGTTTTGCCTCTTAATATTCCAAACTGTAATGTGGTAATCGATTGACACTCCCAGTAATCGATTGCTAAGAGTTAGAGAGTCTGGACTTGGTCAGTCTGATACTGGTAATCGATTGGAATGGACTACAATCGATTAACCCGATAGTTTGAGCTGAGCAGTAAGGGCAATCTGAATTTGGTAATCGATTGGTGTGGGTTGCAATTGATTAATACGATAGTAATCTGAATCTGGTAATCGATTGGCATAGGCTGCAATTGATTAACCTGATGGTCTGACCAAAATGAATTGAGCTGTCTGAAGCTGGTAATCGATTGGTGATTTCTGATAATTGATTGGATTGTTGACAAAGAGGATCTTGAGGCTTCAGATGTCTCATGGTAATCGATTGGCTTACCTTGCAATCGATTAACCCGTGTTTTTATGTAAAAGATTTTGAATGCAGAATAGAATGTAATCGATTGATGATTATGACAGATCAAAAATTATGTAGAAAAATAGAGTTATTAGTTTTAAAAGATTTTTGCACAGACACTCAACAATTACACAAGAATATTTCACATTCACACAAGGCTAGGCTGAATGATGTATTTCCTATGGCTAGGTGAGTGAAGAATCACTTATGATGCCAAGCTCATTCCTAAGAAAATATATCCTCTCCCTAGGCAGAGGTTTGGTGAAGATGTCGGCCAACTGGAGGTTGGTTTCTACAAATTTTATACTACAATCACCCCGCTATATATGATCTCTAATAAAGTGGTGCCTAATCTCGATGTGTTTGGTCCGATAATGCATGACAAGATTTTTGGTAAGGTTAATGACATTGGTATTGTCACACATTAAAGGGATGGCTTCTAGCTTCAGCCCAAAATCTAAGAGTTGTTGTTTGAGCCAAAGAGATTGAGCACTACACAGGCTTGCATCTTGCTATGCCAAGACACAAGACTGTTCCCAAAGAGATGACAAGTACCACTTGTGCTTTTTCTATCCATTTTATAGCCTATAAAGTCTGAATTAGAATAACCTATGAGTGTTGGTTGGACACCCTTAGGATATCACAAACCTACATCTATGGTTCCTCTAAGGTACTTAAGGATATGTTTTATGGCTGTGAGATGGGATTCCTTAGGGTTGGATTGGTACCTAGCACACATGCAAACACTGAACATAATGTCAGGACAACTAGACGTAAGATAAAGAAGAGTCCCTATCATACCACGATACAGTGTTTGGTCGACACTTTTACCTCTTTCATCAGCATCCAAATAGAAGTTGGTTGCCATTGGAGTTGATGCTACCTTGTAGTTGTCCATCTTAAACTTCTTGAGTAGATCTTTGCAATACTTACTTTGGTGGAGAAAGATTGATGTGTCATTATTTTCTCCTATTTCTTACCCCTTTCTGTCATCATTTTAATTACTGATTAGCCTTAATTGTCAAATTAATTATGCAGTTTTATCATTTGGGCCGTTTTGACTAATTTTGTATTTTAATTTGATTTCAGGAGAATTATAAGCAATTGGGCTTGGATCTGGAATTGGGCTGAACCATTTTGGGCTTGAAGAGAGGAGATTGTTTTAGTTTTATTTGTTGTCCAGTTTTATTTTATTTTATTGCTGTATTTTGTAATTGGGCCGCATCAGATTTTTATGGGCCCAAATCAGATTAGTAACCTAGGGTTTTGTGTAAGTGACTTTTGAGTGAGACAGAATTTAAGCCCCACCCGTCACACGAAAAGGGGGCAGTTAGGTTTAGTTTCGTTTTTTCACTATTCGTAAAAGGGTTTCACGTCCCCAAAGATGCTACCTGTTCATGTAGAGCAGCGTTTTTGTTCATTCTCCGCTTCGTTTCCATTTTCGCTCTTCATTGTTGGTTCATTTTCAGTTTCCATTCCCGTTTCGTTTTTGTCTTCTATTCTTGTTTTCGTTTCTGTTTTGCATTTTGCTATTTACGTTTCGATTCTTGTTTAATTTGAATGGAAGGTTAAATTTTCAGTGTTGTTTTCTCTTGAGGACTAAGCAATAGCTCTCTTTGAGGTTTTGTTATTAATGTTAATTTCGATCAGTTTTTCCCCTTCACCAATTATTCGTGGATGGACTCTGTGAGAGGAATTAATTGGTGTATGTGTTGCTTAATCACATAATGAAAACCTTGTATTAATTTTCGCTTAGTAAATTAATTTTGGGTTGGATTAAGTGGCTAAATTGATTAGGGATAGATTCTCGTAACCTAGGATAAGAGGCTTGCTTTTGAATCAAGGGGAAACAACACGTTTTAGTTCTGTTATTTTTAATTCAAGTTGCTTGCTGTTTAAATTATTAAAGCAAAGAAACCCCCCCCAATTTGCTACTGTTTTATTGTTGTTAAGTGTTATGAACGTTTGTTTGATCATTGCTCATTGGGAGACGACCTAGGATCACTTCCTAGTACTGCATTTAATTGTTTTTATTTGGTTTGGGTACGGCCTCGATCAAAGATCCCTTGAGTCATATCTTTGACTTCAAGTCCAAGAAAGTATTTTAGTTCACCCATCATTGACATTTCAAATTCTCCCTGCATACCTTTTACAAATCTCTTGCAAAGCATCTCATTAGTGGATCCAAATATAATGTCATCAACATAAATTTGTACTAAGAGAATATTAGATTTGGTATGCTTTATAAAGAGAGTTTTATCTACTTGACCTCTTATAAAATCATCTTCAATTAAGAAGTTACTTAGCCTTTCATACCATTGCCTTGGGGCTTGTTTGAGGCCGTAGAGTGCTTTCTTGAGACGATAAACGTGATTTGGACAGGTGGGATTAGTGAAGCCAGGAGGTTGTGACACATACACTTCTTCTTCAATATATCCATTCAGAAAAGCACTCTTCACATCCATTTGAAATAGTTTGAATTCCTTATGGCATGCAAAGGCGAGAAGGAGACGGACAACTTCTAATCTTACAATTGGAGCATATGTCTTGTCAAAGTCAATTCTCTCTTGCTGATTGTAGCCTTTTGCTACAAGTCTAGCTTTGTTCTGAGTGATGATTCCTGAAGCGTCACTCTTGTTGCAGAACACCCACTTTGTACCTATTATATTCATCTTTGAAGAATGAGGTACAAGCTCCCAAACTTGATTCCGTTTGAATTGATTTAGCTCTTTGTGCATTGCCATCATCCAGAATTCATCAAGGATGGCTTCCTCAATGGTCTTAGGCTCTATTTGTGAAACGAAGGCTGCTGCATTGGTTCATAGAGGATCTGGTTGTAACTCCCTTCTGAATGTCTCTTAAAATATTATCAATAGAGAGATCTTTTGGTTGCTTCCACTCTTTAGGTAGACCATGAATGGTTGGAGAGGTAGTTGATACACTTGAATCTTCAGTGGAGGTAGATGGAGATGGCCTTTGTGCTTGAGGCTCAGTCAAGTCACTGTAAATGGGTCCTGCATAATCATCAAAAGACACATCTTCCTCCAACTTGGAGTCAGACTCATCAAATGCAATGTGTACAGATTCTTCAACAACTAAAGTTCTTTTATTATAAACACGATAGGCTTTACTAGACAGAGAATAACCTAAGAATATAGCCTCATCAGCCTTTGGATCAAACTTGCCAATTGATTCTTTGCCATTGTTTAAAACAAAACACTTACAGCCAAAAACTCGCAAGTGACTGATATTGGGTTTTCTTTCATTGAAAAGTTCATCAGGGGTCTTTTTCAAGATTGGTCTTATTAAAACACAATTCAAAATATAGCAAGTAGTTGACACGGCATCAGCCCAAAAGTACTTTGGAAGACTGGCTTCGTTTAAAACAGTTCTAGCCAATTCTTCTAAAGACCGATTTTTCCGTTCAACAGCACCATTTTGTTGTGGTGTTCTTGGAGTAGAAAAGTTGTGCTTAATACCATGATTTTCACAATATTCAAAAAATATTTCATTTTGAAACTCTCTCCCATGGTCACTTCTTAATGAAATAATTGAAAGATTTTTCTCTCTTTGAATCTGTTTGGCAAATTTAATAAAAGACTTTACAGCTTCATTCTTATGCTTTAGAAAGTAAGTCCAAGTAAATCTAGAGAAATCATCAACTATAACCAAAGCATAGAGGTTTCCTCCAATACTCATTGTCCTAGAAGGACCAAAGAGATCTAAATGTAAGAGCTCAAGAGGTTTAACAGTTGAAACAATGTTTTTAGCTTTGAAAGAAGTTTTAGTTCGTTTCCCTCTTTGGCAAGCTTTACATAAGCTCTCTTGTGAATATTTTTGCTTAGGGAGACCAATCACTAGGTCCCTTGAAATGAGCTTGTTGAGATGGTTCATATGTATATGTGTCATTCTCTTGTGCCATAGTCATGAGGTATCAACCTTACTCATGAGGCAGTTTTCAAAAGGAATATAATTTTCAAAGTCAAGCACATATACATTCTGAATTCTCTTGCCAACAAGTTTAACATTGCCTTGCTTATCACTAATCAAGCACTTTGAATGATCAAAAGATACTCCATACCCTTTGTCACAAAGTTGACTAATGCTAAGAAGGTTATGCTTCAACCCATCAACAAACAAGACCTTTTCAATTATAGTTGAGGAAAAGTTACCTATGTTACCTTCACCTGAAATTCTCCCTTTGTTGTTGTCTCCATAAGTGACCCACCCACCTAGTTTCTTAGTGAGAGTAACAAATTTCCTCTTGTCACCTGTCATATGCCTTGAACAACTGCTATCAAGATACCATTGTGATTCCATGGCTTTCAAGCATACCTACAAAACAGATTAGGTGCTGGTCTTAGGTACCCAGATTTTCTTGGGTCCTTTTTTGTTAGTGCTGACATGAGTAACCTTTGGAATCCATTCAAATTTCCCTTTAGGTACTCCATGTTTCTTAATGATGCAATTATTTGAAGTATGTCCTTTATGCATGCAATAATTGCAAATAACAAATGATACTTGGGATGACTTTACAAAGTTTCTAAAAGGTTTTTCATTCAAGCCATTTGTAAATCCAATCCCAGTTTTGTTAAGAGCTCTTTTTTGCAATCTTAGCAAAGCGTCAAGATTATCTCTTCCAACTGTGAACTTTGCTAAAGTTTTCAAAAGATATTCATTTTTCAATTTTAAATCATTGCAAAGCTCACATGGAATTGAATGACTTGTAGAAGCAATGTTGACTTTGCAAAAGGAGTGTTCAAAATCAAGTTTTTCCTTTTCAGATTTAACCTCTAAAAGATCCTTTTCCATTTGAGCCAATTTGTCTACATGCCATTTAATTTTGCCTTTGAGAAGACTATTTGCTTTGGCTAGGCATTTGGACTCTTCAACTAGTTCATTGAAAGCATTATGCAGTTTAGAATTATCTTTAATATCAGAATCTGTTTCAGTTTCCCAATCTGAAAAAGATTCCTGATTTGAAATACTTACATTGCTTTCTTTATCTGATTCTTCATTAACCATCAAGCATATGTTGGCTTCTTCACTTTCAGAACTATCAGACGAAGTGGTGGATGCATTGTCTTGCCAAGCTATGTATGTTGTCTTTTTCTTTGAGCTTCTTATGAATTTCTTTCTTTCTTCACTATGCTTCTTTTATATGTCTGGACAGTCAGCCTTGATATGTCCTGGTTTACCACATTCGAAGCATATGTAATTGTTTGAGAATACTTCACCTTTCTTCACCATCTTCTTGGTAGGGTATCCTTTGCTTTTGTTGGTTCTGAAATCCTTCTTCTTTTTCAGAAACTTTTTGAATTTTCTTACAATGAGAGTTAAGTTTTCTGAATTTGAATTGGTTTCTTCATCATCATCATCATTGCTTTGGTCTGACTGATGTTTTTCAGCTTTTAGAGCTATCCCTTTCGTCTTCTTTTCTTTATGCTCTTCTTCGTTCATTCGGGTCATATCCATTTCGTGTTCTCTCAGCTTTCCAAACAGCTTAGCACTCGTCATGGTGGCCAAGTCTCGTGTCTCTGAAATTGTTGTGACCTTTGGCTGCCATGTTCTGTTCATGTTCTTTATGATTTTGACATTCATCTCCTCATCTTCGAACATTTTTCCGAGTCCTTTAAGATGGTTTACTATATGAGTAAATCATATTTGAAAGCTGGATATGGATTCACTAGGCAACATCCGAAATGTCTCATATTCTTGTATGAGTGTGTTCTTCCTTAAGCGTCTCATTGTCAGAGTGCCTTCATGGGTTACCTTTATCGTATCCCAGATTTCCTTAGCGGTAGAGCAAGCTGAAATCCTGAAAAACTCATTAGAATTCAAAGCTGAGTGTAATATGTTCATGGCTCTTGGATCATAGTTAGCTTTTTTTGTTTCTAATTTAGTCCAATCATCAACTAGTTTTATAATGATTTTTCCATCAATAATAATGGTTTTTCCGATCAACCACCGATCTACATCCAGTTCTCCCTTTCACCAAGGGGTTCCACTATGAATTTGATTACATACACCATGCACACACAATTCACAACAAATCCTGATTTCACAACCTGAAACAAGAACCTAAAAAATTGAATGTGAAAACACCATTCACCATCCAATTTCTAAACTCTAGAACAACACAATTCTAGAAACAAAATTAGAAATACCATCTAATTTCAACACAGCATTTAGGAATGAAATTCCCACAATGCTAATCAAACAAGATCAATGAAAAAGATTAAAGAACGAAAACACCTAGATGTGTTGATATAGCAGATATGAGATTTGATCAAGAAACTCCAATATGAGCAAATTTAGCAGCATAAACTAATGTTGAATCACCTTAGTTCATGAAGGAACAAGAGAGGGATATAGCTGTATAGGCTCAAAGGTTCAATCTCAAATGGGTATAGTAGTAAAAGCAATATTGAGTTTTTTGAAACTCAAGAGATTAGAGAATGTGCAGAAGAAAGAAGAGAGTGATCAAAGCAATATCAAATCTAAAAATTAAATCAAAGATTTGGATTTTGACAATTGAAGGAATGAAAAGATATTGTGACTGTTTGTTGGTTGTTCTGCATAGAATGATATGGATTCAAATATATGGCATGAGTCAAAAAGATTCAGAGTTAGTTAAACAAAGAATGAGTCTTGGAGATCTTTAAAAATGACCGTTATACTATATATAATCGATTGCAATCAAGGTGTAATCGATCATCCCGTGTATCAAAATATGATTTACACTTGGCTTCAGTTGTTGTAATCGATTGTAGTAGATTGGTAATCAATTGCAAACAAGACAAAGCCAATTCTAAATATCAAAGATCATCTGGTAATTGATTGACACAAGATGGTAATCGATTGCAAATGAAATAGAGCAATTTCTGAATCTCAGAGATTGTCTTGTAATCGATTGCAGTTCGATGGTAATCAATTGCAATGGATACGGGACAATATCTAAACTCTGAAATTAACATTGTAATCGATTGCAATGGTTGGTAATCGATTAACCCGGTACTAGAGATGGTTTCAAAACTAATTAGGCCATTTGGTAATCGATTCCTACAACTCGTAATTGATTGCAATCACTCAGAATTAGTTCCTAAGAAGTAAATCATCTAGTGATGCTTGAGATAATAGAAAACAAGGAAAATCAAAACATCAAGCAAGAATGATATAGCTTAGCCTATAACAAACAATACAATGCCATCATCCATACATGTTATGGCATAAAAAGAAAATATTAGATTAAGAGAACAGAAAAGACTTAAGGTATGAAGATACCAAAAATCTAAATGAAGAGGTGAGGCGTTAATCTTCACAAATCCCTCACAACTTGGTCTTTCATGAGTGCACAAAGCATATTGAGATTGATTGTCATCTCACTCACCATCATCTTCTACATGACACTATTACTTTACATTTTATCTCTTTCAATATGCAAATTTTTTACTTATTTACAAAATTGCATTTTATTAAAAAATTTTGTTTTCTATCTGACAAATTCTATATGCTTCTTGATAGTGCATTGTGATTTTGAGGGGGATGTTAGATTATATTAGCTTTATATTAGTTTAGGGTAGTTTAATACTTTGTCTATCTATAAATGTCTCTCTTTTGTACTTTCTTATTCAGACTTCATTCTGATTTCCCTAATGGAACTCTAGCCCCCTTTACTTCTTCTCTTTTTGGATGTCTCTTATCTATGTTAATACACCCTAGACATTTTTCTAGAGTTAATGTATGAAAACAAATAAATAACGATCTAATTTTTTACCTACGTTCTTTTAGCACATCAACATATTTGTGCATGTTATTCATCCACCAAACCCTAATCCAAAGGTATTCTTATTTTAAGTAACTATTAAATTAAAAAGTTTAAATAAATAAAAATTAATATCATCCATCTCTCTGTTGGTTTAGTTCCATGGCATTTTATTTAATTGGTCAATTAGATTATAATAATTATAAGATTAATCTTGTTCAGTGTTTCAGATAATATTCATTGTGACCAAGCAGTTGTTTTGCTATATGATCAAAGAATTGTGCAGAAAATCTGTAAAAGAAAAATTGAAACTTGTAGTCAGTTGAGTACAACCGTAAATGGACAACAAAAAATAAAATCAAAAGGAAAACATATAATTAGGTGAGAACACAAAGTAGGAATTGAAAAAGCACTTGCATATACCTTCAATGGTGAGAAAAGGTATGAGCATAGCAGATCTAGCAAGACGTAGATGAGGAGATCGTCTATGGGGTGAAAGGATGCACATTGAAAGATCAAGCACAATTTTTTGGGTTCAAAAAGGATTTTGTATATAAGGGTTGTTAAGTATTGGTGTGAGAGTAGTAGACAACAACTCAAGTAGGGAAGAGATAGAAGAAAAAAGAGAGAAAGATGGAGCCATAGTAGAGATTCAGAGAACGAAAGATATGAGTAGAGAGGACTAAAGCAACACAAGGATATAATAGAGGCAATAGGGTTTCTACTTTCTATAATAGTGAATTGGGCCATAGGGTGCTTAGCTTTAGCCTAACGAACATACTTTGAATATGTAACAATAATAGTTAGACGGATCGGGTACCGATGGATTGATAATGTTAAACCCTAATCCACCCAACGAAACCCACTCCAAACCAATTTCCTTAACCCGTTATACTTTCTTATCCACCTGAACTTACCCAATTATCTTTTTTTTTCCGGACATTGCAGTTTTGGATCAACCGGTTGTGTTTGATCACCCCTACTAATAGGGTACTACATAAGAGAGATCTATTATTTGTTAACATTTAGAAAAGATCATAGAATAGAAAACCTTTTGGGTAGTATGAAACAATGTTTTTTTGTATTAACATTAGTTTTTGTATTATACACTTGTTTGAATTAACATTAGATTGTGTATGGTATAGATTCATCACAAAATTCATAACATCTTAAGTCTTTAGTAGAAAAATGTAATCATGACAAAAGTTTTAAATTTCAAATTCAAATACATAAAATACACTACCCAAAAATAAAAACATGTACATGAAAAGGCTAATAGCAAGATTAAATAAACATTAATAAAAAAATGACTACTACATTTTAAAAAAGGTTTTCGTCGATGGATCTAAAGGATCTAATGCTAAAATGAGGACTTGGGAACCAACTACAACTGTGCGGCAAAGACTTAAAATTTACCTTGGTGTAATGTTTGTGTCCTTTTGGTTATCAAAAGTTTCTCGTAGTATATATACTTTACACGTTTTGAATTAAAATGTTAGTCACACAATTTTCTTACAGAGTATCCAACATAGACGATTGATTGACAAAACAACATTGGAGTAAATTATTAAAATAAAAAAATTAACTCAAATATCAAATCAGTTGAGCGTGAATTTCGTATCCCCACATAAAGTGAACTAGTAGTTATCAATTATGAGGCAAGAGTGGTTTGTTTCAAGAACAAAAACTTATGTAACAAAATATCGGCCAAAATCTCGAT
This sequence comes from Amphicarpaea edgeworthii, assembly GCA_014843725.1. Classification (NCBI taxonomy): domain Eukaryota; kingdom Viridiplantae; phylum Streptophyta; class Magnoliopsida; order Fabales; family Fabaceae; genus Amphicarpaea; species Amphicarpaea edgeworthii. Next base: position 7,686,508 of record CM026329.1, read on the forward strand.
CACAACACCTCAGGCATGCCTGAAAATTATGGTACAAACGACATAGATGAGTCATAGTCACATCAAATTAGAGGGGCAACTTTGTAATATAATTGTGAGGAACTTCAAGTTAACTTATTGTCCACAAAGTGATTTAGACTATATATGGGACCAAGAAAAATACATTTGTACTCCATCCATTGTCTAGAAGAAAAAAATGCATCATCAACATTATAGGTGTACACCAAACACATTCAATCTGAAAGTTGCAATTAAGGTCAAGAGAAAAAAATTTCAACAATGATTTTTTACAACCATCATAATAGAATGTTTAATGAAATCACATTTTAGTTACCTTTCATTTTATTCCAGCCATAAAACGGACATGAATATTGGTAGTGTTAAAGCAAAGTTTGCTACGGTGCTTGGCAAAAATGATGTAAGTACGTACTTTAGATTTCAAATTAAGTTGCAACGTTTTCACCTTTTTCTTTTTCCGTTAACCACCAAAAAGTAACCCTTTGTTTACAAAGGTTTTTGCATGTTTTTACTTTAATTTCACAGGTAACAGTGAAGATTCCTCAAACGTTTTATACCAAATGACAACATAATTTAGAACAATGAGTCATTATAGACGGCTAAGATAATTTTTTTTACTTTCGACATAATTGTGGACAAATACAAGTAAAAGAAAGTGACATTTTTCACAAATGACATTACAAATTTCCTTCAGAGGTATTGTGTTGAAGAGACCAACATGCCTAATATTTTTTTACATGGAAAATAATGTGTTTGTCACCAAAGTGAACAAAGATACCTAATATGCACTAGAATCAAAACAAATAAAAATCCCAATAACAAAACATTTCACCTGTGCCACCAAAACATAGGCTTGGCATAAATCATCACTAACAACATGGTAAAAAATGGCCTAGGTTTGGTAAGTTACATCCTTCCCCATTTTTCATTATCAGAGTAAATAGAAACTATCATGTAAGGTAAATTTGCTCAATTTTAATCTTTTTCAAATACTAGCATATCTTGGCTCACATAAAAAAGAAGGAATTTTATCATCGACCAAGGAAGGTGGAAATCTTTTTATTGGATGATCATGTTAGAGACTGGAAATTCATTGGTATAAACAACAAGCCTGGTTTGGAACTGGGTGGTATAGATTTTTTTTAAAAATTGAGTTGGTCGAGCGATGTTGTCCACTTTGTGAAGACAAAAAATCAATATCAAATATTAATATCCATAATGCAAAGTTTGGTACGATAGTGCAAGTCATTGTCAATATGGTTTCATTCATGTTTTCTATAATTTTAAATTGCTTCGTCATTATATAATATGCTATAATTTACAAATATCATATCATATTCACCATGCTTATGCATCTTTTCAAAATCAGTCATTCACCTAATGGGTATGCTCAATGACAATGGAGATACTCAAATTTCATTCATCGATGTTGGGTGCTAACCAATGCTATGTATGCTATTATAAAAAAAAAAAAAAAAAAAAAAAGTTAGTTATACTACACTACATGTTATTTTGATGAATATGGAACAACTCAATTACCTAACAAACTTATGCATGCACTTCATCAATGTTTACACCTTTTCCATTATCAATGTCTACAACTTTTTTTGTATTTTCTTGTGTTAGTCCCACTTTTTAATTAAAAGAAATAGTAAATAAAACAACATGCTAAATTTGACAAACAAAACTTTTAACTGGTTAAATATAAAAATAATTTTCCTTGCAATTAACCTAAAAAAAATAAACAAAATAATATACAACACAAGTAAATTAAAAATCATGTCACTAGCATTGCAATTTGATATCACAGAGACAACGAGATATGAATATTTGGTTTAGGGTTCATTTGGAAGTAAATAGGCTTTCATTTCAAAGCTTGTGAGTATAACATTTAAGTGCATGTATGTATTTGTGTTACATCTAACATCAACACCCGTTTACTAAAGCTTCAAGCATGGTTTTAAAAACCTAACCGATGGTCAAGTCGGTCGAGGTATTAGGTCACTGGTTGAATTGCATGACTTGGTCTGTATTAAAAAAAATATATAATTTTTATACTTGTCTCAACTCCTAAGATTTGAAAATGTCTTAAAAAAATATTTCATTAGAAATTTATATAATTCCACAAAATCTCATAATATAAACTTCAAATGAATTCAAACTCAAAAATCAAAGTCATATAATAAAGCTTACAAACCATAAATAAACTAATTCCAAACATAAGTTTTTAACAAACATAAATAAATAAGTTCCAAACATAAGTTCCTAACAAGTTCATTTTTTTTCTATCGCTGAGGAGCATAAACTATTTCATGAACTCCTTCATTTAAGAACTCATAATCTTTCATAGTAACTTCCTCAACATTGTTTTCATTTTAATTAATATTTTTCATGGTATTGCTTGATGCATCATCATCCAAATTTAAAGGACCTATGGCAAAAAAATAAATGTAGTTATAATTAGCACGTGGTGATAACAAGTATGAAACAATTTAATCATAATATAATTAAAATATACCAATATCACTTAAAATTGGTTGGATAGTCATATTTACAAGGTCTTTACGTAATGCATTCACCTCCTCATTGGTTAAGAATGGTGGTGAATCCACCATTACCCAATCAACATGGTCAACAAGTGTTTCCAAATTAATAGGATCATAGTTGAGTTCTTTCTTTTTCCTAAGCACATGTACAAATATTTAAGCATAAGTATTTAAATCTAAAAAGATAAACAACAAAAATAGAATAGAATTAATAATACCTATTTTGTAACCTCAAGTTGTAATGAACAAAGACTAAATCATTAAGTTTCTTATGCTCCAATTTATTTCTTTTTTTGAATGAATGTTCTCAATTACACTCCAATTTCATTCACAACCCGAAGCACTACGAGTTTTGCTTAAAACGCAAATAGCCAATTTTTGTAAGTTGGGTACACCACATGCCCATCACTGATCTAAAATATGGCATGTGATAAAATAAATTAATAACACAAAAAGTCACAAATAAATATTAAGGAATAAGAATTACAAGTTATGAAAGTTACCTGGCATGACTATATTTCATTCATGCAAAGCAACTTGCCTTCCAAAATCCAACTCAACATTGTTGTAAATTCTCTTCTCACTAGTTAGCTTACTTCGCAATTCATTATCATTATGAGCAAAATTTTCAATGACATCCAAAAGACCAGTTGTTGTACACATATGTTTCTCAAATTCTTCATCATTAAATCGACAAGCCAAATTTAATCAATAACCAACAACATGGAGATTTTTGCGAAGTTATGAGTCCCAACGACAATCTAAGATTTTCAAGAAGGCTCCACTTTTGATTTATTTCTCTGAAACCTTCTCACCATCTCTTCTCTACATTTATACATAGCTCAGTAAAGAAAATTCATAGTAGGTTTATCTTCACTATCAACCATACATAACACACGAATAAGTGACTCGATCAATTTCACTATGTCAACACATCTACTCCAAGCACATCTACTCCATAAGGTAGAATCTAAGACTTGTTTCACAAATTGTTTTTCCTTGGAAGCTTTGGCATAAGCTGAGCTTGTCCATTTTCTAGATGTTACCATGCTTCTTAATGCATCTTTTTTAGCCAATATATTTTGCAATGCAATGAAATTAGTGGCAAAGCGAGTTAGAGCAAGATGGAGTATTTCTCTTCCACTTGTATGCTTCCTCATTAAATGCAAAGCATAACAATGATTATAAATATATTTAGTAATGTTTGAGGCATGTGACACGACCACACTTCCTCCAATTCTCCCATGTTTTGCAACATCAAATTTATGCAATGTGTCACAATGAAATCAAAACAATTTAGGAAACTCATTTTCCAATTTCCTACCAACAGCAACATAATTTGAAGCATTATCTGTAACTATGTGAATTATATTTTCAGGATCAACATACAACACAACCTCCTTGAAAAGCTCAAACAACAAGTCAAAAATTTTACAAGCATCAGAGGCATTAATAGATTTTAGAAAAATGGTTCCTTTAGGACAATAGACCAAAAAATTGATAAGAGTTCTCATTTTCCTATCAATCCACCCATCCACCATAAGAATACAACCAGTTTTCTTCCAAATACAATGATATTCCTCCATAAGTTTCTTCCCATCATCAACCCAATTATTTAACAAAGGATTACAAAGACTGTACATACTTGGACCCTTGTATCCTGGACTCATGCTACAAAGAGCATCAATCTTAGGCTAAAAATATGCTGAATTAGAGACATTAAATGGAACAAATGCGTCAAGAAACCATTTAGAAACAGCAAGGTCATACTTCTTTATCACTTCTTTACTTTGCAACACATTCTTCAAAGTAGGTTGAGCTCCAAGAGTGGTTTTAGGCTAAAAATAATTCCCAATGCAACCACTTGTCTTCATTTTTTGAGTTGATATTGGTTGTTCCACTTCTATTGGCACATCACCCACATCTTCACTAGGTGGAAAACTATCATCATGTTCTTCTTCAATTCTTCTCTTCTTACTCCTATTTTCATCATGATTTTGTTTCATTAAATAACGAACATCTACAGGCACCTTCTTACACTAATGTTAGGCCTTTGAATTTTAAGTGGAGGCTTCTTGGGATTGGGATGTTGGTGTTTCATTAGATGCCATATCTATAACAATCACAAACAAAATAACAACAACTACTCATATTAAATAAAAGAATAGAGAACAGACTCATAGATACACATTCAACATATTCAACAAATTAGACAACAACATAGACACATTAAAGATTAAACACACATTATTTTAAAAACAGAGGATATGGATTTGCATAGTAAATCAGACAACAACCTTTGATGAGTTAAGCCTTTTTAAGGATATGGATTTTGCTACATATTATCTTTTTCTTCGCATATATATCAGTGCTAACTTTTATTTTATGATTGTTCGTTAACAAATGAATTTTAAATTCTTTCTTAAAGGTCAAAAATGAAGATTGACGCCTCGCCTCTTCTTTTAGATTTTGGTATCTTCATACCTTAAGTCTTCTCCGTTCTCTTAATCTAGAGTTTTCTATTTTATGTCATAGCATGTATAGATGATGGCATTGTATTGTTTGTTATAGACTAAGCCTTATTATTCTCGCTTGATGCTTGATTTTCCCTGTTTTCTGTTATCTCTAGCATCACTAGATGATTTACTTCTTAGGAACTAATTCTGAGTAATTACAATTGATTACAAGTTGTAGGAATCGATTACTAGATGGCCAAATCTGTTTTGAACCATCTCTGGTATCAGGTTAATCGATTACCAACCATTACAATCGATTACAATGCTGATTTCAGATTCAGATATTGCTATGTATCCATTGCAATCGATTACAAGACAATCTCTGAGGTTCAAAAATTGCTCTATTTCATTTGCAATCGATTACCATGCAATGGCAATCGATTACTAAATGATCTTTGAAATTTAGAATTGGCTGTCTTGTTTGCAATCGATTACAATAGATGACAACAAGTTTAAATCATATTCTGATACACGGGATAATCGCTTACACCTTATTGCAATCGATTATATCTGGTATAACGGTCATTTTGAAAGATCTCCAAGATTCATTCTTTGTCTAACTAACTCCGAATCTTTTTGACCCATTCTATATATTTGAACCCATAGCTTTTTGTGTGGAGAGACCAACTTTCACAATATCTTTTCATTCTTTCAATTGTCAAAATCAAATCTTTGATTTGATTTTCAAATTTGATATTGCTCTAAACATTCTCTATTTTTCTTTTGCACATCACTTAATCTCTTAAGTTTCAGAAAAACTCAATATTGCTTTTATTGCTATACCCATTTGAGATTGAACCTCTGAGCCCAAACAACTATATTCCTCTCTTGTTCTTTCATGAATTGAGGTGATTCAACATTTATTCTTGACTGCTAAATTTTCTCAAATTGGAGTTTCTTGAACTGATCTCATATCAACTATATCAGCACATCAAGGTGTTTTCGTTCTTTAATCTTTTTCATTGATCTTGTTTGATTAGCATTGTGGGAATTTCGTTCCTAAATGTTGAGTTGAAATTAGATGGTGTTTCTAATTTTGTTTCTAGTATTGTGTTTAGAAATTGGATGGTGAATGGTGTTTTCACATTCAGTTTTCTAGGTTCCTGTTTTAGGTTGTGAAATTAGGATTTGCTGTGAATTGTGTGTGCATGGTGTATGTAATCAAATTCATAGTGGAACCCCTTGGTGAAAGGGAGAACTTGATGTACATCGGTGGTTGATCAAACCAATATAAATCAACAAGCCCAATCTCTCTATCCTTAATCTTTCTCAATTTAGTTTTTGATCTTTATCAAGATTATTTGTTCTAAATCATTTCTATCATAAGTCGAGGTTGTTCTTCTGGTTTATTCAATCAATATAACATTCTCTGAAAACGCTTTTATTAAAAATATCAAGAGCGGTGGTGAAAAACCTTTTTAAAGAAAAAGAATTTGTCATTTTACATTGAATCAATTCACCCTCCCCTCCCCTCCCCCTCTTGATTGATTACTCGGCTGATCCTAACAATGAAGGAGTAGTTTGGCCATACTCACAATCTATTCTTGAGTACATTTCATTGCACCTTAGAACATGTTGTCTTAAAGACTACATGCGATCTAAAGTCGAGTTTGAATTGCAAGATATATTATGCAGAATGCAACACATTTGCAAGATATATTTACTAAGATTCTCAAAGATTAAATGTGTACTTGTTTGCTCAAAATGACCAGAACAAAAAGAACATATAAAAAAGACACATTTAACAGGACAAGAATAAAGAACAGAGACACATTAATGATTAAACAAAAGAATGAGAATAAGAATAGAAGAACAAAAATGAGATAAGAGGACACAACTTCAAATAAATTACATGAGGGTTGAGGCAAAGGGTTATGCGTGGTGGTCGGAGGGCGCGACTGAGCACAGCGAAGGGTGAACAAGACAGTAGCAGTAGCAAGCACGACGTGGCGGACAGCAACAGCGGCAAGTAGATGAGTTCCAGCCTTCTAAGGATTTAAGGATCGGGAGAGCACAAAGACGAAGGAAGAGAGGAGAGGTTTCTATTTTCATAAATTATCAAAATGACATCGTTTCATGGTTTACGTTTTTTTTTTTTTTAAAGTGACCCAAACCGAGTTAGTGGGTTGGTGGTCTAACCACAAATCTAGTCGGGTCGATGTGGGTTGAAGCGAGCTGATGGCGTGAACGATCCAATATGGGAACCACCCTGATTCGACCATTGGGTCTTGGTCTGATTGGTTGGGTCGATTCGATTTTTTAAACCCTAGCTTCAAGGCATAGTTTTAGGATAAAGTTCATCGAAAAATGTGTAATGAACTTTCCAAAAGCCTATTCAAACACAACTTAAATTGGAAAATTCAACTTATCCATTCAATACATTTTCAAAATGTATACAAACACACCTTATATTCCAATACTTTAAAGTAGGAAATTAAATTCAAATTAAAGATAATTACATTCTAAAAAAATTAGGCTATATGTATGATACTGGAAAAGAGATGCAACTTTGTTATACTTCCTACCGTCCTTAATATAAGCAACTTTTCCACCTTTTCTTTGGTCCTATTTATAAGCAACACATTCTACTTTGAGTAAAATTTCTTTTTACCCTTACTTTATTGTTAACTTTATCTACTATACTCTCACTCTATTTAAATTAACGAGCTTTATGGAAAAAAATTTGTTGAATAATTAAATGCAATTATTACTTTCCTTGGTATTAGTGATTTGTCACATGTTGCTTATAAATAGGACCAGAGGTAGTACTAAAAATTGTTCAATTTCTTTTATAAGTGCTCACAACAAGGAATGGAGAATATAGGACAAAACTACCTCTTTCAAAATCAACCTACCATATGACCCAATGAATTTTCATTATGATTTTTTTGGTTTGACACATGGAACAATAAATATACATTTTCTAACAACATGACCTCACAATACATAAAGAACAACTTAGGCCCAATATTCTACCATAGTAAAAAAAAATATCACACAATGATTCACAATTAGGTCACAAAAAGATTAGAACGTACAAAAGGAAAAAATAACAAACAAAAATTATCACAACAAAAATAACATTAAAATAATCATTTTAGATATGAAGCATGGGAAATCATCAACAAAAAATGCAACTGGTGGAGTTGTGCATTAATGGAGACTTCAATAGTGGTTATTCATATGTTCATACTTAGACAAAACATAGGCATAGATTGTGCTTATCATTATAGACAAATAAACTTAAAAAACAACCATCTTTTACTAATAAGAACCCCTCTACGAACCACATACTCAGCATCTCTCAAACATTAGGAACACAAAAAGGAGAAGAAAAATATAAAATGTCAAGACAAGAAATGGGTAATGACACCACAATCATAACTTGATTGATAAGTAAGGAAGGATTCGCCACAAAGAAAATGCTTCTTTGATAAGAATCAACAAGTTCTAATCCAAGAACCAAAATAAAACTCTCTCACATAGGCAAAGGCTAATTTCTGATTTCATCCAAATCTAATTTCAAAGTTACATATTTTTTCTATTTATAGTCTAGGCTTCCTCTAAATATCTCACTAGGAATTAATTCCCACTAACATCAATTTCCCACTAGATATAAACCCCCACTAATCACCATAGTGACTTAGGAAGCCTAAAAACCTTAAAACTGACCCAAAACATATGAAATGTCATCTAAACTTTTTACATTAAAATTAAATACGAAAATTCATAAAAAGAAAAGAAATTGGGTCTTAATTTATTCTTAAACCCAAATTACATAAAAATTTCTATTCTAAGAAAGGACTCCACTTTAAGCTCCTTTTGTAACTTTCTAGTCTTCTATCATACTCTCCTTGAAGAGAATTCAACGTCAAATTTAGCATTTTATTGCCTACATTAACAGAAAATGAAGTTATTAGTTTCAACAAAAATAAAATCCTACTTCTAAGAAGACTTGAATCCCTTGGAAATGGCAAATCTCTTATTATCGAAGTACCCATTTACCCATCCTCCTAGGTAAAAGATAAATCTAAAGAAGTCAACACATAGAATTTGCAATGCAATATGCCCATGATACAATAACCTAAAGCAAGTTTTTTTTAATTCCAATGTCTCCATTGTAACACCCTAAATTCTAATTTTGAAATTAAATTGTTGATCATAATTTAGAAAACAAGTAACTAATTTATTTGCATAAAACTTTTCATGAGAACTCAATAAATTTATAAAATTGATAGGAATTTATGAAAAATCTTAAACTTTTAAATACTTTCATTTATTTCTAAAAGAAGAGATAAAATATTACGAAAAAGCGTTGTGTCCTATTTAAAATAAAGATTTTAATCACAAAATAATAAATAAGTGTACACTTCCAAGGATTTACTAAAATAGAGATATTTGACAAAGCCTTTCCAGGATGCTCTACATCGCGCCCTTCCAATGTTCCATCGCATACTCGTGTCCACATGCTTGTGTCTCATGTCATACAATCATTATCACCACATACTCGCGTTTTCGCACACACATATCGATGCATCACATTAACGCTTACACAAATACGTATTTATATATCTATAAATATGTTTATATACATACATACATCACAAGAATTCGTATTCTTCGTGTGACTACTACACATCAATCATCACAGTGACAATTTCACACCAACAAGCCTAACACACAATTTCTGGACCCATGAGTCTAACCCACCAGGTCCACTCACACAACATGTAACATGCCTATCATATTCAATCATTGGCCTAGGGTTCAACATTTCAAAGATTCATAAACAATTGATATCATGCACAATTCACACATCAAAACACTTTAGCTTGATAAAATTACAAATGGAAATCACTTTACACATGAATACTTGTGGCAAAGACAAGATAGATTTAATTGTCATCGGACCTTGGTCCAATGATTTACACTTTTATAAGCCTTCTAAAATCCAAAATACATGAAACATTTTACCAATTAAAGCTAACATAATTATCTTTAAAAAAGGTATAATTCATTAAAAAAACAACTTCTCTATCATCCCCTATAAGTTTCTTAAACACTGCCATGTTTCAGCTCTCTGAAAATAAGGCTTTGTTTCTCTGTTTCATAAAAAGTTGCATTTTAGAATTATCAATTAAAATCTGAAAATTTATTGTGATACATGGTTAGAAATCTTGTTTTCTCTAGTTTAAGGAAATACAATCACACTTTTAAAATATTTAACACACAAGTGCAGAATTAGGCAAAACCTAACTCTACTAGTCTTAATTCTCAAAATCAGGGCAATTACATTGTAGCTCAGGGATGAATTTCAAAATGAATTTATCTAAAATATTTCCCAATAGATAAATGTTACACTTGAAACCTATTTTAATTCAAGACCAATTTCATAACAAACCAATGGTTAGATCTTTTGAAAAACCGATTACATTGTGACAGATTTCTGGAGGTTGAATCTATCAACATGCCCTCTTAAGGTTTCAGCTCGGTTTTCACAACTAATTTTCATCAAACAAATTTAGGAAAAATTGGGCAAAGTCTATTTTATATTTAGAGCACCTCCCATTTTCGAAATCAATTCAAAATCAACATGCAGCATAACATTTATCCTTAAAACAGCCACAGTTTCTAGAAATTTCAACACAAATCGCAATTATAATCCAACTCCACATTTGCATGTATGGATTTTAGCACACAAGGGACAATCATGCATGCTCATAGTTGAGTCTCCTTCAACTCAACCATGATTTGATTCCACAAAGAAGAGTTTCCCTTACCTCTAATTTTGAAAAGAAACGAAAACCCTAACAACTTGCTCCTAGGTGCATTGGAGCTCTCAGCCTTGAAGAGGATGAAAGAAAATTGGGGCTTTTAATCCACTGGCTTGCATGAAGAAGATGAAGTGAATTGGGGCTGCTTTGGTGCTTGGAGATGGGTGGGACGGTGGTTGGAGTTGCTTCCAAAAAGGGAAGAAGAGAAGCGGTGAGAGAAGAGAGAAAATTGAAAGGGGGATTTGCATTTGCAATTGTGTTGTAACGGTGAGTCTGAGAAAAGGGGAAAGGGATTTGCATGCTTGCTGATGTGTTGCGGTGGAGTGGTGTTGTAGTGGGGAGAAGAAAATTTTAATGAGTGAAGAGGGAGAGGGATGACTGAGTTAGGGAGAAGAAAATATAGAGAAAATTATGCTTTTTAATAAAAGAGGATAGTATAAAACATCTCAGACAATTTAATTAATTCAAACACAACAATTTAAATAACCAAATTACCACAACGAAAATAATTAAATCACCACTCTTAATTACACACTAGTTTTAATTACAAATAATTTATAATTTTTCTCAATTCTATAATTACTTAATTCTACTTAATCTTCTATTTTTACAAACTTACTAATGACACCATATGTCTAATAATAATAATAATAAATAATAATAATAATATTATTATTATTATTAAAACACCTCAATTTTAATTACAAACATTTTTATAGTTATCTACACACAATATATTCACAAAGAATTAATCCTCAAGAAATTAATTACTAACCATATATTCAATTTAAATACCAGTTAATCCACTAACACCCTTATTTACTCAGTTGTAAATTTTGGGGTGTTACATCCATCATTTATCTTATATACATGTGGTTTCATGTGAGACCTTAAGTAATGTTGATTCAATGTATGCAAGTTCTTTTGAAAATTCAAAGTATCCAAAGCAGCAAGCAAGCCCAGAACAGCATGCAATTCACAAGCATTTTGAATTAACACATAGTACACATCAATTAAATCACAAGGTCTAGAGATTGTGTAATTCAAAATATTCTTCTCTCTATGGTTGCATTGGTTTGCATATGTCTCCACTTCTTCTCCAAATTATCTTGCCCATTGATCCTTGATATAGAATTCTTCCTTAGGCATTAAAACAAAAGATTTTACATGGTTAGGTGCACAATCAATTTTATAAGAAGAATTAAATCCACAATCCAATTTAGGAGAATAAATTAGAGTATTACATTCCTCTTTCAAGAGCTTATCTCCAGTCTCCTTCACAAGGGCATCTCCACAATCAAACAAAGAGTTAGAATGAAAACAAGAATAATCATATTTCTCTTTATCTTTTTTTTTTTACTCCCTCTTTCAATTGTTTCTTTTTCACTCATCTCTTTTTCTTTTAACTCTCTTTCTTTCACCTCTTTTTCTCTCAACTCTCTTTCGTTCATCTCTTTTTCTCTCTTGTTCAATTTTCTTTCACAATTTCATTTGATCATCACTTGCTTCCTTTGGTGAAAGTAATGCAAGTTTTATCTTGTGACCTTCATGTATCAAATAAATCTTATTAGTCCTCTTATGGTGCTTCACATTTCTTTTAGCTTTCCAAGCTTTACCTAACCAGATATGACATGCTTATATGGGCACCACATCACATAAAACTATATAATCATACTTCCCTATGGAGAATTACACCACCACTTGCTTATAATCATTTCACCATCCTCGCTAAGCCATTGAAGCTTGTATGGTTGTGGGTGAGGTTTACTCTCCAATCCCAATTTAAACACCATCCTAGCACTTGCAATATTGGTACAACTACCCCCATCAATAATTAATGCACGTGGTTTTTCTTGGGTGAGGCATCTAGTTTGAAATATGTTCTCCTTTTGAATCTCATCTTCTCCACAACCTCTATCATTTTCATGATAAGGTGAAGAATACATCTCTGCACAAAAATGATTATCACAAATAACAAAAAGATGGACCTCACCACTCAACTTAGTGTTTCACTCAAATTTCACTTGTGTTTCTCTCTATCAATGCTTTTTCTATAATGTGCACACTTGCTTTTTTTCTACTCTTTGTCTCTCTTCAATTCTTGAAAAGAACCTCAATTTCCAATACTAAAGAGCTTTTCAATGTGAAGGATGTCATGAATCCAAATTTAAATCAAGAAGCCAATAGATAAAAAACTCAAAGACAAAACCAAGGAAATTTTAAAGACAAACAATAAAAACTAAAAGAAATGAAAGGACAACACAAAATAAGATGCCAATGCAAGAAAACACCAGAAGACACTATAGTAAGGGAACAACACAAACCAAGAACACAAAAATATTAAGAAATAATATGTTCAAATTTGAACACAAACACACTGATTGGAATACCTAAAACAAGTATGCAAATCAACAAAAACTAAATGAGTTCACGAACTTAAACCTAAATTTGATGAATCAATACACACTTGATGCTAAATCCTTGCTTTGATACTAGATGATAAGAACCCCTCTACGAATCACAAATTTAGCATCTCTCAAACATTAGGAACACAAAAAGGAGAAGAAAAATATAAATTGGAGAGATAAGAAATAGTTAATGACGCCACAATCATAACATGATTGATAAGTCAAGAAGGATTCACCACAAATAAAGTGCTTCTTTGATAAGAATCAAAAGGTTCTAATCCAAGAACCAAGAGAGAGCTCTCTCACATAGCCAAAGGCTAATTTTTTATTTCATCCAAATTTGATTTCAAAGTTACATATTTTCTCTATTTATAGTCTAGGCTTCCTCTAAATATCCCATTAGAAATTAATTTTCACTAACATTAATTTCCCACTAGATATAGACCCCCACTAACAACCATAATGACTTAGGAAGCTTGAAAACCTTAAAATTGACCAAAAACATCTGAAAGGTCATATGAACTTATTACATTAAAATTAAATACGAAAATTCATAACAAGAAAAGAAATTGGGTCTTAATTTATTCTTAAACCCAAATTACATAAAATCTTTTATTCTAAGGACTCCACTTTAAGCTCCTCATATAACTTCCTAGTCCTCTATCATTTACATAACATAAATGGAAGAACAATAAATAAAAAATTATAGTAAAAACAAACATTTGAACAGTTACAATATGAGGATAAATACCAATCAAAAAGAAAAATATGAAATGTAAAAAAACATAAAATAAACGATCTTCAACAACAATTTTACTTCATTCTCCAAAACAAAAATGACAACAAAAATCATAGAACAAAAATGATCAATCAAAGAGGAAAAAATGAGAAAGGTAAACTCAAATAAAATGAAATATTCTATCATAGACTAAACCCTACCATTTGTAAAACAACAACAATTAAACCTCAATATGCTTCAAAGAGTGTTGGTACCTTATTCCGGAATGGATATTCCAAAGTGTAAATTTCATGTTACAGAATGGTCATTCTGGATACATATTCTATTCCAGAATAACTATTTTGGAGTGCAAATTTCATGTTCTAGAATAGGATATGGAAACCTATTCCAAAATAGATTATGTAATTCAGAATGACCATTCTATAATAGGAGGTGCTTGTGCAAGAGGTAATTTTGTCTAATGGAAGGTGCAGGAAGCATAGTGAGAGGTGCAGGAAGCGAAACCCAAATATCCATTATGAGGAATAATAATGTGTTGGTACTGGAACTAGTTTTAAGCCCTTGTGATGCACGAGAACTTAATATTTTATTTTTTATATTTTAAAAAATAATTGCAAACTTATAGAAAGAAAACTCTATATGTATGTATTGAATAGTTATAAATGTATAACTACATTATTTTTTGCAAATTATGGTAACCTTTAACATAGAATAATTAAATTTGGTTTGTAGTATTAGTGATGCAGTAGGTTTTAGATTTTTTTTTCGCATAGAATGCAATGGGCTTGAAAGAGTTTAAAAAAAGAGTTGGTTGATCACAAAAATAGCAACAATATTAGTGTCTAATCATACTTCAATTCCTTGTTTATAAGACCATTGCAAAACATACTTCAAAACATATATTAGTGGTTAGTATAATAGTTTCTGAATATTATGAAACATACTTCAAGTCCTTGTTTATAAGACCTATATACGACAAATTAATAAAAAACATAAAAAAGTGTTATATTTTAATAATGAAAAATAAACTCAAATGTTCATATTCTATTACTTATTATCTTCATATTCATTATTAGAAACTTCAAACTCTACCTCTTGATCTATGTCTTTAGTGTTAGAACCAAGACGTTTGATGATGTCTAACCCCTGATACCTTGATAAGTTTTGATGATAACAAATGTAATAATATTTGATCAACTAATGATTTCAGACTAAATGATTTCAAGAAATAAAGTGAGAACGGACAATGGTATAATCACTCTAACTCTCACTTTCGTCTTAATTGTCTGATAAATGATAATGACAATGGTATAATCACTCTAACTCTCACTTTCTTTGAAGGTGCTAAGTATGTGAAATTGAAGTACTTTGTCGTGAAAGAAGAAGTTCATAAACAAAAGTGTCAATAAAATATATTAGCACAAATTTGACCCTATAAAAAAAAGAGAGAAATTACGGCCTAAGACATTTATTGAACATGTCAAAAGAATGGACATTATTGTCAATAAGGATTGTTTTGTGTAATGTTACTTTGTAATGTGATATTGACATTTTGAGCTTATTTATGATATGTTTCTCAATACATGTCATCTATATGTAAATAGGTATTGTCTTAAATAAAGACATCATGTTGGACCACTATGTGCTCCTAATTATGTTCATATGAAGGAGAAGTCTAATTTGTGGTACATGGAAGGGACTATGTCGATTAGGTGATGTACAACTGTCATGACCCAAATTAGTTTCATTTCTTAATTATGAAATTATGATGTGCCCAATGTATAAAATCATTTAGTCATTTCAATGCACATTATGTATGTTTAGTTTGTTTATTTATCTGTCTATAATGTTAGATAATGTCACATGAGCCAAGTGGGAGAATGTAAGACTTTTTGTCTCATGTGAAAGGCGTGTGACTTATCAATGATTGATGAATAAATAATTAATAATTACGGACTAAATTGTAAATGGGTCATGGACTTAAGTGAAGCAATTTCTAAAGATAACTGCTACTTCATGGAAGCAGCGGACATGAAGGGGTTAATACCCACTAACGTGAAACAAGGTTCCTTTCCTGACATTAGAGTATTCTCTCAACCCTAGCCACCATCACGAACGTGAGACAATAGAAAGGAAGAGTCAAGGGAGAGAAATCTTGTTTCCTTTCTCTCTAAAGGAAATCACCGCAAAGAAGTTCTTTCCCCTACAGAGAAAGGCTATGGATGTACGACAAAGTGCTCTCCCTGTAGAGAAAAGGCTATGGAGAAATAGGTATGCACTATCTTATGTTTATGTTGTGAGAATCATATGTTTCAAGATACTGTTTGGTTTTATGTAATTGTGATATTTAGAAAGCATAAACTTACATGTGAAACTCAAAAATAAATTTAAAACTTGTAATTTCATTGTAACTCTATTTGATTATACAAACATATAATAGTTCCTTTATTGTTGTAATCTTTGATACAAGATATTTGTTTCAGAATTAGAAAATATCATAATTGAAATAAACTTATTAAACTTGATTAACAACTTTGATTTTATTTGCTAGATTTTTATTATTATTGGTATGTAATTGTCTTTCTTAGGTCACAACTTTTCAATTTAAACCATCGTTGGGAGTGATAGGACATTCACACGATATTCAGCCAAAGCCCACATTGGAAAAGCATTTCTATATAATGGATAATGAATCACACAACTTCTCATGTATACTCCAAGGGCATCCTGCCATAAATAAGTTACAAACAAAAATTAAAAAATTAAGCTAGATAGATAGAGAGAGGGGGGGATCAAGCTACACCAAAAGTAACTCTACCAGTTACACTCCATCTCACCATTCATTTTTTAAAAATCTAATGATTGTAATGAGTCACTAAACTTAAACATTAGATCTTGAATTAACATTAAAAATAATATGCGGCTAAGATTAAAACTTGTTCTTTAATTAGTTTTAATCTTAGTCGAATATCTTTTTTAATTGTGATATAAGGGCTATCAACCGTTAAATTAAATGACTATTTTTAATAAAAATAAAATTGTTAATCTCAACCGTTAGATTAAAATCATTTAAAATTCAAATTAAAACCTCATTTAACCATAAAATATCTACAAGATTTATTAAATATTTAAAAGATTTAATGTATCACGTTCTAAAATATCTTAAATCTTTCATCATCATCGTCATGATAGCAACCACCACTGTCGCCGCCACCAACATGGTCGTCATCGTCATTTTTGTCGTTGCCACCTTTAGTGGTGGTGGCGACGTCTAGTGGTGGCAACGATAGAAATGACGATGACGACTATGTTGGTAGCGGCGACGGTGGTCATGGAAGCATTTATGGTGGTGGTTGACTGTCATGACGATGGTTGCAGTGATAGTCATGATAGTAGTGACAGCAACCATAATAATGGTGGTGACAATTATGATGATGATAACGAATTTCAAATATTTAAAACGTGATAAATTAAATACTTTGATTATATACTAGAAAATCTTTTAGAGATTTTATTATTAAATGAAGTTTTAATTATAATTATTTTTTTAATGAATTAATAAAAGCCATTAAATTTAATCAAAATGAATGGTTGAGATTTGGTGTCAAAGTTTAATTTGACACATTGGTGTCAATTAATTCTAACCCTATATATATATATATATATATATACACACACACACACATACATATATATGATTTTAAACAAAATAGCATGGACCAAAATAGACAAGATTTTTTTTTAACTAAATTGAAAAACAAAATTATATTATGGATATGACTTAGTTAAAAGGTTTTAATTTTAGTTGATCATTAAATAACTATTTCTTACTATTATAACTTGAGCATATACATTAACAAGAGACATATTATTAAATTCAAAGGATTGAGATTTGAAAGATACCTGTTGAGGCCAATCACCATCTTCTAATTGAGAATTAATGAGTAACTTTGCTGCATTGTGGAGGGGAGTTAGGTCCCTCTCAGCCTACATGCAAAATTTAGAAAAAGAAGAAGAAAACTTATTCAACCTTTATTTTGGATATGATAATAAATAAACATGTTGAATTCCAAGATACATTAAATGGACTCATAGTCTCTTACACTAGTGTGTATGAAAAGAAAAATACCTGCCCAGCATGAATTAAAGCCATTAGAGCCCAAGCTGTTTGTATAATATTTGATTGACTTCCTTCAAGAGGTACATACATCTTCATTGTACATAACAACCATTAAGATATCATTAATAATATTTCTTATAATTATTGAAGTTGAAAGAAGTTATAATCATAAATATTCATTTAATTACAAACCCCTTTTGCGCATGAAAGATAGCTCTCTCCCCATCCACCGTCCTTGTTTTGTATTTTTAGTAGAAATTTCACAGCTTTGCGAATGGTAACACAATTGGTGTAAGTCTTTCCAACAGCAGCTAGACCTCCAAGCGCAAACCAAGAGCTATAAGTGAAGCAAATTGCCCAATATCCAAACCAAGAACCATCTTCTAGCTGTGTATCTTCAATGAATTTTATTGCTTTGGTAATGAAATTCTCTATCTCTTCCTTCCTATGCTCTGGATATAGCTTTTTGAACAACACTAAAGTTTGGATTGCTGATCCAGTGCATTCAAGATATTCGTGATCAATCACTATGTCGGCCAAGAATTCCGCAGGGTTGAGTAGCTAGAATTAACAACAAAGATAATTAATCCATTAACATTAGATAACAAAGCAATTTGTCAATAATGATTTTGTATACACTTGAGCATTAATTATTGTAACGCTTACTTCTAACCATTTTTGAGCTCTTGCTGGCTCCCACACAGCCATACCTCCATTTTTACTCTGTAATAATCAAAATTGAAGTTTTAAAAAAAAAACATATACAAGAAAAATAAAGATAAAGTAAACTTTGATAAAATGAAAAAAAAATATTAAAGATTTTAAATTATAAAGAAAGACATGCATATTTTTAAAAAAAAAATGGAAAGAACTTAAGAATGACATAAAAAATAATAAACTAAAAAAATAAATAACTCTCAATATATTATTCTCCAATTTAATATATTGGAGCACAATAACAAAGATTTATTTAAAGGATAAAAAGAATATTTTGAATATATTAATTTAAGAGCATATCCAACTAAAATATGAGGAAAAAAAAATAAATTTAATGTAAAACATAAAAGTAAAAGAAAAACCTTAACAAGAAAAAAAGAGTTTGAAAGTAAATTTGATTTGTTTATGATAAACCCTAAAAAATGTAAAATAAAGATGAAACGACATGTCATGTAGAAGAAGAAACTAAAACAAGAAATTATCTTACTCTGAAATATAATATTATTTTTTATTTATGTAAGATGGATAACTCGTGTGCATTTGCAATCCTTTACTTTTCATTTTTATAGTACAAAGCATGCATGATATAAACAAAAATTACATAATAATCAAGGAGAATGACCATTGATTACCTACTTAATCAACTAAAAGCATGCCACAATAGATTTAATAATACTTACTTGAAGTGACAATATGAAATTCACTGCATCATATAACTTTTCAGGTTCCATTTTTTCTCCTACAATCTCTTGTGGTAACTCTGACAAAAGTAAACAACACTGAAACAATATATTGATTTATTAGGTTAACATATATAGGTTGTTGTTCTTGAAGCTTTTTCACAAATTAAAATGTGTGTAACTTAAGTATTTAGTTACCTTCAAACATTCTGCAGTGCAATCAGAAACTTGCAATGCGTGATCTTTATCAGCAAGGGTCCACGACCCTTTAGAAAGGTGATAATACATACTTTTAAAATCACCTGAACGATTTTCTGTAACCTACAAAATTAGAACATTATAATGTCAAATCAATTTTTTATTGATCAAACTAGAACATATATTATAATGGTTAATAGTCAATATATAAGTTGAGTAAGCAAATAGTTAACAAGTAATTAGTTACTTTGACTTCATTATTTAATTGATCAGGTCAATATATAAATTAAATAAAACTATAGCTCCAAAATAATTCCTTAGGTGATTTTTACAACATGGATGAAGTTAGTTCAAATGAGAAGTTTCTTTTTTAACTTGGAAAAGGGAATTATGATTTTATTATATACATATCATGAAACTTAAGCTGACCTGAGATTTCTTGAGAAAATCATGTGCTTTTGCAAGTGTAGGACCAAAATCATCAATTAAGTTAGTAGCGAGTAGAGCTTGAATAATCCAACCAATATCCCATGATTGACTACCAATTCCCTGCATTATATAGGCAAATGAATTATCTAATTTATCTTTTAAGGTTATAAGTTATTATTAAATATTATAATAAATGGTATCTTATATTCAAATTTTTTTTTGTTGATCAATCTTGTATTCAAATATGATGATGGCTTTATTGAAGAAGAAAAGAATCACAATCCAATATGAGTACCTGCACGGTCATTCCATCTTCTGATACCCATAAATAATCTGGGATCCTTGCAAGATGCTTCTTGAAAGCATCTCCATTTGAATCTTCTGCCCAACAAGCAAGCGTACATAAAGCCTGAATAATACAAAAATGATAGTAGCATATTTGAATGAATTCCCTTTGTGGAGAAAAACTACAAATTGTACATCATTTCAATATATATATATATATATATATATATGGGGTTTGCTAATATGCACATACCCATTTTTCAGTTGGAGTGCATTAGCAATGTACACCAAAACTTTTGGACAAAAAAGCCATCAATCTTTCATTTAAATCAACAAAAATTAAAAGGATATTTATGTAATTTATTAGAAAGATTAGCATTAAATATTTTAAAATTCAAATTCAAATTTAAGATAACAAAAATATCTCTAAAAGATTCAGCAATTAAAAATTAAATCTACAAAATCACCACCACCACCACCACCATTGTGGCTACCACTACCACCACGAAGACCGGACTGGCTTGACCATCGTTGCAGCCACCACCTTGTCCATTGTCACCACCACCACCGTTGTCAGCACCATCGTCGCCACCACCTCCCCTGTCATGATCATCGTCACAACCGCCACCACCGTAGCCGATGGTGGCGGTTGCGACAAAGGTCATGACAAGGGAGGTGGTGGCAATCATGGTGGTGGTGGCAGTAGTGGTTAAGGCGGTGGCTAGAATGGTGGTCTTGGTGGTGGCAACAGTGATCTTGGCGATACCAGTGGTGGTGGTGATTTTGTAGATTTGATTTTTGTTTGGTGAATCTTTTTTAGATATTTTGGTTATTTTAAATTTGAATTTGAATTTTAAAATATTTAATGCTAATATTTCTAATAAAATACACAAATATCATTTTAATTTTTGTTGATTTAAATGAAAGATTAATGACTTTTTTGTCCAAAAATTTTTGTGCACATTGCTAATGCGCTCTAACTGAAAAACGAGTGTGTGCGTATTAGCAAACCCATATGTGTGTGTGTGTGTGTGTGTGTGTGTGTGTGTGTGTTTTTCAATATTATAATGCCTACCTTTTCCACGCATCCACTATTTAAGTAGCGACTATTTTCATCTCCATAATGGATATGTTTCATTGTTACTTGAAGTGCATTTTCTCTAACCAACTTGTTGAAAGGCCAGCGTGTAAGAAGTGGCTCAGTAAGTGCATACAAACTATCCCATATTATATCTTGTATCCAAGAATGGGGATAGTAAATATCTTCCTGTGATGCATAAAATGGATAATTATCATTTTTATCAGATAGAGTTTAAACATATATATGCTCATTGTTACATGAGGTATTCATTTTTCAAATTTAATTATGTTATGCATTTTTTTATAATATTAAATGTTTTTTTCCTTTTTAACCTTTTTTTTAATTTTAATTTAATTAATTACATATTTTTTAGAAGAACTCTTCTTTTTAAAATTATATTTTATATTTTTCCTAAATTTAAAAGTATATCCACAATGCATATGACATTTATGGGTTAATGATGAAGTATCTTTTACCTTTGCACATTTGTGACGTGCTTTCTTCCATCTATTTTCATCATAGGGTTGAATAAAAAGTTCTTCTCTCAAATTTTGTACTAATGGTGTTATTGGACCCACAAATCTCTTCCCATATAAGTAAGACATGGGCATGTATATAAATCGACAATAACACCACATTTTACCTGCATATTTAAGGTGAACATATAATAAGTAAATACTCAATTTACTAATTAAATATTTTATATTCACTAATTCACACACACACACGTGTATATATATATATATATATATATATATGTGTGTGAGGAGTGATCAAGTTACACCAAGAGTAACTAAGAGAGTTACATTCTATCATCATTGTTCATTTTCTTAAAATCTAATATGGTTGTAATGAGTCACTAATCTTAACTATTAGATCTTAAGAAAATGAATGGCAAGGATGGAGTGTAATACTTTTAAAGTTACTTTTGGTGTAACTATATATTCCACAAAGGGTAACAATTGAAAAATAATTCATTTAACCCGGATGCATAGGGAGAAAAGTAGGAAGGATCCAAAATTCAGGAGGTGTTGGGTTGCTTCCACACCAATCAACTATACCAAGTACCTACAAGTATAAGATTATTTAAATTAGTAACATAGATAGGTATGTTGTGTATTTAAATGTTATATAAAAATATTCATACCGAAAGCCAAAATTTTCCCCATGAAGGCATATGTGTTATGCCACCATGATCATGAATCCACTTCTTTGCTTTAGCACAAGCAATCTTAAGACTTTCATTGGATCCTTCTTCGAGAATTCGCATGCATACGTAATTTAGTGTGGTACAAAACATGGTGCTATGACTCTCTATGTGTAGTCCAAAACCTCCATCTTCATTCTTCAAATTAATGTTTATCAATTAGTATTAATTACTCGTTATCATAGAAAATTTTCAAATTTCTTGATTATACAAAATGATGAAAATGAGTTTCATAATTCATTGATACAATTAATAATTTTTTTAAAAAAGGAGAAAAAATTAATTAAATATTTAGTTCACTTTTCTTTTTCAATATCACGGTCAAGGTGTACCTGGTGACAGTATATGTAACGAAGAAGCTCTTTGCGGTACTCTTCTGGAAATATAGAATCAAGATGTCCAGTGATATATATACAAATCACCTATAATATTATCAGCAAGTAGAAATTAAATGTCAAGTTAGAGAATCTTTTAAATATGAATTTGTTAATACAATTCTTTTAAATGTTTAATTGATTAATGTGTGGGATATAAATTACGAATGCACAAGATTGATTTTCTATAATATAATTCACTTCCTCTCTTTTACTTTTTTTTTTTTTTTTTGTTATCACCTTTACTCCTTACCTCAAAGGCATTCTCTCTCTTTATAGTACTTTCATACAGCTGAGAAGATTTTAATTTCATTATAACTTTTATTTTTTTTATGAATTTGAAACTAGCAAGGCATCATCACAAAATCATTAGTCTCAACTATGTTGGCATCAAGAAAATTATGAATCCTAAACGACAACGACAGTCATGATTATTTAGGAAATTAAGTAGTGCAATTAAAATAATATTAAATTAAATTAATTTTTTACTCAATGGATTAAAAAGTATACGTGATCTTTGATCAATGAAAAAACAATAATATTTAAAATAATGACTATTATTACTTTAGTAGTTGTAAAACGATAAGTACACAATATTTATAGCATTATTATTAATTTTAGTGTATATTCAATTAATCATTTTTCATCGATTTTTCTTATATGCATCGGAATTTATAATATGTTATCTATAAGCATATAAATAATAAAATTATGGAATATTTTCTATGTGATCTTAAATATATTAACAAGCATAGTTTTGGATAAAAAAAAATTATTTTTATATCAAATAAATGATAAATTTATATAAGTAATTATTAAAATCAGTTATAATTTCACTAAATAAATTTATTTCTGCTGTAAATTTGTATAAAATCATTTTTCATAATTTAATAAATAAAATTTCTTCTACATGGAAATATTTTATATATATATTAATGAAATTAATTAAAAAGAATTTATCTGACAAATTGAATAAGTAATATTTTAAATTAGCCCATTTTATGAATATATTGATAATATTAAATAATTTTATGATATTATAAAATTGAATTATAGTTATAATTTACAATTCCTCTTCATGTAATGTTTTAATGATATTTTTTTGTTTTTTTTCAAATTACACAAAAAATTAATTCATTAAATATGTTTATATTGTAAAATAGTTTAAATTACTTAATCTCTAACATCATAAAGAAAATATTTTCTAACTATATCATGCATTACATAAAATATATTGTAACCGAGAAAATCAAAGTTGGTCAATCATTAATAAAAAAAAATATTGTATAAAAAATGTATTTTAAAAAATATAATATGCTGTAAAGTTTAAATTTTGTATTTTACCTTATTTGAGATTTTTATAATAATGGATATGAATTTTTTAATATTTTCTATGATTAAAAGTAAAGTTATAATTAAAATAAATACCATGCATAGCACGGATATGAAAACTAGTTATTGACAATTAAAGGTAACATAAGAAGCATATAATAATTTCATTGTGCATCTCTAAATTATCTACAACAATTAATCGATATCAACTATGACAGTATGCAATTCAATTTGAAATTTTAACTAGTATTTAACCTCTATTTTTTTTTTTAGAGAAATAACTAGTGTTTGTTTGGTAATCTTACCATTGGTACGAAGTTTCTATCTATAAAAGTGAAAAAAAAAAAAATTTAAGTGAAAAAATAATAAAAGTTTTCAATAAAAATATAAACTTAAATATGTTTTTAATCTATTAAATTTGGGTATTTTTTTGTCCTTCAAGTTCAAAATTTGTATTTTTAATCTCTAATATTCGTAAACTGCTTTTTTCTAATCCTGCACAATTTTCTATTTTACATTTTAAAGTATAATTTCAGAGAGTTACAAACCATCTGAATCAAGTCAATAAAAATTTAAAAACACATTAACTTCTTTAAAAGCTGCTTTAATTTTGTTTATTGACTTATTCTGTTGGTTTTAAACGGACAATAATTGTACTTAATAAAGTTTAAAAATAGAATATCAATTTTGGAGGATCAAAAGTTATCACAAATTTCCATTTGGCTCGCAGTTTAGAGATGGACTAAAAATCTCATTATACAAATTATAAGAACTAAAAAACAACTTTAACCTGTTTTTGGATAATAGCTTAATTAAGATCTTATTAAATAAGTTCTTAGTATATATATAAGAGCTTATATAATAAATGCTTAAATTCAATAACCTACTTGCGTTTGGATATGTGCATTGAAAAGTGCTTATATAATTTTGAAGTGTTTGAATGCACAAACACTTATTAAGTATTGTTTAGTTTTACAAATAAAAAAATTAAGAATCAAATTATGATATATATATATATATATATATATATATATATATATATATATATAAACATGTTAAAAAAATAACATTATATATTACTAGAAAATACTCAAAATACTATTGAAAGTCTCTTGTTACCAGGTAAATAAAAAATATAACAAAAAAAAAAGTGATATAGATTTTTAATATTTCCAATAGATACGTGTAAGAAAAGAGAATGTTAAATATGTATCAAGGGAGTAAAAAAATGATAACATTTCCCAAATGAGAAATGGGTTATATTGTTATGCTTAAAAAAAATGGCTACACATGGAAGAAACAAAATAAATAAATAAAATTAAAATTGACGGTCATGCTCAATTATGTGTGACTAAGGATTCGAAGCTTCGTCTTATTTAGAAGTAACGCAAAAGCTTTTGGTATAAGCTATATTGAACAACTTATAAAGATAAGCGCAAAATATCTTACAAACCATCGTAAAGTCTTTAACTAATTTTTCTCAAACACCCTCATAAGATCTTATAGTAAAAGATAAGTCTAAATAAGTTCTTTATAAGCTCTTCCAAACAAGCCCTAAATGTAAAAGACTAAAAAAATGACTTAAATTGAGAGACAAAATTATATAAAAGCCTGAAAATATGTAATAATGGATTGATTTGTTTAAACTTATTTTATGAAATAATTACTTATTTTAATAAAATAAACAAGTATCTATGTTTTTAGTATGTTTGTCTATACTGTTTCGGATTAAAATAAGTTATTTTTTACTTATTTAAATAAACAAATCCTATTTATAAAATAATCACTTATTTGATAATTATTTATTTTATAAACACTTATTATAATTTTAAACAAAATGATCCAATAAGTTAAACTTACCAACATAGGAGTAAAAAAGAGGCAACCCGCGAGGTGAGCAGGCCAATGACCATCGCCAGTTTGTAGTGCTAATACATAATGGACGGCCCTCTTTAAGGTGATTGTAGTTTTCTCGTATGTAATCTCTTCATCATCTTGTATCTTCATGTTAGGTAATGTTTGTTTGAAATTTTTTTCTTTCAGTATCTGTTGAAGTCCCATAAACAAAAACGGAAAAAATAAAAACATGAAAATAAAGTTATATCTTTAAAGAAAAAAATCAAAATTTTAGAACAAAGTTATAATAGGAATGAAGATCTTGTCATTTATTTCCTTTTCATTGATACAAGAATTGATCACTCATTACCTACAACTTTTAACTCAGTAACAACATGGTGCTCTACTTCTATGTTATGGACATGTTTGGGTAAATGTCTCTAGAAGGACTTCTAGGACAATAAATGAAAAAAAAAAGAAATTAGTTTCTTTATAAGTTAAAATTGATTTCTCTCATAATTAATTTGTAAAAGTCCCACATCTTTTAGAAGAAATTATACGAGAGAGTTTCTATATATTTGCTATTAGAGAAGTCAAATTTTAACTTATAATGAAACTAATTATTATTTTTTTCATATTTTTTTCTTCCTAAAAATCCTTCTTGTGTATCAAACTATGCCCGATATACAAGTATTAATTAATTGACAAGATCAACTATGAAACAATAGTATATAAACGGACTAAATTTGAAAAACACTTTAAATCATATGACTAACTAGTAGTTTTGTGTTTCCCAAATTGGCTAGTTTCATTTCATATAAAATTTCATCAAGAAATGATAGATTTTACGAGTTTAAAGGTAATGACGCATTGAAAATAATGTAAAAATAATTTTAAATTGTCAAGTAATCAGAGCCCTTTATCACAATCTTTTATTTATGATAAGTTAATTGATTTTTATAAAAATATTTTAAAAAACATACAGATGATTGCTGTAACACTGATTTTTAGTAATTGTGTTAAAAAGTGATTTAATTAAATTACAAGAGAAGTTAAATTTATTTTGAGTGTTTAAAATGAATAAATCACTATTGGTTATAGTTTAGTTATGTATTTATATGTATTTTGGTTTTGGGTTAGTATTTGGTACGGGAGCAAAAAGAGGTGTGTCTAGTAAAGAGACTGGGTGTAGATAGGAAAGCTTAAGTCTAGAAAATCCTTCATATCTAATTCTACAAATAGAACCCCTCTCCTCTCATTTCACTCTCCCTCACTTTCTCTCTTTTCTCCTCCACGGACCCTCACTTTCTCTTTTCTCCTCCACAAACGAACCTCTCTCCATTTCACTCTTCCTCCCTTTCCCTTTTCTCTTCTCCTCCACTGGTCCTCCTTTGCTCATGACGAAGCCTGCGTAGCAGAAGTGTGGCGGCACTGGCGAAGGGGAGCGTGGTGGGGTTGGCAATGAGGAACGTGACGACGTCAACAGGGAGGAGCGTTGCGATGTTGGTAAGGAGGAGAGGAACCGTTCAAACCTGCGTATCGGAGGAAGAGAAGAGTTGGAGCCCTAAAGCCTCTTCCTTTAGCTTTCGCATTTAAGGTTTTTCATAGGGTGTATGCGTTTGTGAGTGGATATTGGTTGAGTAATTGGATTCTAATTTGTTGTCGTGTCTTTACATATGAGTGATTTGTAGATTAAATCATTTATGATTGATGTGGGTGTGCTCACTTAATGATCTTTTCTCTATTTTGTTGTAGTAAATTGTAGTTGTTGTTTTGTTATGAATTTCAATCAAAGATCAAGTATTAGATGATGTTTTAATGTTGATATACACTTCTTAAAGTTGTCTTGTGATTATATAATCAATATGTAAAGTTTCTATGCTATAAATGTCATGATTTGAACCTTTTTTACTGCATTATTTAGATGTTATGGCAGAAAAATGAGTTGCTAGTCTGCACCCATTTTTCCACCTGGAACTTGATTTAATTGATTGGTTTGGAGTTGGTTTAGCCTTCCTTATGATGCCTTAAAATTAGGTGAATGGTATGAGATATTTTGATGCACAGTTCTTGTGGTTTGGACCTTAAAGACATGTGATTTATAGCCAATTATGCAAAAAAATTTGAAACTATCCAACCCTATTTTCCTTGTTAAAAATCAGGACTTAAATGATGAATTAGGTGTGAATTGACCTTCCTTATGGTATCAAATGGTTATATGCATCATATAGAAAGTTTTGGTACTTAATACTCTTGAAATGAATCTATGTTGTTATAAGAAAGTAAAATCTTGGTCCACAAACCGTGCCCTGCAGTTTGGAATTTTATGGACTGTTTCTCTTTGATTCTGAATCTGCTTTAGCTATAAACTCACTCTTAGAGTCTAAATTTGAAAATGTAGTCTTCAAGAAAGTTGTAGATATGGATGTTTACTAACAAATGGCTTTGGATTCATTCAAAAATATTATGTGTAACTCTAGATATGATCTAATTATGAAGTAATGGCGTAGTTGTCACAAATTGTTAAAAGTTTCACTTTGCTCATAATTTAGGCATAGTATACTTCCAAACTTGGTCTCGAGATAAACATAAGAGTTGTATATAATATTCATAGCTTTAAAATGAGATAAGAAGCAACTTAATTAAGCTAGTATATTTATAGATATCATAGTTATAACAAAAAATAGTCTTAGACGCATGATAGAAATTGAAAGGGATAGCAAACCATGACTTAAGAATTGGTATGTCAATCATGAACTTAGTTGAATAATTGTATCTAGATGTATGCGATTTCTTGGTGATATGTGTATGTTTTATTGGAATGGTGATGTTCTTGAGGAGGTGATTATGTGACGTTGTGATATTTACTGTGGTTGATGTTTTGTGAATGTGAAAAACGAATATGAATGGAATATTTGTGAAATATTGAAGATGAATGATAATTTTTTTTTTTTTGTATTCATCCCTATATGTTAGAAGATGTAGCTATATCCTTTGGGAAGACTTTTGTTGTAATGAAAATGGTATACTTGAGAGGGGGAGTTCCACGCTAGGACTCCACCCCACTAAAGCGACCCAAGGGTCTCAACTAGTGGGGTATCTTCTCAAGTACCATTGATGTGTCATTATTTTCTCCTATTTCTTACCCCTTCTGTCATCATTTTAATTACTGATTAGCCTTAATTGTCAAATTAATTATGCAGTTTTATTATTTGGGCCGTTTTGACTAATTCTGTATTTTAATTTGATTTCAGGAGAATTATAAGCAATTGGGCTTGGATCTGGAATTGGGCTGAACCATTTTGGGCTTGAAGAGAGGAGACTGTTTTAGTTTTATGTGTCGTCCAGTTTTATTTTATTTTATTGCTGTATTTTGTAATTGGGCCGCATCAGATTTTTATGGGCCCAAAATCAGATTAGTAACCTAGGGTTTTGTGTAAGTGACTTTCGAGGGAGACAAAATTTAAGCCCCAGCCGTCACAGAAAAGGCGGCTGTTAGGTTTAGTTCGTTTTTTCACTATTGAGAAAAGGGTTTCACGTCCCCAGCATGCTACTGTTCATGTAGAGCAGTGTTTTTGTTCATTCTCTGCTTTTGTTTCCATTTTCACTCTTCATTGTTGGTTCGTTTTCAGTTTCCATTCCCAGTTTCGTTTTTGTCTTCTATTCTTGTTTTCGTTTCTGTTTTGCATTTTGCTATTTATGTTTCCAGTTGCTGTTTAATTTGAATGGAAGGTTAAATTTTCAGTGTTGTTTTCTCTTGAGGACTAAGCAATAGCTCTCTTTGAGGTTTTGTTATTAATGTTAATTTCTGATCAGTTTTTCCCCTTCACCAATTATTCTGTGATGGACCTGTGAGAGGAATTAATTGGTGTATGTGTTGCTTAATCACATAATGAAAACCTTGTATTAATTTTCGCTTAGTAAATTAATTCCGGGTTGGACTAAGTGGCTGAATTGATTGGGGATAGATTCTCGTAACCTAGGATAAGAGGCTTGCTTTTGAATCAAGGGGAAACAACACGTTTTAGTTCTGTTATTTTTAATTCAAGTTGCTTGCTGTTTAAATTATTAAAGCAAAGAAACCCCCCCCCCCCATTTGCTACTGTTTTATTGTTGTTTATATGAACGTTTGTTTGATCATTGCTCACTGGGAGACGACCTAGGATCACTTCCTAGTACTGCATTTAATTGTTTTTATTTGGTTTGGGTACGGCCTCGATCAAATTTGGCGCCGTTGCCGGGGATCAGTGGTTCCAATCAAGGGTTCATAATTGTGTTTGTGTTTGTGTTTTGTGGTTGTGTGTTTCCCTGCAGCAAGTTCAGCAAATGAAACTTCAATCCAATGGAACAGTAACTATGCATTGTATTGCTCTGTTTCTGTTCTATGTTTGAACTTCAATTTGCTGTTGTTGTGAGGATTTATTTCCACTAGTCCTCTGTTTTTGCTGTGAATAGTGTCGAACTTTTCTAATTAATTGTCGATTTTTGTTTTGGTAGCTAGAGTTGTCCTTTTTGGCTGATTTTTTTTGTGGTAGTTTCTTTTGATCCATATTTTGTGTGAAAAATACCAGAAGCACTTGGTGTGGCTGAATTTGAGAGATACAAAAATATTGGGAATTTGTGTTAAGCAAAACTCAAAACGGTCATAACTTTTGCTCCAGGTATCAGAATGAGTATTATTATATATGAATTTGGGGTAGAATTGAATTTGGGGTAGAATAGAATTTCCCATGCAGCCCAACAGCTAAAGCCGTTGCAGGTTCTCAGAATTCCAAAAAAGAGGCTGTTTACTAAGTTTTTTTTTATTTTTTAAGTATTATTGCCCTATTTTTTCAAACTTTGAATTTTTAGTTTATATAGTTAGACTTTGAATTTTTGTCTGATATTTTCTATGCTATCTTTTTAGGATTTTAGGGAGTTACTCACAAAATTTCAGCTCATTTGGATGTTGTTTGAGTATAGTTCCAGTTTTACCCCTAATTGTGCTTGTTTGGAAAATACATGATTTGCTGCATATAGTGCATGACTAGGGGAAATCCGGATAATCTACTACCTTTTAATCCTGAAATAGATAGGACCTTTCATAGATTAGTTAGGCATAGTGAGCATATAGATAGTCTTAGTTTTGATAGTCTTAGTGTAAACAACTCTGAGCATTCTGTTTCAATTTCTGAGCGTTCTGATTCTGAGCATTCTACTCTGATATTCATTCTGAGAACATGGCCCAACCTCCACCTCGTGAGAGGACACTTAGGGAGATGGCTGCGCCTGATTTCACTTATGAAAGCTTGTGCATTCAATACCCTGATGAGGATGTCCCATATGTTCTCAAGACTGGACTGATACATTTGCTTCCTAAGTTTCATGGCCATGCAAGGTGAGGATCCGCATAAACATCTGAAGGAATTTCACATAGTATGTTCAACCATGAAGCCTCTTGATGTCCAAGAAGATCATATCTTTCTGAAGGCTTTTCCTCACTCTCTGGAGGGAGTGGCAAAGGATTGGCTATACTAC
The DNA here is from genome assembly GCA_014843725.1 of Amphicarpaea edgeworthii. Lineage (NCBI taxonomy): Eukaryota > Viridiplantae > Streptophyta > Magnoliopsida > Fabales > Fabaceae > Amphicarpaea > Amphicarpaea edgeworthii. Next base: position 7,718,285 of record CM026329.1, read on the forward strand.
CTTGCTCCCAGGTCTATCACTGGTTGGAATGACCTCAAGAGGATGTTCTTGGAGAAATTCTTTCCTACATCCAGAACCACTGCAATCAGAAAAGACATTTCAGGCATCAGGCAACTTAGTGGAGAGAGCTTGTATGAGTACTGGGAGAGGTTTAAGAAATTGTGTGCAAGCTGCCCTCACCACCAGATCTCTGAGCAACTGTTGCTCCAGTATTTTTATGAAGGTCTAAATAGCATTGAAAGGAGCATGATTGATGTTGCTAGTGGTGGAGCTCTTGGTGATATGACCCCTGCAGAGGCTAGAAACTTGATTGAGAAGATGGCCTCCAACTCCCAATAATTCAGTGCAAGAAATGATGCTATTGTCATTAGGGGAGTCCATGATGTGGCCACGGATTCATCTCCATCTGCTGAAAATAGAAAGCTTGAGGGAAAACTTGATGCCTTGGTCAACCTAGTAACTCGACTTGCCATAAATCGAAAATCTGCATCTGCACTTTATTCTTGTTTGCAAGAGTCTCGTGGCCTATGCTCTTCTCATGATCACCATACAGATCTCTGTCCTTCTCTGCAGCAATCTGGAGTCAATGAGCAACCTTGAAGCCTATGCTTGCAAACATTTATAATAGACCACCTCAAGAAGAAAAAAAAGCAAAGAAAAAGAATAATTATGATCTTTCAAGCAACAGATACAATCCGGGTTGGAGGAATCATCCAAATCGAGATGGACAAATCCTCCACAATACCAAAGAACAACAACCTTGCCCCTCCTCCATTCCAAAATGCTGCTTGGTCCAAGCAAGCCATATGTTCCCCCTCCAATGCAACAAAGAAGAACAAAGACAAAGCAAGCATCCGAGGTCGCTTCTCAACCCTCCTTAAAGGAGCTAGTGAGGCAGATGACTCTTCAAAATATGCAGTTCCAAAGAAGAGACCAGAGCCTCCATTCGTAGTCCGACAAATCGGATGGGGCGAGATGGCTACTTAGTTGAACCAAGCACAGTCCCAAAATTCCGATAAATTACCCTCTCGGACTATCCAGATTCGAAAAATGTGAGTGCCATCACTTTGAGGTCGAGCAAGAAAATTGATGCACTCGCACCTCGCACCCGACCAAGAGGAGGAGCAGCCACTTGGTAGCGAAAAATTCCATGCGGGTGGATCTTCTTCCAAAGATCGATTTGCAGCAGACCTATCCCCCTTCCATTCCCACCTAGAGCAATTCCAAACAAAAAGATGGAAGAAGTGGATAGGGAGATCCTGGACACCTTCGGGAAAGTGGAGGTAAACATACCTCCGCTTGATGCCATCAAACAAATTCCCAGATATGCAAAATTCCTCGAAGGAGCTGTGCACCCACAAGAGGAAGATGAAGGGTAATGAGAGAATCGGCATGGGCGAGAAATGTGTCTGCACTCATAGGTAAATCTGTTCCTCATATTCCTGAGAAATGTAAGGACCCAGGTACTTTCTGTATACCTTGCATTATTGGGAACAGCAAATTTGAAAATGCCATGCTAGATCTAGGAGCATCAATTAATGTTATGCCTCTGTCCATTTTCAAATCTTTATCTCTTGGACCTTTGCAACCTATGGGTGTGGTGATTCAATTGGCAAATAGAAGTGTTGCTCACCCTACAGGTTTCATAGAGGATGTGTTGGTTCGGGTTGGCAAAATTATTTTTCCTGCTGATTTTTATGTTCTTGATATGGAAGAGGGATTCTCCCATGGATCTGTCCCAATTATTTTAGGCAGGCCATTTTTGAAAACAGCCCGAACCAAGATAGATGTTTATGCTGGCACATTGTCTATGGAATTTGGTGATATTGTTGTCCATTTTAACATTCTTGATGCCATGAAACATCCATCCGAGGATCATTCTGTCTTTCGTCTTTGAGATACTTGATCGGATTGTTGATGACTATATGCTTGATTCCCGATTCTCTTCATGTTAGGAAGCACCCATTTTCATCCGATATGCATACTTGTCATTCCTCATGCATTGAATCGAATCGAATCTAAGTTTGAATTTGATCCTGTATCGATTTTTTGTCTTTGAGAGTAAATTTGAATTTCATCTGGTCTTAATTTGGATTTTATAGAGTCGAATGCACTAACCATGTTGCAGGAAGTACATATACATCCGACTTACGGAGTTGAGGTACAGTGTGTGGAACCCATTCTTTCCCCTTCTCTCGGTTCCTTCCGATATACAGCCACCACCCACACCAGAGCTGAAACCATTACCGAGAAAACCTCAAGTATGCTTACTTGGAGGATGAGGAGAAATTGCCTGTGATTATTTCTACCTCCCTTGATGCTTTGTTCAAGAGGAGAAGTTGTTGCAAGTGCTTAGAAAGCATAAGAAAGCCATCGGTTGGACCTTGGCAGACATTCCTGGTATTAGCCCATCCACCTGCATGCATAGGATACTTTTAGAGGATGGAGCCAAACCAGTGAGACAGCCACAGAGGAGACTCAACCCAATCATTTTAGATGTAGTAAAGAAAGAGGTGACCAAGCTTCTACAAGCTGGGATCATCTACCCCATTTCTGACAGTCAGTGGGTGAGTCCAGTCCAAGTGGTTCCAAAGAAGACAGGCCTCACCGTTTGTAAAGAATGAGAGGGATGAGCTGATTCCCACCCAGTGTTGAATAGTTGGAGGGTCTGCATTGACTACGGGAGGCTGAATCGGGCAACAAAAAAAAAAGATCACTTCCCACTCCCATTCATTGATCGGATGCTTGAGCGATCGGCGGGTAAATCCCATTATTGCTTTCTTGATGGATTTTCTGGATATTTTCAAATTCACATTGCCCCCGAGGATCAAGAAAAACCACATTCACCTGCCCCTTTGGCACTTTTGCCTATAGGAGGATGCCTTTCGGCCTATGCAACGCCCCTAGTACCTTCCAGCGGTGTATGCTTAGCATTTTCAGTGACTTTTTAGAGAGTTGCATAGAGGTGTTTATGGATGATTTTACTGTTTATGGATCCTCTTTTGATGCCTGTTTGGATAGTCTGGATAGAGTTCTTAATAGATGCATTGAAACTAACCTTGTTTTGAATTTTCAAAAATGTCACTTCATGGTTGAATAAGGTATAGTTTTAGGGCATATCATTTCCAGTAAGGGCATAGAGGTAGACCCTGCCAAGATAGCTGTTATTTCACAATTGCCTTACCCCTCTTGCGTGCGAGAGGTTCGTTCTTTTCTTCGCCATGCAGGGTTTTACAGGCGCTTTATCAAAGATTTTAGTAAGGTGGCCCTTCCACTATCCAACTTGCTGCAAAAGGATGTGGACTTTAACTTTGATGACAGGTGCAAGAAGGCTTTTGATTGCCTTAAGCAAGCCCTAACTACCACCCCCATTATTCAGGCACCCGACTGGACAGCTCCATTTGAGTTGATGTGTGATGCATCTAACTATGCATTGGGGGCTGTCCTTGCTCAGAGGATTGACAAACTTCCCAGGGTGATTTACTATGCTTCCAGGACTTTAGATGCTGCCCAAGCAAACTACACCACCACCGAGAAAGAGCTTCTGGCTATTGTTTTTTCTCTTGATAAATTTAGATCATATTTGCTTGGCACTCGTGTTATTGTCTATACTGACCATGCAGCTCTAAAGTATCTATTAAAGAAGGCTGAGTCAAAGCCTAGATTGATCAGGTGGATGCTCTGGCTCCAAGAGTTTGATTTGGACATCCGTGACAGGAGTGGAGCTCAGAATTTGGTGGCCGACCATCTCAGCAGGATTGAGAGACCTGAGGAAGCAGATGCTTTGCCTATCCAGGATTGTTTTCCTGATGAAAATTTGTTGACTGTTTCTATTTCTTCCCTCACCCCTTGGTTTGCAAACATTGTTAACTATTTAGTTGCTTCTGTTTTTCCTCCCTTAGCATCTAGAGCTCAGATTTATAAAATTAAGAGTGATGCTAAGCATTATATTTGGGATGACCCCTATCTCGTGGAAGTTGTGTAGTGACCGAGTTTATCAAGAGATGTATTCCCGACCATGAGATTGACTCGGTCCTGCAGATTCTGTCATTCTTCCGCACTTGGTGGCCATCTTGGTATTCGAGAGGACAGCTCGCAAGGTGCTTGATTGTGGATTTTACTTGGCCCACCATCTTTAAGGATGCGTGGAGGATTTGTAGCACTTGTGAGCCTTGTCGGAGAGCGGGAGGATCCCTTTCTTGGAGACAACGGATGCCTCAACAGCCCATGCTGTTGCATGAGGTGTTTGATGTCCTGGGTATTGATTTTATGGGTCCCTTTCCTGTTTCTTTTGGTTTTTCCTATATTCTCCTTGCTTGTTGATTATGTTTCAAAGTGGGTGGAAGCTAAAGCCACCAGAACTAATGATGCTAGGGTCGTTGTGGATTTTGTTAGGTCTAATCTGTTTTGCAGGTTTGGAGTACCCAGAGCCATTGTTAGTGATCAAGGCACCCATTTTTGCAACAGATCCATGCAGGCTTTGCTCAAGAAATATGGGGTTGTTCATAGGGTTTCTACACCCTACCACCCCCAAACTAATGGGCAGGCTGAAATTTCAAACAGGGAGATTAAGAGGATCTTGGAGAAGATTGTGCAGCCGAACAGAAAAGATTGGAGCACCAGGCTGGATGATGCTTTTTGGGCACATAGGACTGCTTACAAAGCACCCATAGGGATGTCTCCTTATCGGGTTGTCTTTGGCAAGGCATGTCATCTTCCTGTAGAGATAGAGCACCGTGCCTATTGGGCGTGGAAGACCTGCAACTTCTCTATTGATCAGCCGGAGAGGAAAGAAAGTTGCAACTGAATGAACTTGATGAGATCCGCCTTGAGGCCTATGAGAACTCAAAGTTCTACAAGGAGAAAACCAAGAAGTTCCATGATAGCTTGATAGCTAGGAAGGACTTCGTGGTTGGGCAAAAAGTGTTGTTGTATAACTCTAGACTCGGTCTCATGGGTGGTAAGCTTAGGTCTAAGTGGATTGGTCCTTTTGTTGTGACTAATGTTTTTCCTTATGGTGCAGTTGAGATCAAAAGTGAATCCACAGATAAAACTTTCAAAGTTAATGGCCACCTATTGAAGCCATTCCTCACAAATCCTTCTTTGGTGGATGTGGTGGTGGAGGAGGCTTCCTTGCTTGACCCTGCTTCTCCCCCATCATGACTTAGGGAGTCTTCTTTTTTTCTCCTTCCTTCTCTACTTTTGTTTCACATGTCCAATTCCATTGGTTGCTTTGTTTTCTTGATCTTATGATTGCGCTACATTGAGGACAATGTGTGATTTAAGTGTGGGGGGGAGACTGTTCTTTGTTTAGGATTTTTAAGTTTGTCTGTTTTATGTTTTGTGTACAACATTGCATGCTTTTCTTTGATTTCTAGGTTTTGTATAGGTTATGGGCACATTCTTCACATTTTATGGATTGAAATCTTTGTTTTTCTGTATATGTCAAGTTAGTTTTGAAGTTGATCCTTGTTTTTTGTGCATGTCAAGCAGTTACGAAAGTTTGAGAGGTTGAATTGAGTGATAGATTTACCCTTGGTGAGATTTTGAGCCATCGGCATCTATTTTATTCGTGTGTTTTGCCCCATTGATTGCTTGCACAATGGCCTTGGCTTGGCTCTTTTTAGTACTTCTTGCACATGCATGTTTGGAGATGATTTAGGCATTCTTGTTCTTATAAGCCTCTAGCCAAATAAGCCTACCTTGAATTAATTCCTTTGATAGCCCCTTTGAGCCTATGTTCCCCTTTCTTTGTTTTGAAGCTCAGTACAAGCCTTAAGTGAAAAACCATGATCACCCTACCCTTAAGGAATTTTGGAGCTTTGGAATTGTTTTGGGAATAAGTGTGGGGGGGTATGTTTCATTGGATGATGTATTTTTGGCCATGCTTAATGTTTGATGATGTATGTTTCAGTAAAAAAAAAAAAAAAAAAAAAAGAGAGAGAGAGAAAAGAAAGAGAAAAGAAAAGGAAAAGATTGAAGTTGAATAATAGTGGACTTGTTTTTGGACTTGTTTGAGGATTTGGTTGATATTATTGATATTAGAGGTTTTGAGTTTGCTTTTTATGCTTAATTTTGACTTATTCCCCATTGCTCCTCTATTCCCTTGGGTTTTAGTCACTTATCCCATATATTTTCTCACCTTGTCCCTGGCCCCATTACAACCTTAAAAGACCTTTTGATCCTTTTGTGCATGTGTATTGGTTGTTAATTCTAGAGGCTTGCCAAGTCTATGTGGTGTTTGTTTTTCATGGGTGCTCCGAGAGTAAACAAGTAGCCTAGACACTTGAGAGATTGAGTGCATATATCTTGTGAGGCTTTATCACTTTTGATTTACCTCCTGGGCAGATTAACTTGCTTGCCATGTTTGAAATGTTTGGATAACTTTTTTGACTGTCTTGACTCTTTAACTCTTGTTGTGTTGGATGTTGCCTATTCCTTTCATTCCTTTGGATTCATTGAAAAGTATGTAAATGTTTTTGTGTTTCTCTCTCTCTTTGATGTCTCTGGATTTGTTCTTTGCTCTGTTTCATGATTTTGCCCAGGGGTGCAAAAAGGCTAAGTGTGGGGGAATTTGATGTGTCATTATTTTCTCCTATTTCTTACCCCTTTCTGTCATCATTTTAATTACTGATTAGCCTTAATTGTCAAATTAATTATGCAGTTTTATCATTTGGGCCGTTTTGACTAATTCTGTATTTTAATTTGATTTCGGGAGAATTATAAGCAATTGGGCTTGGATCTGGAATTGGGCTGAACCATTTTGGGCTTGAAGAGAGGACACTGTTTTAGTTTTATGTGTCGTCCAGTTTTATTTTATTTTATTGCTGTATTTTGTAATTGGGCCGCATCAGATTTTTATGGGCCCAAAATCGAGATTAGTAACCTAGGGTTTTGTGTAAGTGACTTTCGAGGGAGACAGAATTTAAGCCCCACCCGTCACACGAAAAAGGCGGCTGTTAGGTTTAGTTCGTTTTTTCACTATTCGTAAAAGGGTTTCACGTCCCCAAAGATGCTACTTGTTCATGTAGAGCAGCGTTTTTGTTCATTCTCCGCTTCTATTTCCATTTTCGCTCTTCATTGTTGGTTCGTTTTTCAGTTTCCATTCCCAGTTTCGTTTTTGTCTTCTATTCTTGTTTTCGTTTCTGTTTTGCATTTTGCTATTTACGTTTCCAGTTGATGTTTAATTTGAATGGAAGGTTAAATTTTCAGTTGTTGTTTTCTCTTGAGGACTAAACACTAGCTCTCTTTGAGGTTTTGTTATTAATGTTAATTTCGATCGGTTTTCCCCTTCACCAATTATTCTCATGATGGACTCGTGAGAGGAATTAATTGGTGTATGTGTTGCTTAATCACATAATGAAAACCTTGTATTAATTTTCGCTTAGTAAATTAATTCGGGTTGGACTAAGTGGCTGAATTGATTGGGGATAGATTCTCGTAACCTAGGATAAGAGGCTTGCTTTTGAATCAAGGGGAAACAACACGTTTTAGTTCTCGTTATTTTTAATTCAAGTTGCTTGCTTTTTTAAATTATTAAAGCAAAGAAACCCCCCATTTGCTACTGTTTTATTGTTGTTTATATGAACGTTTGTTTGATCATTGCTCACTGGGAGACGACCTAGGATCACTTCCTAGTACTGCATTTAATTGTTTTTATTTGGTTTGGGTACGGCCTCGATCAACCATCCCTTTGTTTTAACTCTAGATGGTGTGTTAGAGTGGTGAGAACTACTTCCTAAGGGGTTTAGTGACCCTTTAGCATATAGAAGATGGAATGTGGTGGTTGTTGATGAAACTTGGGTACTTGAGACGGGCCATGAGTGAGATGGTGGGTACAATGATGTTGTATCTCAAACCTCAAGTAATCCAAGTCTATTGTTGTTGTGTGGATTATTAACTATTAAGATGTATTTGGATCCTTAAGTCAGGCCATTGGAGATGGTGGGTATGGGGGTGCCATATCTAGGATTGTAGAGGATTCAAAATATGTGTTGTCGTTGGTATATGGTGGGTGCATAGTTGGTGCATATAAATATACCTTGTATGCACAGTTGGTGCATAACAGCATAGGCGTGCACAGTTGGTGCACGAGCATATGAGTAGGCACGTAAGTTGGAAGTGTTAGGTAGGCTCTCAACCTACTGCTGGGAGTTTTCGTGGTAGCTAACAGGAATAGGCCTATAGAATAGACGAGTGGGTGAATCCCTATAGATGTAAGGTTTTGTAAACCTACAAAGGTAAGCCAATATATACACTTGTCAATTTTCGATAAAACTACACCTCTCTCGCAAGATCAACCTAAGGGACTCCCTAAATGGTCAAAAAGTGAGACTATGTTAGGGGATGGGGCCTATGGGGGATCGCTCATATTGTGTTGAGTCTCCATGGAGCAGAGTCAGCATCTAGTGTTGAGGTTGACTAAAGGTTTATGGTGTTGAGTTATGTTGTTGTTGATGGCTGTGGATTTATTTTATAATTGTGTTGAATTATTTGGTTGAGATGGTTGTGTCGTGAAGTTACTAGTTAGTTTTCCCCTTTCCATAATTTGAATTGCCTTATTTGTATATGTATTTATTATGGTAAGCTTACCTTTGTGTGTGACACGTGTGGTTGTGACTGTGATGATCTCAACCTTGACGTACATGGGAGCAGATGGGTTTAGGTGAAGTTCTCTTAGAGTCGTTGTAGATGGAACGTGTACAAGTTTGAAGCTGCAGTTCTTTGGTTTCATTTTATGTATAAAAAGCCTAGGTTGATGTTATGCTTTTGTTACAAGAGTTTTATATCATTGAAGTTGTATTTCATTTTTTTTAAAAAAAAGTAAAGTTACCTCGAGGCATTGTAAATGATTTAGTTTGGTTTATATTTTAAGTTTTGAATAATATTTATTGATTTTAGAATTCGAGAAAAGTTCACAGACTTTTTCATGAATAGTTTAATGAAAGAGTTTTTAAATTAAAATAAAATCCAATATTTCTTTGATTAGTTATGTAACGGAAGTAGGATGTTACAATTGCATGATAGTATAAACCATAAATCACCTTTAAACTCTTTTGTTATAATAAGCAATATGTACCTGATACCGCCAAAGTAGGTCACTGCATGCCTTGACTTTGAAGCGATTTTCATAGAAATTTTGGCGAGATGCTTCAACTTGAGCTAGCTCTTGAACAGTTCCCGCCTCAGGATCAAACTCCCATATTTGTCTTCCCAAGAAATTATTTGTGCTAAATATGTATGGATTCTTCCCTCCATCTGCTATCTTCAATCTCCACATTTTTCTTTTTCTTTTTCTTTTTTGGTACTCTATTCAGTGTAAGTAGGTTTTAATTAGTAAATTGTGGCTTTGATCTTCAAAGTGAATTTCAAGTCTGATAGCTAGTTACTCCTTCACTATAAGAAATTAAGGAAGTGAACAACTGAGACATTGAAGCAAGGGTTGGTGATGACAACATTTTGTCAAAGAAGATGACTTAAGAGTTGTTGGAAATCCTATATTAATTACAAATATGGGCAAAGTATTGTATACATGGCCGGTGCCGAGGGTTGATTTTTGGTGCAACCGCTCGGGGCACATGATCGAAGAGGGCTAAAAAAAAATTCAAATAGTTATAATGCGAGAAAAAAAATCAATTAATGAATAGAATAAATAAAATATATTATTTTTAATGGAAATATGTATTGCTTTGTGAAAATGCCCCTATATATTAAGGAAATTTAGCTTAGTTAGTTGAATATGATGTATCAATATTGTTATAAACCTCTTAACAATGTATTCAATTTTTACATAATAAAAGGACCTTAGTGTATTGTTTGCTATGAGTCCATACATGTCAGGACCCGTCCTAAGTGTATATAAATAGGACAATCCTGATCTTACAAATCAGTTTTATAGGATTGAGTTAGATCCAAAATTCATTGACAAAGGAGTAAAAATATAGAGCTATGAGCAATAAGCTTACCTCTTGCCCCTTACGGACCAAAAGAAAAAATGCTCCCAAATCACTTGATCATTGCACTCTCTTTATTAAGCTAAGCTAGCAAGAAATCCATTAATTAATGTTTTTTCTTCTTCTTTATATCTCGATCTTTATAACTCTTGATTGGTAAAATTTAAGGGATTGAACAGAATAAATAAAACAACACAAAATAATTTTAAGTTACATGATAACTTTTTGTTATGTGAATTATTTGGTGGATAATGGATAGTACAAACAAAAGAATATAAATTATTATATATAAAATTTTGATTATTAATAAAATTTATATTGATTATGTTAATAAATTTATATTATTATTATAAAAAAACATAATTATAAGTAAATAAAGAAAGTGTGAACTTTAAATAGGATATCAATTATACGAGGAGTATCATAGTATCAATTATATCAGTAATGAATATTGACAAATTTTAATTATATCAATTATATCGTGTTAATATTTTATAAGAAAAATAAAAGGAAACAACATTGAGGACAAAAGATAGAAACTTGCAAAGAAATTATGAAGATTTTGGTCTTTTCATATTTTGTTAAGCAAAACAACAATTTTGTTTGCTGTTTCAGGTGACTTGTGTTGTTATGTGTTTTGTCCAGTCTCATGATTAATTTTCAAATCAGACATAGAATTATTGTTGTTATTCGGTTCCTCAAATTTTAGCGAATCAACCCGACCCTCAATTCTCTCATGATTGAAAAATTGTTTCTTTATTATTATTATATGAAGTATTTGTCAACTTGGATATTTAAATTTTTATAAAGAAAAAATAATAATTGACCAAAAAGAAAAACAAAAATGAAACCCGTTTAATGATTTGTAATCGAATATTCTTGTATGAAATTAAAAAAAAAAAAAGCATTTAAATATCAGAAAAGAAAGAGGAGAAACCTGATGATTAAGTTGTTTAGTCTCCAACATGCAAAGAAGGACTCTTGAACATTTTGAGATCATAAGCATTTACTTCCCGATTAACTCATCTTGCTAAAATATTAATGCATCGAGTGCTTTATATAATACCCATTCAGCTAAAACCTAGTCCTTCAAATGAGTGTCCGTGCTGAGTTGGTGAATGACAATCAAAACGGATTTACAAATTTAATGAAATTGACATCCACCTGTTTAATTAATAGGGTGCATTGCTGTCAAAAAAAATTAATAGGGTGCATTATGGCCCAACTTCATTGATTTGACTTCACGCCACTCTTAGGAAAATTTCTAGGTCCCGATATTTTAGAGTTAAGGCAGGATAAGGATTAGGATCAGATACGGATCCAGACAAGTGTTCAAGAGCCACTGGAATTTTTTTTAATTATTTAAATATATAATTCTTAAAAAATATATGTATTAAGTAATAAATTTTATAAAAATTATTTATTAGTTTTATTCATAAAATTAAAATTATTTTTTATTTCAAATGATAGAAAAAGAAAATACATGTATTTATAATTTTAAATTATTTTTTTTAAGTTTTGAATATTTTTATCTCAACTATATTAACAATAATAATTTTACACTTAAAAAAAGTAAAAAAATTCATTAAATTTTATAACAATTGTAATATATAGATAAAAAAGTAATAATTCACAAAATATAATTAGTCTAGATAATAATAATTAATAAAAAAAATAACAATTAATTATTTCAGTATTATAAATTGAATAAATTTTAATTTTCTTTATTTATGATACAAAGCACAAGATTAATTTGTTATATTAAATATTAATTTAAATTAAAAAATATTTTTAACTCATCGTATAATAACTTTATATATGAAAAAATTGTTGATTAATATGTATTATAATAATATTATTTTTAAAATAAGTATAATAAAATATTTTTTAAACTTATTTACTTAATATATTTTATTTTAAAATTATTTAAAATTTTAATTGTAGAAACTACATGTATAATTTACAAGAAAAAATTATGTTTGAGTCAAGTATGATCATCATGGGTGACAAATATCTTTATAAGTATTTAACATAATTTCATCGAGTAAATAAAAAAATACTTTAAAGTTTTATAAAATTATTTCTACTTATAAATCATATAAAATATTTTTGAATAATTTCATAAATAATTTTTTGGGTTGAATAATATCTATATTATGAAGTTAAAATTATAATAAAATTTAATTCAATTCTAATTTATGAAAATAATATTTGAACTTTTCTTTTTTCAGGACACCTACAAGTTCTTATGTTGTATTTTTCATTTTATTCTTTTAAAAAAGAAACAAGACAATTCAACTACTTGACATAACATTTATGATTTCACATTTACAAATTATATCTTTTCTCACATTTTACTTTTCACCTTTTTTACCGAACTTTTCCTTCCATTCTATTCTTTTCTTGGTTTTTAAAAAAAAAATATATTTTTCTACCACCATTAACACATGTTTTACTTATTTTCTTATACAGGGAAAAAATATCTATCTACACACTTATTTCTAATTTGTTTGATGCTTGTATGATTTAATTTACAAAAAACTATTTAATTTATAATTTATAATATACATATTTACATGCAATATTTTTGAATACTTATTAATTTATTTATTTTATCTTCTCATTTACTATTATACATATTTAAAAAACAAATATTTTTCTACAATAATCATTTTTACTTATTTTCTTATATTATAAAAAGTATCTATCAATGCATTTTCTTATATTTTCTTATTTTACCAGTAGGCAATTTCTTATTTGTTATATGTTTTTAGAAATTATTATTTATTATATACTATTAGTAATCATGTAGTATTTTCTAATACTAGCAGATTATTTTATTTTTTATTCTCATTTATTATATATTATAATAAGGCCATACCTGTAATAATGGTAGAAACTCTAATTGTAACGATAATTCAAAATTTTATTGAAGACACTAAACTTTTCAATGAAAGGACTTCAACACTGTTACATAATTTGAGATGTCCTACCTTAGGAGATTTTAGATGGTATACAGATAATTTTATGACAATGATTTTTAATTTGGGTTAAATATAATATTTTTTTAATTAAATTTAAACAGAAAAATAAAACATTCCAACCTAATCAATTAATTAAATGTAAATCTAAGAGTTTTAAGTATAAAAATATTAATAATAAAATAGGATTAATTTTTTTATTTAAAAAAAAACAAGTGATTAAAATGAGTAAAAAAAAATATTGACCAAACATATTTCAAATACACAAAACTCATGAAACTAATAATCTTTAAATAAGATTATTTTTTATAAATAATAAAAATCTATCTATCTATTTATATAATATTTCAATTTTTTTTTAAAAACAACACGTGTAAGTTTATGATGCATTTTATGTTTCTTACACTTTTTCACAAAAGGCAAAAAAGACAATTCTTAAACATGTTCAATTTTTCTTAAAACTTTCTTTTTCTTTGTATCTTCTCTATCTTTGAGTTTAACTCCTCATGTGAGAATTATCACATGGACTCGTGGGTTAATTGAGAAGATGGGTCATAGTTAAATAAATAAAATAAATATTTTATACTAATAATAAAAATTAATTTTACTTAAATTTAATTTAACTACTCTATATTAAATTATCAATATTATACATGGTAACTTTTGTTTGTTAACAATAATTGATGATAACATTAAAAAAAATTATTAATAATTTCTTATATAGCTTCATAATTTTTTATCCACGAATTTTACTATAAGATGTTTAATATAGTAATTTTAATTATTTAAAGGTCTATACATGTTGATAGGAAGGTTTTTTTTTAAGGAAACGATAGTATAGGAAAAAAAATTAGATAAACTATTATTTTAGTAATTGTAAGTATATTAAAATTTAATTTCAATTTTTCATAATTTTTTAAGAAATTAGTATGTATTTTTTTAATTTTATATTTCATTAATTTTAATTTTATCATGACACACCTTATTTCTTTCTATTTATTTATATCATATGTCTAAACACGTGATATTATCACTAAATACTGATAAAAAAAAATTTTAATATTTTTAACGTATAAATATTTAAATCGAAATGTGTTTCTTCAAACATTAAAGTAAAAAAAATTATATAATAAATATCTAATTTAATTCCATAAAAAATATTAAACATAATTTAAATCATGTATAAAGTTGTTATTGTTTGAGGAAATCTGTATAAAGTCATAAAATGATTTTTGAAGACTATATAATTAAGAAGCACTTTAATTTTTCATTTATATTTTAATTAGTATTTTCAAAGAAAATATCGTGAGAACATATTATTTAATATGTGTGTGTGTGTAAAATGAACTAAGAATCCTAAAAATAGAAGAGCAGATCATCATTATATAAAATCTCATTAAAAGACATGTTCACATGAGAATATGTCATTAAGATAGTTGAAAAAGAAATTGATCTTAAAAATAGTCATCAGACATATCCTTGATATCAAACCAATTAATTGTCAACCACATAAAGAACTATAGATACCTTCATATAGGATCTATACAGATAGCAATCAAACCACTGTTTAGACAAGGTCTAAACACACCCATGTTTGCATCCCTAAGAGATAATAGACCAATAAAACTTGAAGATCAAATACTAGCATTATTTGAAACCAACCTACATAATGGTCCGGTTTATATTAATAATTACCCCAATTACTCAATAGCATTATCAAGTTTCCATAATACTCCTTACAATCTCATGTTAGATGTAAAAATGTTAGAAAAAAACATGGAATCCTAACGCAATACCCATAACTATAATCTACCGAATATATTATAAGGTAATGAAAACACAATTAGCCCCAAGGGCATTGCAATTATCTCCTACTGATGAGACGACCCTTCTATTAGTAAACCCAGAAAAGGTAAGTGCATCAGTTCCAAAAACATTAAAACATATAGAAATAACTAGTGGATTAAAATGGAGATTAGAAGATCCCTTAAATCTAGAAGACCTTGTACCTACCATGTTGGATAGCATAGTAGAATATAACTCAAGGACAGTAGAAGTTAGTTTCACACCTTTAATAAGAACTAATTCCTTATGAATACCAGAGTCACCTCTTTCTAGTATGGCTAGACGATCGGTGGATCGATCTAACTTTTCCATACCAAGAAGCCTAAATTTTAGAGGAATTAGGACACATCCGACTATACTTGTCCTAGAATATGAAGAAGAACAACCTCCCCCTTCAATACAATTTGAGTCAGCTAGAACTCGCACAATTCACCAACTTCGTCAGAATTTAGTCAATTAAATATGATAAGAGCTTTCCAAATAGATAAAGAATTATTAAGAAAAGAATTCCTTAGTAAAGAAAACAAGAAAAGGAGAGACTAGTTCTTTGCAACCTTTTCACAACAAGAATTAGCAAATTATAGAGAAGATTTAAAAACTTAGAAGAACTTTAGATTCGAATACCTTTTTTTGAGTGGTTTAAACAAAATTGTTTAGATAAACTCTCTATAAAGGTGATCAAAAGTGTTAAAAGAAGTTGGAGAACTACTAAAGGAACTTTCGAAGGAGAAATTCCTCCTTTAGAAGAAATTAGCTTCACTAACATTGAAAATAATGAAGTAACTGCTTCACCTTTTAAGATGATTAGTGTAAATAGAATCAAAAACGAAAATCCAACCTTAAAAGATATTAAAAATTTGCACCAACAATTAAATTATACCAATCAAATATTGCATCAAGTAGCCTTAGAAGTAATAATTGGGTCAAGAAAACCTGATAAAAGCTCTTCTAATCGTATAGCACCCACCTCAAAACTACAGCAACCATTAACCAAACCATTTAAATTTTCAGAAGTTGAGCTTAAATAATTAAAAATAGGAAAAGAAACCAACCTAGCTCTAGAAGAAATAAATAAAAAATTAGATCAGTTAAAAATTATCTAAAATTAATACTTTAACTAAGAGAACTAAGAAAATGGCAAAAGAAAATAGAACTGCAATACCTTTAAAAGAAGATAAAATTCTAACTATAGTAAAAGAAGATGAACATGAATTAATACCCCCTTCAGATAAAATTTTAAAGTTAAAAGGAAAAAACCAGGCAAAATGCTTTACCCCAATACCAACAACTAGAAATTTCTATCAAAGGCCAACTCTCCCAAACATTCAATTTGAAGAATGGGAATTGGATACCTGATGATATATTTTGGCAAGCATACAAAATATCGCACAAGTAGTTTAAAAGGGAAGATCCCAGTATCGAATCCACAGGGAATTGTCCGTATTGACTACTAGTAAGATTATCAGTTCCTACCCACTAGTTTGGTTTTAGGATTGGTTCGTTTTGCAGAACATGAATAATCAGCAAAAAAAATAAACTAAACACTATAAAGATAAAAAACAAGATAAGGAAATTGATTCAGAACAAGGATCGAGTAGTTGGAATGTGTAGATGTGGAACGATGATGATGGATATGTTAAGGCTTTGGTTCAACCGGTTTGCTTCCATGTAAACATACAAAATATATTCTCTATTCAAAGCAATAATTTAGATTAACTTCAATCTAAAAGTGCTCAAAACGTGATGTCTCATCAAATCAAGCCTAAACTGCTCAACCTTACTCCCGATGTCTCGGTAAGTCCAGTTGAGTGGTTTGGTGAAGCTCGGAGATCTTTACAAAGCTAATGAAATCTATCCTATGTCTAGAAATACATTTCATTAGAATCCACTCTCAGTTCTGAGTTCGAAAGCATATGTCTATGACATCCAAACCCCGCAACATGCATATATAACAAGCCAATCAGATAACATATAATAAAATAGAGTAATGGATTTCAAACTGAATACTCAATGAATAAATATGAAGGAAAGCGTTTACATGTTAGCACCTAGTTCCAAATCCTCAACATAGATGGATCAGCCTCTCATTGTCATGAGAAACTTATAGAATAGAAGGGAAGAACAGGGGATGGAAGAAGCAGCTCAATCCTATAAAGTCTGAATCATCCAAATTATTACAAGTGCAACTTATATAGTCGAAGTCTCGCTTAGCTCAACCTTCCGCTAAGCGCAGGACATTGCATAATGCACCTCGGAATAGGTGTTCCGCTAAGCGCATATTTAGTTCGAAAGCAACTTTCGCTAAGCGTGATGTCCCGCTAAGCGAGTCTTCAGTTCGAATGAATATGTCACTTAGCGCAAGCGTGTCATAGGCCGCCTAGCTCGCGTAGCTTGATGTTGCGCTCAGCGAGTGAAGCGCTGAGCGAGATGTGTTGCTTAGCGAGATATGTCTTCTTCTTGTATTCTCCCTTTACTGTTGAATCTAGGCCTGCACACATAAATTAGAGTATATTTCTCACAAAATAACTTCCTAGAGTTAGAATTATCAAACTATACAAATCTATATTAAATGATTTCAAACTAAGCTAAAAATCCTGAGAACATTGGATAATCACTACAAAATATGATGCAATATTTACGTATATAAAGTGATTATCAATACCCCTTCAGCCTTTGAGGGATTTGGCATCACTGAGTGGAATATTGATGGTATGATCGACCATCAAATTCTACGAAAAACCAATGAAATGACAATGGCCGCCTCAGCCTATAGAGTAAAAAATACCGAAGAAGAAACTATAAAATTAATAATAGCTGGTTTTATAGGAATTCTCAAGGGTTGGTGGGACAACTACCTAACCCCGGAATAGAAAATATATATCTCTACTGTTGTCAAGAGAGAAAGAGATATGGCCATACCTGTAATGGTAGAAACACTAATTCAAAATTTTATTGGAGATACTAAGCTTTTCAATGAAAGGACTTCCACACTGTTACATAATTTAAGATGTCCTACCTTAGGAGATTTTAGATGACATATAGATAATTTTATGGCAACGGTTCTTACCAGAGAAGATTGTAAAGAACCATTCTGGAAAGAAAAGTTTATTGTAGGACTTCCTCAAGTCTTTGCAACCAAAGTAAAAGAAAGATTGGAATTAGAATACCTTAATTTATCTATCCATGACTTAACATATGGAAGAATAGCTTCTGTTGTTAAAAACACAGGTCTAGAACTTTGCAATAATTTAAAACTAGAGAATAGAATAAAAAAGAATAAAACTAATGAGGTTAAAGAACTAGGTAACTTCTGCACCTAATATGGGTATGAAAAACCTTCTCCTCCCTCCTCTATCAAAAGAAAACAATTCAAGAAACAACACTATTATAAGTCAGATAGAACAACCCCATTTAGAAGAAGAAAATTCTAAAAAAACCCTAAATATTTAGCAGAAAAATCTAAGGAACAATCTAAATAAAAAATAATCTGCTACAAATGTGGAAGAGTAGGACACATGAAAAAGGATTATAGAGTTAAACAAAAGATTAATGAATTAAATATGAGTGAGGAATTAAGAGAACAAATTGCTAAAATTCTCTTAGAAGACTTAGATAGTGAGTTAGAAGAAGAAGTTCAAAATTTTAGTGATATCGAAAATACAAGTACTAGTTCTAAAGAGGACAAAAATTGTGATTCTGAAACTTGTCAATGCCAGTTTCAAATAAATATGATTAAAAGTGACACCAGATTAGCTTTAGAAATGATTGATAAAATCCCAGATGAAGAAGAAAGAATGAAATACCTAATGAAAATAAAGAATATGCTTCTAGAGCAAAAATAAGAAGGAAGTAGTATGAACCAGAATAATTTTCAGGGTTATGACTTTGCAAAGATATTAAAACAAGCTGAAAATCAAAATAAAAAGGTTACTATACAAGATCTATAGAAACAAATAAAAGAATTAAAAGAAGAAATTAAATCAATAAAATTAGACCTTCAAGAACTGAAAGGTCAAGTACTTGAAGAAACTAGCAATCAATCTACTCAAAATTCCAATAGAGAAGATGAAGAAATTACAACGGTAAATGTGCTTAAAACCCTGCAACAAAAATGACATGTTAAAATTGCTCTAAAAATAGGAAATACATTTCATAAATACTTTACAACATTAGTAGATTCTAGTGCTGATCTAAATTGCATTAGAGAAGGGTTAATTCCTACTAAACATTATGAAAAAAAAATAGCAAAAATTATTCACTACTAATAACTCAAATCTGCAAGTCTAGTTTAAATTACAAACAACAAGTATTTGTAATAAAGGAAGATGTTTTAAGAATACATTTATTCTATCAAAAGATATATCAGAGGAGATGATTTTAGGAACTCCATTCCTAACAAAAATCTACCCCTTTGAAGTATCTAAGGAAGGGATTAAAACAAATGAAATACTGTTTGAATTCATAAAATCACCCAAGAGAAAAAAAACATCTTAAAAATAAATGAAATCGATTTCCTTAATAAAATTGAAAGTAAATCAAATCAAATAACCTTCTTAAAGCAAGAAATTATCTATAAACAAGTAGAAGAACAATTAAAAACAAAAAAGATAAAAAAACCAATTTAAAGAATTGACTGAAATCTTTGCCAAAGAAGTTTGTGTGGATGTCCCAACTGCTTTCTGGAAAAGGAACTCGTTTATGGTAAGTTTGCCCTATGAGGAAGACTTCATGAAAGTAAGATTCCCACAAAAGCTCGTCCAGTTCAAATGAACAAAGAAACCCTTGACTATTGTAAAAAAGAAATCCAGGGTTTCCTTGATAAAGAACTTATTAGGCCTAGTTGTTAGGATCAGCCGGGTACTCAATCAAGAGGGGGGGTGAATTGATTTAACGTAAAGTGATAGATTCTTCTTCTTTAAAAAGATTTTTCACCACCGCTCTTGAGGTTTTAATAAAAATGTTTTCAGAGAATGTTATATTGATTGAATAAACCAGAAAAACAACCTCAGCTTAAGATAGAAATGATTTAGAACAAATTATCTTGATAAAGATCAAAAACTAAATTGACAAAGATTAAGGATAGAGAGATTGAGCCTATTGATTTATACTGGTTCGATCAACCACCGATCTACATCTAGTTCTCCCTTTCACCAAGGGGTTCCACTATGAATTTGATTACATACACCATGCACACACAATTCACAGCAAATCTTGATTTCACAACCTGAAACAGAAACCTAGAAAATTGAATGTGAAAACACCATTTACCATCCAATTTCTAAACACAATACTACAAACAAAATTAGAAATAACCATCTAATTTCAACATAGCATCTAGGAACGAAATTCCTACAATGCAAATCAAACAAGATCAATGAAAAAGATTAAAGAACGAAAACATCTTGATGTGCTAATATAGCAGATATGAGATCAGTTCAAGAAACTCCAATATGAGCAAATTTAGCAGTTAAGAACAAATGTTGAATCACCTCAATTCATGAAAGAACAAGAGAGGGATATAGCTGTATAGGCTCAGAGGTTTAATCTCAAATAGGTATAGCAGTAAAAACAATATTGAGTTTTTTTGAAACTCAAGAGATTAGAGAATGTGCAGAAGAAAGAAGAGAATGTTCAAAGCAATATCAAATCTAAAAATCAAATCAAAGATTTGGATTTTGATAATAGAAGAAGTGAAAAGATATTATGACCATTGGTTGTTCTATACAGAATGATATGGATTCAAATATATGGCATGGGTAAAAAAGATTCAGAGTTAGGTAGACAAAGAATGAGTCTTGGAGATCTTTAAAAATGACCGTTATACTAGATACAATCAATTGCAACAAGGTGTAATCGATTATCCCGTGTATCAGATATGATTTACACTTGCAGTCAGTTGTTGTAATTGATTGCAGCACACATGTAATCGATTGCAAACAAGACAGAGCCAATTCTGAATGTCAAAGATCATTTGGTAATCAATTGCCACAGGATGGTAATCGATTGCAAATGAAACAGAGTAATTTCTGAATCTCAGAGATTGTCTTGTAATCGATTACAGCTCGATGGTAATTGATTGCAATTGATACAGGGCAATATCTGAACTCTAAAATTAACATTGTAATCGATTGCAATGGTTGATAATCGATTAACTCGATACTAGAGATGATTTCAAAACTCATTAGGCCATCTGATAATCGATTCCTACAACTTGTAATCGATTGCAATCACTCAGAATTAGTTCCTAAGAAGTAAATCATCTAGTGATGCTAGAGATAATAGAAAACAGGGCAAATCAAAACATCAAACAAGAATGATATGGCTTAGTCTATAACAAACAATACAATGCCATCATCCATACATGTTATGGCATAAAATAGAAAACACTAGACTAAGAGAACAGAGAAGACTTAAGGTATGAAGATACCAAAAATCTAAATGAAGAGGCGAGGCGTCAATCTTCAATAGTAAGTCCCCATGGAGTTGTGCAACGTTTTATGTACAAAATGCTTCAGAATTGGAAAGAGGCGAGCCTAGGATGGTCATTAATTATAAACCACTTAATAATGCTCTAAAATGGATTAGGTACCCCTTACCCAATAAAAGAGATCTAATTGGAAGGCTTCACCAAGCCACTATCTTCTCCAAATTTGATATGAAATCAGGTTATATCAAATCAAGGTTAAAGAAGAAGATAAATATAAAACAGTGTTTACAGTTCCATTTGGTCACTACGAATGGAATGTGATGCTTATGGGACTTAAAAATGCCCCTTCAGAGTTCCAAAATATAATGAACTTAATCATAAATGCCTATTTAGACTTTGCTTTAGTCTATTTAGATGATATGTTAATCTATTCCTCTTCGGTAGAACAACACCTAAAACACTTGAATACATTTAAAAAGATAATTAAAGCAAATGGAATTGTGTTATCTAAAAAGAAAATGAAAATAGCCCAAACTAAGATAAGATTTTTACGGCATGAAATAAATCAGGAAACCATAACTCCTATAGCTAGAAGCATCGAGTTTGCTAGTAAGTTCCCAAATGAAATAAGGGACAAAACCTAGTTACAAAGGTTCTTAGGATGCTTAAACTATGTAGTTGATTTCATTCCCCATATTAGAATAATTTGTAAACCCTTATTTAATAGGCTTAAAAAAAACCCCAAACCTTGGACTCCTGAATTAACTAAGACTGTTATCAAAGTAAAGTCTCTGGTAAAAACTCTTCCTTGTCTAGGAATACCCCAGCTAGATACTTTTATGATAGTCGAAATCGATGCCTCGGAAGTCGGGTTCAGAGGAATCCTCAAACAGAAATATCCCAAATCTAGAGAACAAATAATTCGTTTCCATTTGGGGGCATGGAGTGAAACCCATATTAAGTATAGCATTGTAAAAAAGGAAATTTTATCTATAGTGCTATGTATCACTAAATTTCAAAGTGATTTAGTCAATAAAGAATTTTTATTAAGCGTAGACTGTAAGTTTGCGAAAGAAATTTTGGAAAAAGATGTTCAGAACATTGTTTCAAAACAAATATTTGCTAGATGGCAAAGTCTTTTATCTTATTTTGATTTCAAAATTGAATTTATAAAAGGAAAACATAATTACATCCCCGATTTTCTAACACGATAATTTTTACAAGGTCAGACCCCCAAACATGAGGCCTTTGGCCCCCTTGTCCGCCCTATCTCTTGATGATTTGGCCCTTTCCTTCTCTAAGGTGGCAGCCACTAAATCCTTAAATAACCTAAGAGTCCTCCCAAAATCCCTAAATACTCCTTCCTTTTCCAGTAGATTTTGTCCTTTAATTACTCCTCCACAAAACCAAATTACTAATAACCCTCAAAAGGCAAAAATTCACAAACCATTAGACCAGCATATAAAAGAGTCGTGTTAGAGAATAATTTCTCTAGAACCTGAGTTTGAGCAAATGTCACCTACAAAAATATTGGTTGAATTCTCTCCTATAGGATGGGGATGGATGCCAAAAGATCAAGATCTTAAGAAAAACAAGAAATTTTACTAGTTAATTTTGATTGACATCGGATTAGCAGAAATAGTTCCTGAAAAGGATAAGGGATCCTACCATTATTAATTACTCAAAACTAAAAATTTTGAAGGTTTTGTCTTTAACAGATTGGAACCAAAACCCCAATATAGAAAAGAGATTCTCCCGATCTTTTGATCCACCGTCATATAATTACTTTGATTACCAAAAGGCCTGGTTAAAAGTTCTTCTTGAACCCAATCCAAGACATTCTTGGTATATCACCTTTAAATATGCCGTTCCAGCTAAGATCCCAACCTAGTTTCAAGACTGGTTCTTGCTAATCGAGCTAGTAAAAGCCATCTTACTAGCTAATGTGGTATCAATTTATGAACATTTTAAAAGATTAACTCCTAAAGTCCCAGTACATGAAAAAATGATCAGTTTTTGCTCAACCATGGGCGTAAGCTAGTTAATGTAGCACGTATATGAGTTCCATCAACACAACCAAATACCTTATCCCAAGGTATTATGTCGTCGGGTAAAGATGTTTTGGTGGAAAAAATTTGAAGTGAAATTTCTCGAAGATAAGTATTCTCGTTGGAAGACAAGAGGATCATTCCTTTCTCCTACTCCAGAAAAAAAAATTGCACCCTCTCCAGCCATGTCATTGCAACTGGAAGGGAAAAGTAAAGAAGAAAAAAGGAGACAGTTGTTGGCAGCTTTGTCTTCACTAGATTCAGACGAAGAGCCATAAACCTTAGAAGAAGATGTTTAGAGTAGCCATGCATATTTAAACAATGGGGATGATTGCTTTGGCATTCAAGACATTGCAGATTTGGATCAAGCCTGACTAGGATCCACGGAAGAAATAGGATCAGAAAATATAATTATTAATGCAGATGCTCTTGGTGAAATAATTGGGGCAATGGACATAATTACTAAAGAAGATGATCTTCTTGGCCATACCACAGTGTATACCAAGAAAGTATTAATTCGACTACCCACTTAAAGGCAACTGGCAGATTGGGATAATTTCCTATCAAGGGTCTCCTCTAAAAAAATCAAGGGCCCACTGGGTCACCTATGTCCTCAAAAAACGACGAAGGCGACGCTCATTTAAATACTTTTTGAATTAGAGTTTGAAACCCGCCTAAGAAATCCGTGTCCAGATTGGATTTCAATAAAATTGTAATTCATAATTTTGGCATCCGCCTGTGGTTGCCATGCTATAAATAGGTGAGTTGAAAAGTTGAAGAGTTGAGAGATACAACTCTCTTGAGCCTTAAACTCTCTTCTCTCTCTCTCTCTACCCTCTTATAACCTTTAAAACTCTCTCTTTTGTAAATCTGTCTCTTTCAATAAATGCATTGTGAATACCAATGAACAGTTTAAATAACGTTTGCTTTCTATTTGTTACCCCTACCTTCCGCCATATCTCTATATATATGTGTGTGTGTGTGTTTTTTTTTTGGACAAGTGTCAAGTTTTTTTGCAATGAAGTCTATTGTTTTTAAGGATATAATCCATATTTTAATTGAATTACCTTTTAAAAATCAACTTTGACTCTCTCCCTGCAACCAAAATTGAGTTTTCTCCCATTCTTTTTTTTTCTTAGTTTTTCTTTTCTTTTTTTTCTATAACAATCAATGTTATCTTCCTTTATTATTATTATTAAAAAGTTTATTATCTAAATAGTAAACGATATTTTCTTTTTCAAATAAACTAAGTTAGTTATGATACAAAGTTATTTATAAAGTGTATTATTTGACTTAAAAGTGTGCTTTATTTTTATTATGTTTTGGCTTAATATGAACATCTGCATGAAAAAAAAAAAAAAACAATTCAACAACTAAAACTAAAAGTAAAGTATATATTTTATGTCATTAAAGATAATCGGTTTACAAGAATTTAGTGGAGATATATTGAAAGAGCAAAATAATTTTATAATCTTAGTCAATTTTTTTTTACTCACGATAATCTTAGTAAATTACATGCCTTGGTTTGGATGAATTTTTAGATAATTTTATAAAAACTAATTAACTTACTATAAATAAAGGATTTTGATCGATTAGCAATGTAAAACTACTTTATACTCTAAATGCATCACCATTTCACTCTTTAAGTAATTAAATATTTAAAAATATAATAAATTTAAAGAATTATTTGATTAACTTTCAATCAATAATTTAATTATAAAAATCATTTTATAATGTACAAAATATATGAATTAATATAAATTATATATTAATTAATTTAACTAAAAAAAATTATGGATTGAAGTTAAATGATTGAATACTTTGAGAGAATTATAAATATTTTCATTCATAACAATTCTTTATAAAAAATCAACCACTACAAATAATATAAATTGATTTAAACAAGTTTACTTTTAGTTTATGTATTAGTTTTTTTTTTATGAATAAAGAAATTAAAAAATGGCACTAAGGCCTACAAAAGAGAGTGCCGGAGGCATCAGCAACTAAGTAATTCGAAGCTGAAGCTGGACAAGAATTTAATAAAATAAACGGGGAGGAGGATTTGGCTCCTGACTTAGCAAGAATGTCTGCCACATTATTTCCTTGCCTAAGCATATGCTTGAAGCTAATATTCCAAGGTAGTTGTACATAATCACGAATGGCCGAAACCACACTTGCATGAGGATGAACAGCGTCGAGCCCCTCAATGATGAATTTTAGAGAAGTGATGGAATCCGTCTCACAAATAACATTAGAGAAACCTTTTGTGTGGGCAAGTTTAATGTCATGGAAAATAGCACAGCTCAGCGGTGGTGTTTGAAGTAAAACCACAATTGCCCATATAACCCGTGATCCAATTGCCTGCAAAATCTCGTAGAACGCCACCAAAACCTGACAAGCCAGGATTACCAAAGGAACTACCATCCGTATTGATCTTGATGTAGTTTTGCGGAGGAGGTTCCTAGTTAACCAGTATCCTATCTGTTAGAGGATGAGCTAGTCGAGCTGGTCAAGCTTGTCCCTTTGGCTAGATGTAGAAGAGAACTTATCTGGTTATGCATATACCAGTCTGGCCAAACTATATCGTTAAAAACCACCTCATTCCTCGCACGCTAGATCATCCAGCAAGTGATGCCAAATAAGAGTTGAAAATTTCCTTGAATGTTTCTTCTGAGCCAGTATGCAGCATCATCAATGGAGAAATCAAGACCATACTGCAACTGGATGTATTGCCACACCTTACATGCATAGGGACAATCGCGAAGGATGTGAATCCATGTTTCATTGGCATCTCCACATCTGCAACAAGTACGGAAGGGTGTTCTGAATGTCTTGGGGCAAGGTTGTAGTAAGGACGTTAAAGTGCCAATAGCCATCAAAATAGATATCCTTAACACGTAATTGCATGTCCCTTTCATGGACCTCATCTACCATGCCATACAATGGTCCCTCCTCTAACCAAGGATCAAACCAAAAGGAGCAATCCCCATCTCCAATCCTAAACGTGAAACCTTGCTTGAGATGAGATAAGGCTTTCATGATAGAGGACCAAACATACGAGTTGCTTGTGGAATTCTTAAGGTGAAGAATATTCTTTTAGCCAATATATTTCGCATATAGTAAGCGAATCCATAACTTATCCTTGTCGTGCAAAAGATCCCACACATGCTTGCCAAGTAGGGAAATGTTAGCTTGGCGACATCGACGAATGCCCAAACCTCCTTTGGCACGAGTTTTAGAGATCGTAGACCAATCTACCCAATGATTGTGATTCCCTCCCCAGATGAAGCACCTTAACCTAGAGTCAATTTTATTGCAAATTCCCTCCGAGATCCATAGGTTTTGCATAGAGTAGGAGGGGATAGCAGATATAACTGACATAGCCAAAGTTACTCTGCCAGCACGGCTAAGGAGTTGGCCCTTCCAACCTGCAATGTGGCTATTGACACGGTCTATGAAGGAGGCAAAATCCTCCTTAGTGGTCCTACCTACCAAGAGAGGGAACCCCAAGTATCTGCCTGGATTATGAGTGTGTTAGAACTCTAATATAGTGGCGAATTGCTAGATTTTGCTATGCGAAACATTCTTAGAGACGAAGAACTTAGATTTCTGACTATTGACTTTCAAGCCAGAAGCAAGACAAAATAGACGGATAACATCCTGGACCAACTGCACTTGATTTGCTGACGCCTTAGTGAGCAAATGCACAATCATCGACAAAAGAATAAATGTGATATCTTAGGGCCACCTCTAGAGACCGTAACTGGTTGCCAATCCCCACTACTCACTTTCTCCTGAATGAGAAGTGCTAGCTTCTCCATGCATAGAAGAAAGAGATAAGGTGACATTG
This sequence comes from Amphicarpaea edgeworthii, assembly GCA_014843725.1. Taxonomy (NCBI): domain Eukaryota; kingdom Viridiplantae; phylum Streptophyta; class Magnoliopsida; order Fabales; family Fabaceae; genus Amphicarpaea; species Amphicarpaea edgeworthii. Next base: position 7,745,389 of record CM026329.1, read on the forward strand.
GGTCTCCTTGACGAAGACCACGTCTCGGCAAGAAAGAGGGCAATCTCTCATTGTTCCATTTTAAGGACAAGTACGTAGTAGTAGTGCAGTTCATAACCAAGTCTATTGTGCGGTCTGGAAACCCAAATTGCTTCAGAGTCAATCTCAAGAAGCTCCAATCAACCCTATCATAGGCTTTTTCAAAATTGATCTTGAACATAACATATCCAGTCTTTCCAGTCTTCTTATGCATACTATGAACAATCTCTTGGGCGATGACGGCATTATCACAAGTTCCTCTCTTGGGGATGAAGCTACTTTGAAGGGGACCAATGATAGAATCTAGGTGTGGCCGAAGGCGATTCACTAGGACCTTGGAGACCAATTTGAATAGAACATTACAAACACTGATCGGTCTGAAGTCCTTGATGGACGTGGGATTCTCCGACTTAGGAATGGGAACTATCAAAGTTTTAGTCATTTGGGATGGGACAACAGTTGTAGAAAAAATCTCAGCTACCATGCGTGTAATATCATCCTTGATATGTGGCCAGAAGATTCTGAAAAATATAGGTTGAAATCCGTCTGGCCCAGGAGCTTTGTAAGGGTTCATGCTAAAGAGGGCATCCTTCACTTCCCGCAATGTGACGGTAGCAGCTAGGTCGAGGGAGACATGATCCTCTAATCGAGGAACATGCACTAGCTGTAAGCAATTGGGAAGACATCTAGCAGTAGATTGGAAGAGACCTTGGTAGAACGATTGAGCTTCCTTCTGAATAAGGGATGCATCAGTGCACCAAATATTATCGATAAACAGGCCAGAAATGTCATTCTTGCGTCTTCTGATAACCGTTTGAGTATGAAAGAATTTGGTATTCTTGTTGCCAAATCTTACCCAATTCTCATGGGACTTCTGGAACCATAACATTTCTTCGCGAAAAAGTATCTGGTTGTACTGGTCCTGCAAGGCTTTCTCGAACTGAATCAAGTCGGAAGTAGCCCGAGTCTTTAGTTCTCGGTGGACTCCTTTGATACGAAATTCCAACTTCTTTTTGTCCTGAAAAATATTCCCAAAGACCTCTTTGTTAAAGGTGATAGAGCTGTCATGAACCTTATTAAGCTTATGGAAAGTGTCTCCGGTAGTTTGACCCCATGCTTGTGTCACAATATTTGCATACTCCGGGTGGGAAAGCCAAGCTGCTTGAAAATGAAAGGACGGGTTTATGCGGGAATCAGCTTTTCGACAAGAAAGAAGGAAAGGATTGTGGTCCAAGTTGTGGGGGAGAAGAGTTTCCAACAATGCATTAGGGTAGGCAAGACACCAGTCAGCGTTAGCCACGCACCTATCAGGTTTTTTTTGTATGAACCCCCTTGCTTGAATATTCCTGCGCCACGTGAAGAAGCTCCCTGTGGTTTCCATATCAATAAGGCCATACTGGGTGAGAACGCCGTAAAGAGCATTGGCCCTAGCTTGGTGGAAGGCTCCCCCTGTGACCTCCGATGGTTGAGTAATCTCATTCTAATCGCCAATGACTAGCCACGGTCATTGCCAATCTTGATCAAGTGGTCCCAAAGAACAGCCCTCACTATAGGAATAGGGGAGGCATATAGCGCAGAGCAGTTCCACCTACTATTCACCTTCTCTAGCCTGAAGGTAATACATTGATTTGTAGAGTGTAGAAGAGTAAAGTTGACATCCAGCCTTTCTGACAAGACCCAAATACCTCCTGCATGTCCTCTAGCCTCCTGAATAAATACCTTCTCATACCCCAATGACTTCCAAAAATTTTCAACCCTATGGAATTGAACATGAGTTTCGTAGATGAAGAAAAGGGAAGGTTTATGGGTTTTAATTATATGTTTGACGTGCCGTTTTGTACAACGGCCAACCGCTCCTCTTATTTTCCATGATATGATTGATATATCTTGTAAGCAATTCATGACAACATAATGAAAAGAGGAGGGGAACCTGAGCCATGGCCCTACGTGTAATTTTATATAATTACATCATTGAAGATAAATTTTAGGCCATTTATATATTTGGAAGAATATTAACATATTAATTAGTGACTTAATATATTAAAATTAAAAATTAAAAATATATAAACACTAATATCAGGTTTTTAATATTCATGCAATAAAAAATTATGCTATATTGTAAAATCTAAAGGGAAAATAACATTAAGCCCCGTAAACTTAATATGTTTTTTATATAAGTAATCTTATTTCTTAAAGTATTATACACAATCCAGAAACTTTCCTCCCAAAATTTTGAATGATAAAACTATATATTCTACGATTAATGTTCACAATAATTTAAATATTAAATGTAAATTTAAATTTCAAAATTTATACATATATATTAATTGCAATTAAATATCACATTTTCTTAATTAGGCCGGTCTATAACAAAAAAATTATATAAAATGTAATTACTTTTTAATAAATGTCAAGTTCCTTTTTATTGAATTAAAAAAGTCTAACCTAACTAATTAATAAGAAAAATTATGTATTTTAATGAAAAGAAAAGAAAAAAAAAAGATAATTAACAGAAAAAAAGAAAAAGAAAAACATATAATTTTACATATAATGAAATTTGTTCTGATTTAGAATTTCTAGGGTGATAGAAAGACTAGTCAGAACATGTGAGAGTGGAATCTGAGAATCCAAATTATATAGAAAACTATCATATCTTTATCCTTCATCATATATATAAAAATATGATATTTATAATACATAAAATAACAAATTAATCTAAAAGATAAAGATAATATTTTTATCTTTTCACATTTATTCTCTAAGATAAAGATAATATCTTTATCTTTTCACATTCCCGGATTATTCGGCATTTGATAAAACGTCGTACATAGCTCCTCTAGCCTTGAGCGCAAAGAGACTAAGCTTATTCCTTTGAGGCCGTCGGCCTTTGATGGTTTGACAATCGTCCGATCGATGAAAATGATCAGACGGTATACAGCTTCTTTAGCCTTGAGCGTGAAGCACGAAGAGGCTAAGCTTATTCCTATGAGGTCGTCGGCCTTTGATAGATTGACAATCGTCTGGTCAGTGAAAATGATCGGATGGTACACAACTCCTCTAGCCTTGAGCGTGAAGTACGAAGAGGTTAAGCTTGTTCTATTGAGGCAATCTACCTTTCTTCCTTTGTCTATGATGTCTAGTTGATTGACGGTCGTCCAATCAACGAAACGATTGGATGGTACACAACTCCTATATCCTTGAGCGCGAAGAGCGAAGAGACTAAGTCTTGTTCTATTGAGGCGATCGATCTTTCTTCCTTTGTCTATGATGTATAGTTGATTGACAGTCGTCCAGTCGACAAGACGATCAGATGGTACAAAGCTCCTTTAGTCTTGAGCGTGAAGCGCAAATAGGCTAGATTGACTTGCCTTTAGCTGGTTGATTTCAGTCCCTCATTGGCTTGTCGTCAGTGTTTGGTTGATCAGTCATTCAACTATTGCATGATCAGCTTTCTACTAAGCGAGGCGTTCATGTAGCGTTTGGGCTCCTCAAAAGAAGTTTCTTTTCATATTCTATGGTGCCACGTGTCGCACATTGGTTGGTCTTTCTATCTCGTGCGTGTGGGCCACGCGCTTGGCTTCTATATAGTGCAATTTTGTTGTCAACTAGATCTGAGTACTTTTCCTTTCATTGTATCTTTTGTAGATGTCGTATTGTCGTTCCCTTTTTATTCTTTTTCCTTTTCAAGTTTCTGTTTGGATATGTTCTGAGTGTCTTGCATGTTAGTTATAATAGATACCTATTTCAAAATAATATAAGTGTTAGAGGGGGTTTGTAATTCGAGTGTATTAACTTAATGAAAACTTTAAATGTTTTGAGAAGGATTTTTGGTATGCATGTTTTCCCTATTCGTAGACCATATTTTTTCAAGTCGATATACATAAAATCGTATTTTTCCGAGTCAATATACATAAACTGTATTTCTTACGAGTCGATATACGTAAAGCTGTATTTTTCCGAGTCGATATATGTAAAGTTGTATTTTTTCGAGTCGAATCTAGTGATATCCGAGTTGAATCTGATAGTATCCGAGTCGAATTTGGTGGTATCTGAGTCGAATATGGTGGTATCCAAGTCGTCTCTGTACCAAGTCAAATCTGATGGTATCCGATCGTCTCTGTACCGAGTCGTCTCTGATTACTTACATTTTATTGTGTGCTTATAGTTTTAGGCATTTAATGTAATTAAGCATTTGGTGAAGGTAAACTTGATGAAAAGCAAATGATATATGATGAATGCATGCAGAAATAGAACCTATGTACGGGGCCGGCCCCCTCTACTCTACGAATGAACTAAGGATGCAAATACCTAGAAAATGGCTAAGTAAAGTGTTTTAGGACTTAGCTGTAGTAGAATCGAAGATTTTCGGAGTTCCATGAGTTCTTCGAGAATGGCTAGAAGTCTCCCTAAAGTTCAGTCGAGGTCTTCTCACAATGTTTCATCGTTTCCAACTGTTGTTTCAGGGTGTTTTGTTCTACTTCAACCTCGTCGGCTCTCCTCTTGGTGTCTTATGTCTCCTACTTCAAGTGTTGTGCCGTCCCATGAGTTCTTGTAGGGTGGAGGGGGTGTTTTCCCTCGCTCCTTTCGGGGAGTATGATTCAGGTTTGAGCTCGTCATTCTCCTTGATTTTCAAATATGTGGTGTAGGGATTGAAGTTTATCGAGCCTCACAGTGGGTGCCAATGTTCTAGTCTAGAATTTCTGGGGTGATAGAAAGACTAGCCGGAGCATGTGAAAGTGGAATCTGAGAGTCCAAATCTGCCTGACTCCAAAGTCAAGCTTCTTTTGAGAAAACTAGCATATCTTTATCATTTATCATAGAGATAAAAATATGATTTTTATCATACATAAAATAACAAATTAATCTAAAAGATAAAGATAATATCTTTATCTTTTCACATTCCCGGATTATTTGGCATTTGATAAAACGTCGATTGTCCGATTGCCAAAATAATTGGACGGTACACAACTCCTCTGGCATTGAGTGCAAAGAGGCTAGGCTTATTCCTTTGAGGCCATTGGCCTTTGATAGTTTGACAATCGTCCAATCGATGAAAATGATCGGATGGTACATAGCTCCTCTAGCCTTGAGCGCGAAGCACGAAGAGGTTAAGCTTATTCCTTTGAGGTCGTTGGCCTTTGATAGATTGACAATCGTCCGATTGATGAAAATGATCGGACGGTACACAACTCCTCTAGCCTTGAGTGTGAAGCGCAAAGAGACTAAGTTTATTCCTTTGAGGCAATCGGCCTTTGGTAGATTGATAATTGTCCAGTTAGTGAAAATGATCAGACGGTATCAAATTAATGTTAATCTTAATTGCAAATTAAATATTTAATTCAATTTTAGTTTGATGTGTTATGTTAACATGCGACAATAATTACAGTGTTTTGGATACTACATTGGTAAAATCATCATTCAATTATGGATTAAAAAAATAATAAAAAATGTGTTAATTTGATATGGTGGATGTTAATTTGATAGGATGTCAGAATTAACAAATGTACTTTTTCTTAGGGAATTAACAAATGTACTAAAAAGGGTGAAGATGGTCTCTTTTTTTTTTCATTTTTTTTCTCTTAATTATCTTTTTTTTTTTCTTTTCTTTTTAAGTTTATATTCTTTGGTCTTTCGTTGTAGGTGATGGGAATAAAGGAAGATTGTGACTTAAAAGGCTGATCAATTATTCTACTTCTCAATTGTTCATTACCAATTTCAAAATGCTTTCCTAATAAGAAAGATTATTTGTTCTAATTGTTACCCTATTGCAAAGCTAGACTTAAAGTTTAATCAAATTAAAGTATGAAAAAGTAGAACCAAACATGTTAGAGTTGATCATTTAAATATACAAAATCATTTGAAAATCTAACTATGTTTATTAAGCTTTGATAATTGTTTTATAATACATAATAACTTATTATTAATAATAAGGATTATTTTAATATTCATGTAAAAATATTATTTACTAATAAATTTCAATATATTTTCTATTTTTTATTAGTATATAAATATTTTTTTTATAAAATAATTAATATGCAACCCCTAATTGTAGTTATAAATTGAAGAATATAGAAACAAAAAATAATAATAATTCAATTTTTTTTTAAAAATATACATAAGCACATGATATAAGACATGTTAGTCAAAATCACCAAAGACATGTTTACTAATGATTTATTAAGCTTTTCATAAATTGTTATAATATATCAAAATTTATTATAAATTTTATTAATGATTATTTTAATATTCATGTTGTAACATCCTACTTCCGTTATATAACTAATCAAAGAAAGATGAGATTTTATTTTAATTTTAAAACTCTTTCATTCAATTATTTATGAAAAAAATTATGAACTTTTGTAGATTTCTAAACTCAATAAATATTATTCAAAGCTTAAAATATAAACCATGAGTTTATAAAACCAATCTGAACCCATCTGCTTCCTCGTATGTTAAGGTCAGGATCATTATAGTCACAACCACACATGCCACACGCAAGGGTAAGCTCACCATAACAAACATACTTAAATCAATTTATAATACCAAATAATAACATTTATAAAACAATGAGATTATGTAAGAGTCATATCTTAACATTCCCAATAAGCAACCACAACATTCAATCCATCCACCTTAAAATATTATAAGAGATAATCATGTATATAAATCTTCAAAACGAGTCAATCAATTAATGAAAGTCACAACTGACACACACCAACCACCATTGGACAATATCACCAACTCAACATTAGACACTTACTTGGCTCCATGAACTTTCAACACAATATGAACGATCCCCCATAGGCCCCATCCCTTAACATAGTCTCACTTTTTGACCATTCAGGGAGTCCCTTGGGTTGATTCTGCGGGGAAAGTGTGGTTTTATAAAAAATAGACAAGTGTATATATTGACTTACCTCTGTAGGTTTGCAAGACCTTACATCTAGAGGGATTTTCCCACTTGTCTATTCTATAAGCCCATTGCCGTTAGCTATCACGAAAACCCCCAGCACTAGGTTGAGAGCCTACCTAGCACTCCCAACTTACTTGCCTACTCATATGCCCGTGCACCAACTATGCACACCTATGCACCAATTGTGCATACAAGGTATATTTCTGTTCACCAACTATGCACCCATCGTATACCAATGGCAACATATATTTGGAATCCTTTATAGTCCTAGATACGACACCTTCGTACCTACCATCTCCAATGGCCGGACTTAAGGATCCAAATACATCTCAACAATCCATACAACAATTGATAGACTTGGATTACTTAAGGTTTGCGATACAATACCACTGTACCTGCCATCTCACTCATAGCACTACATTGGCAACCCATTGAGGGTACTTGGCCAATGCAAGGAACCCTACATCAAACTGCTTCTTAACTCCTTCTTTGATTTTTTAATGACAACTCTAGTTTCATTCGTCTCAACTTTTGCTTTACTGGAGGACACTCTGGATTTAATGGCAGTTTGTGCTTAACAATACTGGGGTCTAGTCTAGGCATATCTTGGTATGTCCATGCAAAAATATCGACATAATCGGCTAAAAGCTTAAGCAATTGGTCTCGCACATTCCTCTTTATGGCAATACCAACTTTAATTTCTTATCAATTTCATTTCCCAAATTGAATGTTTCAATTTCCTCCTCATGGAGCTTAATTATCTAATCCTCTTGTTCCACCAATCTCTCAAACTCAAACGAGGTTTCTAAGTCGTCAATGCTCTCATCAGCTCAATGAAAGGGATAATCAAAATCATAGTACGAGATACTAACACTATTATTTTCAAGGTGAAGCTCTTGATGAGGGTCACATGGAGGTTTTGACTTTCCAAATGTCCCTTACTGGTCAATTAGATTGTTCTCCAATGACATTCACCGAGGCATTTCCATGGCCAGGAAGTGGATTATTCTTGACGTTCAACCCTTCTTCTTTAAAGCTCAGTAGCCCTTTTTCTATTAAATATTGCACTTTATGTTTTAACCCCCAACATTTTTCAGTAGAATGTCCTATTGTACCCACATGGTAATCACACTTGACATTTGGATCATAGTTTTTGGGATAAGGTAGTTGGACAGGCTTCAAAGCGAAAGGAATAATGAGAGAATTGGTTGCCAAATGCGGTAGGAGCTTAGAGTAGGTCATGGGAATCGAGGTGAATGTTCTTTGTTGGTCATTTCCTCTTCTTATAGGATCATTAGTATTGGGGTATGGGGTTCTTGGCTGGTTTGTTTAAGGCATTGTTGGAGATAGGGTTGGTGGCGGTGGGGGAAAGTAGGTCATTCTAGGTTGGTAAGGTTGTGAATATGGAAGTTGGGAAGCTGTTGCTATTTGTGGGTTGTACATGGGTTGAGGTTGGTATTTAGGCATGAAAGAGATAGGATTGTAGTTGGGCATGATAGGTGTAGATATTATTGCATTTGTTTCACCTTCTTTTTTCTTGTCAATGGTTGTTAAGGGTTTTCTCATGCGTGTTGATCCTGTTGGCATGTGAGCGATCTTCCCACTCCTTACACCCATTTCGACCCTCTCTCCAATGATAACTAGGTCTAAGAAATTCGATGATACATTTCCAATCATCCTATCATAGAAAGGGGATTGGAGTGTATCAATGAACATCGTGACCATTTCCTTTTCAGATAAAGGAGGTTGCACCTGAGCAGCTACCCCCCTCCAACTTTGGGCATACTCCTTAAAAGTCTCACTCCTCTCCCTTTTTGCCATGTTTTGTTTCCATGTTCTATCTAGAGCCATATCCACATTGTATTTGTACTGCTTTAGGAAAGCTTCTGCCAAGTCCTTCCAAGTATGTACGCATCCTTGTTCTAGGTTCATGTACCAACCCAGAGCAACCCCCTTGAGACTTTCTTGAAAGAAATGGATAAGGAGCTTGTCATCATAAGCACACGAGGCCATCTTCCTACAGTACATTGTGAGATGACTTTTTGGGCAAGTGTCTCCTTTATACTTGTCAAACTCAAGGCCTTTGAACTTATGTGGGATCACGACATCCGAGACTAGACATAGGTCAGCAGCACTGAAGGCATAATGATCAAATCCTTCAATGGCTCTTATTCTTTCTTCCAAAATCAGCAACTTTTCCTTAGATTGGGTATATTCGGATTGTTTAGGGTGGATGATAATGGTTGGTGCCAAATTGGTGGTTTGGTGATTTGGTAGGCCTTCAAGTGGATTGGCACAAGGTACATAAGCGAAAGGGTGTGGCAAGGTTTGCGGATCATTAGTTCCAAGGTTTGGATCTTGGTTTAGTATTTGGTTTGGAGCATTTGAGGTAGAGGTATGAGGATTGATTTGAGGATTAATGGTCACGGGTGGCATGTAACCTTGAGGTAGGATATATGAAGGGATTGTAACAAAAGCATGGTGATTAGCCTCGGGAGTATTGGTGGCCAACGGTGGTGTATAGCCAATTGGGAGGCCATATGGAGGAAATGGTATCTGAATAGTAGGATTGGCTTGCAACGTAAATCCTGGAGGATATGAGGGATTTTGAGATTCTTCCACAAGATTCTCATTTGCACCTTTCATTGATTCTAGCATCAACAAAATCTTGTTCATTTGTTCTTTCATCTGACTCATTTCCTCTTTCAACTCTTCGTGTTCATCTACGATTTCTTCCATGATCTTTGTCTTGGCACGTGTCCCGTAAAGGTGTCACAGGGATGCTTTATTTGCTTCAATATTTATCTTTCTTATTTCTCGTCCTATAAAATTATTTTATGAGTTTGTGACTAACATGACTGAAGTTATGATGCAACTACCTTATTTTTAAGAATGCAAGGTTCTTAGAAAATCATAAGTGACATGACTTGCATTTGAACATCATTTTCTTGACCATTCCTTAAGACGTCATGTCTCAAGTACCAAGTCTCACAAAAGGATCAGAAGCTATGTGAGTATTCCCAATTATAATTTCCCTTTAGAACGTCGTGTTCTAAGCACTAAGCCTAAGAGCAAAGAGGGTAGTATGCCAAAACCATGATAATTTATTGTTGAGGTCTTTCAAACTCTTTACGTCAAGTATTTTAACCTTTAGTTGCAAAGTCTTCCTTAAGTTTGATCCATGTTTCTAAAAAAAAAATGTTCAAATGAGTTTCATGCACTTACGACTCCTTTCAACCTAAAAATTAATGCCATGATGTTCCTTTTTTTACGTGTTAAATGCTTCCTATCATGCCACAATTTCTCTATTCTTTTTTTTCAAGACATGGTGGAATGTATGATGCCTAATATGAGATAAAATGATGGATAATGTAATAGAAATAATAATAATAAAATCACAGTACACCCTTTTCCACACATATGTTATGTCATTTGCATTGTTGAGATAAAGTATTGCTCATGTTGTGTCCTATGGAGGTATTCTTAATTGTTGGAGCTTTACATTTGTATAACGTGTGATCCTCACTGATAGGTAGTTCTATGATTCTAAAATGGGTTCCTAAAGCCAGGGACCATATCTCGGAATATTGATCACAACAATAAGTAAACTATTAGAAGTCATAATATCCTTTAAATAGTCAAACTATAGGTGAGGCCTTCACAATAACCAAGCAAGATGTACATCTTGAAGGATACCACTACTCAACCTCTTACTTATCATAAGATGCACTTAGGCTCAGGTATAGGACCTCACTCATAAGTGTGTGGAGATTGTGTAAGTGAAGTGTGTGAAGGGAACAATTCTTAAACTACCTAATATGCAAAAACAAACAACTTACACATAATATAGCAAAGGTTATCTATCCTATGGTAAACACAATTACAAACATTAAATAACCAACATATAGTAGAACATCTCAAAATTATATATAAAAGACATGACAAAAATAGAAAATAAAACAAGCAAGGTGGAGATAAAGTATACTAAAAATTAAAAATATTTGCTTAATTAATTATGATAGGCTTGACTCTCTAAAAGTCCTTAGTGGAGTCGCCATCTATCGCAATCAGGGTCATGGCGGGACGGTGAAAAATATGAATAACCTTGGAATCAAAGGTTATGATAATTTGATAACCTTAAAAATTTATTCTTCTTTAAAAATTAATAGTTGTCTAAATTAAAATCATTTCAAAAAAAAAATTTAAATGAATTGACTTGGGTGTACACCTTTGTCAATCTTTCAAGTAATAAAAATAAAGAATAAAAATAATATCTCTCTTTCTTTCCTTTAATAAAATTGATCTTCATAGAAAATAAATTATTCTTTTCCCATAATGTTTTGGTGAGATAAATGTTTAAAAATTTATAAAATATTTTGCTTAATTAATTAAAGGTAAACGTCTTTGTGACGGATGTTGTAGGTACTAATACATTCCCTACATGTAATAGACTCCCAAACTCAAATTTGGTTTCAAAGATCATTTTTTTAAAAAGGTTTTTCTGATGTTTTCCTTAATTTAGACATAGTATTTTTCCTTTTATATTCATATCTCTTTATCACTGTTTTGAGCAAATAGATTGCAGAATAGTATATTGCTTACAATCAAACATAGAAAAAGCTAATACATGAAGATTACATAAAGATTGAAAGAAACCTGTTATGAACAAGCCAAGCTATCCTTTGCTTTATTTTGCTTTGGTGTTCTTGTTGCTATTCTTCTTTTCCTCTGCTATTCCTTTTCTGTATTGTTGTCTTCTTTCTTTTCTGTTTTTCTGACCTTTTCTCTTCTTTTTTGCTCTACTAATTCTCTGTTTTTGTTCCCTGATGATCTCTCTCTTTTTTTTTTTTTTTTTTTTTTCTGCTCTTCTAATCTTTCCTTTTTGTCTTTCTCTTTTTCTTTTGCTTTTCTGTCTTGCTCCCCTTTTTTATCTTTGTTCTCACTATATATAGGCATGAGGTTTCCTTCCAAGGAGGTTTTGCTCTAAGCTTTCCTTCCTAGGAAGGTTTCTTCTTTTCTTAATCATTTCCTTTTTCCCTTGTAGCTGCAATGTTTGAAAAAATCAACACCTAGTGATGTGCCTACATGATGATGGAGCTGTTGAGGGAGTTACTAGTTGATTGATGAAGCTGCTGATGGAGTTGCTACATTTTGAAGCTATTGGTGGAATTGCTAATTGGATGAAGTTGTTGATGAAACTACATTGTTCTTTTTTCTTCTTTTTCTCTTGCTGTTTCCTTTTTTCTTTTTCTTTTGCTGCTTCTTTTTTTTTCTTGAATTGATTTGGGCACTTATTGTAAAAACTGCACTTCAATTTTTAAAGAGGCTTGTAGCATGTAACTTGGAGAAAATGAGAAAAAATTTGGGTTTCTTTGCCTATGGTTATATTATTGTGTATCCTTCTTCACTTTTCTTTCCTGCTTTCATTCTTTCATTTTTTAATGTAGCAAGATACAACTTGTGGGATAATAATAATAATAATGTAATTAAATGGACAAAATTGGGTGTTGACACATCATATACATTTAAACAACTAATTTATATAATTCATAATTAATTCAACTATAATGTATTCATCTCATTCCCAGTAAATATCGCATACCATTCCTTAAGTCAAGGTTTATTATCTCTTTCAATTTTTATCATGTGTTTAATACTATTGTTTGTTATAACTATGATATCTATAAATATACTAACTCAATTAAGTTGGTTCTTAGCTCATTTTAAAGCTAAGAATATTATATACAACTCTTATGTTTATCTCGAGACATAGTTTGAAAGTATTTTGTGTCTAAATTATGAGCAAAGTGAAACTTTTACCAATTTGCGATAGCTTGACATTTACTTACTAATTTGATCATATCTAGAGTTGTACATAATATTTTTGAGTGAATCCAAAGACATTCATTATTAAACATCCATATCTACAACTTTCTTGAAGAATATATTTTCGAATTCTAACTCTAACACTGAGTTTCCTCATCTTGGTGAGCATTCCAACAGCAAACTATACTCTATTAAGGAATTTCCAAACAATTACATACATCTATATCCACTTAAATCATCAATTACACACATACACACACACATCAATCTCAAGGATTTTAAATTCATAAGTTAAATGCAAGCATTCCTTATTTCCATGAAAGCAGAAACAAAGTTCCATGACAGCAACCAAAATCTCATGACAGCAAGAACCTAGTCCCATGAAAGGAAAAAGAATCTTAGGGAAATTAGGACATAGTTCCATGGCAGTGAAAACATAATTCTCAAAGCAATAAAGACATCCAATTGCACATACTCACATTAGTTTCAATTAGAGAATAAAATAGAAATTTATAAGCTTCCCTTACCTAATTAGCTTGATATTCAAATGCGAAAGCTCTCCTCTACTCCACTAGCAAGTCACGGGGAATGGATGGGTCCTTGCCAAGAGTGCTAATATTCACCACTTCGAACTTGGTGGTTCGTTCGTGGAGGAGAAAAGAGAAAGCCGTGGAGGGGAAAAGAGAGAAAGTGAGGGAGAGTGAAAATGAGAGGAGAGGGGTTATGTTCTTGGAATTATATAGGGAGGATTTAGACTTAAGTTTTCTTATTTGTACCCATGCTCTTTACTAGACACACCCTCTTTTACACTCATACCATATACTAGCCCAAAACCAAATTACATATAAATACATAACTAAACCATAACTAACATTGATTTATTCATTCTAAACACTCCAAATTAAATTTAATTTCGTTTGTAATTTAATTAAATCACTTTTTAATACAATTACTAAAAACCTAGTGTTACACATGTAATTTTAATATTAGTTAGTATTCAATTTTTACGATATATATTTACATACTTGGTTATTCGAATTTTGTATTTGGCCCTTAAGGTTTGTTGGAAATAGGTAAGATTAAATAGTTAGTTTGATTTATTATTATTTTATGAATTTTAATTTACTAACTTTAGATATTAACAAATATTTACAAATGTTTTTTTTAATTTAAGATTTTATAGAATATTATAAATACTTTTTTTAAAATAAGAAAAATGGGATTGAATAAGTAATTTTACTAATTATGAAAAAAAATATTTCTTGAAAATTTATACTTTTAGACATATATAAAATGCTTCATTGAGATTTAATAATTCAGAATATAAAACTAAATTCAAATTTACTAAAATTTAAAAATAGTTGTGAATACTTTTATACGATATTAAACTTTAAATTTTTTTACAAACACTTTCTTAATATGGAAAATTACTAAAATAAAATATTTAAATTAATATTTAATAAGTTTTATTATTTAAAAGTTGCGATTATTTTTTGTTAAAATTATAAATTTTTAAAATTAAAAAATGTTATAATTGTTTTTCGAAACTTATAATAGTTAAGATTAAATAATGAAATGCATATTTATTAAATTTAATTATTTAAAATTAGTTATAATGTGATTTTTGAATTTTAAATTATTGTAATATATATATGTTTTAAATCAGAGAATAATTAGTCTTAATTTAGTAATTATAAATACTTATTATATTTAAATAATTTCTTAATACATATATCTAATATATTAAAATTAGATATATAAATTTATTTTTATATCATTAAAGATAAATTTATTTATTTTTAAATTTCTTGAAAAAAAAATCATCTCTCACATCACTTGTTTAAACACTTTTCAGTTCATTTTTTTTTTATAATTTATATTCTATCTATTTTCTATTTTAGTTTCTATATTTTAATAATTTCTTAGGCTAGGAAAACTACAAAATTAACCTTATTATGAATAATATCTTTATAGTGGTTGTCCATATCTATTAGAATATTCTGTTGTAATCTTATTTTGTTACTTTTCGTTACACTTTCTATTACATTTTGTACTTATAAATAGGCCACACCTATTGAGGAATAACATACTTTACACTTCTCACTTTACTCTGACTACTTCAATTCTTCTTCTTCTATATTCTCTCGTTCCCTCTTTATTTAAACATGTTATCAGCACGAGGCTCTTGCCTCCATTGAGCAAAAGAAGAATTTCTTATTTGTGAGTCATCAACCCAGGTAAGACCCTCATTATTTCTTTGTGAATTACACTATATATATGATGATACATTCCACATGTGATTTCTTTATTTACATGTAATGTGTCATGAAGACATCATGAAAATCTTTCATAAAAAGAATTTTTCTCCTCATAACAAAATCAAATGATCATGATGTTAGAACCAAGACGTTTGATGATGTCTAACCCCTAATACCTTAATAAGTTTTGATGATAACAAATGTGATAATATTTGATCAACTAATGATTTCAGACTAAGTGATTTCAAGAAATAAAGTGAGAACAGACAATGGTATAATTACTTTAACTCTCACTTTCGTCTTAACTGTCTAATAACTAATAATGATTAAATCACACTCTATAATTGCTTGTAAACAAACTAAAATAATCTATTAACAGATCATGCAAAGTCTATAGACCAGACCACACAAATGGTCTCAAACAAACTATGTGAAGTCTTAGGAACAAACAACACAAGTCTTGGACTAGACTATGCATATGCACTGGACCAAACCATGTATGGAACTCATCAAATAACGCATAATTTGCAAGCCAGACGATGTCTAACACTAAGCCAGATGATGTCCAAAGCTCAACAAAGGAAAAGAAAAATTCAAGAGGAGATTTCCCAAGAAGAAGAAAGGACTGGTGTCCACATGGGAAGATCTAGATGACTCAACAAATGAAGAAAATTCTGAAGCATTAGATGAGGAAGCTAATCTCTGTTTGATGGCAGACACAACCTCCACATTGTCTGCGTCTGATGATGAGAATGCACCAGACAACACCCACTCTGCGTTTGCGTCCGAGGCTTCAGAAGATGAAGAACAAGAGGTAAACCTCAATGATCTTATCTCTCTTCAAGAAGCCTATCAAGAACTTCTTTCTAATTCATCTATTCTTTCAAAAGCTTATTTATCTATGAAAAAGAAATTAAGAAAACTCTTAAAAGAGCATGAAGAACTTAGGTCTTCTTTCATTGAGCTATCTGAGAAATGCTCTACATTAGTCACAACCAGTAATGCTCTAACAGATGATTTTCAAAAACTAACTATTGATCATCAATGCTTAATTAAGAGAAAAAGTGAACTCTGGATAGAAAAAGAACAACATAGAAGGCAATTGAATGAGTTGATTAAGGAAACTGATGAATTAAACAAGGTGAGTAAAGATGAAGTTGAAGTTGCTAATTTATGCAAAGAAGCTGCATCTCTCAAGAGCACTCTAAGAAAATTTGTCAGTGGGTCTGAAAATCTAAAGAAAATTCTTTTATATAACAGACATCCAAATGACAAATTTGGCCTTGGATTCATAGGAAAGAAAGAAGCAACCAGGAAGAAAGCTTCTTCTAATAGATCATATTCTAAAAATGGACATGTAAAGTCCAAAAGCAAGAAATTGCCTATAAGAAGCAAGCCATCTGCTTCTAAGACTAACACCAAAGGACCCAAAAGAATATGGGTACCTAAAAACAAAATAATTCCTGTTGCAATTGTCCTTGATGGTAAGAAAGAAACACCAATCATGGTACCTAGACAGTGGCTACTCACATCACATGATAGGCACAAGGTTTATGTTCCTAGACCTGACACCAATGCATGGTGGTATAGTCACTTTCGGAGGTAATCAGAAAGGAAGAATCAAGGGTACTGGTAAGATAGGTATCCCTCCAAGTCTCTCCATTGAGAATGTATTATTTGTTAAAGGACTAAAACATAATCTACTGAGCATAAGTCAATTTTGCGACAGTGGATATGATGTTTCCTTCAACAAGGAATCATGCATAGTTAAAAACTCTAATGGTTCACATCTCTTCTCTGCAAAAAGACAAGGCAATCTTTATAAGATCAACGTTGGTGAACTAAAGAATCAAAATGTATCATGTTTACTATCTATCAAAGAAAGTCACTAGTTATGGCATAAGAAGCTTGGGCATGCAAGTATGAGATTAATCTCAAAACTGCAAAGATATAGCCTCATAACATAAGAGGATTGCCAACAATGTCATATAAGGATGACTTACTTTGTGAGGCATGTCAGAAAGGGAAACAGGTGAAAGCCTCTTTTAAAAGTAAAAACATTGTTTCTACTTCTAGGCCATTAGAACTGTTACATATTGATCTCTTTGGTCCAATAAGAACAACCTCTCTTAAAGGGAAGAGATATGGACTGGTGATAGTTGATGACTATTCTAGATGGACATGGGTTATATTCCTCCTCACAAGGATGAGGCTTTTAAGGAATTCTATAAATTTTGCAAACATGTTCAAAATGAAAAAGGAGTATGTATAACTTCTATCAGAAGTGACCATCGAGGAGAGTTTAAAAACGAAAGTTTTTAGAGGTTTAGTGAAGAGAATGGAATTCTTCACAACTTCTCAACACCTAGAACACCACAAAAAAATGGTGTTGTTGAGAGGAAGAATAGGTCACTACAAGAAATGGCTAGAACCATGTTGAATGATAACTCAACTCCTAAGCACTTTTGGGAAGAAGCTGTAAATACTTCCTGTTATTTGCAAAATAGAATTTATATTGGGCCTATGATAAAAAAGATTCCATATGAACTGTGGAAAGGAAGGAAACCCAACATATCATACTTCTATCCTTTTGGTTGTCAATGTTTCATTCTTAACACAAAAAATAATTTGGGTAAGTTTGATCCGAAGTGTGATACAAGCATCTTACTTGGATACTCCGAAACATCTAAGGCATATAGTGTTTA
Source organism: Amphicarpaea edgeworthii (assembly GCA_014843725.1). Classification (NCBI taxonomy): domain Eukaryota; kingdom Viridiplantae; phylum Streptophyta; class Magnoliopsida; order Fabales; family Fabaceae; genus Amphicarpaea; species Amphicarpaea edgeworthii. The sequence continues at coordinate 7,763,109 of CM026329.1, forward strand.
ACTCTAGAACCAAAAATGTTGAAGAAGCCATTCATGTGAGATTTAATGACACTCAACTTGATAGGAAATTATCAAAGTTACAAGACTCATTTGTAGATATTAGACTAGAAGATGCAATAACAAAGACCAAACCATCGTTTGATGCACCACCTTCTGCGTCTGGCACATCATTGTCTGCTCCCACATTGTCTACTTCTAGATCGTCTGCTCGCTATCATACCATCTCAGATGATGAAGAAGAAGTCAGAGAACCACAAAGTAGCAACAAAATGATGATCAAGAACCATCCTTCTTCTCAGATCATTGGAAAAGTTCGAGCTCTAGTAAAAACAAGATCATCCTTCCAACAAATAGCTCTACTGTCTGAGATAGAACCCAAACACATTGATGATGCCATGCAAGATGAAAGCTGGGTCCAAACAATGCAAGAAGAGCTGGATCAATTTCAAAAGAATGATGTCTAGAAACTTGTAAAGCTGCCAGACAACAATGAAACTATTAGTGCTAAGTGGATCTTCAGAAACAAATTAGATGAGAATGGTAAGGTTGTGAGAAACAAGGCTAGATTAGTGGCCAAAGGTTACTCACAACAGGAAGGTATTGATTATACGGAGACATATGCTCTTGTAGCTAAACTTGAGGCAATTAGGATTTTGCTTTCATTTGTTGCTCATAGAAATATGAGACTTTATCAAATGGATGTAAAATGTGCATTACTCAATGGTGTAATCAAAGAAAAAGTTTATGTAGAACAACCCCCTGGGTTTAAGAGTACTATCTTTCCAGACCATGTATTTAAATTAAACAAAGTATTGTATGGTCTTAAACAAGCTCCTAGAGCATGGTATGAAAAACTCAGTTTTTTTTTAATAGAACACAATTTTACAAGAGGAAAGATAGATACTACATTGTTCCGCAAAAATTACTCTTCTGATTTTATTATTGTTCAAATCTATGTGGATGATATTATCATTGGTGCTACTGATGAAACACTCTATGAAGAGTTCTCAAAATTAATGCAGACTGAGTTCGAAATGAGCATGATGGGAGAACTGAAATTTTTCTTAGGACTGCAGATCAAGCAAACCAACAAAGGAATCTTCATTTACTAGACCAAGTATGTGAAAAAACTCTTGAAAAAGTTCAAGATGGATGATGCCAAAATTATGAAGACACCAATGCATCCAACAACATCACTTGGACCTGATGAAGATTCAAGGAAAGTGGATGCCACTCAGTTCAAAGGAATGATTGGGTCACTACTCTACTTGACTGCATCTAAACCAGGCATAATGTTCAGTGTCTGCCTCTGCTCTAGATTTCAATCTGAACCAAGGGAAGTGCATTTGTCTGCTGTTAAAAGAATATTAAGATATTTAATTGGTACTTCTAACCTTGGTCCATGGTTTAAAAGGCAGAAAGAGTATAAGCTAATAGGCTGTTGTGATGCTGACTATGCTGAAGATAAAATTGAAAGAAAAAGCACCAGTGGAGGTTGCCACTTTATTGGAGGTAACATGGTGTCATGGCTCAGCAAGAAGCAAGGAATAATAACACTTTCAACAGCAGAAGCAGAATACATATCAGCTGCAAGTTGCTACTCTCAGATCTTGTGGATCAAGAATCAACTTGAAAACTACAACATATTTGAGAGTAATATTCCTATCTTTTGTGATAATACTACTGCTATATCTCTTTCGAAAAATCCAACCATGCACTCTAGAGCCAAGCATATAGAAATAAAACATCATTTCATAAGAGACCATGTTCAGAAGGGGACCATTAATTTGGAATTTGTCAAGACAGACGATCAACTTGCTGATATTTTTACAAAACCCCTTACTGAGGATAGACTGATCTTTTTGAGAGAAAAGATTGGGATGGTTTGGGTGACTTAATGTTCTATCACTGTTTGCTGCTCACTAGTATAACTAAAGACACATCGTCTGGCATTATACTTAAGTGAGGCATGTGCATGCCACGTGTTTCGCGCTCAAAATATGAGCCAGACCATTGGATTTTTGAAAATGTTTTTGTAACTTAAGCATTTGCTGGGTTCTAAGTCATTAAAGCCCAAAATGCACATTCAAGTCTGTCATAAATGTGTCGTTTCAATCATTCCCTAACCATACCATCATATTTAATGCACACTCATTACCTATTCTAGCCTACTGTTGCAAAATGTATACCCCAAGCTTTCGAAAACACCCATCTCTCTCACCCATTCTCTCTACAACCAAGAACTTCAAGAAACCCTAAACACAAACCCTCTCCATGGCCAAAGGTAACCTGACCAAGGGTTCTTTCTCCTCTCAACAACCTGCCTCACCCTCATCCTCTCGTTCTTCTGATGAGCATCTTGAAGACGTCATGCCAGAGTCTACGATTGACACTAACAGCTTTACGTCCAACATTGATCCGGAAGTGAGAAGAGAACGCTACCTCAACAACGTAGAGAACATTCTGATCAAGCCACGAGGTTCCTACACTGCGAACATTCACGTGGAGTACTACATTGATATACCCTATCTTGAGGAATGTGGCCTTAACATCTCAAGGTATTTTGAGTTCGCTGAGATCAGTGGCTACTTCAATGATCACCAGAAGATCGCCCCTGGACTCATTAGAGAGTTTTGGACGAATGCTACGATCAAAGGAAACAAGATTGTCAACAACGTCTTCGGGTGTGACAACACTGTCTCTCCTTCCTCCATTGCTCAAACTATAGGGTGCGAACTGCACTCCAACTACTTCATAGAGGGATGAGACTCTAAAATTGATGAAGGGACAGTAGAAAGGTTCATTCTTGGACCTAACTATGAGGTGGCCAAGAATGCCAAGAAGTTACACCCAGCCAACTTCCCACCTCTGACCAAGTTGATGTTGAACATCATCAACAAGACCATCTTGCACAAGATTGGGTTTAGAATTCATGTGTCTGCCCTCCACAGATACATCCTTTACCACATCATTAGAGGGATTCCATTCAACCTTCCACACACACTCTTCTACAACTTGGTCAGCCACATTCAATATTTGTCAACCTCTATGGCCACATACTACATAACCCTGATAAACAAGATTCTCTGGGATGCTCACTACTACAACAAATTATACAGAGAAATTCAATCAGGACGTCTGGATGAAATGGCGTATGTGAATGTGGAAGGTCCATTCGTTGAACAGAGGATGCTAACATCCTCCAATTTGCTTAAGTTGAACATAGGATTTGAAATCACCAAGGGATCACCTGACAGGTTCCCTAAGCTTTCTTATGATGAAGGTGAAAGTCAGAAGAAGCAGACCAAGAAGAAGAAGGGTGGAAAAGGAAAGAGCCTAGTGATTTATGATGAGGTTGCTTCCATCCAACCCTTGGCAAGCAAAATGAGGAGGCTTGCAGTTGCGGACTAGCAGACAGTCCGGACAACACGCAAGGCTGCAACATAGTCTGCTGAAGAGCCACTAGCCAAGAAGGGCAAGCAGACATTCCAACAAGCACCACCCAGACAACCCACTCTGAGGATCAAGACAAAAGTCCAACAGAAGGGTAAGGGTGCTGGCAAAATGACTGTTGAACCTCAAGTGTCTCTGAATGAGGTAGCAGACATTGGATTGGAAGCTGTCAATGTTGCTGAGGCTAAAGAAGAAGGATCAGACGAGGGACTAGTCTTCAAGAGACCTAGAAGACAATTCAGGGCACAACAGACCACTGAGTCAAAAGGTCTGACCATCAGACCACCCAGCACCATAGCCAGGAAGCTAATTGTAAAAAGAAAAGTGGTATTGGAAGAAGACACACCTGGACAGACAACCACCTCAACCATTGATCTAGGTATCACACTCCCTACATTCACTCTACCCACTCACCCTCGTTCTACAACATAAACGTTCAAGGAAGAATATTCCTCAGACGATACCAGTCTTAGCCCAAACAAAAGCCACAACAGACACACCGTTTGTTGAATCCGTATCGTCTGTGTCACCTACACAGACCATAGTACGCCAAATAGTAGCTGCACAATCTAATGCCCAAGCACAGACTATGCAAGAGCCATTGTCTGAACCCATTGTTTGAACAAAAGATCAACCTATGTCTGCCCCCACTAGACAGACGATCACCCAATAGACTAAACCCACTGTTCAGTCTAAGACACATCTAATCCCACAACTCAGACTGTTGTACCTACAACATCCACACAAACTCCACCAGACACCACCATTCCTCCCTACCAATCTCCCTCTCCGGTAATCATCCCTAAGATGTCAGACATAGTGGTTTCCTACCATCACACTGAGTCTATCAATGTCTCATTTGGGTCTGATGATGAGATAATGATTTTATCTCCTAAAGCGTCTACTACTCCCTCATAGGACAACAGACCATTCAATCTTGAGGACACAACCCCTCTATCCAGATTCAGAGAAGACACTCCTCCTCCTCCATCTCCCTCCGACTCTTGGCATCAAAAGATGATGCAACGCTTCTCCTTGTGCTATGTGGGAGAAAATGCTGAGTCTGCAGCATACAAAGAAGAGACTCAGCTGGAGCCAGCTACAGAGCATTCCATGGTGGTTGTTGTCAAGGAAGCACTATTGAAGAAGCTTCCTCCTCTGTAGATTGATCAAGGGATCATACCCTTCTAGAGTCCAATTCACAACACTCTCCTTCTGGACATTGCTAAAGATGATGCAAATTTAGCAAGAAGGCTACAACAGGAAGAATATGCCTCTGCCATCCCTCTGATGCGTCAATTAGTGCATGAAGTTGCACACTAGTACAATTGTGTACAAGAGGGATTGGACTACTTCACAGTGGAACCAACACCACCAGTTGAGCTAACAGAAGATGAGAAGAAGCAATTGGAGGCCACTGTTAGAACAATGCATCGTGATGCATTGCGCTACCTATCGAGACCAAGAGTCTCCATTTGACCTCCTCAGTTGATCACACGAGGAGTTTCTCCTATTCATCCAACCTTCCAGGCCACCTATGCTGAATATAGGGCTCTGTGCAATTTGAAGTTTCAAGGCACAGCTCCCAAACAGTTGTATCCTCCAAGCCTGCACATTTCTGAAGACATTGATATATGTGTTGCTCTAGACCGTATAGTCCCTAAGCTTCCAACTGTCAACCCCAACAAGTTGAAGGGGAAGAAGATTGCAAGAGAAGACAATCTTCCATAGCACATACCAGACATTGAGCCTCTGCCTCAACAAGAGCATGTATTGCCTCTAGAGAACATTGAATCAGACATTGACATCTACTGGCAGAATGTGATGAGTAACATATTCCACACCACAGGGTCATCCAATCTTTCAGATGAAGAGAAACAGCAGATTGACATTGTAGGTGAAGGCTCCTCCTCCTCCAGTAGTTTCATTCACATGTCAGACACAGTGGTAGTGCCCACTCTGCTGACCCCTCATACCTCTGGAGATAAAGCTGAAGTTGAAAAGATGCTAGCTAAGTACTATGCTGAATACAAAGCTACTTAAGCACTAATAGCTACAACCAAGGTAGTAGTAGGAGCAGTAGAAGAAGCAAGAATTCTAGAGGAGGCTGCCAGACTGAGAGCTATGTTAGCTGCTCAAGAAGAAGAGAAACTACTCAATGATCTGGCTCAAGAGCAAAAGGCCAAGGAAGAAGAAGAGAAAAAGCTCAGGGAGTTGGCCTTGAAGCAAGAGGCTGAGGCAGTTCAGGCTACTACACTTACTGCTAAGCAAGTTGCAAACTTGACTGAAAAGTCTGCAGAATCCACACCAGCCTAAGAGTGCATTGATCTAGTGTCCACTTAGTCTAGGTTAAGCACTCCAATTGCAGCCCTACCACTAAGTGCTGCAACACAGTCAAACCCTCTACCTGACTTAGCTACCTTTGAATTTGCATTGGAAGCCAAGTTGGGATCAAGAATATCTGCTGAAGTTGCTGCTCAAGTCATAGCTCAACTGAATGCCAAATTAGATGAGCAAAGAGTTAGCATCATCAAAGAGGTGACACTTGCCTACAATGCCTCCATTGCTGCCATTCTTACTCCCAAACATGCGACTACTCAAGCTCCACCACCGCCGTTAGAAGATCCTTCTGCAACAGAAGCTCCATCAGAAGCTAGAGAATCCTCAACCAAACAGTCAACCCCACCTTCCAAACCCTGACTATGATGGCATTTTCTACTCCGTCCTCCACTTTTTTGTTTATGACAAAGGGGGAGAGAATTTTGGATGTATAAAATTTCTAGACAATGCTTAATAAAATAATGATTGGTTCACTAATTTTTCATTTAACTCTTTCATTGTCTGTTATTATCCGCATTAAATATTTCATGCCTTAATTTGTCATATGCATCTACATGATAGACTCAAGGGGAGTTCATCATGTTAATAACTACGCATACTTAACTGTCATGAAATAATTCACACTCTGATATATAAATGTCTATGATTTATTGTCTGTTAAATCAAAATTATTACATGTGTTGTCATCATCAAAAAGAGGGAGATTGTTAGAACCAAGACATTTGATGATGTCTGACCCCTAATACCTTGATAAGTTTTGATGATAACAAATGTGATAATATTTTATCAACTAATGATTTCAAACTAAGTGATTTCAAGAAATAAAGTGAGAACAAACAATGGTATAATCACTCTAACTCTCACTTTCGTCTTAATTGTCTGATAACTGATAATGATTAAATCACGCTCTATAATTTCTTGTAAACAGACTAAAATAATCTCTTAACAGATCATGCAAAGTCTATAGACCAGACCACACAAATGGCCTTAGATAGACTATGTGAAGTCTTGGGAACAGACCATAGTAAGTCAGACTAGACTATGTCTATTAAGCCAGACGTTGTTGTAACAGAAAGAAAGGAAGATACTCTTTGACATTACTTTCTTTGATTCATCATATTGCTTGTATGTCTCAAATTATGTGAAGTGTGTAGGTACAACTAAAAGACAAATCAGCATTGAGATACACGCCTTATGCTAAAAGCTAAGTGTGACAGAGACAGAAACTTGCTCCTGTCACATCAAGCACAGCTAAAGCTACTTCAACACTCTAATGTGAGATAATGGAAAGTAGTCTTCTCCAACGTTCAAATTCATGAAGCTCACTATATAAGGATGCTTCCATGCAATGAAAAAAGAGAGAGAACTAGAACAAAATAATTCAAATCAATCTAGACAGCAAGTAAAAAGCACTATGAGAAAAAGCCTTGAATACATGCTGAGAGAAAAAGAGAACACCATCTTCTAACAAGCTCATAAAGATTCAATATTTGTGTATGTCCTCTCTTTGAGAGTTATCTGAATCTTATACATAATTGTATAGAAAGCTAGGAGTGGCTCAGTGATAAAAGAATACTTGGGAAGTATAATCTCAGAGGGGGAGATTCATACTTGTAACCAGAAGTGGTTTAAAATATTTGTAGCCAGCAATGACATAAAGAATACTTGTAGTCAGAAGTGGCAGTGAAGAATACTTGTTTTGTAATCAGTTGATTATAGTGGAACCCTTTAACATTTGTTAAAGGAGAACTGGACGTAGCTCAGGTTGAGTGAACCAGTATAAAAATAAGCTCTCATTTGCTATCTTGTGATTACTATATTCATTTTACTTGTTGTGCTCTTTTGAAAAGATTTCTCGAACTTTGCTTTATAAGGATATATTTGTTGGTTTGAACTTACATATATCCAAGAAAGCAATTTGTGAACTAATAGTGTTTAAAAGAAAGTTTTTTTAACCCAATATTCAACCCCCTTCCTTCTAGTGTGTCTTATGTATTTCACATGACAAATCTGAAAGATTTAAAAATCTTTCATGAAAAGAATTTTTCTCCTTATGAGAAAATCAAATGATCATGGTAGATCTGAAAATCTTCATGAAAAGAATTTTTCTCCTCATGAGAAAATCAAATGATCATTTCAGATTCGAAAGATTTGAAAATCTTTCATGAAAAGAATTTTTCTCCTCATGAGAAAATCAAAATAGATTTGAAAATCTTCTAGAAAGAATTTTCTCCTCATGAGAAAATCAAATGATCATAACAAGATTTGAAAATCTTCTAGAAAAGAATTTTTCTCCCCATAAGAAAACAAATGATCATGACAGATTTGAAAATTTTTCTAAAAGAAAAGAATTTCTTTTCCTAAAGTGAGGAAAACAAATGATCATGACAGATCTGAAAATTTTCTAAAAGAAAAGAATTTTCTTCTTCCTTATGTAAGGAAAACAAATGATCATGATAGATTTGAATATTTTTCTAAAAGAAAAGAACTTTTTCCTGAAGTGAGAAAACCAAATGATCATGATAGATATGAAAATCTTCTAGAAAAGAATTTTTCTCCCCATGACAAAATCAAATGATCATGAAAGATATGAAGATCTTTTAGAAAAGAATTTTTCTTCCTGATGAGAAAATAATAAAGAGATATTTTATAAATATCCTGAATACCTTACCAAACATAAGTTTGCATAAGCTTGCATTTTCTCTTTTCTCATAAGAAGAATAATGAGATAAAAGTTTATCTATATGGATTGCAACATATATTGATATGTTGTATGGTTACAAAATATATACAAGGTATATGTTTTCGTAAGGATAATGAGAAAATATATGCAATGAAAGGATAAAATCATTATATATTTGCAATCTAATGAATGATTATATTAGATAATTATATTGATATTTTTATGATAGTTCTTGAATATGTCAAACTTAGCAAAACTTGAATTTATGTCTCTTGACATAATTGGAAAGAACTATTTATCCTGGGTATTGGATGCGAAAATACACTTGGCTGTAGTGGGTCTTGAAGACTTCATTAAAGATAGAAATCAAACATCTAATTAGTATAAAGCTAAAGCCATGATTTTCCTTCATCATCACCTTCATGAAGGTTTAAAAGTTGAGTACCTTATTGTAAAAGACCCGTTGGTCCTTTGGACTCAATTGAAAGAAAGGTATGACCACTAGAAAACTGTGATACTGTGGTCACGGTCGTGGTCGTGATCATGGTCATGGTCCATATCATGGTAAAAGAGCTAGTAATGAAGGAATTTTTAAGAAAATGGATTTACCACCAGAAGGGAAAAAATAATGTGAAGAATGAAAAGGAAAAAGGTGGACAAAGTGGCAAACATGTGGAGAATACATGTTATAATTATGGTGGCAACAACCATTGGTCACATGACTGTCGTACACCAAAGCATTTGGTCGAACTTTTCTAAGAATCCCTTAAAAATAAGGGGAAAAGGATAGAAAACCATTTTGCTTATGAAGATGGTGACTCAGACTATTGTCAAACGAATACCATGCATCTAGATTTTTCTCCCATCTAGAAATGCAAGAAATCAATGTTAGTACTATATTTGGTAATACAAATATTATTGAAGGCTCCGGAAGAGCCAACATATTGTTTCCTGGAGGAACTAAGCTACACATTGAAAATGCATTATATTCTTCCAAGTCTTGCAAAAACTTGTTAAGTTTCAAGGACATTCGTTTAAATGGATACCACATTGAAACAAAAAATGAAGAAAATATGGAATATCTATACATCACGAGTCTTAACTTGGATAAAAAATGTGTATTGGAAAATCTACCAATTTCTTCCTCTAGTTTGTACTACACGTATATTAGTACAATAGAAACACATACTATTATAAACCAGAAGTTTACAAACCAAAACATATTTGTTGTTTGGCATGATCGATTAGGCCATCCCGGATTCATTATGATGCGAAAAATAATTAAAAATTCATGTGGACACCCGTTGAAGAGACAAAAGCTCTCCAGTTCAATGATTTCTCATGTATTACTTGTCCCCAAGAAAGTTAGAAATTGAGGATGAATTTCTTATATTTTTAGAACGGATATACAGTAATATTTGTGAACAATAACCAATCATGTGGATCATTTAAGTACCTTATGGTTTAAATTGATGCATCAACCATATGATCACATGTTAGTTTGTTCTCAACTTGCAACTAGAAGTTTACGAGATTGTTAGGCTCAGTTTATTTAACTAAGAGCATATTTTATCGATTAATTGATTAAGAAAATCCGTCTTGATAATGTTGATGAGTTTACATTTCATGTTGTTAATGGGTACTGTATGACTATTGGATTTTATGTTGAAAATCTTGTAGAATATGTTCATATTCATACACAAAATGAACTTGTTGACACTTATTAAATATTTAAAAGTGATTGCAAGACCATTACTCATGAGATTAAAACTTACAATGTCTTATTGGGGATATGCAACATACAATGTTGCAATATTTATTCGCATCTCGCCAACAAGTTAATTAATTAATTCTTCCCTCTTGAAATTGCTTTTAATTAGCAAGCTTATATTTCAATCTAATATTTTTAGATGTGTTGTATATGTCCAAATATGAATCCAATTGTTAAATCACAACACACTAAGATGACTTCTAAAAACAAGTTGAAAATATATCTTGGGTATGAATCTCCATATGTATTATGTTGAAATCATCAACAATAAATTTACGACTCAATTCTTCAATTGCTATTTTGAATTTGTTTTCGCAACATGAGGAGGAGATAGTAAGTAGTTGGAAAAAGGAGATTAATGATAATTCATTATCATTATCTTCATCCTCATACTAAACAAATTGAACTGAAAGTCCAAAAGATAATTCATTTACAAGATTTAGTCAAAGAGTAACTAAATCATATGTATCAACTGCTAATGCTCCAATAAAATTGTTGTCCATGTTGGACAATAATGCGAAACAAGTCTTAAACACGCATGAAGCATGATAGACTTGTTGGTTCCAAAGATAAAATCCTCAATTACGAAAAGGAGCTAAGAAGTAAGATGGTCAAATTGAGGTTATGAGAATGTTGAAAGATTCCTCTGACATAATTATATATTTAGTTCTAAAAGAACTTAGGTACCTGAATTTAGTGAAATAAAAAGATTTCATATTATGTCATGAATATAATAAGATAGAACCGAAATAAAGTCAATGTTGACAATGTGTTAACACATGATGTAGCGCTAAATGTTATAAATAAAAGTGAGGATCAAGAGTTTAAGTCTACAAAGGATTGTAGACAAACAAATGATTGGCCAAAATAGAAAGACTTGAAACAAAATTATACTCGTTTTCTCAAGTGAACGAGTATTAGACGTGTAGTCTATATACTTGAAGATGTAAAACATAGTTAGGTTTTTGGACATGTAGTCCATACTAATTGAAAAACCAATTAAGATTTTTGGACTTGCAAAACCAATTAAGGTTTTTCGACCTGTAGTCCGTACACCTAAAGGTGTAAAACTAGTTGAATTTAAATGGGTCTTTGTGTAAAAGCAAAATGAAAATGGATGTTGTTACAACCTACTTGTATGGGTCTCTAGATAATGAAATTTACATGAAACTCCCTAAAGGATTCAACTTGCCCAATAAAACATCTTCTAGAGAAGAATACTCAATCAGGTTGAACAAGTCCCTCTATGAAGGGATGAAGAACTACTTGGTCCTGAAGTACCATATCTTAGTGTTATAAGGGCATTGATGTATCTTGCAAATTATACACGACTCGATATATCATTTGTAGTTAATCTGTTAGCAAGATATGGTAGGTGACAAATGGGATATCTTTTACATGCGGTGGTACAGCCATTTCATGGCAGTCTGTGAAACAAACCATAACCCGCAACGTCATCTAATAATGCAGAAATTATAACATTGCATGAGGCAAGTCGTGAATGCGTTTGGTTGAGATCTATGATCCAACATGTACTAGATACATGTAATTTATCTTTAGGGAAAATGACACTGACGATCATATATGAGGACAACGCCGCATGCATTGCTCAATTGAAGGAAGGAAACATTAAAGGAGACAGGACAAAGCATATTCTACCAAAATTCTTTCTAACTTAGGATCTTCAAAAGAAGGGTGATGTAGATGTTCAACAAGTTCATTCACGTGAAAATTTAACAAATTTATTTACAAAGTCATTTCCAAGGAAGACTTTTGAGCAACTAGTTCACAAGATTAGACTCCATCGACTTAAAGATTGTCAACAAGAAGGGGAGAAATAAATATGTTTTATACTCTTTTTTCCTTCATCATGGTTTTATCTCAATGGGTTTTCCAAACAAGGTTTTTAATGAGGCAGACTATGACGTATAGAAAGATGTGTACTCTTTTTCCTTCACTAGATTTTTATCCCATAGGATTTTTTCTAGTAAGGTTTTAATGAGGCATAAGCTAAAGTAATGGACACCAAATGGGGAGTGTTATGAATAATATATTTATAATGGTTGTCCATATCTATTAGAATATTCTATTGTAATCTTATTCTGTTACTTTTCGTTACACTTTCTATTACATTTTGTATTTATAAATAGGTCACACTTATTGAGGAATAACATACTTCACATTTCTCACTTTACTCTGACTACTTGAATTCTTCTTCTTTTATATTCTCTCGTTCCCTCTTTATTTGTAACATACATCAGATTTAGTTTCTATATTTTAATAATTTATTAGGCTAGGAAAACTACAAAACTAACCTTATCTAATTTTTTGACACCTATCAAATGTGTGAGGATAGATTTGTCCTTTCGCTGCATTGCTATTTTTTTCATAAAGAACTCTTTGCATAAATATCAACGAGACATATGTCATTTTTTTTTTCTTTCTCTTTTTGTTTTTACAAATATTTTTACTTTTTTTTTTAACATGTTTCTCCTTTTCTTTTCTTTTCTTTTTTTACGCTTCTTATGTTTTCTTTTTACATTTTTTTCTTTCTTTGTTTCTTACATTTTTTTTTTCTTTTTATGTTTTTTTCTTTGTAATTACACTTTATTATTATTATTAGTAGTAGCGAAAACACATGCACTTATTTTTTTTTCATTGTATCAATATAATTTTTTGTCAGTATTAATAACATACATCATATTAGTAACTGCATTTTTTTTTTCGTTGTATCAATATATATAATGCCCAACTTTTGTTTTTTGAATACAAATTTCTTACTCAAACAAAATTTTTATTTTTTATTATATTTATACCACTCATTCGAAATTGTGGATATTTATTAGATATATACAAAATAATAAATCCAAGAAATAATATTATTCATCTTTTTTACCATAAAGTAAACAAAAAAAATGATAAGAAAATTAAAAAAAAAAGTTACTATAACAATGACATTCAAATTTTATATGTAAAACTTAATACAAATAATCATAGGTAATAGATAACAAATAACTTATAAAATTAACAAAAACTCATATATTACAATGTCATACTAAAAAACTTCATTTTTGTTAATTTGTTGGCAATCTCTATTTCTATTGGAACCTACACCATATTACAATGACCATAATAATTAATAATAATAAAAAGAAATCCTTAAATATGACAAACAAAACAATAAGGAGAAAAATAATTATAAGAAAATTATAAAAATGAAATAAAAAATATAAGAAATAGGAAAGTAACAAAAAAACAAAATAATTAAATAAACTCTAAATTTCTAAAACAAAAAATAATTTTAAACTATGTTTTAAAACTTCCTTTATTATTGAAATTTTAAATCTTAATTTGATTTTAGATTTAGATTTATTAATTTTATAACAGAAATTGATTTTAAAAATGTCCATATTCACGTATATCTGGAATTCATGGTAGTTATGTAACTGTGCAAGTTCATGACCGACCATTTTGGTTAAATGAAAATTATTTTTAAAAGGAAAAGTATGTAAACCAAAAACCAAAATTAAAAAAATGTCATCCTTTTGCTGAAAAATGAAAACTCATTTTTTTAAGATATTAATTTTAAAACTGAAACTGATGAAGATTTTTTTTAAGAAAAAAAATATTGTAAATAGTTTAATAAAATAATAAGTTTTAACAAACAATTTTACAAAAATTCAAAAATTAAAACAAAATAAATTTAAATTGAAAAAACTATACTCTTTTTGCTGTAAAATAAAACTGTTATCTTTTTTTTTATTATTATTATTATTATTATTGTTATTACTAGCAGAAATACAGGCACTGTCGTGCCTGTGTGTCCGTATTTTTATGCCATTATTGTATTTTATTATAGTAATTTGTTAAAAAAAAATGTATTTATATTTTTTATTTTGTTAAATTATGATAATGTTATGCATGTATTTTTGCAATAATATTTCGTTATCACTTTTTTTGTATTAGTATGAATATATGATTATAAAATTTATTAATTTTTCATTAATGTCAATATAATAATATTAATATACTTTTTTTTATTATATGTTTTGATTGTCATATTGTTTCATGATCATAATACACACATTAAAGATACAAATGTTAAAATTGAAACATGTATAGGAGTATTCTAATTTATAGCATATATATTATTATATTATAAAAAAAATAAAAGAAACTTTTACATATATTTATTTAAAAAATGTTAAATGGTAACTGGTTTATTTTTAATATATTTTTTCAAAAGTCATACCTACAATGATTTCTTAGAAATTAAACTCATTAAATATTTTATTAAAAATGTACACAATTTACTAATTTAAATGAGAGTCTTTAAAAGTGAAACTTACATGTTGAATGTAATTTTATGATAACCATTTTAAGATTACATAATATAAACAATATATCAATGTGGAATATAATTTAGTCAAGGATCTTATAAAAATTATAATCTTCAATAATTATAATTTGAAGAGGATGGACATGTGAAAGAGAGGGATCTTGTAATATAAAATTATAATCTTCAACGATTCACGCACATTTTAAATTTTGACTCATTGATTTAATTGATTTAAATGAATAATAATTTTACGTATTTATATACCTAATTCAAATGTGTAATAATATTGTGATTTATAATGTGAACATTGAATAAAATTAGTTTGCTAAGTATAATAATTTGATTGAATTTGAATGTAAAAAAAAATATTCAAATTCTTTTTTTATTATATTAATTTTAGAAGTGTACTATTTCCATTTTCATAAATATTTTATGTTGTTATATTTTTATATATTAAAATTAATATATATTTTATGATATTTTATTTATTTTATTATAGATATTAACATATAAATTAATTTTGTTAATTACTTTAATTGTAAATTTTTTTTTATTGTTGTTTATGGTTGATTTAATAGTTGATTATTTGTCTAGTTAAAATATTTTATAATTTTTATAGACTATTTTTTGTTTTCAAATTTATAATTAATGTTTTTTATTTTTGTACATGACATTTATAAAATCTACTTCATATTTTAAATATTTACCATATTGGTATCTAGTTTCTTATAATCATTTTTATTTTTTTGACTATTGCACTCGAACAAAATTATGGATATTTTTTAGTAGTCCAACTTATACATTTAATAATCATAGATCATAGTTAACAATATCTTATAAAATTAATAGAAAGTTGGATGTTACAATGATCACATTGAAAATAATTTCACTTGTTGTTAATTTGTTGGTAATCTCTATCTTGATTGGAACTTACATTCATATATTACAATAAGTCAATAATCATAAGAATTAATAAGAAAATAAACAAATCACCCACTAATTTTTAAAATAATATATATATATATATATATATATATATATATACATACATACAGGGACGGATTTTAGGGGGGGCAAGCAGGGGCTTCAGCCCCCCTGCCTCCCCCTTTCCTTTTATATATATATATATAAAATAAAATAAATGTTATTAAAAAAATAAATTTTTAAGTTAATAATTTTTTTATTAGTAGATGATATCTTAATTTTATACCTAATAAATATTTGATTTCATTATATTTTTATTTATTTTTGGTATGTTTTACTTTTAATAAATTAATTTGACACTTTTTATCTACAATTTTTTAAAATCTTATAAATTTTAATCTATTATTTTACTCTTACATCACATAATTGTAGATTTTATTCTCAATTTTTAAAAAAATTGTCAAATTTTATATCCATTTTTTGTTTTTTTTAATAAATTTTATATTAAATATTTTTTTTTCAAAATTTTATTGTCAATTTTTTGTAAAAAAAATTATAGCCCCTCCCTACTTAGATTCCTAGATTCGTCGTCCCTGTATATATATATTCTTAATTTAAGTTTATTAAATAAAACAGTTAAATGTGACAAACGAAAGGATAGTGCGAAAAATAATTAAAAGAAATTTCCAAAAACAAAGTAACAAATATAAACAATAGAAAAGTAACCGCATAAAAAAAAACAAAAAAAACTCTAAATTTATATATAAAAAAAAACTAAGTTTCCTTCTTATTTTTTTAATTTTAAAAATTATTTTGATTTTAGATTGTAACATAAAAATCTTGCATGTGGATCAAACTTGTGAAATAATCTTATTATTAAATAAATAATATTAAGTTAATATCTTAATCTTTTAAAAAATAAATTTTATTAACTAAAAACCACTTATATTATTTAATTTTATCTTACTAATATAAGTTTAAAACTGTGCAGTAACTGACCATTTTGGATAAATGAAATATATTAAGAGAATAAAAAAGTTAATTATAAAATTTAAAATTGATGATTTAAAATTCTGTAATATTTAAGTTAATTTAAAATTGAAATTAAAAAACAAACCAATGATCTCATTTAGAGTAAATTAAGGGATAGAATAAAAAAGTTAGTTATAAAACAAATGGGTACATAACATGAATGTGGAAGAAAAAACTAAAAAAAAAAAAAAAAAAGGTTCACCAATCCATGGGGTTTACCTATTTTATGTTAGCAAATAGGAAAGGTTTTCTTGATGCACAATTCCATCTTAGGGGTTCACCATCATTCTTTCTTTTTTCCTGGATAGGCAAGAAACTAAAATTAAATGGTGAATACATTATCAAGACTATTAAAAAATATATACGCATTGAAAAAACTAAGCAGAGAAGTACATGAATTTTCTGTCAGAAATCTTAAATGCAACAAGTACAAAATTGGAGAGAAAACAAAACAAACAAACTTTTTTGGTAAGTTTTGTTAAAAAACAAATAGTAAATGAGAAATGATGAGGAAGATAGTATTTTCTCATCAAATTTACCTTTCGACTGACTTATTACAAAATATGATGAAGAAGGAAAAAAGTTCCACATAAAAGATAAAAGAAAAAAGTTCTCATCTTTTAGAATTTCATGGGAATGGTATTTTATAGGGTCTTCAAAATTTGGAAAGCGTCACACACGTTGAGTGAGTAGTAGTTATTGAGCATTTTACGTAAACCTCTCTAAGAGAGTGGGCAATTACACTCTCAAGCACACTCACTTTTTTTTAATTTATAATTTATTTTATTTTATTTTGTTAGTGAGGTAATTATGGGTAGTTACACTTTGAAGCACACTCACTTTTTTTTTTAATTTTTAATTTTATTTTGTTTTGTTAGTGAGATAGTTATAGTGTACGTTCACCTTTAAGAAAGTGGAAGGAATAGTTAGTGGGTTAACTTTGTGTATGTATTTTTTTTTTCATTTTTTTCTATTTTATCCTTTGATAAAAATATAAAATGAAAGGAATTCAATATTATCTAAGGATAAAACTGTCTAATAAAAGTGGAAACGAAAGAGCGGTTACCAAAAGTGGTATCCCTTTATCTATTGTTATAGATTTAAAAAAAACTCATTTTTGTTTTAGATGCTAGTTTTAAAACTAAAATTGGTGAATAATTTTATTAAAAAAATATTGTAAATAATTTTATAAAATTATAAGTTTTAAACAATAATTTTACAAAACTTAAAACAAAAATAAATTTAAATTGAAAATTCTATATTTGATTTGAGATATATTTGTTAATTTTACAACTGAATGTATTTTTATAGTTGCATGTTCATTCACATGATGACCATTTTCAACTAAAGAATCTATGTTCATGTAATTATATATTCATCAAAAGAATTAGGGAAAAAAAAAAACCTAAAGAGGAGAAAGGAAAACAAGAAGCAGAAGAAAATAAAAAAATGCAAACAAAAAAAATGGGAAAAGAAAAAACCTTTACTTGTGGGGTATGCGATTACTTGTTATATGTAAAATGCATCATCACTTTTGTGTTTTCTCTTCCCTATTGTCTCTTCCTTCTTAATGTATTGTTTGCTTTGTCTATACAATAATGTTTTCATTATCCATCAAAGACAACTATTACTAAAGAGGTAGGAAAAAAAAAGAGATTGGTTCCTTACTTCATCATCTAGAGACAATTTTAACACAAATGTTCTTTATTATGAAGATCCACATGCAACAAAGTTCATTTCCTCATCCTCTAATACTTTCCTGAGTAACATAATATGGTTAGATCATATTAAAATATAAAAAATTAGAATAAGATAATACAAAAATAAAATTTCTTCCAACCGAGATTTTTTTCAAACAATGTAACATGCACAGCACACAAAATCATTTATATAGATTCTAATGATTAGTTTTTCCAATTGAAGCTACTAACAAAGCAAAAAGTAATATATTCACACTAAGAAAGATTCTCTATACAATTTGAAACTAGAAAAGAAAAGGGAGAGATTTCCTTGTCACATTGAAGAATGAATGAGTAAATATAGAGAAGGGAGAACCTCTTGTAGATATTTTTATAAACATTATGGATCTGACTAAGTCCTTTTGACTCTCTTAAAGAATTAACAGAGTTTGATTAAAGTGAAAATTAATATCCAAGATCTTATAGTGTAATTTCTTATATGATAAATGTTAATAATTTACACATTTGAGTAAAATTATGCTAGCATCTATGTGGGCATAAAACCAATCATATGGAGCATGTGGCTCAATCTCATGTGTGTTGGATGTTTTGATTAAATCAAATAAAATATTAATAACTAAAGAGCACAATATGTCAGATTACCGAGAGAAGAGTTCTAAGAAATACTTAAATTGTACCTTGTATCATAGTGTATCTCCATCAACGTATTAGGACAAATGTATTCTTATTTTGTATTTGTTTTTACTTTTTCATTAAATAAATAATATTTTTAGATTTTTAGATTTGGTTATAACATAATCAAGCTTAAGTTGAATGTATTGATATATTTTCTATGCTATCAATTTATTTGTATGATTAATTAAATAATAAATAAATTGTTTAAGAAAATATTTAAGAAATTTTTTTATCAATAAATATATCCATCAGTAATGTATTAAAAATATATATAATTAATTACTGATGGAAATGAAAAATTGAAGGTAATTACTGACGCCAAAATCTGTAAGTAATTATCGACGACACAATCTGCATCTGTAAGTAATTATCGATGACACAATCTGCAAGTAAATCTATAGATAATTATCAACAAATAATACACAAGATTGACAAATTTTATCCATCGGTGATTACTTACAAAGACAATAAATTAGTCAATCACATTTTCGAGCAAATTACTAACATATTTTTGTTTGTTGGAAAACTTTCTTTACTGACAGATTTTCTTACTTATCGACGGATTATAACCATCAGTAATTGCAAAATTTTTTATAGTGAATTAGTCTCACATTTCTCTTGTTTCTTCGTCTCTCTCTAACACCTTTCCTGATCCTTCTAATATTTATTTATACTAATAACAATTAATTCCTAACAACTCAATTATCTAATTATTTGACCGCATCGTATTGTATCTTATTTCATTTTTCATATAAATATAAGATTAAACTAATAGAAGATAAAACAAGTATTTTATTTTACCTTACCTTATCTTATCTTATCTTATCTTCTCTATTCTTATCAATTTTTTCAAAATAAATATTTATTTATTTATTTATTTGGGATGTTACATGCTACAACTTCAAGCATGGTTGTAAGCTTGACATCACCCCTACAAAATTGACCTTTTCATGTTACTAAACAATTTTTTCATCCTTAATGCCTACACTCAATGCTATCTAGCATACCTAGAGCATCACATCATATATCATTTGATCTAGAGTCTTTTGTGTCTTTAAAACCTGTCTCTTCTATATATGATTGCTGATGACACTTCAATGTCATTAGGAGGCATTAGATCTATCTCCACCTCTACTTTGACTCTTTTAGATATTTACTATATTTCAAATCTCACTTTGAATTTTGTATCTATTGGTCAACTATGTGATTTAGGTTACTCAGTCATGTTGTCTTCTATTTATTGTTTTGTGTAGAATCCTCAATCCGAGAGGCTGCTTGGGACAAGTTGTAAACAGTGGGGATTATACGTGTTGGATGAGCTTAATGTTCCAAATATCGTTGCTTCCATTATTGATTTGCCATCTTTTCAATTAAAGTCTTCTTCATCTAGTTATTACTTATGGCATTCCCATCTTGGACATGTTTCGTCCTCTAGATTAAAATACTGAGCTTCTACTCAAGCTTTAGGAAAGTTGCAAACTAGTGATATTTTTTATTGTTGTGGTTGCAAACCAACTAAATTTATTGCTTTACCTTTTGGTAAAAGTGTGTCAAGTTCTACTACATCCTTTGACTTGGTTCATTTTGATGTATGGGGCCATCACTAGTTCTTACCAAAGGTGAATCTCAATATTATGTGTTGTTTATTGATAATCATACTCATTTTTGTTGTGTGTATCTTATGAAACATCATTCTAAATTTTTTTGATATTTACTATATGTTTCGTGCTTTAGTTAAAACTCAACATAAATCTGTTATTAAGTGTTTTTATGTGATTTTGGTGGTGAGTACACTTCTAATATATTCTTTGAATTACTTGCTTTAGATGACACTCTTCATTAAACCTCTTGTATTGATACTCCTCAACAAAATAGTGTTTTTGAAAGAAAACATTGACATATTGTTGAAACTGCTTGTTCCCTTTTGCTGTCTTTCTCAGTTCTTAATGAATTTTGGGGTGAAGTTGTTCTTATTGTTGTCCATTGAAGGATGTGTGTCAACACGCCGTCCAAAGCAACTAAGTTCCCTAATAAATTTTGTAATATAAGGTTAACTCAGGTCATTTTCTCAAAGATACAATTCATCAAACACCTTGCATTCAATTCAAAATAGGGGGGATTTTGTGTGATTTTTAGAAATTTAAAGCAACCAAACAACTTAAATCAATAAACGAAAATAGAATCAAAGAGATACAACTCAAGAATCTATGCTTATGGAGAAATAATCACAATTACAACGAAGATAGATCAAATTCATGCTTATGAGATTCCCAATAATACGAAATTTAAGGCAATCACCTCACATTTATTCAAAAAAATTCGGATTACTATCGCATTCCTAATTTTCCTAAATTCACGCACATATCATATTAAACCACAATCAATTGATTGCAATTGACCCAAATTCAGATTTCAATTCCCTAATCTAATCATTATCACACATTAAACAAGGAAATTGAAAATTAGAAAAAGGGGAAAAAGGGTTTTCATGAGCAAAATTCGAAATTGAGAATAGAGGAACTCATATTTACCCACAAGCACATGATTCTTGGGTTGCAAAAGGATTTAGCCCTCCATGAAGATCTTCATGGGGGCTGCTATGGAGCTGCACGAAAAGGAGGGAGAAAGGGGAAAGAAGAGAAGAAAAGAGAGGAGAAAGAAGAGAGCCTTTTGATTCCTAAGGTAAGATTTGTATTAAATGAAATAGTGTTTCTTGCAAAAGGGGAAAAACTAAATATATAATAGACTAAAATCGTGGTCCCCCACAAGAGGGCTGAAACCCACTAAATAAAAGGCTACCTTAACTAATTAAAATTACCAAATGGTCCCTAGTTACAAACTAAAATGCATAATTATTACAAGTACAGGACTGTAACATTGAATCCAAAATTTGACCTTTGAAACGTCTGAATTGGAAAATTATTGTGAGAGACGAATTTGTATATCTCCTCATTATCTTTCAAACAAGACAAAAATAATCAAAATCGGAGACTTGTGTCAAAATTTATGGGCTGCACAAGGGACAGTATCAAAAGCATCAATAAAACGTGATAAATAACAATTTTAGACACTTGGATCCAAAACGACCAAATCTCATAAAACTCAAATAAAGTGGTCAAAATGAGATATAAAAACATGTCTAGACTATGCTAAATGCAACTCTAGACTATGCTAAAATACACTCTATCATCCATGCTATTAACAAAATCTAATCTTCTATTACCTTAGGTTTGTCTCCCTTCCAAAAGTTGTATGGTTGTGTTCTTGATTACTCTTCTTTGAAGGTTTTTGGCTCCACTTGTTTTGTTCTTCGTCCCCATGTAGAACGTAGTAAATTTTTTTCCTATTCTGCAATATGTGTTTTTCTTGGTTATGGGATGGTCAAAAGGGTTATTGGCCTCCATTCTTTCCTTCCAATATCCAAAGTTCTCTCCTTTGAAGATTGGTGACTTGTGGATGGATTGAATTCCCTTCTCCATTTCTTTGTGTTATATAATAACTTTATACATGTGAAGATAGTTTATCAAAGACTAGGTTTTGATTCCAACTGAAATATACAAAGACACACTAGAAGGGGGGTTGAATAATGGGTCAGTAAAAATACTTTAAAGATTTTTGCAGTATGACTTAGAAAGATATTGTCTTACTAAAGACATATGATATTTTTCAAATAAGCTAATATATCTTATCAAGACAATGAGTTTTGAAAGCTTTTCAAAGAAGCATTAAGTGCAAAGATGAATAAGTGAAAGCTTAAGACAACAAGAATAAAATACTTGTTTTATACTAGTTCACTCAATCTTAAGTTACATCCAATTATCCTTTAACAACTATTAAAGGGTTCCACTATAATCAACCTGCTTACAAACAAGTATTCTATACTGCCACTCCTGGCTTACAAGTATTCTTCATGCCACTACTGGATACAAGTATTCTTTATGCCACTTCTAGAAACAAGTATCAATCTTCCCTTGAGATTATACTTTTCCAAGTATTCTTTAATCACTAAGCCACTCCTGACTTTCTATTCAAATGAATGAATGAGATTCAATAACTCTCAAAGAGAGAATATATAAAAGATTTGAATCTCTAAGAGCTTAGAAGAATCTAAGTGTGTTTTCCTCTCAGCTCTTGCTTTCTATTAAGACTTTGAAGGTTACTTCTCATTTTTCTCAGAATGTTCAGAGCTAAAATGTTCTCTTGATTAGTCTTTCTTTTATTATTCGTTCGTTGTTTTTTTTTTTTTTGCATGGAAGCTTCTATTTATAGGAGAGCTTCATGGATTTGAATGTTGAAGTTTTTGGATTCGTTGTGAGATGGTTGAGTATTGAAGTAGTTTTACTTGAGTCAATTGAAAGGAACGTGTTTTTGTCACCTCACTACTCTTCTATAGCTTTTCCATAGGTTTGCTCTATTGTACTTTTTTCTGATAAAAATTATTTTTAGCTATACCTATTCAAACTTCAATATTAACGAGACTAATAGATAGAAATACGAGAAATAAGTAAAAAGTTACACAGTGATATCTTCCTCTCTATCTGTTTAGGGGCAATGGTCTTAAAGTCAAATGTATAAAATGATTAAGTTATATTATCATTTGGTATCAATGTAGGTTCGTCTGACGAGAAAACTCAATCTGTCTATTAGACAAGACTTTTTCCATTTGTACCTTGAAAACATTTTTCGTTTGTACATTGGAAATATTTTCCATTTGTACATTAGAATTTTTTTTCGTCTGTACATGGAAATCTGTTCCATCTGTTGATAGAACTATTTTCCGCCTATCGACAAAACTATTTTTCTTTTGGTCACTACATGAACCATTCGTCTGATTAGAACACTTTGGATGCTAAGTTTTGTATAAAATATTTTCAAACGCATAATCATAAGAATGAGAGTTAGAGAGATTATACCATTCGTCTGTTGTGATTTTTGGTTCCTTGAAATTTCTCAAGAATAAATCATTAGTTTGGTCAATATTATCACACTTGTTATCATCAAAATTAATCAAGCAATTAGGGGCCAGACATTATCCAATGTCTTGGTTCAGATAGGTGATTCCCATGACCCTAATATTGAAAATCGTAGGGTTGATATTGCTCCTTCTGTAGGTCCACATGTCCCCATGATTTCCCAAATACCTCCTATGGTTGTTGATCCTCCTCCTCCTTGTTATCCTACTCGCATTCGTAAGTCCACTCAACTACCAAACTTTGTTTATTCCACATATTCTCATGCTTTTGCTTCTTTCCTAACCACTATTCACAATTTATTTGGGCCTTCTTCGTATAAAGAAGCTATTCTTGATCCCCTTTGACAACATGCTATGTTAGAGGAACTTTCTACTTTGCATAAAATAGCTACTTGGTACCTCTTCCACCAAGAAAACATGTTATTAGGTCTAGGTGGGTTTACAAAATCAAAACAAAGTTTGATGGGTTAGTTGAGCGTTACAAAGCTCATCTAATTGTTAAAGGTTTCTTCTAGGAATATGGTATGAATTATGCATAAGCTTTTGCTCTAGTTGCCAAGATGACTACCATTTACACCCTTATTGTAGTGGTCTCTATTTTCTAGTAACATATTTTTCAAATGGATGTTATAAATGCGCTCTTAAATGGTGATATTCAAGAAGAGGTCTACATGATGCCTCTACTAGAAGTTTCTAATAATTAGTGGGAGGTGTGTAAGTTAAAGAAGGTTCTCTATGGTCTCAAACAAGCTTCACGAGCTTGGTTTGAGAATTTCTTAGTTGTGATTACATCTCTTGGCTTTTATTCTAGTTATCATGATTCTGCATTGTTTGTGAAAACCTTGTCTCATGGCCGTATTGTACTTTTATTATATGTTGATGACATGATTATTATAGGGAATAATGTTGATGGGATTGTAGAGTTAAAACTACAATTAGCAAAATAGTTTGAGATGAAGGATTTAGGGCATCTTCGTTATTTTTTGGGAATTGAAGTTGTATACTCTCCTAGAGATTATCTTCTTTCTCAATCTAAGTATATTTCCAACATTCTTAAACATTCTTGTCTTACTGATACTCGAGTAGCAATCACCCATCTTGAGCTTAATGCAAAATATGTTTCCTATGATGTTGTTCCTTTACCTGATCAAAATGGATGGATCGGATCAAAATAATTCATTAATCCATTTTGACCCATTAAAAAATTATTTAAAAAATCCGATCCATTTGATAAAGATCCAATTTGATTCATCCATTAACACTTTTTAAGGGATGGCATCCAATCCATCTAGAAAAAAAATTATTTTTTAGCCAAAAAAAAATTATTATTTTAAAATATTTTCTCTCTTCGTCTCTCCCAATAATATTGAAATTCATTGTCAATGAGTAATCAATTTGCCAAGCGTAATGTTCAACACACATATATGTTATAATTTGAGATTTTTACTTTATCTTTAACATTATGTTATTTGTTTCTACTCAAAAGAGCACTCAACAATTGTAACTTAATGACATTGCTTATTCTATAGCTTAGTTATGATTACTTGTCTTTTGCTTTGTCTAATGAGAGGCTTCATAATTTTCCTATTTAAGGTCTCATTATAACAACTTTGTGTATGTAGCATTGTTGAAATATATCAAATCAGTTTTGTTCATCCATTCTACCCTTTCCTATGTTTATCTTCTGTTCCCCTTCTATGCCTTTGAAATATATCAAATACAATTTTTTGTTTTAGGATTTTGTCTCTAAATACTCTCAAGATTGTGTAGAGTTTCTTGTTATCATGTACACATTGTTGCTCTCATAGTGAATGAAATAGATTTTTTGCCTATTTCAATTTCTTTATATAAATATTTAAAATATAAATTTAAGAACAGTTTATATATAAGTTGGATTGATTTTGATCCATTAAATATTGATTAGTGGATCTATTGGATTTTGAAAATTAGTGGATGGATCATTAACTATCCATGAAATTAAATGGATGCATTGGATCCAATCCTTTTGATTTTTTTTCTTTTGGTAGTGTATGGATTTAAGTGTGGATGGATTGGATGGATGATGGATAAATGGATTCATTTGCCACAACTACTTGATCCCACTTTATATCATGCATTGGTTAGCAACTTGGTGCATCTCACCATCACTAGTAAGCATGACAACAGGACGAGGACGAGGATGAGTTTATGATCCCTTGTCCCCATCCCTACTCCCCCAAAACGACCCTTGTCCCTGTCCCCATCAGCGTTCCTAGTGGGGATTGGGTATACCCTACCCATCCTTATCCTCGTCTTGTTATTTTGTTTTTCATAAATAATTTTTTAACATAATTTGTATAAGATATTTAACAACACATACATAAAAAGAAATCAAAATTTTAAGAAATTATACCAATATTTAACAACAATTCAATAATATATTAAATCACTAACATAAATTCAAAATACACTACTAGTTACATGAACCTCAAACAAATATCTTAGTTCATCAAATTGTAATCAAATATTGAAATCACATAATTAAATTAAAAGTCCACACAAAAACATTTATAAAATCTTGCAAATGTTGAGTGACGTCAAGCGTTATGAAGCTCCAATTCACCTATATTTATAAAAATTATAAATTAGATATATACAATGAAATTGCAACTTTCTAAAATGAAAATACGATATATAAGAAAAATGGAAGGATTAATTAAATAAGCATAGTTATAAATTTACCAAACAACAGTAACATCTATCAATCTTACAGAAACTAAGCAATGTCACTTTCATCCAAGTCACTTATACCTAGAAAAATGAAAATCAAATATGAACAACAAAATTGAAAAATTGTAAAATCAAAATAGAACATACCTTCATCATCAGATTCAATTCCATTCATTGTAGTATTTTCTTCTTCAATTGCCTTAGAAGCTACAAAATTTAAATATATATTAATAAGTGACAATTGATAAATTAAAACAAGAAAAAGAATTAGCAATTGACAAACAATTTAAGTAAGAAATAATAACTTTACCATTAGTCTCTGCGCTCCATAGTCAACTTTTAGCACACATAATAGCCTCTAAAGTAGTATGATGAAGTCAATTGTGATGAGGACTTAATATCTGACCACTATTACTAAATGCAGATTCAGAAGCTACAGTGGTGATCGAAATAGTTAATATATTCCTTGCAATGGCTTGTAATGTGGGATACTTCAACCCATTAGATTTCCAAAAATTTAAGATATCAAAATCTGATGTGATTGGTAAATTATTTTCCTCCAAGTAATGATCCAATTCAATTTTAAATATAGTTTTAGCCTTTTTCCTCGAAGCCATGTACTTTTAAGTTAGTCAAATTAGCACTAGCAAGTCTTCTCACATTAGATGATGGGTATCACTAGAAGCTTCATTCTCTTTTAATTGATATTTCGCAACCAAATCATAACACGATTGGCGAATCTTCTCAACATGAGAAACATCATTAACTCATAAAACTTACCAAAGTAATATTCAATCAATCCCATTTTGTATCTTGGATCTAAAACACAAGTAACTCCCATTATATCATGGATGACACCCCAATATTGTTCAAATTTGATTAATATATTTTGTGCCATATCTTGAATCATTGGCTTAGGGGACTTAATCCATTCATTTATTGCAATATTAATCTCACAAATCTTAGGAAAAACCATGTTGGCAGTTGGGTATTGGGTGTCAAAAATGATTTATGTGATATTATTAAAGATTTTCAACTTCCCACAAACATCTTTTGCAAATTCTCATTGCAAATTAGTTGACAAACAAGTATATAGAGGTTCACATAGCTTTAAACAACAAAACACATCCTTATAACATATAGCAATATCAAGCATCTTGAAAGTGAAATTCCATCTAATTGGACAATCTAAACATAAATTTTTGGTGCAAGTACATTGCAAATGTTTAGCATTTCCTCAAATTTCTCTAGCCTCTTAGGTGTTGTGGTCCAATATGCTACACTATCCCGAATATTTTCTATCCCCTTTTTCGCAACTCCTAATCCTTCTTTAACAATCAAATTTAGGATATCTGCACAACAACGCATGTGAAGCAAAAACCCATCTTTAATTAAAGTGTTTAACTACAACTTACACTTAATTTTTTCAATCATATTGTCATTTGTGTTACAATTGTCAACAATAATAGTGGACATTTTTGTCTTAATGTTCCAATCAACCAATGCAGTACAAAGTCTATCAGTTGTGTGAGGTGTAAGAACATATATGAACCTAATACATACCAAGATTAACATTAAAAAAAAAAAAAAACACAAGATATAACCAAAAACTATAAAGAATGTTTGTACCTCAAAAGGTGACTTTGTAAAGTCCAATTGCTATCAATGTAGTGAGTTGTGACAACCATATATCCTTTTTTTATTGCTTGCAGACCACATATCCTTTGTAATTGTCACTTTTTCGTCATTTGTATCTAATAACTTGAAAAAAATTTGTTTTCCTTCCTTGTAGACACCAAAGATATCTTTCTTCGAAGTGTTTCGCAATGGAATTCGGAACAATGGTTGAACAGCAGCCACAAATCTATTAAAGCCAACATGTTCCACTATTGAGAGTGGATAATCATGCATGATAATTGTACACGTAAGCTCCTTCCTTGCTTTTGATTCATTATAACCTCCACAAGCCAATTCCCTTTTATCGTCTACACCCTTAGAAAAAAGCATTGTCTACCCACCCTTTCATCTTGTTTGAGCAATCTTTTCAAGACATTTCTCCATATGGTGGTGCAAGTGTTTTGTTCCATTCCTTGATTTTCCTCCAAGATATTTCTTACAATATCTACATTGATCCTTATCCTTCCCATCTATCTTGACCTTCTCAAAATGTTTCCACACTACACTTGTCAACCTCCTTGATCTTGTGTATGTTGATGACTCATCTTGATCAGGCTCTTTCGAAGTAGGTATTTGTGTAAAACCTTCACATGGAGTTTGTGGTTGTTGGTTATTGATCTTGAGAGCTCATATTCTATGCAAAATTCAGTTTCAACATATTTAAACATAATTCACCCCTTTGAAAACAATACAAGAACACAACTACTAATTCTATACTTGCATGTAACTCTCACACATGCATTTATCTCTGTTTTTATTTATATTTTTTGTTTACACACATTTTATACATGCATTTCACACTCACTAAAATTTAGTTTTAGGATTTCAACATATTTAAACATAATTCACCCCTTTGAAAACAGTACAAGGTCACAAATACTCTAAAAAACAACATAAATTCAAACAAAGTATTACTCCAACTAAAGCTGCAACATCTCATATCCATTCTAAAATGTGAATACTTGATTATCATGCAAGCCAACATAAAACAATGACAATTATGAACAAATATGCCAACAAGTCACCAAAAATTAATTATCATGCAAGCCAACATAAAATAGTGATAGTTATGAATAGATTGTTGGTAATGGTGGGATTCGGTCAACATAACATCTTTTTTTTTGCCACAATATGAATAAGTATTATTTTTTTCCTCATCCAAAAGTAAATTTAATTGTATACAAATATATATATATATAAATTTTTAAATGTAAACCATTATTACAAATATGAAGGTTAATCTCAAGTTTCATACCATTTTGGAACAACTGGCTTGTCCTGATTACAAACTCTCCCATAAGACTTCTTTCTCAATAAATTTAGTTACAGGGACATACCAATTGACAATTCAAATTGATTCTGCTCAATCTGATTTATTTGGAGAAATTAGAATCAAGTTTTTTGTTTTTCAAGGAGAAAACAACATGGCAACTAAACATTAAAAAATATGCCTACATAAGGCTTACATGAAAGGTCTTTGATTGAACAAAGTTCTTGGCCATGGGAAATAATATCTCTTACAATCATCACACTAACTCTATATAAAAATATCTTTATTTATAAGCAGCACAAAACAAAAACACAAAAGGATTAAAATGACAAATAAATTGTCAATAACATTTCTAATCATCAATTCATTTGTTTCTCACTTTTTGTAGACTCATTAGTGATTACCCTTCTACATGGCATGATTTTGAAGAAGACACCACTCAATGCTTGTTATAGTTGAAGTTGTAATGACCTAGAATGTGCCACGCATAGAAGCAAGTTGTTTTCCATGATTTGAAATTAATCGAATTCAAACACCACGAATGAAACGAAAAAAAAAGTTATGAAAAAAGGAAAACAAAACAGAGTAGGGTAGAAGATTCAATTGAACAAACATAGGTGAAATTGGAAAACCCACAAAAAAAAAACTTATCACAAAATATAGGGTTGAGCCACAAGTGTGGGAGCCTGGGAGGAGGACGAGCCGTGTGCACCATCGCTAGAGGGAGAGGGAGAAAGAGAGGTACACGCTGTTGGAGGGAGAGGGAGAGAGAGAGGGGGGGAGTTTATGGAAGGAGATTAGGGTTCCTTGGCTTGGATGTGTGAGATAGTGTAAGTTTTTAAGAGAGTGAGGGTCTTTAGAATAGAAATTAAAAAAAGGGTAATTTAGTAATTAGACTTTGCGAAGATGAGGATGGGGCGAGGAGGTGTGTTCCCATACCCATCCTCGTCCCCGATTAGAAAATGCGGGTATTACCCGTACCCATACCTATCAAAGTGGGGAATCCTTGTTAAACTTGAGGCGGGGCTGGGGCCGGGGGCAATACCCGCAGGTACAAATATTATTGCCATGCCTAATCACTAGACTTGATATTGTTTATGATGTGAATGTTGTTAGTCAATTTGTTATCTCTCCAACTACAATGCATTGGGGAGTTGCCCTTTGCATTCTTATATATCTTCATGGCACTTAATCTCAGAGTCTTTTATTTCCTTCATCCTTTTCCTTGGAGCTACATGCTTACTCTTATGTTGATTGGGTTGGTGATCACATTTACCGTAAGTCTACTACAAGATTTTGCATCTTTCTAGGAAACTCACTTATCTCTTGGAAAAGCAAGAAACAGGAAATTGTCTTACGCTTTTCTTCAGAAGTTGAGTATTGTGTTATGACTTTTACCACTATAGAAATACTTTAGTTACGTTGGCTACTTTCTAATATAGATGTTTCTCTCTCTAAACCCACTCATATGTTTTGTGGCAATAGGAGTGTCATCCAAATTGTTAGGATCAGCTGGGTAATCAATCAAGAGAGTGGGGTGAATTGATTTGACGTAAAGTGACAGATTCTTTTCCTCAAAAATATTTTTCACCACCGCTCTTGAGGTTTTAATAAAAACATTTTCAAAGAATGTTATATTGATTGAATAAACCAGAAAAACAACTTTAGCTTAAGATAGAAATGATTTAGAACAAATTATCTTGATAAAGATCAAATGCTAAATTAAAATAGATTAAGGGATAGAGAGATAGAGCCTGTTAATTTATACTGGTTTGATCAACCATCAATCTACATCCAGTTCTCCCTTTCACCAAGGGGTTCCACTATGAATTTGATTACATACACCATGCACACACAATTCACAGTAAATCTTGATTTCACAACCTGAAACAGGAACCTAGAAAATTGAATGTGAAAACACCATTCACCATCCAATTTCTAAACTCTAGAACAACACAATTCAGAAACAAAATTAGAAATACCATCTAATTTCAACACAGCATTTAGGAATGAAATTCTCACAATGCTAATCAAACAAGATCAATGAAAAAGATTAAAAAACGAAAACACCTTGATGTGCTGATATAATAAATATGAGATCTGATCAAGAAACTCCAATATGAGCAAATTTAGCAGCAAGAACTAATGTTGAATCACCTTAGTTCATGAAGGAACAAGAGAGGGATATAGCTGTATAGGCTCAGAGGTTCAATCTCAAATGGGTATAGCAGTAAAAGCAATATTAGTTTTTTGAAACTCAAGAGATTAGAGAATGTGTAGAAGAATGAAGAGAGTGATCAAAGCAATATCAAATTTGAAAATCAAATCGAAGATTTGGATTTTGACAATTGAAGGAATAAAAAGATATTGTGACTGTTTGTTGGTTGTTCTGCACAGAATGATATGGATTCAAATATATGGCATGGGTCAAAAAGATTCGGAGTTAGTTAGACAAAGAATGAGTCTTGGAGATCTTTAAAAATGACCGTTATACTAGATATAATCGATTGTAATCAAGGTGTAATCGATTATCCCGTGTATTAGAATATGATTTATACTTGATGTTAGTTGTTGTAATCGATTGTAGTAGACTGGTAATCGATTGCAAACAAGACAGAGCCAATTCTGAATATCAGAGATCATCGGGTAATCAATTGACACAAGATGGTAATCGATTGCAAATGAAACAGAGCAATTTCTGAATCTCAGAGATTGTCTTGTAATGGATTGCAGTTCGATGGTAATCAATTGCAATGGATACAGGGCAATATCTAAACTCTAAAATTAACATTGTAATCGATTGCAATGGTTGGTAATCAATTAACCCGGTACCAGAGATGGTTTCAAAATTGATTAGGCCATCTGTAATCGATTCCTACAACTTGTAATTGATTGCAATCACGCAGAATTAGTTCCTAAGAAGTAAATCATCTAGTGATGCTTGAGATAATAGAAAACAAGGCAAATCAAAACATCAAGCAAGAATGATATAGCTTAGCCTATAAGAAACAATACAATGCCATCATCCATACATGTTATGGTATAAAAAGAAAATACTAGACTAAGAGAACGAAAAATACTTAAGGTATGAAGATACCAAAAATCTAAATGAAGAGGCGACGCGTCAATCTTCAGTCTCCCCCTTTTTGGTTTTGAATACCCAAAAAAAATGTGCTTAAGTCTTTGAAGTGTTCTTGTCTAAAAGGTTTGCTAGATATAAAACTTTGGTTAGCATAAAATAGGATAACAAAGATTGATAAACTTTCTCCCCCTTTTTGGTTTTCAAATCACCAAAAGGTTAAGAATTGAAACAAATATAAATCTTGGAGAAAATAAACGAGTTATATATATCAAATATAAGCATTGTTCAGATTAACAATAAAATATAAAACATAAACAAAATATGAAATGTTCAGAAATGCAATAAAGAAAATATGAAATGATATGCTAAAAGATTAATGAGACATCTTCAGCGTCGATCTTCATCGCCATCAAAGTCACTAGGATGCATTGCTTCCAATTTAGCAAAAATCTCATTGAGATTGTAGCGAAGCTCCAAGTAGTGCTCGTTTTCTCTTTTGGAGAGTTCCTCATGTTGTCTGGCAAGCTCTTGCTGTGTCTTCATTATTTGATTTAGTTTGTCCAGCACCAATACCTCAAATGTAGATGCTTGAGGAGGTTGCTCAACTTGTGCTTCTGGCGGTGCGACATGTTGATCATCTTCTTCAGTTGCTACATGACCTTCTTTGTGTCCCCAACCATCATCAGTTTCCACTAAACCCATTTGCTTCAGATGCTTGGCTGAGAGTTCACCTTCAGGTCATGCAAAATCAGTGACCACATCATCAATCTTGACACCAAAATGGTCAAGAATACGTGATACCAAGAACAGGATAAGCAATTTTGATGTCATTCGGCTTGCTGATTTTCTGCATATGGTCAGTGATAGCGAAAATCTAGTCCACCTGGTAGTTGTTCTTCATCAAAAACAGCAGTAGCAGATCATCTTCTCAGAGGGCTCCGTGATTACTCCCCCCGTGGTAGGATAATCCATGAGAGGATGTAGGCTAGCATTCGATCCTTTATCTTCGTTCGTCCAACAAGAAATCTGTTACAAATGGGATTATTAAGATCACGAACCATGTCCCTATAGACTTCTATTTTGCTGTAATCTATACCTTCAATATCCTTTATAGACCTTAACGTATGTTCTATTTCATCATTCACTCTTTCAATGCCCGCAATGGAGAACCACATCTCTTGATTCATCTGAATATCCTTGCCGCGGACATGGGATTGAATGTACCCAATATCCCCATTGATACTCAGGTTATAGTAGAAAACTTTAACCAAATCAGGATAGTAGGTACCTTTCAATTCAGCCAAGTCAACTAGCCCTTAGTCATCAAGAATGCTATGAAAGATGAAGCCTTGCTAAGCCAGCCATTCTTCTCTAAGATAGCGTGGTTTCAGAATCTCTTTCCTTGAGAAATCCTGAGCAAACCCCAGTTCTTCACTTCTGGTGTGGAACTAGTCGCAAAGTGGTGCAGGATGTTGTCGAGGAGGAGAGGAGGAGGAGCAAGCAACTGAACGTTGAGGACGCTTGGTGGGTGCCTTTTGAGGGTTGGATGGCCCTTCCATTGCTGTTTTTCTTTTCTCTTGTGAGAGTTTTCTCTCAATCCGCTGTTGAATTCGAGCGATGTTTGGGCGTACGGCACAAGATTTCATGCATGGTTGATGTTGAGAGGAGTTAGCCATTTGAACTTAATGCAAAGGTAGGGCACGTTTTGGAAGTTGAGCAGTTTTTCAAAGAGTGAGTCTTCTGAAAAATGGAGGGAATGAACTGTTGTTTTGCCTCTTAATATTCCAAACTGTAACGTGGTAATCGATTGACACTCCCAGTAATCGATTGCTAAGAGTCAGAGAGTCTGGACTTGGTCAATCTGATACTAGTAATCGATTGGAATGGGCTGCAATCGATTAACCCGATAGTCTAAGCAGAGCAATAAGGGCAATCTGAATTTGGTAATCGATTGGTGTGGGCTACAATCGATTAATACGATAGTAATCTGAATCTGGTAATCGATTGGCATAGGCTGCAATCGATCAACCCGATGGTCTGACCAAAATGAATTGAGTTGTCTGAAGCTGGTAATCGATTGGTGATTTCTGGTAATCGATTGGATTGTTGACAAAGAGGATCTTGAGGCTTCAAATGTCTCATGGTAATCGATTGGCTTACCTTGCAATCGATTAACCTGTGTTTTTATGCAAAAGATTTTGAATGCAGAATAGAATGTAATCGATTGATGATTATGACAGATCAAAAATTATGTAGAAAAATAGAGTTATTAGTTTTAAAAGATTTTTGCACAGACACTCAACAGTTACATAGGAATATTTCACATTCACACAAGGCTAGGCTGAATGATGTATTTCCTATGGCTAGGTGAGTGAAGACTCACTTATGATGCCAAGCTCATTCCTAAGAAAATACATCCTCTCCCTAGGCAAAGGTTTGGTGAAGATGTCGGCTAGCTGGAGGTTGGTTTCTACAAATTCTATACTACAATCACCTCGCTGTATATGGTCTCTAATAAAGTGGTGCCTAATCTCGATGTGTTTGGTCCGAGAATGCATGACAAGATTTTTGGTAAGGTTAATGGCACTGGTATTGTCACACATTAAAGGGATGGCTTCTAGCTTTAACCCAAAATCTAAGAGTTGTTGTTTTAGCCAAAGAGATTGAGCACAATAGCTCCCAACAGCCATCTACTCAGCCTCAATTGTAGATGAGGCTACACAGGCTTGCATCTTGCTATGCCAAGACACAAGATTGTTTCCAAAGAGATGACAAGTACCACTTGTGCTTTTTCTATCCATTTTACAGCCTGCAAAGTTTGAATCAGAATAACCTATGAGTGTTGGTTGGACACCCTTAGGATACCACAAACCTATATCTATGGTTCCTCTAAGGTACTTAAGGATATGTTTTATGGCTGTGAGATGGGATTCCTTAGGGTTGGATTGGTACCTAGCACACATGCAAACACTGAACATAATGTCAGGACGACTAGATGTAAGATAAAGAAGAGACCCTATCATACCACAATACAGTGTTTGGTCAACACTTTTACCTCTTTCATCAGCATCCAAATAGCAGTTGGTTGCCATTGGAGTTGATGCTACCTTGCAGTTGTCCATCTTAAACTTCTTGAGTAGATCTTTGCAATACTTGCTTTGGTGGAGAAAGATCCCTTGAGTCATATCTTTGACTTCAAGTCCAAGAAAGTATTTTAGTTCACCCATCATTGACATTTCAAATTCTCCCTGCATACCTTCTACAAATTTCTTGCAAAGCATCTCATTAGTGGATCAAAATATAATGTCATCAACATAAATTTGTACTAAGAGAATATTAGATTTGGTATGCTTTATAAAGAGAGTTTTATCTACTTGACCTCTTATAAAATCATCTTCAATTAAGAAGTTACTTAGCCTTTCATACCATTGTCTTGGGGCTTGTTTGAGGTCGTAGAGTGCTTTCTTGAGATGGTAAACGTGGTTTGGACAGGTGGGATCAGTGAAGCCAAGAGGTTGTGACACATACACTTCTTCTTCAATATATCCATTAAAAAAAGCACTCTTCACATCCATTTGAAATAGTTTGAATTCCTTATGGCATGCAAAGGCGAGAAGGAGACGGACAACTTCTAATCTTGCAACTGGAGCGTATGTCTCATCAAAGTGAATTCCCTCTTGATGATTGTAGCCTTTTGCTACAAGTCTGGCTTTGTTCTGAGTGATGATTCCTAAAGTGTCACTTTTGTTGCAAAACACCCACTTTGTACCTATTATATTCATCTTTGAAGAATGAGGTACAAGCTCCCAAACTTGATTCCGTTTGAATTGATTCAACTCTTCGTGCATTGTCATCATCCAAAATTCATCAAGGATGGCTTCCTTAATGGTCTTGGGCTCTATTTGCGAAACGAAGGCTGTTGCATTGCAAATTTAGTTCATAGAGGATCTGGTTGTGACTCCCTTCTAAATGTCTCCTAGAATATTATCAATAGAGAGATCTTTTGGCTGCTTCCACTCTTTAGGTAGACCATGAATGGTTGGAGAGGTAGTTGATACACTTGAATCTTCAGTGGAGGTAGATGGAGATGACCCTTGTGCTTGAGGCTCAGTCAAGTCACTGTAAATGGGTCCTGCATAATCATCAAAAGACACATCTTCCTCCAACTTGGAGTCAAGACTCATCAAATGCAATGTGTACAGATTCTTCAACAACTAAAGTTCTTTTATTATAAACACAATAGGCTTTACTGGACAGAGAATAACCTAAGAATATAGCCTCATCAACCTTTGGATCAAGCTTGCCAAGTGATTCTTTGCCATTGTTTAAAACAAAACACTTACAGCCAAAAACTCGCAAGTGACTGATATTGGGTTTTCTTTCATTGAAAAGTTCATCAGGGGTCTTTTTCAAGATAGGTCTTATTAAAACACGATTCAAAATATAGCAAGTAGTTGACACGGCATCAGCCCAAAAGTACTTTGGAAGACTGGCTTCGTTTAAAACAGTTCTAGCCAATTCTTCTAAAGACCGATTTTTTGTTCAACAGCACCATTTTGTTGTGGTGTTCTTGGAGCAGAAAAGTTGTGCTTAATACCATGATTTTCACAATATTCAAAAAATATTTCATTTTGAAACTCTCCCCCATGGTCACTTCTTAATGAAATAATTGAAAGATTTTTCCCTCTTTGAATCTGTTTGGCAAATTTAATAAAAGACTTTACAGCTTCATTCTTATGCTTTAGAAAGTAGGTCCAAGTAAATCTAGAGAAATCATCAACTATAACCAAAGCATAGAGGTTTCCTCCAATACTCATTGTCCTAGAAGGACCAAAGAGATCTAAATGTAAGAGCTCAAGAGGTTTAACAGTTGAAACAATGTTTTTAACTTTGAAAGAAGTTTTAGTTTGTTTCCCTCTTTGGCAAGCTTTACATAAGCTCTCTTGTGAATATTTTTGCTTAGGGAGACCAATCACTAGGTCCCTTGAAATGAGCTTGTTGAGATGGTTCATATGTATATGTGTCATTCTCTTGTGCCATAGCCATGAGGTATCAACCTTACTCATGAGGCAGTTTTCAAAAGGAATATAATTTTCAAAGTCAAGCACATATACATTCTGAATTCTCTTGCCAACAAGTTTAACATTGCCTTGCTTATCACTAATCAAGCACTTTGAATGATCAAAAGATACTCCATACCCTTTGTCACAAAGTTGACTAATGCTAAGAAGGTTATGCTTCAACCCATCAACAAACAAGACCTTTTCAATTATAGTTGAGGAGAAGTTACCTATGTTACCTTCACCTGAAATTCTCCCTTTGTTGTTGTCTCCATAAGTGACCCACCCACCTAGTTTCTTAGTGAGAGTAACAAATTTCCTCTTGTCACCTGTCATATGCCTTGAACAACCGCTATCAAGATACCATTGTGATTCCATGGCTTTCAAGCATACCTACAAAACAGATTAGGTGCTGGTCTTAGGTACCCAGATTTTCTTGGGTCCTTTTTTGTTAGTGCTGACATGAGTAACCTTTGGAATCCATTCAAATTTCCCTTTAGGTACTCCATGTTTCTTAATGATGCAATTATTTGAAGTATGTCCTTTATGTATGTAGTAATTGCAAATAACAAATGATACTTGGGATGACTTTACAAAGTTTCTAAAAGGTTTTTCATTAAAGCCATTTGTAAATCCAATTCCAATTTTGTTAAGAGCTCTTTTTTGCAATCTTAGCAAAGCGTCAAGATTATCTCTTCCAACTATGAACTTTGTTAAAGTTTTCAAAAGATATTCATTTTTCAATTTTAAATCATTGCAAAGCTCACATGGAATTGAATGACTTGTAGAAGCAATGTTGGCTTTGCAAAAGGAGTGTTCAAAATCAAGTTTTTCCTTTTCAGATTTAACCTCTAAAAGATCATTTTCCATTTGAGCCAATTTGTCTACATGCCATTTAATTTTGCCTTTGAGAAGACTATTTGCTTTGGCTAGGCATTTGGACTCTTCAACTAATTCATTGAAAGCATTATGCAGTTCAGAATTATCTTTAATATCGGAATCTGTTTTAGTTTCCCAATCTAAAGAAGATTCATGATTTGAAATACTTACATTGCTTTCTTTATCCGATTCTTCATTAGCCATCAAGCATATGTTGGCTTCTTCACTTTCAGAACTATCAGACGAAGTGGTGGATGCATTGTCTTGCCAAGCTATGTATGTTGTCTTTTTCTTTGAGCTTCCTTTGAATTTCTTTCTTTCTTCACTATGCTTCTTTTTTATGTCTGGACAATCAGCCTTGATGTGTCCTGGTTTACCACATTCGAAGTATATGTAATTGTTTTAGGATACTTCGCCTTTCTTCACCATCTTCTTGGTAGGGTATCCTTTGCTTTTGTTGGTTCTGAAATCCTTCTTCTTTTTCAGAAACTTTTTGAATTTTCTTACAATAAGAGTTAAGTTTTCTGAATCTGAATTGGTTTCTTCATCGTCATCATCATTGCTTTGGTCTGACTGATGTTTTTCAGCTTTCAAGAGCTATCCCTTTCGTCTTCTTTTCTTTATGCTCTTCTTCGTTCATCCGAGTCATATCCATTTCGTGTTCTCTCAGCTTTCCAAACAGCTTAGCACTCATGATGGTGGCCAAGTCTCATGTCTCTGAAATTGCTGTGACCTTTGGCTGCCATGTTCTGTTCATGTTCTTTAGGATTTTGACATTCATCTCCTCATCTTCAAACATTTTTCCAAGTCCTTTGAGATGGTTTACTATATGAGTAAATCACATTTGAAAGCTGGATATGGATTCACCAAGCAACATTCGAAATGTCTCATATTCTTGTATGAGTGTGTTCTTCCTTGAGCGTCTCATTGCCGGAGTGCCTTCGTGGGTTACCTCTATTGTATCCCAGATTTCCTTAGCGGTAGAGCAAGCTGAAATCCTGAAAAACTCATCAGAATTCAAAGCTGAGTGTAATATGTTCATGGCTCTTGGATCATAGTTAGCTTTTTTTGTTTCTAATTCAGTCCAATCATCAGCTGGTTTTATAATGGTTTTTCCATCAATAATAATGGTTTTTCCGATCAACCACCGATCTACATCCAGTTCTTCCTTTCACCAAGGGGTTCCACTATGAATTTGATTACATACACCATGCACACACAATTCATAGCAAATCCTAATTTCACAACTTGAAATAAGAACCTAGAAAATTGAATGTGAAAACACCATTCACCATCCAATTTTTAAACTCTAAAACAACACAATTCTAGAAACAAAATTAGAAATACCATCTAATTTCAACACAGCATTTAGGAATGAAATTCCCACAATGCTAATCAAACAAGACCAGTGAAAAAGATTAAAGAACGAAAACACCTTGATGTGCTGATATAGCAGATATGAGATCTGATCAAGAAACTCCAATATGAGCAAATTTAGCAACATGAACTAATGTTGAATCACCTTAGTTCATGAAGGAACAAGAGAGGGATATAGCTGTATAGGCTCAGAGGTTCAATCTCAAATGGGTATAGCAGTAAAAACAATATTAGTTTTTTGAAACTCAAGAGATTAGAGAATGTGCAGAAGAATGAAGAGAGTGATCAAAGCAATATCAAATCTGAAAATCAAATCGAAGATTTGGATTTTGACAATTGAAGGAATGAAAAGATATTGTGACTATTTGTTGGTTGTTCTGCACAGAATGATATGGATTCAAATATATGGCATGGGTCAAAAAGATTCGGAGTTAGTTAGACAAAGAATGAGTCTTGGAGATCTTTAAAAATGACCATTATACTAGATATAATCGATTGCAATCAAGGTGTAATCGATTATCCCGTGTATTAGAATATGATTTATACTTGCTATCAGTTGTTCTAATTGATTGTAGTAGACTGGTAATCAATTGCAAACAAGATAGAGCCAATTCTGAATATCAAAGATCATCTGGTAATCAATTGACACAAGATGGTAATCGATTGCAAATGAAACAGAGCAATTTCTGAATCTCAGAGATTGTCTTGTAATCGATTGCAGTTCGATGGTAATCAATTGCAATGGATACAGGGCAATATCTAAACTCTAAAATTAACATTGTAATTGATTGCAATAGTTGGTAATCGATTAACCCTGTACCATAGATGGTTTCAAAATTGATTAGGCCATCTGGTAATCGATTCCTACAACTTGTAATCGATTGCAATCACGCAGAATTAGTTCCTAAGAAGTAAATCATCTAGTGATGCTTGAGATAATAGAAAATAGGGCAAATCAAAACATCAAGCAAGAATGATATAGCTTAGCCTATAACAAACAATACAATGTCATCATCCATACATGTTATGGCATAAAAAGAAAATACTAGACCAAGAGAACGGAAAAGACTTAAGGTATGAAAATACCAAAAATCTAAATGAAGAGGCGAAGCGTCAATCTTCACAAATCGCTCACAACTTGGTCTTTCATGAGCGCACAAAGCATATTGAGATTGATTGTCATCTCACTCACCATCACCTTCTACATGACACTATTACTTTACATTTTATGTCTTTCAATATGCAAATTTTTGACTTATTTACAAAATTGCATTCTATTAAACATTTTTGTTTTCTATCTGACAAATTCTATATGCTTCTTGATAGTGCATTGTGATTTTGAGGGGGATGTTAGATTATATTAGCTTTATATTAGTTTAGGGTAGTTTAATACTTTGTCTATCTATAAATGTCTCTCTTTTGTACTTTCTTATTCAGACTTCATTCTGATTTCCCTAATGGAACTCTAGCTCCCTTTACTTCTTCTCTTTTTGGATGTCTCTTATCTATGTTAATACACCCTAGACATTTTTCTAGAGTTAACGTATGAAAACAAATAAATAACGATCTAGTTTTTTACCTACGTTTTTTTAGCACATCAACATATGTGTGCATGTTATTCATCCACCAAACCCTAATCTAAAGGTACATAATATATACCTCTATTTGTAAGATAAGTTATATAATATAAGGTGTCAATAAGTTAAATAAAAATAATAAAAAAACCGATATGGACCCTAGACATCCTTCCAAAGTTAAGGTTTGAAAACAAATTAGCTATAATCAAGTTTTTTCCCTACTTTTTTTAGCACATCAACATATTTGTCCCCAATATTCATCCGCTAAAC
Organism: Amphicarpaea edgeworthii; assembly: GCA_014843725.1. Classification (NCBI taxonomy): domain Eukaryota; kingdom Viridiplantae; phylum Streptophyta; class Magnoliopsida; order Fabales; family Fabaceae; genus Amphicarpaea; species Amphicarpaea edgeworthii. The sequence goes on from CM026329.1 coordinate 7,804,899, forward strand.
CCTAGTCCAAAGGTACATAGTATATACCTTAATCAGTAAGACAATTTCTACAATATAGGGTGTCAATAAGTTAAATAAAAATAAAAACATCGATACAACTTTATTAACAAAAAACAAATGTAGATGTCATTACAAAATTATAGGTCCATTTTTTCCCAAATAAGTCATCGAATTGGGCGGGTCTTGGAATGGGTGGGTCATGGGTGGAGTGGGTAGATTTAAGCCTACTTTGGAGTTTGGACTAATTGGTATTTTCGGGCCTCATTAAGATTTTAACATTTTTTTCTTCATAATTTTATTTATTTTTATATTTCAAAAGCTAAATTGGATCATTTTGAATTTTCAGTGCAAAGCCCAATTATATTCTTATTTTAAAAACAAACAATAAAAACTAAAAAAAATGAAAGGACAACACAAAATAAGATGCCAATGCAAGAAAACACCAAAAGACACTATAGTAAGGGAACAACACAAACCAAGAACACAAAAATATTAAGAAATAATATGTTCAAATCTGAACACAAACACACTGATTGGAATACCTAAAACAAGTATGCAAATCAACAAAAAACTAAGAAAAAATAATGACACAATCACAAATTTAAATCAGTACCAAATTGACACACCAATCATGTGACACATGGAAGAAACATGGAAATATGATGCTAGAAATTAAAAGCATGATTATGGACCAAAAGAAGGCACCGAACAAATTTTCAAGGCAAAATAACATAAAGCATAGTGGAATAAACAAAATTGGCGCAAATTGCACTAACCACCAATTAGGACATTCAACTTGGAATTTGATGCAAACAATTATTCACTCACAAATTGATGCACAATCCTGACCAATCAACATCAAATGAATTCAAGGTTGGACCAGATTTATCAAAAGCAACATAAGATTGGAATGGACACACTTGAAGGAAGGTTTTGTGACGCAACTCAGCAAGCACTTAGCATAAAAAATTGGAAATGAGTTCACGAACTTAAACCCAAATTTGATGAATCAGTACACACTTGATGCTAAATCCTTGCTTTGATACCACATGATAAGAACCCCTCTACGAATCAAAAATTTAGCATCTCTCAAACATTAGGAACACAAAAAGGAGAAGAAAAATATAAATTGGAGAGACAAGAAATAGTTAATGACGCCACAATCATAACATGATTGATAAGTCAAGAAGGATTCACCACAAATAAAGTGCTTCTTTAATAAGAATCAAAAGGTTCTAATCCAAGAACCAAGAGAGAGCTCTCTCACATAGCCAAAGGCTAATTTTTTATTTCATCCAAATTTGATTTCAAAGTTACATATTTTCTCTATTTATAGTCTAGGCTTCCTCTAAATATCCCACTAGAAATTAATTTTTACTAACATTAATTTCCCACTAAATATAGACCCCCACTAACAACCATAATGACTTAGGAAGCTTGAAAACCTTAAAATTGACCAAAAACATCTGAAAGGTCATATGAACTTATTACATTAAAATTAAATACGAAAATTCATAACAAGAAAAGAAATTGGGTCTTAATTTATTCTTAAACCCAAATTACATAAAAACTTTTATTCTAAGGACTCCACTTTAAGCTCCTCATGTAACTTCCTAGTCCTCTATCATTTACATAACATAAATGGAAGAACAATAAAAAAAAATTATAGTAAAAACAAACATTGGAACGGTTACAATATGAGGATAAATACCAATCAAAAAGAAAAATATGAAATGTAACAAAACATAAAATAAACGATCTTCAACAACAATTTTACTTCATTCTCCAAAACAAAAATGACAACAAAAATCATAGAACAAAAATGATCAATCAAAGAAGAAAAAATGAGAAAAGTAAACTCAAATAAAACAAAATATTATATCATAGACTAAACCCTACCATTCGTAAAACAACAACAATTAAACCTCAATATGCTTCAAAGAGTGTTGGTACCTTATTCCGGAATGGATATTCCAAAGTGTAAATTTTGTGTTACAGAATGGTCATTCTAGATACATATTCTATTTCAGAATAACTATTTCGGAGTGCAAATTTCATGTTCCAAAATAGGATATGAAAACCTATTCCAAAATAGATTATGTAATTCAGAATGACCATTCTATAATAGGAGGTGCTTGTGCAAGAGGTAATTTTGTCTAATGGGAGGTGCAGGAAGCATAGTGAGAGGTGTAGGAAGCGAAACCCAAATATCCATTATGAGGAATAATAATGTGTTGGTAGTGGAACTAGTTTTAAGCCCTTGTGATGCATGAGAACTTAATATTTTATTTTTTATATTTTAAAAAATAATTGCAAACTTATAGAAAGAAAACTCTATATGTATGTATTGAATAGTTATAAATGTATAACTACATTATTTTTTTGCAAATTATCGTAACCTTTAACATAGAATAATTAAATTTGGTTTGTAGTATTAGTGATGCAGTAGGTTTTAGATTTTTTATTTATTTTTTGCATAGAATGCAATGGGCTTGAAAGAGTTTAAAAAAAGAGTTGGTTGATCACAAAAATAGCAACAATATTAGTGTCTAATCATACTTCAATTCCTTGTTTATAAGACCATTGCAAAACATACTTCAAAACATATATTAATGGTTGGTATAATAGTTTCTGAATAATTATGAAACATACTTCAAGTCCTTGTTTATAAGACCTATATACAACAAATTAATAAAAACATACAAAAGTGTTATATTTTAATAATGAAAAATAAACTCAAATGTTCATATTCTATTACTTATTATCTTCATATTCATTATTAGAAACTTCAAACTCTACCTCTTGATCTATGTCTTTAGTGTTAGAACCAAGACGTTTGATGATGTCTGACCCCTAATACCTTGATAAGTTTTGATGATAACAAATGTAATAATATTTGATCAACTAATGATTTCAAACTAAGTGATTTCAAGAAATAAAGTAAGAACAGACAATGGTATAATCACTCTAACTCTCACTTTCGTCTTAATTGTCTGATAAATGATAATGACAATGGTATAATCACTCTAACTCTCACTTTCTTTGAAGGTGCTAAGTATGTGAAATTGAAGTACTTTGTCGTGAAAGAAGAAGTTCATAAACAAAAGTGTCAATAAAATATATTAGCACAAATTTGACCCTATAAAAAAGAAATTATGGCCTAAGACATTTATTGAACATGTCAAAAGAATGGACATTATTGTCAATAAGGATTTTTTTGTGTAATGTTACTTTGTAATGTGATATTGACATTTTGAGCTTATTTATGATATGTTTCTCAATACATGTTATCTATATGTAAATAGGTATTGTCTTAAATAAAGACATCATGTTGGACCAATATGTGCTCCTAATTATGTTCATATTAAGGAGAAGTCTAATTTGTGGTACATGGAAGGGACTATGTCGATTAGGTGATGTATAACTGTCATGACCTAAATTAATTTCATTTCTTAATTATGAAATTATGATGTGCCCAATGTATAAAATCATTTAGTCAATGTATAAAATTATGATGTTCATATTAAGATAACTGCTACTTGATGGAAGCAGCGAACATGAAGGGGTTAATACCCACTAACGTGAAACAAGGTCCCTTTCCCGACATTAGAGTATTCTCTCAACCCTAGCCACCATCACGAACGTGAGACAATAGAAAGGAAGAGTCAAGGGAGTGAAATCTTGTTTCCTTTCTCTCTAAAGGAAATCACCGCAAAGAAGTTCTTTCCCCTACAGAGAAAGGCTATGGATGTATGACAAAGTGCTCTCCCTGTAGAGAAAAGGCTATGGAGAAATAGGTATGCACTATCTTATGTTTATGTTGTGAGAATCATATGTTTCAAGATACTATTTGGCTTTATGTAATTGTGATATTTAGAAAGCATAAACTTACATGTGAAACTTAAAAATAAATTTAAAACTTGTAATTTCATTGTAACTCTATTTGATTATACAAACATATAATAGTTCCTTTATTGTTGTAATCTTTGATACAAGATATTTTTTTCAGAATTAGAAAATATCATAATTGAAATAAACTTATTAAACTTGATTAACAACTTTGATTTTATTTGCTAGATTTTTATTATTATTGGTATGTAATTGTCTTTCTTAGGTCACAGCTTTTCAAGTTAAATCGTAGTTGGGAGTGATAGGACATTTACACGATATTCAGCCAAAGCCCACATTGGAAAAGCATTTCTATATAATGGATAATGAATCACACAACTTCTCATGTATACTCCAAGGGCATCCTGCCATAAATAAGTTACAAACAAAAATTAAAAAATTAAGCTAGATAGATAGATAGAGGGGGGGGGGGGGATCAAGCTACACCAAAAGTAACTCTACCAGTTACACTCCATCCTCACCATTCATTTTTTTAAAATCTAATTATTGTAATGAGTCACTAATCTTAAACATTAGATCTTGAATTAACATTAAAAATAATATGCGGCTAAGATTAAAACTTGTTCTTGAATTAGTTTTTAATCTTAGTCGAATATCTTTTTTAATTGTGATATAAGGGTTATCAACCGTTAAATTAAATGACTATTTTTAATAAAAATAAAATTGTTAATCTCAACCGTTAGATTAAAATCATTTAAAATTCAAATTAAAACCTCATTTAACCATAAAATATCTACAAGATGTATTAAATATTTAAAAGATTCAATGTATCACGTTCTAAAATATCTTAAATCTTTCATCATTACTGTCATGATAGTCAACCACCACCGTCACCGCCACCAACATGGTCGTCATCGTCATTTCTGTCGTTGCCACAATGACAGAAATGACGATGACAACCATGTTGGTGGCGACGACGGTGGTTATGGAAGCATTTATGGTGGTGGTTGACTGTCATGACGATGGTTGCAGTGATAGTCATGATAGTGGTGACAGCGAACCATAATAATGGTGGTGACAATTATGATGATGATAACAAATTTCAAATATTTAAAACGTGATAAATTAAATATTTTGATTATATACTAGAGAATCTTTTAGAGATTTTATTATTAAATGAAGTTTTAATTAGAATTATTTTTTTAATGAATTAATAAAAGCCATTAAATTTAATCAAAATGAATGGTTGAGATTTGGTGTCAAAGTTTAATTTGACACATTGGTGTCAATTAATTCTAACCCTATACACACACACACACACACACACACACATACATATATATGATTTTAAACAAAATAGCATGGACTAAAATAGACAAGTTTTTTTTTAACTAAATCGAAAAACAAAATTATATTATGGATATGACTTAGTTAAAAGGTTTTAATTTTAGTTGATCATTAAATAACTATTTCTTACTATTATAACTTGAGCATATACATTAACAAGAGACATATTATTAAATTCAAAGGATTGAGATTTGAAAGATACCTGTTGAGGCCAATCACCATCTTCTAATTGAGAATTAATGAGTAACTTTGCTGCATTGTGGAGGGGAGTTAGGTCCCTCTCAGCCTACATGCAAAATTTAGAAAAAGAAGAAGAAAACTTATTCAACCTTTATTTTGGATATGATAATAAATAAACATGTTGAATTCCAAGATACATTAAATGGACTCATAGTCTCTTACACTAGTGCGTATGAAAAGAAAAATACCTGCCCAACATGAATTAAAGCCATTAGAGCCCAAGCTGTTTGTATAATATTTGATCGACTTCCTTCAAGAGGTACATACATCTTCATTGTACATAACAACCATTAAGATATCATTAATAATATTTCTTATAATTATTGAAGTTGAAAGAAGTTATAATCATAAATATTCATTTAATTACAAACCCCTTTTGCGCATGAAAGATAGCTCTCTCCCCATCCACCGTCCTTGTTTTGTATTTTTAGTAGAAATTTCACAGCTTTGCGAATGGTAACACAATTGGTGTAAGTCTTTCCAACAGTAGCTAAACCTCCAAGTGCAAACCAAGAGCTATAAGTGAAGCAAACTGCCCAATATCCAAACCAAGAACCATCTTCTAGCTGTGTATCTTCAATGAATTTTATTGCTTTGGTAATGAAATTCTCTATCTCTTCCTTCCTATGCTCTGGATATAGCTTTTTGAACAACACTAAAGTTTGGATTGCTGATCCAGTGCATTCAAGATATTCGTGATCAATCACTATGTCGGCCAAGAATTCCGCAGGGTTGAGTAGCTAGAATTAACAACAAAGATAATTAATCCATTAACATTAGATAACAAAGCAATTTGTCAATAATGATTTTGTATACACTTGAGCATTAATTATTGTAACGCTTACTTCTAACCATTTTTGAGCTCTTGCTGGCTCCCACACAGCCATACCTCCATTTTTACTTTGTAATAATCAAAATTGAAGTTTAAAAAAAAAACATATACAAGAAAAATAAAGATAAAGTAAACTTTGATAAAATGAAAAAAAAATATTAAAGATTTTAAATTATAAAGAAAAACATGCATATTTTTAAAAAAATGGAAAGAACTTAAGAATGACATAAGAAATAATAAACTAAAAAAATAAATAACTCTCAATATATTATTCTCCAATTTAATATATTGGAGCACAATAACAAAGATTTATTTAAAGGATCAAGAGAATATTTTGAATATATTAATTTAAGAGCATATCCAACTAAAATATGAGGAAAATAAATAAATTTAATGTAAAACATAAAAGTAAAAGAAAAACCTTAGCAAGAAAAAGAGTTTGAAAGTAAATTTGATTTGTTTATGATAAACCCTAAAAAATGTAAAATAAAGATGAAATGACATGTCATGTAGAAGAAGAAACTAAAACAAGAAATTATCTTACTCTGAAATATAATATTATTTTTTATTTATGTAAGATGGATAACTCGTGTGCATTTGCAATCCTTTACTTTCATATTTATAGTACAAAGCATGCATGATATAAACAAAAATTACATAATAATCAAGGAGAATGACCATTGATTACCTACTTAATCAACTAAAAGCATGCCACAATAGATTTAATAATACTTACTTGAAGTGACAATATGAAATTCATTGCATCATATAACTTTTCAAGTTCCATTTTTTCTCCTACAATCTCTTGTGGTAACTTTGACAAAAGTAAACAACACTGAAACAATATATTGATTTATTAGGTTAACATATATAGGTTGTTGTTCTTGAAGCTTTTTCACAAATTAAAATGTGTGTAACTTAAGTATTTAGTTACCTTCAAACATTCTGCAGTGCAATCAGAAACTTGCAATGCGTGATCTTTATCAACAAGGGTCCACGACCCTTTAGAAAGGTGATAATACATATTTTTAAAATCACCTGAACGATTTTCTGTAACCTACAAAATTAGAACATTATAATGTCAAATCAATTTTTTATTGATCAAGATCATGTCCTCCATTCCAGAATGTGTCCTTTAAGCTAGACGCTGTCTATGCATGAACAGACCATAGTAATCAAGACCAGACTATGTCTTTTAAACCAGACGTTGTTTGTGCAAAAACAAGATATAGTTTGTCATATGTGCTGAGGAATACGTGTTTTACAATTAATTCCTTTCACAAATAAAGGCACTGTTGTTACAGAAAGAAAGGGAGATACTCTTTGATCTTACTTTCTTCTATTCCTCGTATTGCTTGTTTGTCTCGAATTACGTGAAGTGTGTAGGTACAACCAAAGGACTAATCAACATTGGGATACACACCTTAAGCTAAAAGCCAACTACGACAAAAACAAATCCTACTCTTGTCACATTAAGCACAATCAAAGCTACCTCAACACTCTTTTGTGAAACAACAGAAACAAGCCTTCTCCAACGTTCAAATCCATGAAGCTCACTATATAAGGAAGCTTCCATGCAACAAGAAGAAGATGATGAAATGCTAATGAACAATAACGAACTCATTCAAAGCAATCTGTACAGCAAGCAAAGCACTTGAGAAAACCAAGTGAAAGACACAAGCTAAGAGAAAAAGAGAATACCCATCATCTACAAGCTCACATAGATTCAACACTTGTTTTTATCCTCTCTTAGAGAGTTATTTGAATCTTATACATATTTGTATAGAAAGCCAGGAGTGGCTTAGTGATAAAAGAATACTTGGGAAGTATAATCTCAGGGGGTGATTCATACATGTAACCAGAAGTGGTTTAGAATACTTGTAGCCAGTAGTGGCATAGAGAATACTTGTAGCTAGAAGTTGCAGTAAAGAATACTTGTTTTGTAATCAGTTGATTATAGTGGAACCATTTAATAGTTATTAAAGGAGAATTGGACGTAGCTCAGACGTTGAGTGAACCAGTATAAAAGCAAGCTCTCATTTGTTGTTTTGTGATTACATATATTTATCTTGCCCACTGTGCTCTTTTGGAAAGGCTTTCAAAGCTCTGCCTTGCAAGGATATATTTGCTAATTTAAACTAACATATATCCAAGAAGGCAACTTGTAAACTAATAGTATTTACGAAAAAGTTTCAACCCCCCCCCCCCCCCCCCCCTTCTAGTGTGTTCTTGTGTATTTCATTCAGTAATGCTAATTAGTTGACCTTCCTTACAACATTCAATGTACTCAAAAAAAGGATAGCATATCTCTATTCTAGTTAAGGGAAAGATCTTAAAAAAATGGTAGTTAGAGTTCAACTTTATACTAAGGACATGTTTGTCATTGAGATTATAGAATTCATACATATGACGCATCCCATCCTGAAAATATTGAGAAATTACAAACATCATTATTATATTTAAGTCTAATTATAAAAAATCTAAATATGATAATAATCTCAGTGTATTAAGGTCTATGTCAGTGTGTATGACATCCTGATCAACAAACACAACCTTAACAACTTCAATATCCTGTTTCATAAAAGTAAAACAATAACAAATCAGATAACAACTATTAGTTAAGATAATGTTAAAATCAAGTATACCGATATACATCCTAATAATCACAATTTTAAAAAATAACTAAAATTTGATATTACATACACAATGACCAATAGTAAATATTCATTGGGATACAACTTTTTTGTTAACCCATGACTCATTGTTTTGTAGGACTAGGACGGCATCATTTCCATTTATGGACAAGGGTCTTGAATCCTCTTTTCTCTTTTTCGTTAGGATTAGGACTTCATTTAAATTTAAGATGGTGGTGTGTCAAATAGAAGAAGATTTGTAAATATGAGGAAAGAAATAGAGATGGTGAATATAAGGGATATTTGTGTTTGTGATAAATAAATGGAGAAGATTTCCAAAAATGGAAGAAAGAAATGGAAATGGTTGGAAGAAGGGTATTTGTGTTTGAAATTTGAAATAGAAGGAGAAGATTTGTTGTAATAATAGAGGAAAGAGACCGAAAGAGTGAGAAGAAGAGGTAATGTGTGTTTGACTTTTGGAATGAATTTATAATTTAAATGAAAAAGTATATTCACTCTGCAATGTGCAAATAGCATGTTAGGAGTAATAATACATATAAACAAATATACTTATAGACAACTAGATAAACAACTACACAACTACACTCTTAGATATGGATCTAATAAACAACTATACTTAAAGGTACTCTTGAGCAAACTCATGAAATTCATAATCTAAAAAACACAACAAACCACATTATCATAACACTGTTATAGGAAGTAGAGATTAAAAAAAAATGACCAAAGGAAAGTTACTGTTCAATAAACAGTGAATTTGTGCCTAGAAGATAATCCATTGTGCCTAAAAATAGTATCTAAATCCCAATGGATGTGAAATAAATAAATAAAAATGAATGTGGCAAAAACCATAATAAAAAGTGATACATTGGATTGTCAAAAACATATTTCTTAGCACACCTCTTAAGAACTTCTTCTATTTCTTGTCATTTTCCATAGTTAGAGAAATCTTCAAACAAACAAACCATGGTACTTTTATATCTCTTTAAGCAATTCTTAGTGAAATAGTAAACATTTTTCATAGCTCCACAACATCTCAAATAATCTTGAAATAAATGGGGTTAAGTTTAAAATAATAAAAGCATAAAAGATCTTAAACCATGGTAACTGATAAAGTAAAATAGTTCCATACAAATAGGGAAAAAAAATAGAGGAAAGAAGAAAAACACATCACCTCATTACAGTGGTCAATGGAAACAACAACATGCCCCTATATGAGGTTCTTGAAGCTGAATATAGACTGCTCTTACTCCCTTTCCTACTCTCAAATGTAATTTCTGTTAATGTTCCATTTTTTTATGGGTGGTTATAGCTTCGTTTACTCTTGCTGAAACAAAAAACCGCATACTTCTACACATCCATTTTAAATTAAAATTAAGATGCACTTTTTACCTCCTTTTTAACTCAACAAAATAAAGTTTTGTTTTCTCTAGCTTTTCTTTTTTAGGTTTTAATGCTAATTTGATATGTATCTTTTTATTTACTAATTTTTAATTGTTATTTCTTACTCCTAATTTTATTAGTTTGTGTGATTATGTCTATTGTCTTATAATAAAGACCAAATAAATATTGCATTGGACCAAACTTTCACTTTTGAAAATGACTCAAGTAGTCCAATAAATTTTTTTAAGTTCAAATTTTCTCATTTTTAATATTTTATTTCTTTGTCAAGACAAAATCAAATAGTCACAATGTGGATCTCTTTTAGCATTGCAATGTGGGTATCACAAAATTGGATATTCACAATTGTTATTTGTTTGTCCAGATTTGTACTTGTGTTATAGATCTTTTGTCTCTTAAAAGGGATGGTTTTTGCTTAGCGAGTTTGCCCAAGACTTCATTGAAGTCCTCTTACTTAGCATAGCATGCAAAAGAACACCCTCAATCTCTAGACTCTAAGTCATTCTTCACCTTCTCTTTGTACCTATTTTTGCATAGTTAGAATGGTCTCTCACTTAGCGAGATTGCACCAGATCGCATACTAGTTCATTGGATGCCCCGTTTAGCGAATCAAGGACGGCTTAGCAAGGTTAGCTATTCCACAAATAGCGATATTGATGTGATGGGCCTAAAGAGACTCAAATAGATAGATTTTAAAGAGTAAATAAGTTAGATATTAGAGAAAATTACAACAATACCCCCTAAGAGTTTTTTTAATTATACATGGAACCCCTCCTTTTTTTACCCCTACACAAAACCCCTTAACTTTTTAGATCTCATTACACTTGCACTCCCTTCATTGAAAACGGAGTTAACTTTGTTTACTTTTTATGTCAAGTGACTGACACATGACTTTTATAATATTTTTTTTTCTCAAAAGTGCCCTTATCTTCTTTTTTTAAACATAGGGGGTGTGCGTGTAATGTATTAAAAAGTCTAGGGGTACATGTGATGATTTTAAAAGTTAAGGGGGTACATGTGTGATGCCTTTAAAAGTCAAGTTTTGAATTTGTATGAGCTTGTAGAAGATGGGTATTCCCTTTTCTCTCAGCTCGTGTTTCTTACTCGGTTTTTCTGAGTGCTTTGCTTGTTGTTTAGATTGTTTCTAATGATTTTGTTTTAGTACTTCGTCTCTTTCTTCTCGTTGCATGGAAGCATCTTTATATAGTGAACTTCATGGATTTGAATGTTGGAGAAGATAGGTTTCCGCTGTCTCACAAAAGAGTGTTGAAGTTGCTTTGATTGTGCTTGATGTGACTGCAGTAGGTTTCTATCTTTGTCACAGTTAGCTTTTAGCTTAAGGTGTGCATCTCAATGCTAATTAGTCTTTTGGCTGTACCTACACACTTCACATAATTTGAGACATGCAAGCAATACAAGGAATAGACCTATGATAATCTCCCTATGAAAGGATTTATAAAAAGGACTATGTTTATTTAGGTAAATAAATAATAAACCATGGATTCTTGAGTTGGCCCATACACACTTTTTAAATTAAATAAAATATTTATACTTATAATTTTTAACTGAAAAATTTATGTGTTGAAATAAGAGTGATGGAGAGTATATTTACTAAATTTCATGATATTATGAGTTTTGTAAGTATGTCAAATAAGTCTTGTACTAGTATTTTCAACTTGAATCACTTGATAAATATGACATGAATTGTTGGAAATGCAAGTATGAGGGGATGTTCTACCTTAGAAGGAGAATACCTCTGGTTATTGTGTATTATGTGATGTTGATATGTAATTAAATATTCCTTGTGAATCATGCATTTTTATAACTGGCATTTGAGACCTGAGGAGTGTAAACCCTATGCACCAACTGCTGAGGTTGGTTGTATTTGTGTGATTAGTTGATTGGTAGATTGGATTTTGTTATTGATTGTTTGCTTTGGGGAAGCAAGGATGGTGAGTCCTTGTAGGGAGCAAATGGACTCCGATGGAGTGCATTTGCGAGATTAAGACGTAGTCTTAATTAATAAATGAATTCATTAAGAAATTAATGAATAAATTAATCCTAAGAGTGAGAATTTAATAACAAGTTAATGTAATGAGACATGAGTAAATAAATTATTGGACATAGACTTAAAAGTAAGACCCTTGCAATGGATTGGAGTAGCATATTTAATTGAAGCATAATACTTGAGTGTATGTGAGAATTACATAAGATTTAATAAAACTTGATGGAGTGGGGTCATGAATGGTGTTCATTGTAGGCATGCGATGCTTAATGCACGCATTGTTTTGTTTGGTGTGTTTAGTGAGATGCGAAAGGAAAGGATTTCCTTCAACGTCGGTACAAGTGAAACTGACATGTTTGGACGTGATTACGATGTCAATGGCATATTTTACGAGAAAGGTGTTCTCGATGAGAGTTGGTCAAAGGAACCAACTGGAATGGGATGTGCATTAATATTTCCAACTGCGTGTGTGGTGACGAATGAAGCGACGACAGCTACTCACTTAGTGTAGTGAGGTAGACATGTTGGTGTTGTGGACGAGAAGTTCATGAGGCACTTGGTGGACCATCGTTCAATGTTTGTAGTAGTGGAAAGTGCACAGCCTATTGGAAACATAATCCCTGCTAAGGGAAATGTGTTGAGGAATTGATCCTCAAAGTGTGGATGACCACAAAGTGGTATCTGAGAAATGGTCACAAGCATGGTGTCCTAGGGGGTATGGCACTGGGTCGTGGCTTTCAGTCACATAATTGGCTCAGTAACCTCAACTAAGCACGATGCATTTTCAATTGGTGATAGCCTTGTCAACCAATGACGAGAGGGGTGTACTCCTAACAGTCATCCACCTAAAGTGTAAGGTCACTATGCTCATGGAGTTCCAATGGCAGTGAGCCCAAGTTTTTGGAGAAGTTATACAAGTGTAGAAATGCATAGGTCTTCAATGAGATCATGAGTGTGCCACTGTGATGTGGATGTTGTTTGTGTATGTGGCCGGAAGGCCATTTGATTATTGGTTTTTAGGAGGAGCGAAAAAACTCACTCCATACACTTTGTTTTTAGATGGGAACGAATGTTGCATGTAATCAGCTAAGATGGAATGGAATGGCTACGACCAACATTGATGATGTGGAAAGTCTTGTTCGAGAATGGAAGACCTTTGAGGTTACTTTTCAAGTTCTTAGTGAGGGCTAGGAGTTAGTTTTCTTTCGATTACTACCTTGGGTATTTGACTGGTTCCTCGTGTAATAAATGGTAGACCAGATCTTAATTTTATGGTCCTGATGTTGTTGTATACGAGTCAGATGTCTTATGTCTCTTTTCCAAAGATGTAAAGGTGAAATCATGTTTCTTTTTTATGGAATTGTGTAAGGCAAAATTTTGGTATTATTTCATGTTTACTGGTGTTTTTGTATCATTTGGAATCAAACATTTTATAAAAAGTAAGAATTTTCTTGTAAATGATATTTGCTAATGAACACTTATTTTTAAGAGAATGATAGGTGTATTGAAAGTGAGTTTCGTTGAGATTCTTGTAGTAAGTTTCGAGACAAGAGAAAGAAAAAATTACATTTCATATTTTGATAATACGTTAACGGATCAAGTTTTTAATTAAATCCATATTTGTAAGAATAAAATACAAGGTTTAGGAATTTATAACTTTAGGGTGTTACAAAGATGAATGACTAATCATACTCCTTACCATATACTTAAAAGTCTAGTTTCTTCATTCTACTACACCATTCGTGCTAGGTTTGTAAGGTCCAAAATGTTAGAATCAAGACATTTGATGATGTCTGACCCCTAATACTTTGATAAGTTTTGATGATAACAAATGTGATAATATTTGATCAACTAATGATTTCAGACTAAGTGATTTTAGGAAATCAGAGTGAGAACAAACAATGGTATAACCACTTAAACTCTCACTTATGTCTTAATTGTCTGATAAGTTGTAACAATTTATCAAGCACTATAAATGCTTCTAATCAGACTAAAATACGCTCTGGAACAGACCATGTGAAGTTCATAAGATTAGATGGTACAGTCTTAGAACAGACCATGCTAAGTCTTGGAAAGACTCATGCAATGTTTAAGACCAGACCATACAACAGTCTCGACAGACTATGTGAAGTCTTGGGACAGACAACACAAGTTTAGGATCAAACTATGCATATGTACTAGACCAGACCATGTATGGAACACAGTTAGATAACGCATAATCAAGACAGACCATGATTAAGCCAAGCCAGACAATGTCTAAAGCTAAGCAAGACCATGTCTGTTATTTTAGACCATGCTTAGTCAGACCAAACTGTGTCTATTAAGCCAGACGTTGTCTGTGTAGGAACAGAAAATGATTTATCATATGTGCTAAGGAATATGTGCTTTATAATTAATTCTTTACACAAATAAAGACATTGTTGTTACAAAAAGAAAGGGAGATACTCTATGAACTTACTTTCTTCTATTCCTCGTATTGCTTGCATGTCTTGAATTGTGTGAAGTACGTAGGTACAGCCAAAAGACTAATCAACATTGAGCTGCACACCTTAAGCTAAAAGTTAACTGTGGCAGAAAAGCAGAAACCTGCTCCAGTCACATCAAGCACAGTCAAAGCAACTTCAACACTCTTCTATGAGACAACGGAAACTTATTTTCTCCAACGTTCAAATCCATGAAGCTCACTATATAAAGATGCTTCCATGCAACGAGAAGACGAATGAATGAACTAAAACGAAACTATCCAAAAACAAATCTGAACAGCAAGCATATCACTCTAAGAAAAAGAAAAGCTCAATGAGAAACACGAGCTAAGAGAAAAGAGAATACCCATCTTTTAAAAGCTCATACAGATTCAACACTTGTTCATATCCTCTCTTTGAGAGTTATTTGAATCTTATACATATTTATATAGAAAGCTAGGAGTGGCTTAGTGATAAAAGAATAATTGGGAAGTATAATCTCATGGGGAAATTCATACTCATAACCAATAGTGGTTTAGAATACTTGTAGCCAGAAGTGGCAGTGAAGAATACTTATTTTGTAATCAGTTAATTATAGCGAAACCCTTTAACAGTTGTTAAAGGAGATTTGGACGTAGCTCAGGTTGAGTGAACTAGTATAAAAGAAAGCTTTCATTTGTTGTCTTGTGATTACATACATCTTGCCTACTATGCTCTTTTGGAAAGACTTTCAAAAGATTGCTTTGTAAGGATATATTTGCTAGTTTAAACTTACATATATCCAAGAAGGCAACTTGTGAACTAATAGTGTTTACAAAAAAGTTTTCTAACCCACTATTCAAACCCCCCTTTTAGTGTGTTCTTGTGTATTTCAGTTGGTATCAGAGCTTGGTCTCTGATAACTATCTTCACAGATACAGAGCTAAAAATCCTACACAAGGATGGAGAAGGGTCTACACAAACCTCCAATCTTCAAAGGTGAAAACTTCACATACTGGAGACAAAGAATGGAGACATACTTTGAGTCATGTCACATAAACATGCTAGATGTCATAGAAAATGGAGACTACATTCTAGTTGATGAAAATGGAGTTGAGATCCCAAAGGAAGAATGGACTGAAGCACAATAGAATAGATTCATCCTCAACTCCAAAGCAAGAAATGCAATACATGCATGCATCTCAGAAACTGAGCACAGAAAGATAAGCCAGTTCAAATCTGCCAAAGACATATGGGACACATTCATAATAACTTATGAAGGGTCCTCACAAGTAAAAAGGAACAACGTAAGTGTTCTCACCAGAGAATATGAACTCTTTGGTATGGAAGAAAATGAAACCATGGCTAGTATGATGTCTAGATTTCAAAATATTTTAAATGAGCTTCAAAACCTTGGTAAAAGTTTTGAAAACTTCGAGCATGTTTAAAAAGTCCTTCGTAGCTTGCCCAGATAATGGAGACCTTAGGTCACAGCCATTAGACCTTCCAAAGACTTAGACTATATGCCTCTCGAAGAGCTCGTGGGAATTCTAATGTTGCATGAGCAAGAGCTGCAAGGAGATGCAAGTTGAAAAAGGGCAAGTCTCTAGCTCTAAAAGCTCATAAGCCAAATCAGACAACACCAAAAGAGTCATCCTCATCAAAAAGTCAGTCTTCCAGACCACCCAAAGGACGGACTACCAAAGCTCTAAAGGCAGAAGAGTCAAGAAGTAGAGTCCACTTCTTCAAGTGAAGAATAGTTGGGAGAAGATGATGAGCTATCCTTCATCTCAAGAAGAATCCACAAGATGTGGAGAAAGAAAGGTGGTTCGAGATGGAAGAACTACAACAAGAAATATTCAACAGACGATGAGAAGAAAGAGAAGAATCCTATTGTCTACTATGAATGTAAGAAGCCTAGACACTTCAAGTCAGAATGTCCAAAGCTCAGCAAAGGAAAAGAAAAATTCAAGAGGAGATTTCCCAAGAAGAAGAAAGGACTGGTGTCCACATGGGAAGATCTAGATGATTCAACTAATGAAGAAGGTTCTAAAGCATCAGATGAAGAAGCTAATCTCTGTCTGATGGTAGATGCAACCTCCACATTGTCTATGTTTGATGGTGAGAATGCACCAGACAACACTCCCTTTATGTTTGCGTCTGAGGCTTCAAATGATGAAGAACAAGAGGTAGACCTTAATGATCTTATCTCTCTTCAAGAAGCTTATCAAGAACTTCTTTCTAATTCATCTATTCTTTCTACAACCTATTTATCCATGAAAAAGAAATTAAGAAAACTCTCAAAAGAGCATCAAGAACTTGGGTCTTCATTCACTGAGCTATCTGATAAATGTTCTACATTGGTCATAGCTAGTAATGCTCTAACAGATGATTTTCAAAAACTAACCATAGATCATCGATGCTTAATTAAAAGTAGAAGTGAACTCTGGATAGAAAAGGAACAACATAGAAGGCAATTGAATGAATTGATAAAAGAAATTGATGAAATAAACAAGATGAGAGCCTTGAGTAAAGATAAAGCTGAAATTGCTCAATTATGCAAAGAAGCTGCATCTCTCAAGAGCACTCTAAGAAAATTTGTCAGTGGGTCTGAAAATTTAAAGAAAATTCTTTCATACAACAAACATCCAAATGACAAATCTGACCTTGGATTCATAGGAAAGAAAGAAGCAACTAAGAATAAAGCTTCTTCTAGTGGATCACATTCTAAAAATGGACATGTAAAGTCCAAAAGCAAGATATTGCCTATAAGAAGCAAATCATCTGCTTCTAAGACTAACACCAAAGGACCTAAAAGAATATGGGTACCTGGTCGAGGCCGTACCCAAACCAAATAAAAACAATTAAATGCAGTACTAGGAAGTGATCCTAGGTCGTCTCCCAGTGAGCAGTGATCAAACAAACGTTCATAACACTTAACAACAATAAAACAGTAGCAAATGGGGGGGTTTCTTTGCTTTAATAATTTAAACAACAAGCAACTTGAATTAAAAATAACAAAACTAAAACGTGTTGTTTCCCCTTGATTCAAAAGCAAGCCTCTTATCCTAGGTTACAAGAATCTATCCCTAATCAATTCAGCCACTTAATCCAACCCGGAATTAATTTACTAAGCGAAAATTAATACAAGGTTTTCATTATGTGATTAAGCAACACATACACCAATTAATTCCTCTCACAGGTCCATTACGAGAATAATTGGTGAAGGGGAAAAACTGATCGAAATTAACATTAATAACAAAACCTCAAAGAGAGCTAGTGCTTAGTCCTCAAGAGAAAACAACACTGAAAATTTAACCTTCCATTCAAATTAAACAAAGAATCGAAACGTAAATAGCAAAATGCAAAACAGAAACGAAAACAAGAATAGAAGACAAAAACGAAACTGGAAATGGAAACTGAAAACGAACCAACAATGAAGAGCGAAAATGGAAACAGAAGCAGAGAATGAACAAAAACGCTGCTCTACATGAACAGTAGCATGCTGGGGACGTGAAACCCCTTTCTGAATGGTAATAAAATGAAACTAAAACCTAACAGCCCCCCTCTCAATGACGGTTGGGCCTTAAATTTTGTCTCACTCCAAGTCACTTACACAAAACCCTAGGCTACTAATCTGATTTGGGCCCATAAAAATCTGATGCAGCCCAATTACAAAATACAACAATAAAATAAAATAAAATAAAATAAAACTGGACGACAAATAAAACAAAAATAGTCTCCTCTCTTCAAGCCCAAGCTGGTTCAGCCCAATTCCAAATCCAAGCCCAATTGCTTATAATTCTCTTGAAATCAAATTAAAATACAGAATTAGTCAAAAAGGCCCAAATGATAAAACTGCATAATTAATTTGACAATTAAGGCCAATCAGTAATTAAAATAATGACAGAAAGGGGTAAGAAATAGGAGAAAGTAATGACACATCAATACCTAAAAACAAAATAATTCTTGTTGCAGATGTCCTCGATGGTAGGAAAGAAACACCAATCATGGTACCTAGACAGTAGGCTGCTCACATCAGATGACGGGCACAAGGTCTATATTCCTAGACCTAACACCAATGCATGGTGGTACAGTCACTTTCGGAGGTAATCAAAAAGGGAGAATCAAGGGTACTGGTAAGATAGGTATTCCTCATAGTCTCTCTATTGAGAATGTGTTACTTGTTGAAGGGCTAAAACACAATCTACTAAGCATAAGTCAATTTTGCGATAGTGGATATGATGTTTCCTTCAACAAGGAATCATGCATAGTCAAAGACTCTAATGGTTCACATCTCTTCTCTGCAAAGAGACAAGGCAATCTTTATAAGATCAACCTTGGCAAACTAAAGGATCAAAATGTATCATGTTTACTGTCTGTCAAAGAAAGTCACTAGTTATGACATAAGAAGCTTGGCCATGCAAGTTTGAGATTAATCTCAAAACTGCAAAGATATAGCCTCATAAGAGGACTGCCAACAATGTCATATAAAGAAGGTTTGTTCATTAGAGGATGCTGACATCCTCTAGTCTGCTCAAGTTGAACATGGGATTTAAAATCACCAAGGGATCACCTGACAAGTTCCCTAAACTTTCTAATGATGAAGGTGAAGGTCAGGAGAAGCAAACTAAGAAGAAGGGTGGAAAAGGAAAGACTCTAATCATCTATGATGAGGCTGCCTCAATCCAGTCCCTTGCAAGCAAGATGAGGAAACTTGTAGTAGCGGACCAATAGACTATCCGAACCACTCGCAAGGCCACAACATAGTCTGTTGAGGAGTCACCTGCTAAAAGGACAAGGCAAACAATCCAACAAGTACCACCTAGACCAATCACTATGAGGATAAAGACAAGAGCTCAACAGAAGGGTAAGGGTGCTACAAAATGTCTACTGAACCACAAATGTCTCTAAAGGACATAGCAGACATCAAACAAGCAGTTATTAATGTTGCTAAGGCCGAAGAGGAAGGCTCAGATGAAGGATTGGTCTTTAAAAGACCAAGCAAACAATCCAGTGGAACCCATACCACTAACTCAACACTCTAGACCATCAAACCTCCAAGCACAACAGCTAGGAAATTAACTATCAAGAGGAAAGTTATTCTGGAAGATGATAGACCTGGACAGACCACAACCACTTCTTCTATCAATCCAAGTATCACCATCCCTACCTTCACACTTCCCACTCACCCTCGCTTAACTCACAAATGTTTAAGGAAAAATATTCCTCAGACTACACTAGTCCAAGCCCAAACAAAAACCACAACAAACACACCGTCTGTTGAACCCCTATCATTTATGTCACCTACACAAACCTTAGTAAGCCAAACAGTAGCTGCACAGTCTAATGCCAAAGCATAGACTATAAGAGTCACTGTCTCGAACCCACTATTCAGATAGAAGATCAACCTTCGTCTACCCCCACTAGACAGACGGTTACCCAACAGACTGAACCCATTACTCAGTCTGAACCCACAACTCAAATTGTTGCTCCAACAACATCCCCTCAAACACCACCAAACATTACCATTCCTCCCTAGCAATCACCCTCACCTATAACCATTCATGAGATGTCAGATGCAATGGTTTCCTACCACCACTTAGAGTCTGTCAACATCCTTCCTTCAAGGTCACATGTGCTAAGTATAAGGCCCTATGTCAGTTGAAGTTTCAAGGCACAGCCCCCAGACAATTGTATCCTCCAAGCCTACATATTTCTAAAGAAACTGATATATGCATTGCTCCAGACCGTATAGATCCTAAGCTACCAACTGTCAACCCCAACAAGCTGAAGGGGGAAGAAGATTGTAAGAGCAGACAATCTTCCACGGCACATACCAAACATTGAGCCACTGCCTCAACTAGAGCATGAACTGCTACCAAAGAACACAAAATCAGACATTGGCATCTACTGGTAGAACGTGATGAGTAACATGCTCAACACCATAGGGTCATCCAATCTCTCAGATGAAGAAAAGCAGAAGATTGACACTGTTGGTGAAGGATTCTCTTCCTCCAACAGCTTCATTCATGTGTCAAACATTGTGATTGTACCCACTCTGCTGACTCCTCACACCCCTAGTAATGAAGTTGAAGCTAAGAAGATGCTTGCTGAGTACAAAGTTTCTTAGGACTTGATAGCTACAACCAAGGCAGTAGCTGAAGAAATAAGAATCTTAAAGGAGGCTACCAAACTGAGAGTTATGTTAACTACTCAAGAAGAAGATAGAAGACTTAATGATCTGCTCGAGAGAAGAAGACTAAGGAAGAAGAAGAAAACAAGCTCAGGGAGTTGGCCCTGAAGCAAAAGGCTGAGGTAGCTCAAGCTACTGCACTTGCTACTAAGCAAGCTACAGACTTGGCTAAAAAGCCTGCAAAATTAACACCAGCCCACAAGTGCACAGATTTGGTGTCTACTCAATCAAGGTCGAGCACTCCAATTGCAGCCATACCACTAAGTGCTACAACATAGTCAAACTCTCAACCTAACTTAGCTGCCCTTGAGACTACATTGGAAACCAAGATAGCATCAAGAATTGCTGCCTAGAATGATGCTCAGATCGATGCCAAAATGGAAGAACATAAAGCTAGCATTATCAAGGAGATGACCCTTGCATTCAATGCTTCAATAGCTACTCTATTACTTCCTTGCCCTACTACAACTCCAACTCCACCACCGTCATAAGAAGATCCTCCTACAACCACTGCTTCATCAAAAGCTGGAGAATCCTTAACCAAATAGTTAACCCCACCTTCCAAACCATGACTGTGATGGCATTTTCTACTCCATCCTCCACTCTTTTTGTTAATTACAAAGGGGGGCGGGGGGGGGGGGAGAGAATTTTGGATGTATAAAATTTTCCCAGACAATGCTTGAGTTCTTTAAAAAAATAATGAATGGCTCACTAATTTTTACTCAATTCATTTACTGTCTATTATTATCCGCTTTAATTATTTCATGCCTTAATCTGTCATATGCATATGCATGATAGACTCAGGGGAGTTCATTATGTTAATAACTACACATATTTATCTGACATGAAATAATCTGTACTTTGATATATAAATGTCTATGATTTATTGTATGTAATCAAAATTATAACATGTGTTGGCATCATCAAAAAGGGGGAGATTGTTAGAACCAAGACATTTGATGATGTCTGACCCCTAATACTTTTATAAGTTTTGATGATAACAAATGTGATAATATTTGATCAAATAATGATTTCAGACTAAGTGATTTCAGGAAATCAAAGTGAGAATAGACAATGGTATAACCACTTAAACTCTTACTTACATCTTAACTGTCTGATAACTCGTAGCAATTTATCAAGCACTATAAATGCTTCTAATCAGACTAAAATAAGCTCTAGAATAGACCATGCTAAGTTCATAAGATCAGACGGTATAGTCTTGGAATAAACCATGCTAAATCTTGGAAAGACTCATGTAAAGTCTAAGACCAGACCATACAATAGTCTCGGACAGACTATGTGAAGTCTTAGGACAAACAACACAAGTCTAGGACCAAACTATGCATATGTATTAGACCAGACCATATATGGAACACGATCAAACAATGCATAGTCAAGACAAACCATGATTAAGCCAAGCTAGACGATGTCTAAAGCTAGGCCAGACCATGCTTAGTCAGACCAGACTATGTCTACTAAGCCAGACATTGTCTGTGCAAGAATGGAACATGATCTGTCATATGTGCTGAGAAATATGTGCTTTATAATTAATTCTTTACACAAATAAAGGCACTATTGTTATAGAAAGAAAGAGAGATACTCTCTGAACTTACTTTCTTTTATTCCTCATATTGCTTGCATGTCTTGAATTGTGTGAAGTGTGTAGGTACAGCCAAAAGACTAATCAGCATTGAGATGCACACCTTAAGCTAAAAGTTAACTATGACAGAAACAAAAACTTGCTCCAGTCACATCAAGCACAGTCAAAGCAACTTCAACACTCTTATGTGAGACAACGAAAACTTATCTTCTCCAACGTTCAAATCCATGAAGCTCACTATATAAAGATGCTTCCATGCAACAAGAAGACGAATGAATGAACTAAAACGAAACTATCCAAAAATAAATTTGAACAGCAAGCATAGCACTCCGAGAAAAGAAAAACCTAGTGAGAAACATGAGTTGAGAGAAAAGAGAATACCCATCTTCTACAAGTTCATACAAATTCAACAATTGTTCATATCCTCTCTTTGACAGTTATTTGAATCTTATACATATTTGTATAGAAAGCCAAGAGTGGCTTAGTGATAAAAGAATACTTGGGAAGTATAATCTCAAGGGGAGATTCATACTCACAACCAGTAATGGTTTAGAATACTTGTAGCCAGTAGTGGCATAGAGAATACTTGTAGGCAGAAGTGGCAGTGAAGAATACTTGTTTTGTAATCTGTTGATTATAATGGAACCCTTTAATGGTTGTTAAAGGAGAATTGAACGTAGCTCAGGTTGAGTGAACCAGTATAAAAATAAGCTTTCATCTGTTGTCTTGTGATTACATATATTCATCTTGCCTACTGTGCTCTTTTGGAAAGACTTTCAAAACATTGCTTTGCAAAGATATATTTGTTGATTTAAACTTACATATATCGAAGAAGGCAACTTGTGAACTAATAGTGTTTACGAAAAAGTTTTCTAACCCACTATTCAACCCCCCCCTTCTAGTGTGTTCTTGTGTATTTCACAAAACCCTTATTCTAATTCTGACAAAACCTTTAAGTATTCTGTTAAGTGTTGCAAATAGAATTTCATCAACTATTACACACACAAGTAATCGCTTGATAATAAGAAGCAATGCTCAGAAGCACATTCAAAAGCAGTGTTCAGAAGCTTATTTAGAAGCTCATTTAGAAGCAATGCTCATAAGCTTATTTAAAAGCTCATTTAGAAGTAGTGTTTAGAAGCTTATTTAGAAACTCATTCAGAAGTAGTGCTCAGAAGTTTATTCAGAAGCAGTGATCAAAAGCTTATTCAAAAGCAGTGCTCAAAAGCTCATTTAGAAGCAATGTTCAGAAGCTTACTCAGAAGTAGTGCTTAGAAGCTTGTTCAGAAGCATGTTTAGAAGAAATGATCAAAAGCATGGTTAGAAGGAGTATCTTGAAGCTTATTCAGAAGGCTGATTATAAGCAAAGTTCATAAGCCATATTCAAAACTAAAGTACTGACAATTGTCACTCTACTTTTACAACTGTCCTCTCTCCTTTACAGCTCGTGACAGCTTGTGAAAGTACTCTCTGCCTTCAAGATCCAGCCTATAAATAGAAGCCTCTATTCATCTTCAAGGATAATCCAACTACGAAGAAACTACATAATGATTAATCCAAACAGATTCAAGCTTGCTTCGCCTCTTTATTCAAGAGAGATCCCTAGTTGTTCATACCACTTCAGATTTCCTTCTAAAACAGCTTTGAGAACTATATTTCCTGTTAGGAAAATCCTTAGTTGGACAAACCATTCTAAATCACTTTGTAAAGATAAAATCATCTATTGGAGACTTGGATCTAAGTTTGTGAAACCTAGATGTGTTGACTAGTGCCTTTGTATTCTGAGTTGTGAAACCCACTTGTGTTGACTAGTGCTTTTGGTATTCTCAGTAGTGAAACACAACAAGTGTGTTTGGGTGTTCTGTTGTGTGCTTAGAACTAAAAGCCAGCAATGAATTGATTGAGAATCAAGGTGACTGATTTAGTATGTGAAGCTTTATCAGCATAAGTGCTAAAGGTGTTGTACAGTCTCAATGAGACATTTATCAGAGTTAGTGGAAATCTCACTTGATAGAGTGAGAACTCGACATAGCCCAAGGTTAAGGATGAACCAGTATAAATCTTCTGTCCATTTCTCTTCTACTTATTCTCATTAAAACTGTTTGGTCTAACTGTTGAAAGATTATACTTCAAACTATTTTCAAAGAATACTAATAACAGTTCAAAAGCATTTATCCTTTCTTTTGAACTGCTTAGAAGCAAACTGCATATACATTCTAAACTTCTCATTTGATAATACACTAATCTGTTTTATTCAAAAATACATAAGTTTCATATTAAAACAATTCAACCCCCCCCCCCCCCCCCTTCTTGTACTATTTTGATCACTTCAAGGTTTGCCCTGCATAATGTATTGTAGAACAATTCCACACTCTTTGGGAAAAAATGCAAAAGGTCCTAAACGTTGTTCTCTTGATCCGTCATATCTGCCATAGTATTCACCACCACGGTTAGATTTGACAACTTTAATTTTCTTTCCAAGTTGAAGTTCAACTTCAGCCTTGAAAGCCTTAAAAACATCTAGGGATTGGGACTTCTCATGTATTAAATATAGGCAACCATATCTATAAAAGTCATCTATGAATGTAATAAAATATTATTGTCCATTCCAAGAAATCGAAGGGAATGGACCACAAATATCAGTATGTATTAGTTTTAAGACGTCCTAAGCTCTTTCGACACCTAATTTCCTTATGTTTGTCGTTTTCCCTTTATGCATTTGACATAGACATCAAAGTTTGATAAATCCAATGGATCAAGAATTTCATTCGACACAAGTCTCTGAATTCTCTGTTTAGAGATATGGCCTAAACGCTTGTGCCACAAAGTGGCTGAATTCTCAATTAATTTCTGTATTGTACCATGTGTTGTTTGTAGTATTTCATTATAGGAACTAACAACATCAAACATGTAAAGATTATCAATTAAAGAACCAGAACCAACAATATTTGAATTTTGGTAGAGACTAACTTTATTATTTCCAAATGAACAAGAAAACCAAATTTGTCCAAACTTGAAATAGAAATCAAATTCTGCCTAAAAGACAGTACAACAAATGTATCAAAAAAATCCAAATAAAATCCAATTTTTAACTTTAATTTGAAAGTTCCAATAGCCTCTACTGCAACCTTTTGTCCATGCCAAGCGGCATACTTGGGACACTCTTTCTTCATGTGTCCCAACTTCTTACAGAAGTAATAGGTAAATTCTTCAACTTTCTTTGGTTTCTTTTGCTGAGAAGACCCTTTTGTAGCATCCTTAGTATTTTTCCTCTTGTTATTCTAAGAGGTCAAAGTCAAATGAGCACTTTCAGTCATATCCCTTCGCAACCTCTCTTCCTCTTGCCCACGTTGACATATAAGCTCATTGAGGGACCATTTGTTCTTCTAAGTGTTATAACTCACTTTGAATTGCCCAACGTGTGCAAGAAGTGAGATCAAAACTAAGTGCACAAGCAGGTCTTCACCAAGCTCTAACTTTAGTGCCTTAAGTTTTGATGCATGATTAGACACTTCTATAATGTACTCTCTAACATTTCCTTTGCCCTTATACCTCATGGAGATGAGTTTAGCCAAAAGGCTGCTCGTCTCCGCCTTTTCATTTTAGGCAAAGTACTGTTCAATTTCTGCAAGAAAATTCTTTGCACTTTGACCCTCAAAAATAGAGCCCCAAAACACCTTTGGTATAGAGTGCTTCATGATCATGAGACACATTCGGTTGGACCTCTCCCATTTCTCAATTTTTTCCTCATTAGAGACTTCCAGAGTGGAAATGGGTGGTTCCTCCCATAGTGCTAGATCCAAATCCATACAACCGAGAACAATTTCTACGAATTCCTTCCAGACCTTAAAATTCGTCCCATTCAACATTAGGATAAAATTCACTTGCGTAGAAACATTCACAGCAATGGCAACTAAAATAGAGAACAAAAATTAAATTAATAACATGTTTATAAATCACCAAATATTTCATATATATAAATATTATATATATAAAACAAAACATGCAAATATTTCACACAATGGACTCATAACAAAATACCCAGCACAACATTAATTCCTAGTCTTTGGACAAAAAAATTAATTTGTAAATGGTACTCTTTACACAATGATCAAATATTAACAATCAGCTTTGTCAAGTAATAACCTTTCTTTGGACCAACTATTAGTCACATTAAAATATTATTTTATGATTGCCACATGCTTATCATCACAGGTATGTTATTATTTGGCCAAATTGTGTCTTCCTTTGGGCCAAGCACAATTCGCATAAATAATCTCATACAAACATCTATGTAATTTTAATCAAATCAATTTACACAATAGGGATTACTTTGGAAATATATTGTTTCAACCAACTCAATTAAAAATTATTAGACATACAATAAATAGGAAGAGTCCATAAAATTTTCACCCACACTGATAGCAATAATTATATAAAAATAATCATTATTAATTCGTGAACAGTGAATAAAAAATACATGAATCATTTTATACGATGCACAGTAACCGAATGAAGAGTGTGCGTGACAAATTCATGAACAATAAATAAAATTACCAATTCTAGATTTTTAATCATTGTGCACAAAATTAAAAAAAATTATAAATCACAAAGCACGAACAACATAGCCACAAAATGCACAATTGCAAAAGCAAAACAATACACACATTCCTTAAAACCAATTCGCACAATTTTTAAAGAAAAAAAAAACAAGCTTTACACGCAATAAAAAAATGTACGTATGTGCAAAAATTGAAAAGGCACAGTGAAGGCAATGATTTCTAAAAAACAATTTATTTATTTATCTATTCTTCTTTCTAACACCCACATACGCTACATGCTATGCATTGCTCAAATCTATAAGCTATGTGTCGTCGCTAACACATTGGGTGATTTAGTATCAAAAAGGGAAAATAATAATAATAATTTAGGGTTCATAAAATCAAAAGAGGATTCAGATAAAAAATTACAATCTATACTTTAATCCCAATAATCTAATAGTAATGGAGACTCTGATACCACTTGTTGGATATTTAGATTAACCAAATAAAATAATCAAATGAACAAAGAATATCACATTACATCAAATTATTAGAAAATAGGTTTTTAGGAATACCTGACTCCATAAAACAATTTTGATTGAAACGTAATGGAAACTTCATTGATCAAGAACTATTGGTTCAATGATCTTCCTCAACCAAATTGTCTTGTTCCTTATGGGACCTTCGTTTTCTCTTCAGATAGGGAGAGGAGAATAACTATTTTTGATTTGGTGTATTGGGGATCATAGTCGTGCTTTACATTTTTAACCCATTAGAGTTTTCATTATGGCATAATGGGTAAAACTGGTAATCCACTCATTAATTCCATATTATTTTCTATTGGCAGTCTAGGGGCTCTCTAAATTAGATCAGACTCTCTAAATTAGATCACTTAAATTAAGCCCCTCTAAATGTAAATAATTAATATAAATGTTATAAATTAATAGTTAGTCCATTTAATTAATTAGGAATAAATAAATTCCTAACAATATGTGAATTGAAATCCAGTGTCTTTGTTTCTTATTTCTAGTATAGATAATCGATTACCTAGATTAGAAATAAGTAACAGGGTGGTTTTGCCTTTATATAATCGATTACATCAAGATTATAATTGATTACATGAGCCTGTGACTATAATCGATTACATCAACCCTATAATTGATTACATTAGCTCAGCCTTCCAGAATCTATTAGCAAGTGAAACCTATAAATTGTTATAAACTGGGTAATCGATTACACCTTTGGGATAATTGATTACAGCCATTATAACTGACTTTTTCCATATACAGGTTTTCTTATCTTGAGAATTTTAAGCAACCTTCAAAAATCATTATTGTTACATCTCAAGATTCAAAACCTCAGAGAGGATTTCTACCCAGCTGAAAGAGATGAACCAATATTGATCCAAGTTTTCTACAAATGTATATTTCTATGGATGGATCAATTGCAATGAGTCTCTTGGTTTGATTTCTTTGTTCTTCATTGGTATACATTCACATGAGGTAATATTGTTCCTTATTCTTTTCATATTCTTTATTTGGTATTTATTGAATGGTGTTTTCAATTTCTCATAGTGAGTTTCTATGAGGTTCTCTTTTCTATCTTGTGGGTTTCAAGATGAAATAGTGGTTTTGTTTTCTTTCTTGTAGGGTTCAAGTTAGAGGATGATGATATTAATTTTCTCTGTGTGTGCAATGTGATTGTCTATCAGGAAATTATAATGAATGTTCCCAATTGTTGAGAAGATTGGATGTAGATCGGATTATGATCAAACAAGTATACATCATGTGTTAAATGTCTCTTTTCCCTACACTCTTTATCATTCAATTTTTACACTATATCTTTGTTAATTGAATTCATATTTTCATAATTGAATATATAATCTAAATTGGATAAAGTTTTGTTATTGTAGTCTTTATACTCTTAATTTGATTCCCCGTGTCCATTTATACAACTAGGGATGGCCATATGGACTCAGACCCTACGAGTAGCCACAAAAATACCCATGCACGGGTAGGGTACTTACCCGCACATTCGGGATGGGGATGGGGCAAGTATTTACTTGCAAAATCTCATGGGGATGGGTGCAGATGCGGGTACAGGTACTATAATACACACCCCTCCCCACCCCACATCTTGTATATATACATATTAATTAATATAATTATAATTTTATAATTGTAATTATTCAATTAAATTTATTTAATTATCTATATTTTAATTATTCTTTTTATATGCTAATTTTGATATTTTGTCATCTTTTAATTTTTATTTGTATTAATGGATCAAAGCAATATAGAAACTAGAGAGATAAGAATTTGCAAAATATGGAGAAATATATTCGGATGATGAAATCAAAATATTATATCTATTTGTGTTTTATTTTTAATTTTTAATATATAATTATAAACTAATTAGTTTGAATATATTATTTTTGTTAGGACTAGCCGGGTAATCAATCAAGGGGGGGTGAATTGATTTATCGTAAAGTGACAAATTCTTCTCCTAAAAAAGATTTTTCACCACCACTCTTGAGGTTTCAATAAAAGCGTTTTTAGAAAATGTTATATTGATTAAATAAATCAGAAAAACAACCTCAGCTTAAGATAGAAATGATTTAGAACAAATTATCTTAATAAAAATCAAATGCTAAATTGAAATAGATCAAGGGATAGAGAGATAGAGCTTGTTGTTTTATACTGGTTCGATCAACCACCGATCTACATCCAGTTCTCCCTTTCACCAAGGGGTTCCACTATGAATTTGATTACATACACCATGCACACACAATTCACAACAAATCCTAATTTCACAACCTAAAACAGGAACCTAGAAGATTGAATGTGAAAACACCATTCACCATCCAATTTCTAAACACAATACTATACACAAAATTAGAAATACCATCTAATTTCAACACAGCATTCAGGAACGAAATTCCCACAATGCTAATCAAACAAGATTAATGAAAACGATTAAAGAACGAAAACACCTTGATGTGCTGATATAGCAGATATGAGATCAGATCAAGAAACTCCAATATGAGCAGATTTAGCAGTCAAGAACTAATGTTGAATCATCTTAGTTCATGAAGGAACAATAGAGAGATATAGTTGTATATGCTCAGGGGTTCAATCTCAAATGGGTATAGCAATAAAAGAAATATTGAGTTTTCTGAAATTCAAGAGGTTAGAGAATGTGCAGAAGAAAGAAGAGAGTGATCAAAACAATATCAAATTTGAAAAACAAATAAAAGATTTGGATTTTGACAAATGAAGGAATGAAAAGATATTGTAACTGTTTGTTCTTGTTATTCTGCACAGAATGATATAGGTTCAAATATATGGCATGCGTCAAAAAGATTCAAAGTTAGTTAACAAAAAATGAGTCTTAGAGATCTTTAAAAATGACCGTTATACTAGATATAATCGATTACAACAAGGTGTAATCAATTATCCCGTGTATTAGAATATGATTTACACTTACTGTCAGCTGTTGTAATCAATTGCAAAAGACTTGTAATCGATTGCCATAGGATGGTAATTGATTGCAAATGAAATAGAGCAATTTCTGAATCTCATAGATTGTCTTGTAATCGATTGCAGCTCAATGGTAATCGATTGCAATGGATACAGGGCAATATCTGAACTTTGAAACTAACATTGTAATCAATTGTAATGGTTGGTAATCGATTAACCTGATACCAGAGATGCTTTCAAAACTGATTAGGCCATTTGGTAATCGATTCCTACAACTTGTAATCTATTGCAATCACTCAGAATTAGTTCCTAAGAAGTCAATCATCTAGTGATGCTAGAGATAATAGAAAACAAGGCAAATCAAAACATCAAACAAGAATGATATAGCTTAGCCTATAACAAACAATACAATGCCATCATCCATACATGTTATGGCTTAAAAAGAAAATACTAGACTAAGAACGGAAAAGACTTAAGGTATGAAGATACCAAAAATCTAAATAAAGAGGCGAGGCGTCAATCTTTAGTCTCCCCCTTTTTAGTTTTGAATACCCAAAAAAAATTGTGCTTAAGTCTTTGAAGTGTTCCTGTCTGAAAGGTTTGCTAGATATAAAACTTTGGTTAGCATAGAACAGGATAACAAAGATTGATAAACTTTCTCCCCTTTTTTGGTTTTCAAATCACCAAAAGGTTAAGAATTGAAACAAATATAAATCTTGGAAAAAATAAATGAGTTATATATATATATCAAATATAAGCATTGTTCAATAATGTAGTAAAGAAAATATGAAATGTTATGCTAAAACATTAATGAGACATCTTCAGCGTCAATCTTTAGCGCCATCAAAGTCACTAGGATGCATTGCTTCCAATTTAGCAGAAATCTCGTTGAGATTGTAGCAAAGCTCTAGGTAGTGCTCGTTTTCTCTTTTGGAGAGTTCCTCATGTTGTCTGGCAAGCTCTTGCTGTGTCTTCATTATCTGATTTAGCTTATCCAGCACCGATACCTCAAATGTAGATGCTTGAGGAGGTTGCTCAGCTTGTGCTTCTGGCGGTGTGACATGTTAATCATCTTCTTCAGCTGCTACATGACCTTCTTTGTATTCCCAACCGTCATCAATTTCCACTAAACCCATTTGCTTCAGATGCTTGGCTGAGAGTTCACCTTCAGGTCATGCAAAATCAATGACCACATCATCAATTTTGACACCAAAATGGTCAAGAATATGCGATACTAGAATAGGATAAGCAATTTTGATGTCATTTGGCTTGCTAATTTCCTGCATATGGTTAGTGATAGCGAAAATCCAGTCCACCTG
Organism: Amphicarpaea edgeworthii; assembly: GCA_014843725.1. Taxonomy (NCBI): domain Eukaryota; kingdom Viridiplantae; phylum Streptophyta; class Magnoliopsida; order Fabales; family Fabaceae; genus Amphicarpaea; species Amphicarpaea edgeworthii. The sequence continues at coordinate 7,836,800 of CM026329.1, forward strand.
GTAGTTGTTCTTCATCAAAAACAGCAGTAGAAGATCATCTTCTGAGAGAGCTCCGTGATTACTCCCCCATGGTAGGATAATCCATGAGAGCGTATAGGCTAGCATTCGGTCCTCTATCTTCATTCGTCCAACAAGAAATTTTTTACGAATGGGATTATCAGGATCACAAACCATGTCCCTATAGACTTCTGTTTTGCTATATTCTATACCTTCAATATCCTTTATAGACCTTAACGTAGGTTCTATTTCATCACTCACTCTTTCAATGCCCGCAATGGAGAACCACAGCTCCTGATTCATCTGAACATCCTTGCCGCAGACATGGGATTGAATGTACCCAGTATCCCCATTGATACTCAAGTTATAGTAGAAAACTTTAACTAGATCAGGATAGTAAGTACCTTTCAATTCAACCAAGTCAAATAACCCTTGGTAATCAAGAATGCTATGAAAAGTAAAGCCTTGTTGAACTAGCCATTCTTCTCTAAGATAGCGTGGTTTCAGAATCTCTTTCCTTGAGAAATCCCGAGTAAATCCCAGTTCTTCACTTCTGCTGCGGAACTAGTCGCAAAGTGGTGGAGGATGTTGTCGAGGAGGAGAGGAGGAGGAGCGAGCAACTAAACGTTGAGGGCGCTTGGTGGGTGCCTTCCGAGGGTTGGATGGCCCTTCCATTGCTATTTTTCCTTTCTCCTATGAGAGCTTTCTCTCAATCCGTTGTTGAATCAGAGTGGAGTTTGGGCGTACGGCGCAAGATTTCGTGCGTGGTTGATGTTGAGAGGAGGAGTCAGCCATTTGGACTTAAATGTAGAGGTAGGGCACGTTTTGGAAGTTGAGCAATTTTTCAAAGAGTGGGTCTTCTGAAAATGGAGGGAATGAACTGTTGTTATGCCTCTTAATATTCCAAACTGTAACGTGGTAATCGATTGGCACTCCCTGTAATCGATTGCTATAGAGTCAAAGAGTCTGGACTTAGTCAATCTAATACTGGTAATTGATTGGCATAGGCTGCAATCGATTAACCCGATGGTCTAAGCAAAATGAATTGTGTTGTCTGAAGCTGGTAATCGATTGATGATTTATGGTAATCGATTGGATTGTTGACAGAGAGGATCTTGAGGCTTCAGATGTCTCATGGTAATTGATTGGCTTACCTTGCAATTGATTAACCCGTGTTTTTATGCAAAAGATTATGAATGTAGAACAGAATGTAATCGATTGATGCAAATGGTAATCGATCGATGATTATGACAGATCAAAAATTATGCAGAAAAACAGAGTTATTAGTTTTAAAAGATTTTTGCACAGACACTCAACAGTTACACAGGAATATTTCACATTCATACAAGGCTAGGCTAAATGATGTATTTCCTATGGCTAGGTGAGTGAAGACTCACTTATGATGCCAAGCTCATTCCTAAGAAAATACATCCTCTCCCTAGGCAGAGGTTTGGTGAAGATGTCAGCCAGTTGGAGGTTGGTTTCTACAAATTCTATACTACAATCACCCCACTGTATATGGTCTCTAATAAAGTGGTGCCTAATCTCGATGTGTTTGGTCCAGGAATGCATGACAGGATTTTTGATAAGGTTAATGGTGCTGGTATTGTCACACATTAAAGGGATGGCTTCTAGCTTTAGCCCAAAATCTAAGAGTTGTTGTTTGAGCCAAAGAGATTGAGCACAACAAATCCCAACAGCTATGTACTCAGCCTTAGCTATAGATAAGGCTACACAAGCTTACTTCTTGCTATGCCAAGACACAAGACTGTTCCTAAAGAGATGACAAGTACCACTTGTGCTTTTCCTATCCATTTTACAGCCTACAAAGTCGAAATCAAAATAACCTATGAGTGTTAGTTGGACACCGTTGGGATACCACAAACCTACATCTATGGTTCCTCTAAGGTACTTAAGGATATGTTTTACGGCTGTGAGATGGGATTCCTTAGGGTTGGATTGGTACCTAGCACACATGCAAATGCTGAACATAATGTCAGTACGACTAAACGTAAGATAAAGAAGAGACCCTATCATACCACGATAGAGTGTTTGGTCGACACTTTTACCTCTTTCATTAGCATCCAAATAACAGTTGGTTGCCATTGAAGTTGATGCTACCTTGCAATTGTCCATCTTAAAATTCTTGAGTAGATCTTTGCAGTACTTGCTTTGGTGGAGAAAGATCCCTTGAGTCATATCTTTGACTTCAAGTCCAAGAAAGTATTTCAATTCACCCATCATTGACATTTCAAATTCTCCCTGCATACCTTCTACAAATTTCTTGCAAAGCATCTTATTAGTGGATCCAAATATAATGTCATCAACATAAATTTGTACTAAGAGTATATCAGATTTGGTATGCTTTATGAAGAGAGTTTTATCTACTTGACCTCTTATAAAATCATCTTCAATTAAGAAGTTACTTTGCCTTTCATACCATTGTCTTGGGGCTTGTTTGAGGCCGTAAAGTGCTTTCTTGAGATGGTAAACGTGATTTGGATAGGTGGGATCAATGAAGCCAGGAGCTTGTGACACATACACTTCTTCTTCAATATATCCATTCAGAAAAGCGCTCTTCACATCCATTTGAAATAGTTTGAATTCCTTATGGCATGCAAAGGCAAGAAGGAGACGGACAGCTTCTAATCTTGCAACTGGAGTGTATGTCTCGTCAAAGTCAATTCCCTCTTGCTAATTTAGCCTTTTGCTACAAGTCTAGCTTTGTTCCGAGTGATGATTCCTGAAGCGTCACTTTTGTTACGGAACACCCACTTTGTACCTATTATATTCATCTTTGAAGAATGAGGTACAAGCTCCCAAACTTGATTCCATTTGAATTGATTTAGCTCTTCATGCATTGCCATCATCCAGAATTCATCAAGGACGGCTTCCTCAATGTTCTTGGGCTCTATTTGCGAAACGAAGGCTGCTGCATTGCAAATTTGGTTCATAGAGGATCTGGTTGTGACTCCCTTCTGAATGTCTCTTAAAATATTGTCAATAGAGAGATCTTTTGGTTGCTTCCACTCTTTTGGTAGACCATGAATGGTTGGAGAGGCAGCTGATACACTTGAATCTTTAGTGGAGGTAAATGGAGATAGCCCTTGTGCTTGAGGTTCAGTCAAGTCACTGTAAATGGGTCCTGCATAATCATCAAGAGACACATCTTCCTCCAACTTGGAGTCAGACTCATCAAATGCAATGTGTACAGATTCTTCAACAACTAAAGTTCTTTTATTAGAAACACAATAGGCTTTATTGGACAGAGAATAACCTAAGAATATAGCCTCATCAGCCTTTGGATCAAACTTGCCAAGTGATTCTTTGCCATTGTTTAAAACAAAACACTTACAGCCAAAAACTCGCAAGTGATTGATATTGGGTTTTCTTTCATTGAAAAGTTCATAAGGGGTCTTTATCAAGATAGGTCTTATTAAAACACGATTCAAAATATAGCAAGCAGTTGACACGACATCAGCCCAAAAGTACTTTGGAAGACAGGCTTCGTTTAAAACAGTTCTAGCCAATTCTTCTAAAGATCAATTTTTCTGTTCAACAACACCATTTTGTTGTGGTGTTCTTGGAGCAGAAAAGTTGTGCTTAATACCATGATTTTCACAATATTCAGAAAATATTTCATTTTGAAACTCTTCCCCATGGTCACTTCTTAATGAAATAATTGAAAGATTCTTCTCTCTTTGAATCTGTTTGGCAAATTTAATAAAAGACTTTACAACTTCATTCTTATGCTTTAGAAAGTAGGTCCAAGTAAATCTAGAGAAATCATCAACTATAACCAAAGCATAGAGGTTTCCTCCAATACTCATTGTCCTTGAAGGACCAAAAAGATCTAAATGTAAGAGCTCAAGAGGTTTAACAGTTGAAACAATGTTTTTAGCTTTGAAAGAATTTTTAGTTTGTTTCCCTCTTTGGCAAGCTTTACATAAGCTCTCTTGTGAATATTTTTGCTTAGGGAGACCAATCACTAGGTCCCTTGAAATGAGCTTGTTGAGATGGTTCATATGTATATGTGTCATTCTCTTGTGTCATAGCCATGAGGTATCAACTTTACTCATGAGGCAGTTTTCAAAAGGAATATAATTTTCAAAGTCAAGCACATATACATTCTGAATTCTCTTTCCAACAAGTTTAACATTGCCTTGCTTATCACTAATAAAGTACTTTGAATGATCAAAAGATACTCCATACCCTTTGTCACAAAGTTGACTAATGCTAAGAAGGTTATGCTTCAACCCATCAACAAACAAGACCTTTTCAACTCAAACACTGCATATTCACATCTTAGTATTCATATACAACACCCCACAAAATGTAAATCATGCATTTAAAGTAAGCATTCACATAAGAAATGACTATTAAACATTTGCACATCAAAATATAAGTTCTAAACACTTTCTAGGAAAAAGTCAAAGTTGACCAGAGTTGACCTAGGTCAATGGATGGTCAACGTTGGACCAAACGGTCGATGGTCAACAATCAACACTAGACCAAACAGTCAACGGTCAACACCAAACCAAACAGTCAACACCAGACCAGACACTGTTTGTCCCGAGCAGACGTCGTCTGTCTTGAGACTGATATTCTATAGAATACCGAAAATGACTTTTCTGCATAATCTAAGGCCTCCCAAAGGGTTTCTCACACTATAATCAATCTCCAAAACAGCTCAAGAACATTATCTAACACTTATAAGGCTCTCATATGGTAAAGACAATTCATTACGATCACAAATTCATACAACTTCATCAAGGAAACTCTCAAACATTCCCAAATCACCAAGAACACAAGAAAGGAATAACTCACTATAACATTGTAGTCACTCAATGGTAGAATCTAAGCATTCCAGAACCTTCATAGTTCATCCAAAATAGAGGAAACATACAAATATAACAACTTTGAGGTTTTAGACAACCCTTCTACCCATGGCCAATGTCATTCCAATCAATAAGAATAGACCCACTCCCTCTTACCTCAAGAGTAAAAAATGCAGCAAGGGAAGGAGATGACGCAACGATCCTCTTCCAAACCTCACAATGCAACAACCGTTCTTGCTAGAGGTTTTTCACCACCGTCACGTTTCAGCCAAGAGAAGAAAAGAAAGAAGAGAAGTGTTTTTAGGTTTTGAAGGAGACATTAACAGCTTTATGTACACCTTTGGGCTATGAGCATAAGGCCCAATAAAAGAGTATTTTAAAGAAAAATGGATTTTGCGTTACCCATCTTAGCCCATTACTTAGCTATTATTAATGCTAGTTCTCTTTTATCATTTTTAATTGGAAAACCCAATTTTTAGTAACTATAACTATATTTCCAAATTACCACTTATCTAGTTGGTTACAAATATGTTCACAATAATTATTTATAATGACATATAGAAAAATTAAATAAAATAAAATAAAATAAATGGCGGGGTGTTACATCAGACATCGTCTAGCTTGACAGACATAGTCTGGTCTAGCTTTAGACATAGTCTAGCTTGACATACATAGTCTAGTCTAGCTTTAGACATCATCTAGCCTGACTATGCATTGTCTGGTCCTAGTTCCATACATGGTCTGGTTTAGTACTTATGCATAGTCTGGTCATAAACTTTACACAGTCTATCCACAGACTATTGCATGGTCTGTTCCAAGGCTTATTTTAGTCTGATTAAAAGCATTTTGGGTGCTTGATGATTTGTTAATAGTTATCAAAGTGTTAAAGTGTAAGTGAGAGTTGGAGAGATTATACCATTGTTTGTTATCACTTTGATTTCTTGAAATCACTTAGTCTCAAATCATTAGTTGATCAAATATTATCACATTTGTTATCATCAAAACTCATCAATGGATTAGGGGTTAGATATCATCCAATGTCTTGGTTCTAACATTTTTTGGTAATGAAGTAAACTTTTACACTTCAACCAAAACACTCACAGAAGTGAGAGTGCATGACTAAAATATCTAATTATTTTGTTTATAGATAATCTCGTGGTCGGAGTCATGGTCATGAAATTGGTTTTAAGAATACTTTTTTCCACCAGAAGTGAAAAACTAATGTGTGCCCACCAAAAGTGAAAAAGTCATGTGAAAATTTAATTACCTAATTGGTAATTTGAGTGTCAAGAAATAAATTTTCTCATAATATATACTTGAGTTTATAACAAATAAAATGTTTTATGTTTGTTTTTGGTAAAATGTGAAAAGTCAATGCTATTATTATTTATGGTACTATAAATATAATTGAGGGCTCTAGAAGAGCTAATATATTGTTACATGGAAGAACAAAGTTGTACACTACAAATGCATTTTGCTCAAGTTAAGTATAATGAAAATACATGTTATCATAAACTTGAAGTTTATGAATCAAAATAAATGTGTTGTTTAACAAAATGACATTTTATGATTTGTGCTATGTAAATATTAGTAGAATGACAAAGCATAATGTCGTAAACCAGAAGTTTACAAATCAAAATAAATTGATTGTTTGGTATGACCGGATGAGCCATCTCGCATTTATTATAATGTGAAAAGTAATTAAAAATACATGTGAACACTCATTGAAGAGCCAAAAGTCCTCTAGTTCAATGATTTCTCATGTACTACTTGTCCCCAAGAAAGTTAGAAATTGAGGATAAATTCCTTCTATTTTTAGAACAGACATATAGTAATATTTGTGAACAATAACCAATCATATGGATCATTTAAGTACCTTATGGTTTAAATTGATACATCAATCACATGATCACATGTCAGTTTGTTCTCAACTTGCAACCAGAAGTAGCAAGATTGTTAACTCAGTTTATTTAACTAAGATCATATTTTCTCAATTAACCAATTAAGAAAATTCATCTTGATAATGTTGGTGAGTTTACATCTCATGTTGTTAATGGGTACTGTATGACTATTGGATTTTATGTTGAACATCCTGTAGAATATGTTCATATTGATACACAAAATAAACTCGTTGACACTTATTAAATATTTAAAAGTGATTACAAGACCATTACTCATGAGATTAAAACTTACAATGTCTTATTGGGGATATGTAACATACAATGTTGCAATATTTATTCGGATCTCTCCAATAAGTTAATTAATTAATTCTTCCCTCTTGAAATTGCTTTTAATTCGAAAGCTTATATTTCAATCTAATATTTTTTAAATGTGTTGTATATGTCCAAATATGAGACCCATTGTTCAATCACAACACACTCAGATGACTTCTCGAAAGAAGTTGGAAATATATGTTGGGTATGAATCTCCATATGTAATATGTTGAAATCATCAACAATAGATTTATTTATGACTCAATTCGTTGATTGCTATTTTGAATTTGTTTTTCCAACATGAGGAGGAGAAAGTAAGTAGTTGGAAAAAGGAGATTAATTGTAATGAATTATCATTATCTTGATCCTCGTACTAAACAAATTGAACCGGATGTTCAAAAGATAATTCGTTTACAAAGTTTAGTTAAAGAGTAACTAAATCATATGTATCAACTACTAATGCTTCTGTTGAAAATCAGAATTAATATTCTGATTTTATTCATAATTATAGTTTATAGGCAACAATATCTCATTTAGAGGAAACAATATATTGTGTAATAAATGCAAATAAGCCTATATAAACTATGCTCCGTGGTGTATTCAGACACACGGTTTACTGCCTATTTTTCTATAATGTTGTCTGTTCTAGTTATTTAACATGGTATCTAGAGCCAGGTTGGGTAGTACCTAAAACCGTTTTTTTCTGGAGGACCCACTGTCCTCCGACGCAATTTTGTTGGATTTTCGTATTGCTTTGTAACCCTGCTGCTGCTGTCTCTATTTTTGTCTGAAACCCTTCGCCGACCGCCGCCGACCGCCGTGCCGGAAAATTTCCCGGCAACATACTCCGGCGAATTTCACTGCCATCAGAATCGCGCCGGCCCCCGCTGTCCTCCGCCGTTGACGGAATCTCCACCAGCACTCCGACGCGCCCACACGCGCGTCATCTGTACGTGCCAAACACCATTTTCTGGTGTGCGTCTCCGTCGCGTGACGGCGCGTGGAGATCCCTTCCCGGCGGCGACTTGAACGCCGGCGTCGTCTCTCCTGTGCGAACCTACCCCTCCCTGTGCCATCTTCATCTGACGAGATTTGCTTCCCTCTCTCTCTAGGGTTTCGTTTTTTTTTTCACTGTTCCCTTGCTCCCTTGCATCATGTCTGCTGAAACTGAAATGCCTAGGCCAGAACCCCCTCTACTTTCGAACTTTACCCCTGCTACGGAGAAGTTGGATGGTTCAAACTACTCCACATGGGCTTCCGACATTCTCCTTTGGATTAGTGGTCAGGGATACAAAGATCACCTTACAACCACTATTGATTCTGTGGTGGCTGCTGATCGTCCTAAGTGGGAGAAAATTGATGCGCAGTTGTGTAGCGTCATCAAGTCTACTCTTCATCCTTCTATCAAACCGATTTTTCGACCACATGCCACGTGCGAATCGGTTTGGTCAGAAGCTCGAGCCCTTTACACTAATGATGCTCAACGCCTCTATGGAGTTTGCCAAGAACTAATGACCCTCGTTGCTCCTCGCAAATTTGATGGCCCAATGTCTGCCTACCTTGGAAGAGTTCATGCTGCCCTCCATGATTTCAATGAACTTTTTCCTCCTGCTGCCACCAAACCTGAAGAAGCTAAGAAGGAACTTGCAAACCGCAGTACCTTCTTTATGTCCTTTGCCCTTTATGGCTTGCCTCCGGAGTATTCTGCCACTCGTGACCAGATTTTGGGGTCCCCTATAGTGCCCACTATGACTAGTGCTTCTTCTGCCCTTCTTCGAGTCCCACCTAAGCAGACCAATGTCTCATCTTCTGCTTCAGTGGGTGACTCTTCTGCCTTTGCCTCCCGCAGTAGCCGTCCTCGGCATGGAAATTCCAAATCAAAGAATAAGTATACGTGCACTCATTGTCATAAGGATGGTCACACTGTTGATCGTTGCTGGCAAATAATTGGTAGGCCCCCTCATGCTGCTAATGTGACCAATTCCTCATCAGCCACCACTTCTTCAACCACTGATCAGCCCCGACCCACCCCTGCGATGTATGAGGATTTTCTCCAATGGTTTGGAAGTCGTCAGAACTCGGGTACCACTGCTTCGGTAGCACAATCTGGTAATTCTTTTGCTTGTCTCTCACAGTCTCCTTCTATGGGCCCTTGGGTGCTTGACTCTGGTGCCTCCGATCACATCTCTGGTAATCGCTCTCTTTTCTCTTCTATTTCTACCTCTGGTTTTCTACCTATTATTACCTCTGCCAATGGTTCCCAAACACAATCACAAGGAATTGGCACCACCCATCCCCTACCCACTTTAACTGTCAAGTCTGTTTTATTTGTACCCGATTGTCCCTTTAACCTTCAGTCTGTTCACCGTTTGACCCAATCACATGATTGTTTGATCACATTCACTAAGGATACTGTTATCTTGCAGGACCGGAGTACGGGAAAGATGATTGGCACTGGATGTGAGTCTCATGGTCTGTACTACCTCTCTACCCCATCACCAGCATGTTCTGCCGCATCCTCTCCCCTTACCATCCATGCTCAGTTGGGTCATCCCAGCCTTCCGATCCTTCAAAAGTTGGTCCCTAGTTTGTCCAAATTGTCTGTTTTAAATTGTGAGTCGTGTCAGTTAGGAAAACACACGCGTCAATTTTTTCCTGACCGTATGAATAAACGGGCTGCGTCCCCCTTTGCTTTAATCCATTCTGATGTTTGGGGTCCGTCTCGGGTCCTTACCTCTTCTGGTTTTAAATATTTTGTTACATTCATTGATGATTTTAGTCGTTGCACATGGTTATTCTTAATGAAAAATAGATCTGAATTATTTTCCCTATTTGAAAAATTCTATACTGAAATTCAAACTCAATTCGGTGTTCCTATTCGAACCCTTCGTAGTGACAATGCCCGTGAATACTTATCCAACCCATTCCAACAGTTTATGGCATCGAAAGGTATCCTTCACCAAACTTCTTGTGCTCATACGCCTCAGCAAAATGGGGTTGCCGAACGTAAAAATCGGCACCTTGTTGAAACCACTAGGACCCTTCTCCTTCATGGCAATGTCCCTTCTCACTTTTGGGGCGATGCTGTTCTTACAGCTTGTTATCTTATCAATCGTATGCCATCCTCTGTTCTTGAAGGCCAAACCCCTTACTCAGTTTTGTTTCCCCATACACCACTTCATCCCGTGTCTCCCCGTGTCTTTGGTTCCACATGTTTTGTTCATAACCTTTCGCCGGGGCTTGACAAATTATCAGCTCGGTCTATCAAGTGTGTTTTCCTTGGCTACCATCGATCCCAGAAAGGGTATAGATGTTTTTCCCCTACCCTTAAACGTTATTTCATCTCTGCTGATGTGTCTTTCTTTGAGTCTGTGCCCTACTTTGAGTCTGCTTCCGCTCCTTTTGACTCTTATCATTCTCTCCCACTGGAAAGTCCTTCTCTTGCTCCTCTTCCCATTGTCTTAGAAGAACTATCACCGGTACATTCTCTCCAACCACAACCTATTCAGACATATCATAGACGACCACGGCCCCCAGTCGCTCAAGTGCCTATCCCTATAGTTGAGGCTACAGTTGAGGATGCGACCATGATCGACCCACCTCTAGCTCCAATCTCTTTCCCGGATCCAGGTCCTTCGTCTGACCCTGGCCTACCCATTGCTCTTAGAAAAGGTACACGTACAACCCGTAACCCATCCCCTCACTATGTTACGTTGAGTTATCACCGTCTTTCTCCCTTACTTTATACTTGTCTTTCGTCTTTGTCTTCTGTGTCTATTCCTAACTCTCCAGGTGAAGCTTTATCCCACCCAGAATGGAGACAGGCAATGATTGACGAGATGTGTGCCCTACAAAGCAGTGGTACTTGGGATTTGGTGCCTCTTCCTCTTGGGAAGTCCGTCGTCGGGTGTCGGTGGCTGTACTCCCTTAAAGTTGGACCCACTGGCAAGATTGATCGATTCAAAGCCCGATTAGTGGCAAAGGGCTACACTCAGGTGTTTGGCCAGGATTATACTGACACATTCTCCCCTGTGGCAAAAATGACATCTGTCCGGCTATTACTTTCTGCTGCAGCCATTCGCCACTGGCCCCTTTTCCAACTTGATATAAAAAATGCTTTTCTACATGGAGATCTTGAGGAAGAAGTCTACATGGAGCAACCACCTTGCTTTGTTGCTCAGGGGGAATCATCTACCATGGTTTGTCGACTTCGGAGATCCCTTTATGGACTCAAACAGTCTCCGAGAGCATGGTTTGGCAGATTTCGTACTGTTGTACAACAGTTTGGCTTGATTCGCAGTGAAGCTGACCATTCGGTCTTTTATCGCCATTCACCACAGGGATGTATCTACCTCGTTGTGTATGTGGATGACATTGTTATCACTGGAGGTGATGAGCATGGCATAGCCCAACTAAAGCAATACCTCTCTCGCCAATTCCAAACTAAGGACCTTGGAAAACTTCGATATTTCTTAGGTATTGAAGTGGCCCAATCCAAGGATGGTGTGGTGATCTCTCAAAGGAAGTATGCTCTTGACATCCTTGAGGAAATTGGCCTAATGAATGCTAAGCCAATGGACACTCCTATGGACCCCAGTGTCAAACTGCTACCTAACCAGGGGGTTCCTTTTGCAGACCCAGGAAGATATCGAAGGTTAGTTGGGAAACTAAATTACCTTACTGTCACTCGTCCTGACATTGCTTTCGCTGTTAGTGTGGTGAGTCAGTTCTTGAATTCTCCGTGTCAAGATCATTGGGAGGCAGTTATGCGGATTTTCAAATACATCAAAGGTGCTCCTGGAAGAGGACTTGTCTATAATGACAAAGGACATGTCCAAATTGTTGGATATTCAGATGCAGATTGGGCTGGTTCTCCTAGTGACAGACGATCTACTTCAGGATATTGTATAATGATTGGTGGAAATCTTATATCCTGGAAGAGCAAGAAGCAAAGTGTAGTAGCAAGGTCTAGTGCTGAAGCAGAATATAGAGCTATGGCTGCAGCAACTTGTGAACTTGTCTGGTTAAAGCAACTTATTAAAGAGCTCAAGTTTGAAGAGGATGCCAAAATGACTCTGATTTGTGATAATCAGGCAGCTCTACATATTGCATCTAACCCAGTGTTTCATGAAAGGACCAAACACATTGAAGTGGACTGTCATTTTGTTAGAGAGAAGATTGAATCAGGAGATATCATCACTAGATTTGTTAACTCTAGTGATCAGCTAGCAGATGTGTTCACCAAAGCTTTGAGGGGTCCACGGGTTAACTATATATGTAACAAGCTTGGTGCATATGATTTATATGCTCCAGCTTGAGGGGGAATGTTGAAAATCAGAATTAATATTCTGATTTTATTCATAATTATAGTTTATAGGCAACAATATCTCATTTAGAGGAAACAATATATTGTGTAATAAATGCAAATAAGCCTATATAAACTATGCTCCGTGGTGTATTCAGACACACGGTTTACTGCCTATTTTTCTATAATGTTGTCTATTCTAGTTATTTAACAGCTTCAATAAAATAAAATAAAATTGATGTCCCTGTTGGACAAATAATGCAAAATGAGTCTTAAGCACACATGAAGTGTGATAGATTTGTTGGTCCAAAGATAAAAATCCTCAATTACAAGAAGGAGCTAAGAAGTAAGATGGTCAAATTGAAGTTATGAGAATGTTAAAAGATTCCTCTGACATAATTATATATTTAGTTCTAGAAGATCTTAGGTACCTAAATTTAGTAAAATAAAGAAATTTCATATTATGTCATGAATAGAATAAGATGAAACTAAAATAAAGTCAACATTGACAATGTGTTAACACATAATGTAGCGCTAAATGTTATAAATAAAAGTGAGGATCAAGAGTCTAAGTCTATAGAGGATTGTAGACAAATAAATGATTGGCCAAAAATAGAAAGACTCAATTGAGACAAAATTATACTCGTTTCTCAAGTGAATGATTATTAGACTTGTAATTTATACACCTGAAGATGTAAAACCTGGTTAGGTTTTTGGACATGTAGTCCATATACCTAAAGACATAAAACTAGTAAGGTTTTTGGACCTATAGTCCATATACTCAAAGATGTAAAACCAATTAAGGTTTTTGGACCTATTAAGGTTTTTGGACTTGTAGTCTATATACTCGGAGATGTAAAATCAATTAAGTTTTGAACCTGTAGTTCATATACTTAAAGATGCAAAAACTACTCAGTTTTTGGACTCCTAGGTTATACATTTGAAGATGGAATACCAATTATGATACAAATGGGGTTTTATGTAAAAACAAAATAAGAATGATGAAATTGTGAGATACAAAGCACGACCAATTGCTCAAGGATTTTCACAAAGACCCATTATTAATTGACCTGTAGTGAATTCAATATTTAACTAGTATGATTAAACATGAAGGACTCGATTTACATATAATGAATGTTGTTAGAGCCAATTTATATGACTCTATGAAAATTTACATTTATATGAAAACTCCTTGAAAGATTTAATTTGCCCAACAAAGCAAGTTCTAGAGAAGATTACTCAATCAAATCGAATAAGTCATTTCGTCAACTAGAGTAATCAAGACACATGTAATTTAATTGTCTTAGGGGGAATTCACTAAAAGAATGGTATAAAAGGATCCCACTTGTCCATAAAATGAATTTATCATAATTGTTGTTTATGTAGATAACATAAATATTATTGGAACTTCAGAAGAGTTTCCAAAAGCCATAGATTGCTTAAAGAAAGTTTATGCTAGAATATTTAAAGATTAGAATTTTTGTGCATCAAGAAGCCTACATAATGAAGGTACTTAAAAGGTTTTATCTCGACAAACCATCCTATATAGTGTTCAACGAGTTCGTCCATTGTGAAAATCTAATAGATTTCTTTACAAAGTCATTGCCAAGGAAGAATTTTAAGCAATTGCTTCACAAGATTGGACTTCGTTGACTTAAAGATGATTGTCAACAAGAGGAGGAGGAGAAATGAATACGTTCTGTACTCTTTTAACCTTTGTCATGGTTTTATCCCATTGGATTTTCCTGACAAGGCTTTTAACGAGGCAAGTGACAACATATTGAAGGATGTGTACTCTTTTTCCTTCATTAGGTTTTTATCCCAGGGTTTTCCTAGTAAGGTTTTAACGAGGCACATGCTCAAATAATGGACATCCAAGGAGGAGTGTTATGAATAATATCTTTATGGTTGTCCATATCTATTAGAATATTCTGTTGTAATTTTATCTTGTTATTTTCTATTACATTTTCTGTTACACTTTGTACTTAGGTCACACTTAAGGAATAATAGACTTCTCACTTTACTCTGATTACTTGGATTCTTTTCCTTCTATACTCTCTCACTCCCACTTTATATTTCACATAAATTAAATTTTAAAGATAAGAAAAAATAAAATATCAAAATTTGATCCCAAAGTTTGTTATGCTAATGGAGTTATCTTATCAAAATTAAACAAACAATGTCCGACATAATTCGATAGAATAAAAAATCAATTTAATCAAGAGTGGTGCTATTTAACATGAAGAATTCTCTATATGAATGGCACGAACCAAATTGATAAAATACATTATAATTTCTCTCAATTCTCTCAATCGGTTTACAAAGATTTTACATTATTGGAAATATTTTTGAGAGACTTTACATCTTCTTTGAGCATTTGTAGAAGACAGATGACCTCGTAGTATGAATAATGCATCATATAGCGGGTATCAAATTTTGAAAAAATCGCCTCATTGTCCATATGCAAAAAAAAAAAAAAGAACAAAAATACTAATTAATTATAGAATAAGAAAAAACAAATTTATAGGAAAAATACAAATCAAAACAAAAAATAAAGCAAGAAAGTTATTTAAGAAAAAATGAAAAACCAATTGAAAGAAATGATGAATGAAGAACAATTATGATGGAAAAAAAAATTAAAAAAGGAGAAAAATTGAAGTGCGTCGTATAAAAGAAAGAAATTAGCACAAAGTGAATGAAAATATCTAACAGTGTGAAGTGAAATTGTCACCCACTTACATATTTATATATAGAAAATATTAGTTAGTTTGAATTTTCAAATTATATTTAAGATTTAACAAATTAATTTGTTAATATTATATTGTATTTAAAACATGAAATAGTAATATCAAATAATTTTAATAAGAATATTAGTTTGAATATTTAAATTATTTTCAAAATTTAACAGATTAATTTATTATTTAGCATATAAAAAATGTAACATGAGTATGGTGATGCCACATGGCATCTAGCAATGCAGCAAAATCCTCTTTTATAATATATAATAGATAATAGATAGACACTTATCTATTTTTGTCTTGTGTTTCTTTAATTTATGGTCCACTACAATGGACAAGAGCAAAAACAAGGAGACCATCCATAGTAAGAACATTGGACAAAATTCCGTTAAAGATGGTCTAACGACAGGTAATAAAATAAAAAATTTCAAACAAAAAAGTATGAAAATGAAAAAAACACTTAAATAATAATCTGAAAAAATGTACATTATTTTAATCTCTAATTTGTTAAATATGTTAGCTCTTAATTGATTCTATTTGATTAAATCTTTATTCTCTAATTTGTTTCAATTTCTATTATTTAGGTAGTTTTACTTGGTCAATTATTTTTCCCCATCCTTGGATAAGATTTTATTGTTTCAACATTATTTTATAGTTGCATTTTTGTGGGTGCATATGTGGGTAAGTTGGCTTGTATTGACTATATATATTTATGCCCTATTGATAATAAAGAGTAACATAAGAGTTATATACTCATGTATAGAAAAACATGTTATTCCGCGGGAATTTGTTTTTCATATAGTTTCAAGAAATACCAAAGGATGTTCATGTAATTCATTTTTTTATATATGGGAAAAATAAATGAACAATGATGTATTTAAAAATTGATTATAAATATTAATTTTACTATATAAAAATTTATAAAAAAAAATATTATCATTATAGCAATGAGTTAAGAAAAAAATTTTCATCCTAACTAATAATTTATATGTTAATATGATTTCAAGTAAATTGTTCTTTCCCGTGAGTTGAATGTAAATTTCCTATATTTTTGTTAAAAAAATATTATTCTTTGTGAATTTTATTTTCATATAATTGCAAAAAATAACAAAGGATGTTTATGTAATTTATTTATTTTTTGATGTCATATGAAATAAAAATGATCAATAATTAACTTAAAAATTGATTATAAACATTAATTTTAGGCTAAATGCTACTTTTGGTTCTTTATGTTTTAGTTTTTGTTCAATTTGATCCTTTATGTTTTAGAAGCCTCAATTTTGTCCTCTACGTTTCTAAAATGAGTCAAAATGGTCCTTTTGAAACAATGTATGTTTTCAATTTTGTGACGCGATTTTAAGTAATTTTTTGAGGAATTTGAGATGTAAAAGTTATTTTATTAGAGTTTTTTTTATCCAAAGGCTCAAACCACCCAAACCTCAAGAGAAGGACCAAGGGGATCCCAAAATGGCACCCCTCAGGCTCTCTATCACATGATAAGAGCAGTTGTAATTCAATTGATAGATGAAAAAAAAAAGTACAAAGAGACATGGGGGGACCAAACCTAACCCATCAAGATAAAGCAACTAGAAACACTAGCAATCAGAATACAACCAAATCTAAAGCCTAAGAGTTACAAAAAACTGCCATGCAAAAGAGGAAAAGAAGCCATTATATACCAAGCAGCAAGTTGTTGAATAGAAAAATTCAAACCAACAATTACATAGAACTACAATAACAAGAGACTAGCTAAATCTAACACAAAAAGCTATTGCATTCCCGCAACCAATTGTAAAGCTAAAGCATCAATTAAAACCGCTACAAAAACCAGCAGAGCAATAACTAAAGCCAGCAGCCCCAAAAGTGCTAACTGCCACAAGATGTAGCTGCATAAACCGAACAAATCTCTAGCAATTCAAACCCTTCAAAAATTATACAATTGCAAAAAATTGTTGCATTCCACAATATTGTGGATGAGTTGTATTTCTAAAATCATACCTATTTTCCTACTCCAACTTTTGGTCATTCTTCTACATTTTATGCTTTTTCTTTCTAGATTTCGAAACTACCTCTTAAAAGCCTTGCTCCAACTCCAATGCTCTATGAGACATAACTGGAGTGTCAATACCAAATCTATCTTGCATATTCTCCCAGCATTCTGAAAACCACTACATATCAATAGCTGACTGATCAAGAAGCTCTCGTTGGATTGCCTCAGTATTATGAGGTGTCCTAAGTGATTGCGATTGTTCAACAATTGGACATCAAAAATGCCTTCCTGCATGGTGAGTTGCAAGAAAAAGTGTACATGGATTAACCACCCGATTTTACTATTTCTATTGGCTCACACCTTGTTTGTAAGCTTTGTCGCTCCCTTTATGGTTTGAAGCAATCCCCTCGTGCCAGGTTTGGTCGTTTCTGCTCAGCTCTGCTTAAGTTTGGTATGATTCATTGTGAAGATGACCACTTAGTATTTTCCCTCCATTCTCTGTTTGGCTTGTGTATCTATCTCATTGTGTATGTTGATGACATCGTCATCACTAGTGATGACTCGGTTGGAATTCTCCACCTCAAGTCTCACCTCCACACTCAGTTTTAGACTAAAGATTTGGGTCCACTCAAGTACTTCCTGGGCATTGAAGTTTCCCAATCCTCATCTAGTCTTGCCTTTTCCCAATGAAAATACACCTTAAAAATTCTAACGGAAATTGGAAGGCTTGATTATCGTCCAAGTGACACTCTTATGGATCTTAATGTTAAGCTTATTCTAGGTCAAGGGTGCCTTTGAAAGACCTGAGAAGGTGCGACGACTTGTAGGCATGCTTAATTACCTCACTCTCACTAGACTAGACATTACGTTTGTTATTAATGTGGCTGAGACAATTCTTGAAAGAACCTTGTGAGGGTCAGTAGGATGTCGTCAAACGTGTCCTTCGATATATCAAGAATGCACCAGGTCGTGGACTATTGTATGAAGATAAAGGCAATACCAACATCATTTCTTACTCTGATGCTGATTGGGCAGGATCACCATCAGATAGGAAATCCACCTTTGGATATTGTGTTCTTATTTTAGGGAATATGATTTCATGGAAAAGCAAGAAGCAAAAGATAGTTGTCAGATCAAGTGTTGAAGCTGAATATCGTGCAATGGTAGTAGTTGCTTGTGAGATTACATGGCTTAGGGAACTTCTCCAATAGTTAAAATTTAGGGACACTATAGCCACTAAACTAATCTGTGATAATGAAATTGCCCTTCACATAGCATCAATCCGATGTTCCATGAACAAACCAAACATATAAAGATAGATTGTCACTTCGTGAGAGAGAAGGTACTCTCAAGAGCAATTACCATTGATTTTGTCAATTCTAAAGATCAACTTGTAGACATGTTCACTAAGTCTCTCACAGGTTACAAGGTTAACTACATTTGTAACAAGCTTGGCTCATATGACATATATGCTCCAGCTTGAGGGGGGGTGTTAGAATATATATTATCTTGGTAGTTCTTATTTATCTTTATCTCTTTATCTCCTAATAACCAATAATTGATTGATTATGTAATCAATTACTAATTCTCTTATTTAAGATTTCTTCAATATAAATAGAGATGTGGTGTGGTTTTCTCCCACACACATTCAGTAAATACATTATTCTTATAGTGTCTAAGCTGCCCCCACAGTTTTGGAGCTGCATCTAGGGCTCTCAAAGTTGCATTCCTGACTTTGGTTGAGCTCAGCTTCCTGACTTGGATGCTGCTCACCAAGGTCAGTCTTAGAGTTGTTGTTAGTTTTTTTAGCCCTTGACTGATCAGTATTCTCAACAGAGGTTTTGTTAGCTTCTTCAAGTCCTTCAGTGTCTCTACCATCAATAAAGCCTTTGAGAGGATTAGGTGAGTCAGGAACTTTTTCTTCAAAACTACAAAGGTCTTTGCTCGGTTCAAGATCTGAGGTAGGAGCCTTATTCCCAACCTCAGGAATAACCCTTTTCTTGATTACATATTTGCTTGTGACTTCTTCCTTTTGTGTCTTACTGTCCTGTGTGTGTCTACAATTGGCCAAACAGTGACCAACAATTTTGTAATTAAAGCAAAATTCAAGCAATTTTTTTAAGGCTAGTTCTACAAAGAAGGGAAAGCCATCCCTCTCCACTAAGATTTGGTCTACAAGGGGCTGCTTCAAGTCCAAGATAATAAGAACACGGGCATAGTGACCAAAGGATTTGGCTGCGGTGGCTGCGTCAATTGAAATGGGCTCTCCAACCCCTCTAGCAATGGAAAGAATAATCAAAGGCCGCCAATATTCAAGGGGCAAACCATGAATTCGCACCTAGCATTGAGCATTGGTTTGTTTAGCAAGTTGCGGGTTGAAATCAGGGGACCAGGGGAATAGCCGCAGCACCACTTGGGCAGAGATTCCATGAACCAGCCAAAATCCAATGCATATCATCAAAATTAAAGAAGCAAAATACAAAGTAAACCTTACCAATGGATACCATTTTCCAGCTAGAGGTTTGCCAAAGCTGTGAGAGCTTTTATTGAACATCTAGTATGCATAGAGGAACAACCCCTTTGGGTAGCACGATTCTGCCATGGATGTTGTTCTTGCAGCTTTCCACACCCACAGTGTATTCCACTTCAGGGATCTTAACAGCCACCGCGTCGCCCTTGATGCATGGTGTCGGTAGCTAATTCAAGGAGAAGGAGCAAACATTCCTCACAACGTTGGAAAAGGTTTTTTGTGAGGCATCGCTTGGAGGAACATGCGTTTCTTGTTTTGCAGAAGCATTGTCAACACCTCCTATGACGATTGAGGGGGACAAAGCCAGGCAGCTCCAAGGCAACTCGTGAGGTCGGGAACCCATAAGGTGGGTGGCCGGAGCCAGCCCAGGTCCCTCACGAAGCCCACACCACCCTCATGAGGTCCTCTCTCAAACCCTAAAACCTAAAAGACAAAAAGCCCTTAAACTTCTTGGAGCCTTCTTGGAGCAAAACTCTTAAGTAATTTTCAGGTGCTCTCACATCCGTTATTTACCCTACGCCCGTCTAATGAATGTGATATCTCATTTTTATTAGATTCACTTATATGAAAACTGATATACGAAACAAAAGAGAGTCAAACATAATGAAAACCATGTGGAAAAATGAGTCTCATGGACAATTAAAAAAAAAACTTAATATTATATTTTTCATTAATTCGATTGTTCGTTAGATGCACTTTTTATGAAATTTTCATAATGTTTATCATCTTTTTTTATTCAAATATCAGTTGGGTTTCATA
Source organism: Amphicarpaea edgeworthii (assembly GCA_014843725.1). Classification (NCBI taxonomy): domain Eukaryota; kingdom Viridiplantae; phylum Streptophyta; class Magnoliopsida; order Fabales; family Fabaceae; genus Amphicarpaea; species Amphicarpaea edgeworthii. The sequence goes on from CM026329.1 coordinate 7,857,170, forward strand.
GTTCTCATATAAGTGAATCTAATGAAATAATTTTTACGTCTTGAATTAGTCAAAAAATATTCAAAATCGGGTCACAAAATTGAAAATCATGTTTGTTTTTAGAATGATCATTTTGACTCATTCCTAAAACATAAAAGACCAAATTGAGTCATTTTTAAAATGTAAAGGAACAAATTAAAGCTTTTAAAACATGAAGGACCAAACTAAAAAAAAACTAAAACATAAAGGACCAAAAGTCACATTTAACCTTAATTTTATACATTGATTTGGAAAATAGAAAGTCATAGTAAATTGTGTTAATATATAAGATATGTTAGAACATATATATCGTTTCACTTTGACACGTGACAGCTTGCCAAATTAAAATTGGACCAGAAAGCTAGGGTGGAAGAAAACCACACATTTTTAGATGATTAATTAGTTAATTTCCAATTTTCTTTTGCTAAAATTAGGATAATGGAACTAACAAGAATCCCTAATTGTAGCGATAGATCGATCGAGCATGCATGATGAACCATTTACGTAAAGCTATATATACCTATCTATCTTCCAAAACTAGACTCAGGGAATAAGTAGATAGGAAAAAAAAAATTAACTATCACCATTCCACCAACAGCAGAAGAAAAAAATGGCAAACAAATACGTTGCATTGTTGTTGGTGGTGTGCATCTTAGTGGCTGGAACTGCTAATGCGGAAGAATTGGGAAATACCTGCGGTGAACAGTGCGTCATAAAAAATTGCAATAGTGACATGCATGACAAATGGTGTGTAATATGGTGTGGTACCAAATGTGCATTAGGAGTTTCAAAGCGTAAGTTTATTTATTTGCATACATATGTCATTTTTTTATGCAGAATATATTAATTATTCTAATTTATATAGATAATTAAAGTTCATGATAATTATTCAAAGGTAAAATATATTTTTAATCCCTGAAGTATTGAGTATTTTCGTTTATAGTCGCTAATATTTTATTTGATCGGTGTTGGTCCTTAAAATTTTTTTTCGTTTCACTTTTAGTCCATCCGTCAGTCTGTTAGTGAGTGACCTAATTCTGATATATGTCACATATGTCATTAATTAACTAATATGTGGCATTAAAAAAAATTTAAAAGAATTTTTTTTTCTTAATATTTTTAATGTCTCGTGTTAGTTAATTAATTAGACAGTGATATTTATCAATGTCAGATCACTCATTAATGAAACTCATGGGATCAAAAGTCAAATAAAAAAATACTTTAGTGATCAAAATCAATTAAATAAAACATTAGGGATTATAAACGAAAATATTAAATACTTTATCATTAAAAAAAACCTATATTTTGTCCTTATTCTAATTTATATAGATATACATAATAGATTAGTTGTGTGTATATCTATGTATAGTTTTATAAATAGTTATTATTTCTTAACTTGGTAATTTTAAAATATCTCACTATCACTCTATGATATTACAGATGAAGACACAGTAGGAGAAGAATAAGTACCACTATCATCAAGCCAGTTACAATCAAAAGTGTAAGATGAAATGCATGAGATGGACACAACACACAATTGGCAAAATGCACTGAATGAAGCTTCTTAACAGTGGCTTTCTCATGAATAAGGACATAACATTTATTATTATAATTAATATTTATACACGTCCTTCCTTATTCTCTTCCATCGATCTATCTGTTATTAACTATCATAATAATAATATCATTAAAATATTTTCCATGTTCTTAGATTTATTTTTTTTGGAATTACTTACACTTTGTTTTTCTTTCTCAGTTATTCGATAGTTATTAGAGAGAGGGAAACTCTCAGATACCAAGTTCGATTCTAAGAAATAAAACAAAGTTACGCACATACATAAAGAGAGCAACAAAATATATACATACATACTAATGTGTATGCCCGTGTGTTACACGTTAATATATTTTTTTTCGAAGAAATAATTATAGACATTAAATTTGTTCTACTTCTAATCAAATTTGTCTTTGATTTATTTTCAAAAAACCAGAAAAGATACCCCTATTCATATTACAATTACAAAATTGGAATAGTGTTCTTCAAAATTGACAACCCTAGATAGGTTGGGGTCTTAAACGGGCAGTTGCTATTTACGCTTCTCCTATTTACTAGCACACTCCCCTTTTGGCCACTTCAACTCTTTGTATTTTGAATGCCCTCGCAACATTGATCCATATCGCTCCTCCGTCATGTGTCTCATTAAAATTGCTCATCTTCTTTGATTGTTTTAAGTTCTCCGTCAAATTTACCACTAACTCTCTTTTCATTATTGTGATTTCCAATTCTCCTACCTATTCATGAAAGCATCATCAATACACTTATATTTATTAAGTCGAAGTTCACCAAACATTCGAGAAATTATGAGGTGATTTAAGAACACCATATCATTTATGATATTGACCAATAATTACGTGACACATAAATAATCATATATACACTTATTAAATTAAATATATGTTCAATAATGATTTAAAAGAGAATAGTGATGACTTATAGTTACTTTTATCCAGCAAAAAATTTATGGTAGTATATGAATTCATTAATTGTATTACTATATATTATTTAACATACAATAATTTTTTAATAAAGGATATTCAACATAAACTTTTAAATAATAATAATAATAATAATAATAATTTTGAATAAATTAAAATCATTAAGATTATCTTAATTATGATATTATAGAATTTTTAAATTTAAAATTTCAATAACATTTATAAAATAATTAATATGAGTATTAATTAAAAAAATGCTTAAATTAATTACCAATTATAAAATATAAACACAATTGATGTTAGAGAATGATTTTCTTGATGAAATTTTGATTAGCATTAGTTACATTTGAAGGTAATGTATTTCTTAAATAACATGAATATCTTTTCAGGTTTATTTTTTCTCTAACAAATTTATGATGAAAGTACTTCTCTCAAAATTTATCCTCTATTAAGATGATGGATAATTTTTCAGTTGTTTGTTCTCAAATAACTTGAATTTAATATAATTAGCAAAAAAAAAATTCAAAATTAACTATAATTTTATAGTCAATTTCTATCCGCACAATCATTTCTTTTAGAGATTTAGATTAAATGTACTTTAGTTTGTTTCTTTAAATTTAAGGGTATATTAATACTATTTCATAAAAATCTTCCTCTTGATTACAAACAGTTTTATCAAAATGTTCAATAACTTCAATTAGTCCAATATAACCCGAATTAGTCCAATATAATCCGAGTTGTATGTGGATCTCCACTAACTAGGTTGGCTAAACTGCTTGCAATACTTTTTTTTTTTTTTATCATAATCTTATTAACTTACATCTTTATCAGCTCAACATAATTTAGCCTTGTTGGTTGATAATTCTGTTAGTCTGTGTAAGATAATTGTTTTGAGGGCTTTTGTCCCTTCCCAGTTCCCACCCCTCACTAAAAAAGGAATTAAAAAACATATATTAAGTAGTTATGTTGTTAAGTTTAATAATCTGTTAATCAACTCATAATCTCTTTGTATTGACTTAAACACTGAATAAAAGTTAATCAATTCATAATCTGTTTGTATTGAGTGAATCACACCATAAACATTTGTTGGATGGAGAATTTCCAATTTCATCTTAACCAAACAACCGTCAGTCAAATACTCAAATAAGATAAATTAAATATAAATTTTAAACAAAAGAAAATTTAATGTCATGTGAAGAACTTCAAAGTTCAAATATAATTCTACCCCCCATTAAAACCAGATTTGAGATTAGAGAGTACTATGCATATGAGTCGAACTCTTCCTAGTTTATTTGTTTTTTTCAATTTAAAAAGATGTTGCAACTTGCAAGCGTGTTTAGAAGAATCTGATGTATCCAATCAACCCATGGTTTAAATTTATTTGTTTAGGGGCTTTGTCTTTAATTGGGTTTTAACGTTTTGTCTTGCGTGCGCAGAGGGAAAACTAGTAGAAATACAAACATTACAATCAGCAGCATTTGACGTTTTGTAGTATATTTTATTTATTTAAGCAATTAAATTTACTAAATCATAGGGCATATTATTGGTAGGGTTACCTAAACTACCTACCTTAACTTTTTTTTATCATCCTATCATATAATTGATGTGCCTACTCGAGAAATGAACGTGTTTAATTATAAAAGAAGGTTTTGTTTGTTAAATGTGATGTAACAATCCCATATTAATTTTATAATTAATTATATTAAATGAAAAAAAATAATTTGCACCAAAAAAAAATAATTATATTAAAATAATTTTTTTTCTATGATCATTCTTTTACTTATCATTTAATTACTTTATTTTTTTATTTTTTTTTATAATTATCTTAAAATTATAATATTTTTTTATTATCTTACAATTATTATAATTATTTTAAAATTATAATATTTGTTATTTTGTTAGTTTGATTTCGTTTAGGTTATAATTTTTATTTTATATTATTTTCAATAAAGTTTATCATCTAATTTAAATAAAAAATTATTTTTAAATTTATCCTGTTGTTATTGTTATACGATGCTTTTAAGTTATTATTATTGTAATTATCTTATGAATATAACAAATTTAAAGATTATGAATATAAAAAAATTTAAGATTCAATGTAACAAGTTTAAATGGATTTAAATTTAAATAAATATCAATTTAAATTTAAATCAATTATTTGGTATTAGTTTTTTTTAACTGGATTTAAAAAAAAATAGTTTTGGATATTTAAATTCAAAACGAAATTATGATTTTTAAATAATAGTTGATTATAATAATAAAAAAAACTAAAAAAGTGTAAGGAAGTAGTTTAAATTGATTAATGTAATTATCTTAAAATTATAATGTATTATTTTAAAAATATTGTAATTATTTTAAGATTATAATATTTGTTATTTTGTTAGTTTGATTACATTTAGGGTTATAAATTTTATTTTATATTAATTTCAACAAACATTATCATCTAATTTAAATAAAAAAATTATTTTCAAATTTTTCGTGTTGTTATTATTTTATAACACTTTTTAATTATTATTATTATTATTATTATTATTGTAATTATCTTATGAATATAATAAATTTAAGATTAAATGTAACAAGTTTAAATGGATTTAAATTTAAATTTAAATAAATTATTTGGTATTAATTTCTTTTTTTAATTTAAAATTGGATTTTAGAAAAAAAATATTAGTTGAGATATTTAAATTCAAAAAGAAATTATTATTTTTAAATAATACTTGATAATAATAAATAAATAAAAATTTAGAAAAGTGTAATGAAGTAGTTTAAATTTATTAATATAATTATTGTAAAATTATAATATTTTTTATCATCTTATGATTATTGTAATTATTTTAAGATGGTAATATTTATTATTTTGTTAGTTTGATTTCGTTTAGATTATAATTTTTATTTTATATTATTTTTAATAAATTTTATCATCTAATTTAAATAACAAATTATTTTTAAATTTATCTCATTGTTATTTTTTGACACTTTAAAATTATTATTATTGTAATTATCTTATAAACATAATAAATTTAAAGATTATGAATATAATAAATTTAAACATTAACATAACGATAATAAATTTAAATGAATTTAAATTTAAATAAATATTAATTATTTAATATTAATTTTTTTTCCAAACACATATTCGGCCAAGTTAACTACCAATACCAGGCAAAAACTCTTAAATGCAAAAATACTACCATCTGTGAATGAAGTTGCTCAACTCATTCAACAAATATGAGCTAACCCACCTCGACATCTGCGGCATGCACACAAAAGGAAGGAATATGGCTGCTCGAGTAATCCTTCACTAGAGCCCCCTCACAAACGTCCAAGCTCAGGTTGAACTTCTCTACATCTAGCTCAGGGGCAAAGAATATCGCCTAACGAACAGCTTTTTCAAAGCCAAGCTCGCGGCCAAGGCAAACCATGAGTTACCTACAGCACTGACTTTAGCTACTTCAGCTGAAGAAAGCTTTCTCTTCAAGTCCTCCAATTCAGCTCAGAGAGTTCTGACTTCTTCTTTTAGAGCCTCGAGCTCAGCAATAGTCAAATACTTTGAAGCTATCACCCTATCCCGTTCAATCTTCATTGCCTCTCTCCCAACTTCAGCATTAACAAGTTGAAGCTACAAAGATGCTCTAACCTGACGAGCTTCCTAGAACTTCTCAAAATCATCCCTCTTGAGAAGAAGAGCTTCATTCTCTTTCACCTTGTCGGCAATCACAGCTTCAAAATCAACCAACCTCTTCTGAACCTCGGACAAAGAAGCATCCTTGGTAGTAAGCTCGGCCCTAAGTTTCTTATACGCGAGGGCAAGTTTTAAATTTTCTACTTTATAAGCCTTGACCTGAGAATCAGCATTAGCAATCTTTGGCTTACAATGGCGGAAGATCGCCATGGCTCGGGCCAAGAACACCTCACCAGCCTCCATGCTTACCTCCAAACCAGCAAAAGTCAGCATGCTCTGATCACACTTGGATAATAGATCCTCACTCTTAAAAAGCGAGGAAGCTTGGAAGTCGCCATGCCAAAGGGAAGGAAGATCGTTCTACATGCTAACATGATCCACCCTCTTCAAAATCCCTTTGTGGTAGGTAACGGGTTTCGAAGAGGAGGTAGACCCATCACCGAAACTCGCTTGGGCACCACCCCCAACCCCCATCTCCTGTTGGGGGACTTCACTTCCACCAAACTGCCCCTCGGTGTCATTCCCAACTGAGGTCTTTCTGGGCGAGATCTTCTCTTCAGTAGATGCCTTAGCCTTCATGGAACTTCACCACCCTCAGACACCCCTCCAGGGCCCACCTCACCCAACACAACCGAGTTCGGCACAACAACAGTCTTCACCTGCTTGGTATCAACCAAGCTAGGTGCAACAACAACCTTCTTCTTCTTAGGCCTACGCGAACTCGCCCTAAATCACTTTTCCATTATTATACACACTTCACAAGAACAAAATGCTCACCCTTCAACGATAAATCAACGTCTTTACTAGTTGGCAAGGCCAAGATGTCCTTCAGCGACATCTTCTTCAGGAACTTGTTAATAATGCCTATGTCCACCTTCTCCTCCTTGGACAACTACCAATAAGAATGGAACTTCAAAAGATCTGACTACTAGTAAAGAGGAAATCTTGGGGTTACCCCATCCCCCTCACGGAACAAGTTGGAGCTACCCGGATAGCTAGGATTCTCCATCACCTTAAATTACCTAGACTTAAAGTACTTCCACTACTCCTTATACAGGGAAAAGAAGACAACCCCTAGATACCATTCAAAGAAATCCACCCAATAGGATCCCTCTCATTCCTCTTCAACAGGTGAAACCTCAAAAACTTATTAGGATTAGTTTATATATATATATATAAATAAATGTTTCTTGAAAATTGAAAACTAAATATTGGTGAGTTCAAAATCTATCTTTGTCAAAATTCATCTAATTAATTTTATTTAAATAATTATTAATTACAATAAAAAAAGTCAACTTTATAAACATTTATTTGATGAAATAATTTTATTTTAATAAAATAAATAATTATCTGTTTAGTATGTTTGTCTAAATTATTTTAGTTTAAAATAAACATATTTTTATTTATTTAAAGAAGCAAATTCTATTTACTTATGAAATAATAAATTATTTGATGATTACTTATTTTATAAACACATATTTTAATTTTAAACAAACTGGTCACTTATTTAATTTTTTCCCTCCAAGTTGGATAGGTGACACACTATTAATAAAATAATATTAATATAGTAATGAGACTTGATATATTTTTTTGGTAATGGGTTGAGTTTATGTTATGAATTATTGTAATTTTATTTCTTATTAAATTTATTAACATAAAATTAGTTTTAAATTCAAAATTAGACAAAAAAAAATCACAAATATATCATTTTAAAGTAGTAATCATTTTAGGGAACAAGAATGTTGAATACTATGCTAAATACAAAGCTGCTCAAGCACTAATAGTTGCAGCCAACGCAATAGTAGAAGCAGCAGAAGAAGCAAGAATTCTAGAGGAGGCTGCCAGATTGAAAGCTATGTTAGCTGCTCAAGAAGAAGTGAAACGACTCAATGATCTGACTCAAAAGTAGAAGGATAAGGAAGAAGAAGAGAAAAAGCTCAGGGAGTTGGCCCTGAAGCAAGAAGTTGAGGCAGCTCAGGTTGTTGCACTTGCTGTAGACTTGGCTAAAAAGTCTACAGAATTCACACCAACCCAAGAGTGCACTGATCTAGTGTCCACTTAGTCTAGGTCAAGCACTCCAATTGCAACCCTACCACTAAGTGTTGTAGCATAGTCAGACCCTCTACCTAACTTAGTTGCCCTTGAATCTACATTGGAAGCCAAGTTGGGATCAAGAATATCTGCTGAAGTAACTACTCAAGCCTAAGCTCAACTAAATGCCAAATTAGACGAGCAAAGAGCTAGCATCATCAAGGAGGTGATACTTGCCTTCAATGCCTCCATTGCTGCCATTCTTACTCCTAGACCTACAACTACTCAAGCTCCACCACTACCGTTAGAAGATCCTCCTGCAATAGAAGCTCCACCAGAAGCTGGAGAATCCTCAACCAAACAATCAACCCCACCTTTCAAACCATGACTATGATGGCATTTTGTACTCCATCCTCCACCTTTTTGTTTATGACAAAGGGGGAGAGAATTTTGGATGTATAGAATTTCCAGACAATGCTTAATAAAATAGTGATTGGTTCACTAATTTTTTTTTATTCAACTCATTTACTGTTTGTTATTATCTGCTTTAAATATTTCATGTCTTAATCAGTCATATGCATCTGCATAATAGACTCAGGGGGAGTTAATCATGTTAATAACTATGAATACTTAACTGTCATGAAATAATGTCACACTCGATATATATATATATATATATATATATATATATGTATGTTTGTGATTTATTGTATGTTAAATCAAAATTATAGCATGTGTTGTCATCATAAAAAAGGGGAAGATTGTTAGAACCAAGACATTTGATGATGTATGACCCCCTAATATCTTGATAAATTTTGATGATAACAAATGTGATAATATTTGATCAACTAATGATTTCAGACTAAGTGATTTCAGGAAATAAAGTAAGATCAGATAATGGTATAATCACTCTAACTCTCACTTTCATCTTAACTGTCTGATAATTGATAATGATTAAATCACGCACTATAATTGTTTCTAATCAGACTAAAATAAAGCTCTCAAAAAGACTATGAATGTCTTGGAAGGACTCATGCAAAGTCTAAGACCAGACCATACAACAGTCTCGGACAGACTATGTGAAGTCTAGGACCAAACTATGCATATGTACTAGACCATACCATGTATGGAACACAGTCAGACAACGCATAGTCAGACCAGACGATGTCTGATGCCAGGCTAGACGATGTTTGATACTAAGCCAAACCATGTCTGAAGCTAGACCAGACCATGTCCTTCATTCTAGAATGTGTCTATTAAGCCAGATGCTGTCTGTGCAAGAACAAGATATAGTTTGTCATATGTGCTAAGGAATATGTGATTTATAATTAATTCCTTACACAAATAAAGGCACTATTGTTACAGAAAGAAAGGGAGATACTCTTTGATCTTACTTTCTTCTATTCCTCGTATTGCTTGCTTGTCTCAAATTACATGAAGTGTGTAGGTACAGCCAAAGGACTAATCAGCATTGGGATGCACACCTTAAGCTAAAAGCCAACTATGATAGAAACAAATCCTGTTCCTGTCATATCAAGCACAATCAAAGTTACCTCAACACTTTTTGTGAGACAACGAAAACAAGCCTTCTCCGACGTTCAAATCCATGAAGCTCACTATATAAGGAAGCTTCCATGCAACGAGAAAAAAAAAAGATGAAATGTTGATGAACAATAACGAACTCATTAAAAGCAATCTGTACAGCAAGCAAAACACTTGAGAAAAACCCAGTAAGAGACATGAGCTAAGAGAAAAAGAGAATACCCATCCTCTAGAAGCTCACATAGATTCAACACTTGTTCTTATCCTCTCTTTGAGAGTTATTTGAATCTTATACATATTTGTATAAAAAGCCAAGAGTGGCTTAGTGATAAAAGAATACTTGGGAAGTATAATCTCAGGGGGAGATTCATACTTGTAACCAGAAGTAGTTTAGAATACTTGTAGCCAGTAGTGGCATAGAGAATACTTGTAGCCAAAAGTGGCAATGAAGAATACTTGTTTTGTAATCAGTTGATTATAGTGGAACCCTTTAACAATTGTTAAAGGAGAATTGGACGTAACTCATGGAAGCTTAAAAATATATGCCCATTGTGTTCTTTTGGAAAGGCTTTTAAAGCTTTGCCTTACAAGGATATATTTTTGATTTAAACTAACATATATCCAAGGCAACTTGTGAACTAATAGTATTTACGAAAAAATTTTAACCCACTATTCAACCCTCCCCCCCCCCCCCTTTCTAGTGTGTTCTTGTCTATTTCAGGATCTTGTTATAAAAACCGAACCAAATCACATATTATAACTATATTGATTTACTTCTAGATATTGGTGTTTGCTTCGGTAACGTGAATGATAGATGGGTACAGTACTTTCGTAGTATATTTTTTAAAACTTAAAAATAAAGACTTTTATATAAATTTTAAAATAATAAATCGATTTTTAGAATCTCAAGAGGATTTTTGTATTAGCTAGTGACGGCGGTGGCAATGGTGGTGGTAGTGGTGGTTTTTTTCAAATAAAAATAGAAGTTTTAAATTTTGTTGATTAGTCCAAATTTTTTAAATAAATATTTCAATTTTTTAAAGTTATATTTACAAAATATTAAAATTATAAATTATAAAAAAATACATGTGTCATAGTATTATTGGTGTATTCATGAAAGTATTGAAAACCCTTCAAATAGAAACAACACCATAAAATTTCCCAAATTTTAAACCCTTCAACAACATTGTATTACTGGCTAAAATAACACAAAATTAGAAATACAATAATATTCATTGTATTTTACAAACAAACAATATAAATAATTAGTTATCACCACCTATATCGTGACTAAGCACAAACAAAACAAAAGTAAAATCATGAATAAAATAAAATAAACTTTGCAAATAAAAACATACATCCAGAGTATCATTCAACATCCAAGGATACATAAGGGTCAAAGAAAAAATAAACCATTTAGAATGTTTATTTAACAATATATATGGAATGTTCATTTATTTATAGAAATAATAAATTGATGATCAATTTAATTTTAAAAAAACAATAATAAACCAGTCAAAATATAAAATATTAAAATATAAAATCATTTAGAAAATATAAAACCTCTCTGAAAATTTAAAAAGTATTTTTTTTTAAAAAAACTTTTTTTATATCTATCACTTAATAATGTTAAAAATTAGTCACATAATCATTGATTAATATATGTAAAAAATATGAAAAAAATCTTTTGATTTTTATTGTAAAAATTCATATATTGTGCATGTTATCAAAACATTCAAAATATTATTTTATAACTCGCATATCATATTTTTTTTTATAGATTTTTATTCCAAAAAATAAAAATCAATACTGTATTGTAAAAATCAATTCTTATAATTAATTAATCAAATTTTGAATTAATAAGAATCTTTCACCATAGTGTGATACACATGCTAACAATATATTTATATACCAATTTTAAATTAAAATATTTTTAAATAAAAGTATAATGTTCTTAAATATAAAATTATAATTGTAAATGATAATATATTAATTAATCATTTTAAATTTATTTTATTATTAAATATTATTGCAAATTATGTTTCAAAATTCATAATTTCAATTTGATTATAAAAATAGTGATTTTTTGTTAGTTTGATTTTGTTTAAGATTCAAAACATTATAATTTCAATTTTTATTTTCAAATTTGATAAAGTTTATTGATAATAGATAATAGATAAACAATTATCTATTTTTGCCATGTGTTTCTTTAAGTTATGGTCCACTACAATGGACAAGTGTAAAAAAGAGGAGGTCATCCGTAGTAAAAATGGTGAACAAAATTTCGTTAATGATGGTTTAACGACAAGTAATAAAATAAAAATTTTCAAATAAAAAAATATGACATGAAAAAAAAACTTAAATAATAATCTGAAAAAAAATGGTACATTATTTTATTATCTAATTTGTTAAATTTTTTAACTCTTAATTGATTTTATTTGATTAAATCTTTATTCTCTAATTTGTTTCAATTCATATTATTTGTTTGAAATATATTTGGATAAGATTCTATTGTTTCAACATTATTTTATATTTGGATAAGTTGGCTTGTATTGACTATATATATTTACTTCCTTCCTGCTGATAATAAAGAGTAACATAAGAGTGATATATTCATGTATAGAAAAACATGTTATTTTTTGGGAATTTGTTTTTCATATAGTTTCAAGAAATATCAAAGGATGTTCATGTAATTTATTTTTTTATATATGAGATAAATAAATAAACAATGATGTATTTAAAAATTAATTATAAATATTAATTTTATTATATAAAAATTTATAATAAAATATTATCATTATAGCAATGAGTTAAGAAATTTTTTTTCATCCTAACTAATAATTTATATGTTAATATGATTTTAAGTAAATTGTTTTTTCCTTGTGAGTTGAGTGTAAATTTCCTATATTTGTGTTAAAAAAAATATTAATATTATTCTCCATGAATTTTATTTTCATATAGTTGCAAAAAATAATAAAGGGTGTTTCTGTAATTTATTTATTCTTTGATGTCATATGAAATAAAAATGATCAATAATTAACTTGAAAATTAATTATAAACATTAATTTTATACATTGATTTAGAAAATAGAAAGTCATAAAAAAAGGCATAGTAAATTGTATTAATATATAAGATATGTTGGAACATATATATCCTCTCACTTTGACACGTGATTGCTTGCCAAATTAAAATTGAACCAGAAAGCTAGGGTGGAAGAAAACCACACATTTTTAGATGATTAATTAGTTAATTTCCAATTTTCTTTTGCTAAAATTAGGATAATGGAACTAATAAGAATCCCTAATTGTAGCAATAGATCGATCGAGCATGCATGATGAACCATTTACGTAAAGCTATATATACCTATCTATCTTCCAAAACTAGACTCAGGGAATAAGGAGATAGGAAAAAAAAAATTAACTATCACCATTCCACCAACAGCAGAAGAAAAAAATGGCAAACAAATACGTTGCATTGTTGTTGGTGGTGTGCATCTTAGTGGCTGGAACTGCTAATGCGGAAGAATTGGGAAATACCTGCGGTGAACAGTGCGTCATAAAAAATTGCAATAGTGACATGCATGACAAATGGTGTGTAATATGGTGTGGTACCAAATGTGCATTAGGAGTTTCAAAGCGTAAGTTTATTTATTTGCATACATATATGTCATTTTTTTATGCAGAATAATTAATTATTTTAATTTATATAAATAATTAAAGTTCAAGATAATTATTAAGGGTAAAGTTAGGATTTAGTCCCTCAAGTATTGATTACTTTTATTTATAATTCTAATGTTTCATTTAATTGGTATCGATTTTTAAAGCATTTTTCCGTTTCATTTTTAGTTCCTTCGTCTTTGTCAGTTAACTCTGTTAGTGATTGATCTAGTTTTGATAGATGCTACTTTGTCTCATTTTTTTTTTTAATATTTTTCCAGATCACTCATTAACAAAACTCACTAATGGAGGGACCAAAAGTCAAATAAAAAAAATACTTTAAGAACAAACACTAATCAAATAAAATACTAGAGGTTATAAACAAAAATTTCCAATACATTATTTTTTTTTTCCGTATCCTAATTTATATAGATATATGAAATAGATTAGTTGTGTGTATATCTATGTATATATAGTTTTATAAAATCACTCTATGATATTACAGATACAGACACAGTAGGAAAAGAATAAGTATCACTATCATCAAGCCAGGTTCAATCAAAAGTATAAGATGAAATGCATGAGATGGACACAAAGCACAATTGGCAAAATGCACTTACTGAAGCTTCTTAGTAGTGGCTTTCTGATGAATAAGGACGTAACATTTATTACTATAATTAATATTTATACACATCCTTCCTTATCCTCTTTTCCTCCATCTACTTGTTTTTAACTATCATACTAATAATACCATTAAAATATTTTCCATGTTCTTGATTTTTTTTTTTTTAGGAATTACACTTTGTTTTTCTTTCTTTGTTATTCAATAGTTATATTTAGAGAGGTAAACTCCCAATTATCAAGTTCGATTCCAAAGAATAAAATAGAATTACGCACTTACATAAAGAAAGAGCAACAATATATATATATATTTATTTTGAGATCAGCTTTTTAAATAAAAACAATGAGAGTAACAATAAATGCATCACCATAAGATCCTATTTTTCCTCAACACCATAAACATATAGGCAAAACAACACCCTCATCACCATGACTATTGTCTCGTCGCCATCGCCATCGCCGCCACCACCACCACTACCAACAACATGGTTACTACCACCATTCTTGCCACCATCACACCGCCACCATCATGGTTATCGTCTTAGTTGTTGTCGCCACCACCACCATCGACGGTAGTGGTGGTGGCAACAACAACAGGGATAATGACCATAATAATGACGGTGATAGTGACCCTGACGGTGATAACCATGATGGCCGTCAAAAGTTGTTGTCATCATTATGACCATCGCCACCATGATGGTTACTATCATTATTCTCACTTTTTATATATATATATACACACAAATGGGATACCATGCTTCAGATGTTAATATGTTTTTCTCGAAGAAATAATTATAGACATTAAATGTGTTCTACTTTTAATCAAATTTGTCCTTGATTTATTTTCAAAGAACCAAGAAAATATACCCCTATTCATATTACAAAATTGGAATAGTGCGTTTGCACCAAAAAAAACAAGGAATAGTGTGTTTCAAAATTGACAACCCTAGATATTGGGGGCTTAAAATTCGGGCAGTTGTTTACACTTCTCCTATTTACCAGCACACTCCCCTTTTGGCCACTTCAACTCTTTGTATTTTGAATATGCCCCCCCTCCCCTCCCCTCACTCCCTTTCATTCTATATTTATACATATAATAATAAAATAATATATATATATATATATATATATATATTAATTAACAAATCTAATAATATATTACTTATTACTTATTATATATTAATAAATCTAATAATATTTGGTTTATTTTATTGTAATCTAATTCAAATATATATATATATACTAATTATTAAATAGATATGATAAGAATAATATTTATATGAATTTTCATTAATTAATATAAGTATTTATTTATCTATTTATATAAATAATTAATAATAATAATAATAATAATAATAATTATTATTATTATTATTATTATTAACATTAAAACTAACTTAAAACAAAAATTTAACATGAGTTATAATATATAAAAAAATTTAGCAACAATATTTTCAAACAAATTAAATTATGTATTTTTATTTTATATCATTTAAAATAAAAATAATTTTAATTTTACGTTTCAAACTAATTTTTTAAAATTTATTATTTATTAATTTTTTAATTGTTAAAAATTAAAAATTAAATATTAAAATCATTAAAATATTAAATAAAAAATCTAGCCCCCGTTTGTTGGGTTGTGGATCCACTACAAGGGTGTTTGCAGTGCAGCTTGATTCGATTTTCACATAAAATCAAATTCGAACCGAACCAAATCAAATCAATTTTTTACAATTTTGTTCGGTTCGATTTAGCATATTTTTTTAATCTATTATCATAATTTAAATTTTTTTAATTAAACTTACATAATTATTATGTTATATTATTTTTTGTTATTAAATTTTGTTTTACATATTTTAGTTTAAAAATACTATTTTTACTTCTATTTAGCATTATTATAAAATGATATTACCAACTTTTTTTTGTAACATAATAATAAATCATGTTTTAATTGATGTTTAATGTTATTTAGTAATAACAATATATCTTTTTGTATTACAAATTCATTATAAAAAAAAAATACTATAAATCACATATTATAATCATAAAAAAATAAAATATTGTTGGTTGGATAATACTAAATATCTAAGATAAATTCTATAATATTGTTTCTATTTGAAAGTTTTTTAATGCCTTTCATGAATACACAAATAATATTATGATACGTGTGTTTTTTTATAATCTATAATTTTAATATTTTGTAAATATAACTTAAAAAAATTAAAATATTTATTAAAAATATTTTGGACTAATCGGTAAAATTTCAAACTTCTATTTTTATTTTAAAAAATCCACCATCACCACAGCCACATTTGAAAATTTTGGTCTAATTTCTTTTTCTTCATATTATACATTTGAGATTATTAATAAGATTGA
This sequence comes from Amphicarpaea edgeworthii, assembly GCA_014843725.1. Classification (NCBI taxonomy): domain Eukaryota; kingdom Viridiplantae; phylum Streptophyta; class Magnoliopsida; order Fabales; family Fabaceae; genus Amphicarpaea; species Amphicarpaea edgeworthii. Next base: position 7,873,589 of record CM026329.1, read on the forward strand.
GGTGAACCTCTGTATTTATTGTTCTCATTTGTATATGTTTTTAAGTAAATTTTGTGTTTTGAAATTTGATACATGTTTAATCGATGCTATTCCGTTAATTACTAAAATGAGTAAATAAATTGAGAGAAAATCATTGATTGATTCGCCCTTGAAGGTCTTCATGTTTTGTAGAATAATAAGAAAAGCACGAGTGAGTTAGTTTATGGAGAAAAAAAAATATAACTTTGGATTATTAATATTTATAAAATAAATTAAAATTACATAATTATCTTTAGTTTATGTTAATAGATATAAATATTTTGAAAAAAAATTATGTTTTATAGATATTTTTATGCTTTATAAACATTTTTAGGTAATTAATTACTTCTTTTGTGAAGGTAAGCTACCTACAAATATAATTAATAATATTTAATATCTTTTTTAATGATCATGATAATAGTATAAAATAAATTCCTCTAAAAAAGTATAAAAAAATTATTTATAAAAGTCATTATTTATTACCTTATTAATTATTTTTCATTAAAAGTTTTGATATATTCATTGTAGTAATTAAACTATTTTAAGTCAAATTAAGTTGAAAAATATTAATAAAATAAATAAATTTTTATGTATACATGCTTAATTATTCCTTTATTTACAGCAATTTTTTATTATTTTATTTAATGTAATTCCAAAGAATATTTGATACTTTATGATTTGAATTTATAAGAATAAAAATTTATAATGTCTCACAATTAACTGTCATTAGATAACTATATTATTAATTATTATTATTGTTAAGTTCTGAAAATTATTCTTTAAAAAAATGTTTGAAAATTATAGTAATGATTAAAAAAAATCAATATTTTAAGAGATATGTGTAAATGATGGGTAGTACATATTTCATGGATGATTTTTTTTTCTCTTGATATATAGGTTGCACTCCTATTGAATTATTATCATGGAATGTTCATATTTCATGTGTAACTTGACAATTTATTTCAAGTTACTATATTTATATTTTTATAATATCAAATATATTTAAAAGAAAGTAAGCATATATTTGGACTGGTTAACACACATATCACATTTTTTGGAACTCTAATAAAATATATCAATTAATTCGAATTTGAAAATTTGATTTTTATAAATATGGATAATTAATTATAGTCAATAAATATAAATACAATTTGATAATATAATTAATATAATCAATGCATATTACATTGCAAAAAAAAAAAAATCAATGCATATTACAATTTTAAAAAAATCAATATACATAAATTATTTTCCTTTTTCTTTATATAAGGTGAGATTATTAGTTTTTTTTTTCAAAGTTTTTTACTTCTTCCGGCCGTTTCTTTTTCTTCTAGATTGAAATAACTAATATCTATGTATTTCTCTTTCTAGATTAAAAAAAAAAAATATTTGACCTATTTTCTCTTTCCATAATTTTAATTAAAGTAATTGTGTTACAATTTATCATGACATTTTTTTATGCAGTAGAAAAAAATAGCAATTAGAAGTTTAATATCTGAAACAATTTTAATCAATGAATCAAATATTTAATTTTAAAAATATTTTAATGTCATAAAAAAGATTATGATAAAAGAAAAGAAAAGAAAAATGAAATACAATCGTGTCGAAAGGGTGATTTTTTTTTTAAAGATGTAAGTAGTCAAAAAAATAAAACTTGAGAGAAAGATTTTTTTTTTTCTTGTAAAGATGTGTTCATCCCTATTATACGTAAATCTTGCGACATAAAAACAAAAATAAGGTACTTACCAAAAAAAAAGGTTAAATTAATAATTTTATTCGAATCCCACAACTTTTTCTTTCTCTTTTCTTCTCACCAAAGGAGAGATTTTTTTAGATGGGTTTCACACAGATATTTTCTCCTTTTTCTACGCTCTTTAACCAAACAACATAAAATTACTTTCTCTTTTCGACATCTCTTCCCAATTTCTATTGAAACAAAGGGTAAGTGTGAGGTCCCTAGATGACAAGTCTTAACTTGTAAAAACTTTGTAATGTAAGCGCAAAAACATAAACAATAAGATGTAATTATTAATTAGAAATATTAAACTGTAATGTCTATCCGCATTCATTAAATGTAGCAAGGTCTCAACGATGATAATGGTCTCATCTCAACTTAGCACAAGGATCATAACGCACAGAACTCAAAGGCTTTACAAGCTTATCACTACATTAGAGGCTACTGAAAAAATTGTTTGAACAAGGTAAAATGTGTTGCGAGAATATGCGTTGGTTGAGAGTGGGAAAACTTCTTGACTGCCAAACAAACGGGGCATAGTATAGGGTGAAAGAGAGACAACCTCATTGAATAATATATTATGGTCTGACTCTTGAACCCAGTTGACATTAACAAGTATACACCAAGTTACAGTAACTATGAGTTGCATGTTGAAGTACGTTATAGGAGAAACAGTATATTCATCAACATTGAATCATACACTTAGATACAAACTGCAAATTAATAAGTTCCGTTGAGTCCAAAGACCAAACAACTCTAACTTCCGGCTCAAGGACTTACTTCATGTATTTGTGCAGGAATTTCCTATGGAAATCATTCCTGATGGTGTCATTGATGAATCGCTTAGCCGTTTTGGTTTGACCGCGGGCTTGGTTCTTAAACACCACATCATCATCCCACCTAAACAAAACAAGTGCATGCAAAACCCAAAAATCATGAGATCGAGACAGCATACCAACAGGGTTAACAGGAAAAATTCTAGAGTCAAACCTTCTTTTCACATTGAAAGATGTTGTTGTTGCATTATTTAGCAGTGGGTTTCCGCGAAGAAGCTCTGCCTCCTTTACTTTAAGCTCCTCCTCCTGTAGTTGTCGATCCTGCAAAAAGACATTTACATTTTTTTTTATTTTTTTGTACACGAGGGAAAATTACAATTAGCATCATCAGAATCACTTAGCAATCAAGGTTTAAGTTGCTAAAAAAAGATAGCGATAATATTGATCAACCATCTTCTCAAGTCCCATAACTACATGAGAGGTGGAAAGGCAACTATATCCATCCACCTTTCTTCCAAACAAAGTGAAGTAACAATAATACTAAAAAGATTTATAGTGTAGAGAGAAGTTCAAGATCCCCCATTTGGAAAGCTTCAAATAACATGACATAAACAAAGCTAGGAAGTGTAAAAGAAGGAATAAGACCTTGCGTAGCTTTTCCTCTGCTCGTTCCTTCTTTATTTGTTCAAGCTCAGCCAGCAATGCTTCAGTGTCATCCTCCTCATCGTCATCATCATCATTGAAAAAGTTAAGTGTCATCCTCGTCGTAATTATCATCATCGCTGAGAAAGTTAAGAAAACTTTAGTATATATCGAGCCAATCCAAAAAAATTGTTTAGTGGGGACAAAAATAATTCATAATATTTTCATAGAAAAAATATTTGTTTTTCAAAATAAATAATTTTATGACAATTTAAAAAAAATCTAAATTTTTATAAATTACACAACTACTTTCTTCCGATGTCAATGTATTATCTCTTTAATATCATAACATTTTACATTTATTTTAAAAATAATTGTTTGTGGGGGCAAAAAATATTTTTACTAAATATGTATGAGACAAAATTATCGAAAGATAATGCCAAATGCACCCAGAGACCAGAGAGAACGGATATAATGTGAAAGTAAAACCATAAATTAAAAACTCGGACTGACTCGGCTGGTCCGACCAATTCGATCGAGACTTGGTGGTTGGATCGGGTCGGTTCTGACTTCAGACCATTGATGCATTTGATTCGAGATAAATCGGCTTGACCCGCTCGGGTTCATGGTCCAACCGTGACCCGCTGACTCGGATTGGGTTAGTGAAAAAAAAAACGAAATGAAACAACACCGTTTAAAAAAAAACAAAACCAAAACGACATTGTTTTGGCATAAAAAAAAAAAAAAACAAAACCCAAAACGACGTCATTTTGTTAAAAAAAAATGATGCACAGGGTACAAAAAACGCTGCACTGGTCCCAAACGACATCTTCTTCCTTCTTTGTGCTTTAGCCGTTCATGATAGGAGCCCTAAGCCGCCACACCTCTACTCACCGCGGCCAGCCACATCCCTGCAGTGCCGCCACCAACCGTGTCCTCACATCTTCTTCCTTCTTCGTGCTTTAGCCTCACGAACCAGAAGCCCTAAGCCACCATGCCTCTGCTCGCCATCGCCACGCCTTTGCTCGCCGCCACCACACCCTTACTTGAAGCCGCCAGCCGCACCTCCGCCTCACGTCTTCTTTCTTTCACAATGTCGTGCTCCCTTTGCCCGCCACCCAACCTCCACCCTCTATCCTCCGCAGTCCATGCAACCTTGGCACCTTGTGACTTGGGTAGACTCATTTGCCTCTCTATGTGATTTCTTCTACAACTTCCCTTTCCTTTCTTCTTATTTGCTTCTACTTCTATTACTCGAATCAGGGGAATGTGTTCTATGTTATCTATTCATCTATGGTGTTCCTATTATTCCATTTCTATTTAATTTAATGTGTTCTCTGTTTTTGTTTTGAATTTTTTATTGTTCCGTTTCTATTCAATTTTTGTTAAATGTGTTTTTGTTAGTTGTTCTTCTAAATCTAATATGAGTAGTTGTTATTATTTTGTTTCTTATTGTTAAAGAGAGATGACATCTAATGAAACACCAACGTCCCAAGAAGCCTCTACTCAAAATTCAAGGCCTAATATTAGAGTAAAAATTGATATAGCTTGGGGATATTGTAAGTTGATTCAAGAGGATAAGAAGAATGCTATGATGTGCATCTACTGTGATAAGATTATTAGGGGATGTGGAATTAATAGATTCAAAGGTCACTTGGCTGGTGAAAAAGGTCAAGTTGAGATATGTAAGAAAGTGCCTACAGATGTTCGTTATTCAATGAAACAAAATCTTGATGAAAATAGGAACAAGAAGAGAAGACTTGAAGAAGAGTATGATGATAGTTTTCCACCTAGTGAAGATGTGAGTGAAGTGCCAATAGAAGTGGAACAACCAATATCAACTCAAAAAGTGAAGACAAGTGGTTGCATTGGGAATTATTTTCAGCCTAGAACCACTTCTGGAGCTCAACCTACTTTGAAAAGTGTGTTGCAAAGTAAAGAAGTGATAAGGAAGTGTGACCTTGCTGTTTTTAAATGGTTTCTTGATGCATCTGTTCCATTTAATGCTGCTAATTCAGCATATTTTCAACCTATGATTAATGCTCTTTGTAGCATGAGTCCAGGATATAAGGGTCCAAGTATGTACAGTCTTCATGGTCCTCTATTAAACAGTTGATTGATGATGTGAAGAAACTTGTTGAGGAATATCGTTGTATTTGGAAGAAAACTGGTTGTACTCTTATGGTGGATGGATGGACTAATAGGAAAAGGAGAACTCTTATCAATTTTTTAGTATATTGTCCTAAAGGAACTATTTTTCTAAAATATGTTGATGCCTTTGATGCTTGTAAAAATTTTGACTTGTTGTTTGAGCTTTTCAAGGAGGTTGTGTTGTATGTTGGTTCTGAAAATATAGTTTACATAGTTACAGATAATGCTGCTAATTATGTTGCTACTGGTAGAAAATTAGAAAATGAGTTTCCTAAGTTGTTTTGGTCTCCTTGTGCGGCACATTGCATAAACTTGATGTTGCAAGACATGGGGAAATTGGAGGAAGTAAGCGTAGTTATGACACATGCTTCAAATATTACTAAATATATTTATAATTATTGTTATGTTTTGTATTTGATAAGGAAACATACATGTGGAAAGGAAATACTACGTCCTGCTCCGACTCGCTTTGCCACTAATTTCATTGCATTGCAAAGTATATTGGCTCAAAAAGATACATTAAGAAGCATAGTAACATCCAAAGAATGGACAAGTTCAACTTGTGCCAAAGCTACCAAGGCAAAACAATTTATGGAACAAGTATTAGATTCTACCTTCTGGGAGTAGATGTGCTGACATAATAAAATTAACCGAACCACTTGTTCATGTATTGCATATGGTTGATAGTGAAGATAAACTTGCTATGAGTTTTTTTTTTACCGAGCTATGTATAAATGTAGAGAAGAGATTGTGAGAAGGTTTTAGAGAAATAAATAAAAAATGGAGCCTTTCTTGAAAATCTTATATCGACGTTGGATTCACAACTTCACAAAAATCTTCATGCTGCTGGTTATTAGTTAAATTCGGTTTGTCAGTTTAATGATGAAGAATTTGAGAAACATATGTGTAAAACAACTGGTCTTTTGGATGTCATTGAAAAATTTGCTCATAATGATAATGAATTACAAAATAAGCTAACTAGTGAGAAGAGAATTTATAGCAATGTAGAGTTAGATTTTGGAAGGCAAGCTGCTTTGCATGAACGAAATACAATCATGCTAGGTAACTTTCATAACTTTTAATCCTTATTCCTTAATATTTATTTGTGACTTTTTTTGTTATTAATTTATTTCATCATATGCAATATTTTAGATCAGTGGTGGGCATCTTATGGATGTGGTGTACCCAATTTACAAAAATTGGTTATTCACGTTTTAAACCAAACTTGTAGTGTTTCGAGTTGTGAACGAAATTGGAGTGTATTTGAACACATTCATTCAAAAAAAAGAAATAGATTGGAGCATCAGAAACTTAATGATTTAATCTTTGTTCGTGACAACTTGAGGTTACAAAATAGGTATTATTAATTTTATTCTATTTTTGTTGTTTATCTTTTTAGATTTAAATCCTTATGCTTAAATATTTGTAATGTGTTTAGGAAAAAGAGACAACTTAACTATGATCCTATTAATATGGAAACACTTGTTGATCATGTTGATTGGGTAATGGTGGATTTACCACCATTCTTAACCAATGAGGAGGTAGATGCATTATGTAAAAACCTAACAAATATGACTATTCAACCAATTTCAAGTGATATTGGTATATTTTAAATACATTATGATTAAATTGTTTCATACTTGTTATCACCAGTTCACCACATGCTAATTATAACATCACATCTATTGCTTTATCATAGGTTTTTTAAATTTGGATGATGATGTTGATGATGTTGAGGAAGCTACCATGGAAGATTTTGAGTTCTTAAATGAAGGAATTCATAAAATAATTTATGCTCCTTGGCCATAGAAAAAATTTGAACTTATTAGGAACTTATTTATATTTGTTAAAAACTTATGTTTGGAACTAATTTATTTATGCTTTGTAAGCTTATGAGATTTTGTGTGACTTTGATGTTAGCATTTGAGTTAAGTTTATGTTATGAGATTTTGTGGAATTATATAAATTTTTAATAAAAAAATTTTTTAAAAATTTTTTTAGATCTTGAAACAAGTATAAAAATTATATATTTTTTTAATACAAATTGGGTCATTTCAATTGTATGTATTTACCAAGCTGATCGGATCGATTTGACCGCAAGTAAGCCATAAGTAATATGTATATGCAAAATTTGATATATATATATATATATATATATATATATTCTACTAAGTTATTGTTAGACCACCATCTTTCAAACTAATATTCTATCAAACATATATTATATATCTCTTTTATTCATAAATATTATTTATTATCTAAATTATATTAATTTATATGGGTCAATATTAATTAAATAAAAAAATACATAATATCATAAACAAAAGAATAATAAAAATTTATTTAATAAGTTTTATAATAAAATTATATTAATTTGTGGTATATTTTTTTTAAGATAATATAAAATTTTTAATTTTTTTTTACTAAAGATCAGATAACGTAATTGAATCAATAAATTATTAATTCAATCATTAATTCAATAATCCAATATTTCAATTATTGTCATTGATTTGATTTTTAAAACTACCAATAAACACATGATATTGTTAAACATAAAGTTCTGTTAACATGTCATCATCACTTTTGATTTCAACGTCAGAATCATCTGCATCAACACTACGTGCAGCAATGTGATCTTCAATTTCTCTCTTTGATCTTATCAAGATAAAGGACCCATCAATCAACAATACTGAATATAATATATAATTATGGTTTCTTTCTCTATTTTTTTTTTTTTCTCCTCCTCTTTTAGATGGAAGCCCATGAACCAAGTATTTTAGTAAATGTATACTGATTAGTAGATAGAATACCTTCCGAAAACAGATGTCTACCCCTTCCATGATCCCTGTCATCTGTCAGAGCATAGAATAGAATTGAACAGTTACAAATTACAGTTAAAATAAGAAAAAGAGAAACCCCATGCGACAGAAATGATTTAATTCAAATGCTACAAATAGAAATTTAGAGAAACATTACACACTGATAATTTTACCATAAGATTTATTTTTTGATGAGAAATGCCTGCGTTCACGATCTTCCAGTTCATCACGTAGGTTCCTTCTCTTTAATTCATCTTGTGCGTCCTGTCCTTCTCTCCTGGCAAGGTATAACTACAATTATTAGCGAGGAAAAATCTCCACTTGTATCATCAAAACTAAATACCAACATGATAAGTATAGGGCAGTGTAGCTTCATAATCATTTAACAAGAGAGAAATGAAAGGGAAAAGAGTATTTCAATCATGTCAAGACACAGATTTAATTTAAAGTTTAAGCATGGGGTAAAAGATAACGAGAAAAAAAAAATGATACCAGGGCTTGAGAGTGGTGTGAGATGCGATGTCCCGAGAAGAGTACTTTTGTGAGGGACCGAAAATTCGAGTACTGCCTTGTTCGTTGCCACCTTTAGCCGGTGCCAATGTGGGTCGCGCAGCTGTCGTCATCGGATTTCACGATTTGGAGATCAAGTTTGTTACTTTTCTGTCACCGACTTCGTTCGCTGGTAATGGAAGAAGAAGAAGGTTTCGATTAGGATGTTTGATTCTCATTAAAAAAATCATCTGACCCAAATACAAAGAATACAAGCAGTACCGTTTGATTCGATTTTATATTTATATATAATTAAAATCAATTTTTTTTTTGGTTTGATTCCGTTAGATTTTTGCTATTTTTTTTAACTTAAAAAAAAATACAAACATAACATTAATTGAAGAATCTTCAATATATTGCCAAAAAATTCAAATAAAATGCAAAAAAACAAACATAACATGTAAGTCAAAAACTTCTTCGATCATTTGAGAGTATCAGGTATTACTCAAAATGGGAAAAGCTTGCCTCCCTTTATTAATAATAATAGTTCTAATTGATATCAACTAAGCTTACCAATTTATATCCAACACTATAGAAAATACAATAAACAGTAATATGTGGAGGTTTTATGTAACTACAAATTGGAGTATATAATATAGCCGACTATATATCAATCAATACTAATTAAATGAGTAAAACCAAGTCCACTATTTTAGAGTCCCTTACACTTGCTGATGGCAATGCTTCATAACATCCCCTGTCAAAGGGGTTTTGTAATGGGAAGGAAAGCATACAGAAAATGATTAGTGAAGGAACCTATGCTTAATCAGACAAAACCAAGCCAAATGGTATGGTTAAACCTTAATATACTGCATATATAATTTTGCTATATACAAATAGCTTGGAACTTGAAAATCAAAAGTAAAAGATACCTAGATTGAAAAGATCTACACATACATACATACAGAATATCTTTCCAAATCTTAACATTCCAATCTCAAGTCCAAAATCGACACTTGCTATTTAATTTGTATCACCAAGATTTCGATGAAATAACATAAAATAACTTAATAAGTACAACAAAATAGTAGCTGTCATGTAAAGATATTAATTGTTCTTAGAACTGTTCAAAAAATTAAAGCATTGAAATGAATTATAATATAATGATAGTGACAGTAGCACTCTTCAATATAATGTATGTAAGAGTCTTTCTTTGGTGAGGAGGAGGAATGATGAATACTATTGCTGTTAAATGTTAATCATCTAAAGAAGCAAAAGTTATAGTTATAGAGAACCAAATATCATATAGAACTAATTACAGGAAACCAAACCAATTAAGATACAAAATGTCATAGAGAACTAAACTAGTAAATCTCAAAGGCTGAGAATTGAACCATTAATAGGATTAATAGGATGGCAAATTAGACATAACAATAAGTAATGTCTGGTAGAGGTAGAAGGAGAGAGGATGACGGTAGCGCGAGCCAGACAAAGGAAGAGGACGACGGTGGCACAGGGATGGTGGTGCACGACCTCTGGAATGACGGTAGAGAGCTCAAGGAACGATGAAGTGGACAGCGGCACAAGAGAACGGTGGCACAATAGAACACGGTAGTGAAGTCGGCACGAAGCTTGAACGGCGGCAGAAGAGAACAAGAGAAGCTTAAACGGTGTCCCACAAAGCTTTCGTTCAGGTTTTTACTTTCTAATTTTGATTTTCACATAATCCTAATCCATTATTTTTAGGCATAACTTATAAAAATTTTACAATTAATAAATCTGGTGATAATATATGTATAATTAATCTAATTTTAATTAGAATTGATAAAATTTATTATAATATTAAAATACAGTGTATTTAAAAAAGAAAAAAATATATTCTATTTACTTCAAACCTATAAAATGTCATCATTTGTATTTTCGGATTTGAAATTTAAGTAATATTTGAGGATATGCAACAAGAAATTCAATGGCTATTGAATTAATGTAACTAACTGAACAAATTAAAAAATGGCATAATATTAATTGTACGAAAAAAAAAGGTAGAATGTGTCAAACGAAAGAGATTCATACAAGGTGCCGTTTTCACATGAAAATAAATACGTGAAGCTTAATGTACAAGGTTAGGTGCCATCGTTATATTGAATTGGGATAATTATTCCTGGGTCTTGGTGAATGATAATAGGAGTTAACTTTTTGAAATAGATTCGATTGTGCATTCCTTTTTAAAAGATTATTACCTTGTTACTATATACACGAAAAATTATGAGTATGAATATGATTCTATTTGTACATATTACTCCAAAAATATTTTTAGAAGAAAAAAATATAAAAAAACAAATTAAATTAATTTATTTAAAAGTTAAAATTATCTTTTTTAACATTTAATTAATAGAAGTTCTCTTACTAGATTCATTTAAAAGATATAAAATTTTTATAAATTAACTATTAAAGAATACAATATTAACTTTTAAATAAATTAATTTCATTATTTTTATTTTTTTTTATAGAATAATATATTTAAACAGAGATTAAATATACTTAATTTTTTTTTTTACTAAGTTTATCTTTGTACTTTCTATTTTGTTTCCACATCATCACTTTCATCTGTTGCATTTTGTAGATCTAACCACTCTCCCCAATCAAGTACACCAGCTTCTCCAAGCCCCCTCGCTAGTGATGCCACCACAACGAGGTTCACCGCCGCAGCCCCTAAGAAATCCCACCTCAAACGATATGAAATTTTGAAACAGCTAAATCAACCAAAAACAGCTAAATCATTTCATTCACAAACCAACCAAAAACAACTAAATCAATTTTTTTCAGACAAAAACCCCACATGAAATATTGGTTAGACAAAACCCCCATGATTCTCCTGTGACATCTTTTATGCATCATTATTATCAGATTAACACACTTTAAAATGAAAAGTCAGGTAATATTACATAAAAAAAAATACATGTGCTAATTTCATACATGTTTTATCTCCCCCAAACCACATAGCTAATCTAATTACATAATTTCATACATGTGCTAGTTAGGTAGTCACGGCATAAGATGGGAGGAAATCTATAAAAAGAGAAGATGCAAGGATGTTTGTTGTTAAGAAACAGCACATCATTTTTGAATGGATGTGATTTTGTTAAGTTTATAACATACACACTGTCAAGATTTAGATGACTCACTTTGGTGGATTACTATCTGATTTGCATGTAGGCAAACACTCCACTAGACAATCATGACTCGGCTCCAAGAAGTATGCAATCTGTAATAAAAGGAACACAGCGCAGAGCAGAGTTAAAACTTACATACAAAGAATGCATAATCATAATCAAGGAATGGACCAAATAATAACATAGTCAATGGATTTATATGTCTTGGTCTAATAATAAATACTCGGTCTAACAAGTGGCATGTCAAACAAACTAAGTCAATTAATCTGAGAGTTGTAGTAGTGAAACTTCAACTCTCCTAAAAGTACAAACCAGTATAAACTTCCATTCAACTACAACAATAAAGACTTAATAATGCAAGTTGCCACTAATTTCTTCTAGCAATTGTGATTGATATATCCATATTGAAACTTAATTAACAAAATGCACATAAGATTAATGATCACAAAAAAAAAAAAAAAAAACAGTTTAACTATTATATATGACTATATGGTGTGATATGAGAGTGTTGATATATACAAAAACTATTATATGTGACTATATGTACAAAAAAAACTACTAACCAAATTTGCAACCGTTAAGCTTTCTATGAAATTCACATGACAGTTGTTGTTTCATTTTTTTTTAATATATTTATTGAACCAGAATGTGTCGGCAAGTAAATCTTAATTGAGCACAAACCTAACACATCATATTTAAGCCCAACAATTGAAATAGTAGGGATGGCAATATGAACCCAAATCTTATGGACACCCGCAAAAATACCCATATGCGGGTTGGGTAATAACCCGCATATTTGGGGATGGGGATGGGACGGGTATTTACCCGCAAAATTTCACGAGGATGGGTGCGGGTACGGGTACTATAGTACCCACCCCGCCTCGCTAATTAATATATTATAATTTTATTATTTAAATTATTCAATTAAAATTATTTTATTATCTATTTATTATTTTAATTATTCTTTTTATATGTTAATTTTGATATTCTATTATGATTTAATTTTTATTTGTATTAGTAGTTCAAGAAACTATGGAAATAAGCATTTGTAAAATATGGAGAAATTAATTCGGATGATGAAGTTAAAATATTATATCTATTTGTATTTTATTTTTAATATATAATTATAAACTAATTAGTTTTAAAAATATATTAGTTTTTCTCGTTTAATTAGAGTTTTTGTTTAGATTTATGTTGAATGATTATTTTTGTAATGTTATTTATTTATATAAATCAATATTCGTTTGATTTTAATATTATATAAAGGTGTATTGGATTAGGATTTTAAAATACTTTTTTGGCATAAAAAAGTCTTCAAGATTTTTAATATTTTGTAGGAAATTAAAAACTGTTAAGAATTTTTTAAGAAGACTTTTGTGATTAGGATTTTATAATTTGGATTTAATGGATTTAGAATATAGAATTTGAAAGGATTTCACATATTTATAAGATAAGATTTGAAAAGACTTTATGGATTTCTAGAAAAAAAAAACATTCAAAACTACTAAACACAAGCCAACAAGAGTGTGCTTGGAAATATTATTGAACACAGACTAATCACAACTTATCATAAGTTGAACCATCTCACCTACTAATAATGTATATGAATTCAAAATCAAAGTTACAAGCCATTAATGCATTTTGAGATATATTTTTCCCAAATTTTCATAAAGTAATAGTGAAAAATAATAACAAAATATTAGTCAAAAATATAAAATGTTTCATTTAACTCATAAAATCAATAATGTCATCAAAATATAAATCAAATAATTCAACAAAAAATACATGATAATCAAAACATTAATCATCTGCCTAACTTGAAAAATATCCAAAGTTGATTATGTTTTATAACATCCCAAATATTGCTCTTTGTTTCCTATGTTAAATTATATATTTTTTCAAAATTGATTGCAATAGTTTAGAAAGGTCTTTTAAAACTTTAACTTGATTACTTCTCTTATGAAAATTTTCATTTCATTAAGAATTTATGAACTTAAAATGAATGAGACAGTGGACTACATTGTAAGCTTGTAAATTGATTCATAGTGATTTGGAGGTATGAACAAATCACTATTAGAATCATATGAAAAGTCTCACCTTGAAACAAAAAAATGTGTGAGTGAAAGATTATGTCACTGTCTCCAAAATAAAGAGAATGAAATAAATAAAAAAGTTTGTGATGAGAAAGAAAAGTCTCTCGTAGTTGAATGTGATTGTTTGTCGGGTTTGTTATTTATATGATCAATTAAAAAGTTCATAAAATCTATCAAAATCCAATTAAAAAAAAAAGTTCAATTGAATACCACAAGATTTCGTTGCCCTCTGAAAAAAAATTTGATAATCTTGATTGAATATCGTTAGATTATTTTTTATCATTTAACAATCCTGATTGAATACCCCAAGACATTTTTACAAAAAAAAAAAAGTTATTCAAATCTTAAATAATCCTAATCCAATACATTTCCTAAATTTTTTTTTTATAATTTTTAATTTTATATATATGGAAAGTGTGGGTCGCGGGTGCGGGTATGGGTATATAGGTACCTAGAGGGTATATGGATGGGGATTGAAATTATTACCCGTATGGGATTGGGGAACGGATACTTTTTTAAACACGGGTATGGGGACGGGTACTACGGGTACTATAGTACCCTACCCATACCCTACCCATCGCCATCCCTACGAAATAGTGACAACACATTCAAATTAACTGATATTGTCCTTCCACTAAATTTTCTGAAAGACCCAACAGAGTTGAGTATTATCTAATGCATGATTGTGATATGATCTATTGTAACTACAGCTTCTATATTATAGTTAAAAATGTAAATTCACTCATGTACTACTTTCTTACTTTCTTTTATGAACATAACTCTTTTGTTCAAAGTTTGTTACCTCCTAGTGGGAGTTCCCAGAACAAGCAATGAACTAAAGGGATACAGAGGGACGCTGCAATATCTTTTGAGATAAGAGGGACAATATGCAGAACATGCATATATATTTTTATTTTTATGCATCTGTGGGATAATATGCAGAATTGGGAGGGATAAATTGCTTTTGTTTGTTTATACACTTTGTTAGTTTTACTTTTGCTGGATTTGAAAGATAATAACAGGGGTAATGTGACTTTATTAGTTTTAATACTCTGTGTTACAGAGTGCATAGCTCTCTATTATTTCAGTGAACGTCAGTTAAGGAAGAAAAAATTACATTAGACTAGATGCTGCTTCTGTTTCCCTAATGCCTCTTCTGAAATTTTTGGATAAAAAAATGATTTTATTAATTGAGGATTTAGGCCGTGCCATTTCCACCACTCTCTCTTCATCCTGTCACCTCTCATTCATGAAGGATCAATTCTCTTGAATAAGGGAATATGAATGTGCCATGCATCTGATGCTGCTGCTACTTCCTTTAAATTCAAGCCTCTCTTGCCCATAGTTCATTGCCCCACCCTACTCTGCTTCTCTAAATCAAGTACAATTCCTTGTTGTTAATTATTATTATTAAAACTCAGGAGCAATACCAAAATATTGTCAATTCAGTGTGAAAAATACATGTAATAAAAGTTAGTATTAAGAGCCTTTTCTCAAATAACAAGACCATGGGAGAAACTTGCATTAAAAGCCTTGGATAAGAAAATCCATGTAATAAAAGTTAGTATTAAAAGCCTTGGATAAGAAAATCCAAACAAACAAGCAATTAATATGATAGTTGGAGTGAAACTTCAACTCTCCTTAAAGTACAAACTAGTATAAACTTCCATTCAACTACAAGAGTAAAGACTCAGTCTATTTGATTACACTTTTCAAAACAGTTTTTAATTTTTAAAAAATAAAAAAACTTGCTTGATAGATTAATTTTATAAAATTATTTTTAAAACTCTTCTTAAATTTATTTTTTAAAATTAAAAAACAAAAAGAGATTTTACTAATTTTTGGACCTTTTGATTTACTTTTGTTTTTTAGTTTTTAAAATCTATTTTGTAAATCAGTTTTAAAAATTATTTTTAAAAAGAATGTTAAAAAAAATTGTTTGGTAATTATTTTTTGAAAACTGTATTAAAAATTAAAAATTTGTCTATTAAATTGTTTTCAAAACTTGTTTGATTACACAATTTTTTTAATGAATTTTTTAACTTATTAAAGAAATATATATATATATATATATATATATATAAAAGATTAAATAATATAAAAAATATAAGGATTAATTTTAAAAAATAATAATATTTTTTGAGATAAAATTAGCTTAAAATCACAATATATTTATTTAGATACAAGGATAAAAAAAAATTATAGATTAAATAAATCATCATGTATCATGTCATTAAAGGTCAAATAAATGATCCCATCTAATGATCATTATCTCATATATGCTTAGGAATTTCTCGTTGTCTGAACTATTAGTCACATAACAAAAACATTTAAAAAAAAATCAATTTGATAATCAAATCCAAATCTCTTCACATAGAGATATACCTAAAGACTATACAACCATGCATGTTTCCTACCACTAGACATAGCAAGAAACATTTCCTTCCACTCAAGTTCCACCCTAAACTTATCCTTATCCAAGGCTTTTAAATAGATTGCATTCGGAAGATTTTCAAACGTCTCAACAGCATTCACACACTTGGTAAGAATAGTGATCTCTTCCTTGTTTCCAATCCTCATGTACCTCTCAACCTTTGCCTTAGATGCTTTAGCCCATGCTGCAAGTGCATCTCCTATTTCATTTGTTCTACACCTTTTATTAGATTTGTGTTTTCCCGTGCTTGTGCTACGCTCTATTTCTTGTATGTCCTCATTTGAACTAGCATTATCAGCATTTGTATGATTCTTACTATTAAGGTATTGACCTTCAAACTCATTTTCTTCATTTGAATTTGGAGGGTCTTAGGTAGATGAATGATGAAGTACTCATGTTGCACTACTTTTGATGAATATGATTCCCAAGAACTTATAATGGTTCAATCTTTTTTTTTTTTAAATTAAGCAGCTTTAACATGGGTCTAAAATAATAAGCAAATAGTTAGTCCACAAAAAGATATTGATAGTTAAAATTAAAATAGAAAACTACAAATATAAATATTAGCCATTAATTTAAACCATACCCGAAGGTAATTTTTCCACACTTCTTCACTTGTAGTGACAATACTGGTTTCTGCATTCCATCCAAATCCAGTATGTTGCACAAGTAAAGTGAACTCATGATATAAAACCCACAACCTATACATCTTTGCCTTTAGTTGATCTTTTTCATAGGAACGTTTAGTTTTGGAATTCAACCCATTGGTCATTAAAGTCCATGTTTTAGAGTGAAACATACTATTTGGCATGTTTCCTTTTGTGCTTTCTTCAACCATGATATCAATGAAAGCTTTCACTATAATCTTAGGCCAAAGTTTTGATTCTATGTTGTCAACATTAGTTGTCATAATTTCCTAAAATAATATAGTCAGTATATACTGTAAAACAATCATATATAGCAAAGTTGAAGACACATGTACTAAGATACTTTTTTCCAGGCTACAAGTGATCCTACATAACACAATAAAATATTCGCCTATAATAACTGAACTGATCCATGCGATCACCCAAATAATTCATAAAATTAAATTAAAAACAAGAGTGCCTTGGAAGAATTAAAGAAGAACACACAAATGAGCAAAAAAAGCTACACATTCATAAACAAACAAACAAACAAACAAATGGCATATAAGTAGAGTTATGAGAATCAACAAATGGCAATTTAACATGTTTACCAAGAGAACAAGAATGACAAAAATGAGAGTTTTTAGTTTTATGACATTCAATCAAATTATTTCGCTTAAGGAAGTCTAAAACAAGATTTCTCGGGTGACCTAAACGGTCATGCCATAGAGAGGAGGACAAGGCTGCAAAAGTTGAAGGTGAGTTGGCTTGATTTGTGGTGGTGATAATGGGATAGAGCTCGCCCCAGCTATTACATCTCATTAGTGTTGTCCCTGTCTGAAAGTCCTTCACAGAAAATCCAAATTGATCAAATTCAACAGAAACTTGGTTATCAGTAGTAAATTTGTGAACTGAAACTAAGTTTTTAATTAAGTTGGGGGCATGAAGAACATTTTTTTAACACTAATGGAGGGTGTTGGGATGATAAATTAGCACAACCAAAGCCACGGATAGTAATAGTTTGGCCATTTCCGACAATTATACCATTGTTTTTGCTCAAATTAAAATAGGATGAGAGATTACCTTGCGAGGAAGTCATATGAGATGTTGCTCCAGTGTCCATATACCATGACGGGTCTATTGGAGCAAGGCTTAGAGTATAAAGAGCTGTTTCGATATTTGTTGGGTTAGGTGTGGTAGCGTTAAATGCTGCCTGTTGTGGCTTAGGTCCAAGGAGACCAGGCTACTGTGGCCTTTGAGTTGCATTGGGCTTAGCCCAACTATATGTGGGATATGGACATGGCGACACAATTTAAGGAGCGCCTTGTTGCCATGCCCACTACCAAGGAGCTTGCCATTGCTGCTGCCATCCGTGGCTGCCACCATGGCCACCTTTGCCTGAGTTCTGGGCCACTCGAATTTTTGTTATTTTTCTTATTGTTGCCCCTATTCTCACGATAATTATTATAATTATTATGATTATGATTACCTTGAGAGGAATTTTGGTGATTCATATCATCAACAGAATTTTGGGAATTAGCAATGAGGGCAGCCATAGAAGAAAATGAGCCAGATTCACGAGCGACCCGTTGAAGAATTGTTGACTCTTCGAGTTCCAATCTAGACTTGGCGGTTTCAAATGGCGGTAGGATCCCCAAACCTTTTGAACACCAATGCTCTTTCTCGTGTTTAGGAAATATAATAATAGTTTATAACAATTGTTTTTTTCCGTGTCATATCCCATGCCCAGAAGAAGTATATATAGGCAAAAATATATGGTCGTTAAGAAAATAACTTCTCCAAATAGCCATTAAGAAAATAACTTCCTTGAAAATTTTAAATTACAAAATAAAATAAATTAAAAAATATATATTAACATTAGAATGTCGAAGGCATAAACTTGTAATTAATATATAGTTTTAAGATATGAAAACATATTCATCTTGTTATTTGATGAATCGCATGTTATTAGAGAGCAGCAACATGGTCTCTTCAACTTTTCTTCGTTCCTATTTTCTACTTCTTCTAACTATTCTCCCCTTTCTCCCATTTGTGTTTAGTGTTATTCTTTCAAACTGTATTGTAGACTTAAATTCATCTCTGGTCACCAATCACACAGTTCCATGGACTTCACCATTTGGCTACTTTGCCTTTGGTTTCCAAAGTGTTTTATTGGACAACAATGAGTTCAAGTACGCACTTGCAGTTTGGTTTGCCAAAGACCCCAACAGAACCATAGTATGCTACTCAAAACCAAATCACACAAATCAAATAGATCCTTATCATTTTGTTACGCGCTTAGGTGATTTCAGTTTTTGTTTTCTTTTCTTTAAATTACCCAATTTTGAAAACAAGCAGAGAAGTGATGCTTCTCAATTTTCATTAATGGCAATTTTCCTTGAAAGAAAAGCACGTTGCATACCAAAATGAGAAGGATCTATTTGATTTGTGTGATTTGGTTTTGAGTACCATACTATGATTCTGTTGGGGTATTTGGCAAACCAAACTGCAAACATGTACTTGGACTCATGCAGTAAGTAGACATAACCATAACGTGAATAGTCATCAATAAAGGTAATGAAGTACCTTTCCTTCCCAAAAGTATTAATATTAAAAGGCCCACAAATGTCAGTGTGCACAATTTCAAGAAGCCTAGTACTTCTTATAGCACCTTTCTTTGTTTGTTTTCCTTTACTACAATTCACACAAATATTTGGAAGTATTTCATTATTTATTAATCTTTCCATTCTTTCTCTAGAAATGTGACCGAACCGTTTATGCCACAAGAAAGCATAATGATCATTCACTAAATTACGTTTAGTGTCAATATTATGATGTAAAGTCAAAATCGTTTCACCATACAAACCATTTAAATTCAATTTATATAAACCTCACAAAGAATACCAATACCAATGAGATGATTATGCTTAAATAAACTAAAACATCCATTGCCAAAATTAAAAGAGTATCCAATAATATCAAGTTTAAATAATGAAACTAAATTCCTAGATAAACTAGGTACATAAAGAGTTTCCAATAAATCTAAATGATATCCAGTGTCAAGGAATAAACGATAAGTCCCGACCACTTCTACTGTAACTTTCACTCAATTCCCCATGAAGATGAACTTCTCATTTGGGCTTATGGTTTGGATTGAAAGAAATCCTTGCATCGTATTAGAAACATGAGTTGTACATCCAGAATCAATCCACCATGTGTCATGGGGAACTTTAGTTAAATTTGATTCAAAACATACATAAGCATTAAGCTCACCTTTCTTTTTAAACCAAGCTTTACATTTTGGACAATCCTTCTGGAAATGCCCAGCTTTCCCACAAAAGTGGTAGTTAATGTTCTTTGGTTTCTGGATTTGCACAGATGCCTCATTAACCTTTGCTGGCCATTTTCCCTTATCATGTTTCCTTATAAATTTCTTTCTAGCTCTTTGATTCCCTTGGTGGCTTACATAATGGATTGAGTGACTCCATTGATTCTTAAGCCTCATTTCCTCCTGAACTAACATACCTTGCAATTCATGTACGTTCCATTTGTCTTTCATGGTATTATAGATCATTTGAAACAAACGATATGAAGTTGGTAACAAGTTAAGAATAAACTGTCCAAGGAAATTCTCATTCACAGCCATTCCCAAGGTCTTAAGCCTTGCTGCAATGTCTGTCATCTCAATGATGTGCTCATGCATAGTATGTGAACCATTAAACTTCATAGTGGTCAATGTACTCATTAATGTCCCATTAGGAGACTTATCAGCTATTTGGGAGCGCTCTCTCACTAACCTCATTAATTCTTTAGCATTTTCAGTCGGGGGAAGAGCTGACTTAATGTTGTCTATGACAGTCATTCTTAAGAACATTAGGTTGAGTCTGTTAGATCTATCCCAAACTTTATAATGGGCTTTCGCTTCATTGTTGCTAGAATCAGTAATGCAACAAACTTCTCTTATAAAATGGCAAGATCAAGATCCAAAACATTGAGGTGAAATTGGACTTGCTCATTCCAGTCAGAGAAGTTAAACCCATTAAAAATTGGCATAGACAAAAGATGAGAATTCAGTGTGTTGGGAACTGATACTGCATAATAAAATTTCACATAAGTGTTTTGAGACATAAATCACATGTTATACATATAATACATTCATAACAACAATTAATATATATTAATTCTCTCCTTTGGGTGATACACCAATACACAACAAAACGATGCTCATGAATTATCTTAACATTATTTGGCAATTAAATATCTACCAATTAAAATTATCTATTACATTTGGGTATAAAATAAAACTAATGGTATACACAAATTGCCTACAGTTATATTCATCAATTAGAACGACAACTAATCAACCTATGAGTGATCCATAAATGCTTTCTAATCATGAATTTCAATATACCCATAAATCAATAATCATATATTTCAGCATCCATTATTCTTATGGATAATTGAATAAAATATCATTAATTTTGGAATTAAATAAATCATAAAATTTGGCTACTTTGGTAACTAACAAATTTATCATACACTTAATTCAAAATAAACATTGTGGCATCGTAATTATCATATGTTAATATTCCCAACGTGTCACAATATCATTCATTCAAATTCTCAATGTGGCATAAAATTAAAGTATATATAAATTCACCATAAACAAACCATATTCTCATATATCCAACGACATGACTTAGCATAGCATAAGATAAATGCAAAATGCAAGAACATTCGTGAACGGGTCATATATATATATAAACTTTCTACTCCATGTGTAGGTTTCACGAGAAATTCGTGAACGGGCCATATGCAACAACGAAAAGTTCATACTTGCAGTGGAAATAATATTCAATAATTCCTAATTCTTAAATTAAGGTTCATACATTTTGGGAGAAACATCTTTATTGGAAAATCATATAGTTTCACAACCATGCTTTGATACCACATGTAAATCTATTGGGTTTCTAATCATCAGTTATAGAAAGCTAAACAGATCTTGAAACCAATGAGTTTCACAATATAAGACAGAAAGAGTGTACCTTTCTCCATAGTGAGAGTGTTTCTCTAACGTGTGCTTTGATTTCCTTAAAGAATGAGGAAACAAGATTTCACTCCCTTTGACTCGTCCTCACTATTCTCTCACGTTCGTGATGGCGGTTGGGTTGAGAGAATACTTTTATGTTAGGAAGGGGACCTTGTTTCACATTAGTGGGTATTAACCCCTTTATATTCACTACTCCTATCAAGTAGCAATTATCCTTAAAAATCGTTCCACTTAAGCCCATGACTCATTTACAATTTAATCCATAAATATTAATTATTTATTTATCATATAAGTCATCCATATCACACGAGACAAAATCTTACATGGCTGAGCAAGAATCTTGCCTTTGTGATTAATTTGAGTCCTTTTGTTCTTCATAGAAGTAGTCAAGTTCACTCTTTCACCCTCTTTCATCATCAACCTTTCCTCTTCTTAAGCACACATGGTCAATAACTCATTAATAGACCTCTTATCCTTATGTGTTATAAGAGATTTTAAAGGGAGAATACTGTTGAGGTAAGATGCACAAAATAAAGTGTACTAGGAAAGAACCTGACATGGTTGAAATACACGAGAACACACTAAAAGGGAGGGGGGAGGGTTCAATAGTGGGTTTAAAACTTTTTCGTAAATACTATTAGTTCACAAGTTGTCTTCTTGGATATATGTTAGTTTAAATCAACAAATATATCCTTGCAAGGCAAAGCTTAGAAAATTTTTCTAAAAGAGCACAGTGAGCAAGATAAAAATATATGTAATCACAAGACAGTAGATGAGAGCTTGTTTTTATACTGGCTCACTCAACTTGAGCTACGTCCAATTCTCCTTTAACAACTGTTAAAGGGTTCCACTATAATCAATTGATTACAAAACAAGTATTCTTCACTGCCACTTCTAGCTACAAGTATTCTCTATGTCACTCTTGGCTACAAGTATTCTAAACCACTTCTGGTTACAAGTATGAATCTCCCCCTAAGATTATAATTCTCAAGTATTCTTTTATCACTAAGCCACTCCTGGCTTTCTATACAAATATGTATATGATTCAGATAACTTTTAAAGAGAGGATATAAACAAATGTTGAATTTACATGAGCTTGTAGAGGATGGATATTCTTTTTCTCTCAGCTTGTGTTCAAGACCTTTTCTCAATGTGCTTTCTCTTGCTGTCTGGATTGATTTTTGTTATTCTTTTCTAGTTCATTAGTCTTCTCATTTCATGGAGGCATTCTTATAAAATGAGCTTCATGAATTTGAACGTTGGAGAAGACTTCTTTCCATTGTCTCACACAGTAAAGTGTTGAAGTAGCTTTGAATGTGCTTGATGTGACAGGAGCAGGTTTCTATCTCTGTTACAGTTGTCTTTTAGCTAAAAGTGTGCATACCAATGCTGATTGGTTCTTTTGGCTGTACCTACACACTTCATATAATACGAGACATACAAGCAATACGAGGAATTAAATAAAGTAACGTTAAAGAGAGTCTCCCTTTCTTTCTGTTGCAGCAGTGTCTTTATTTGAGTAAAGAATTAATTATACAGTACATATTCCTCAGCACATATACAGATTATGTTCTGTTCCTGCATAAACAAAGTTTGGCTTAACAGACATAGTCTGGTCTTGATTAAGTATGGTCTGTTTGTGCACAGACAACGTCTAGCTTAACATTCTGAATTAAAAGACATGGTCTGTTCTAGCCTTAGACATCATCTAGTTAGCTTCAGACATCATCTGACTTAACAAAACACATTCTTAATTAAAAGACATGGTCTGTTCTAGCCTTAGACATCGTATGACTCAGCTTCAGACATCGTCTAGCTTAACAAACACATTCTTAATTAAAAGACATGGTCTGTTCTAGCCTTAGACATTGTCTGGCTCATCTTCAAACATCGTCTGGCTCAGCTTTAGACATTGTCTGGCCTTGAGACTTTGCATGATTCGTTAAGAGCTTATTTTAGTTTGTTTATAAGCAATTATCTGGTCTGGCCTCAGACATCGTCTAGACTTGAGACTTTGAATGATCCGTTAAAAGCTTATTTTAGTTTGTTTATAAGCAATTATCTGGTATAGCCTCAGACATCGTTTGGCCTTGCATCAGACATCGTCTGGCCTTGAGACTTTGCATGATCTGTTAAGAGCTTATTTTAGTCTGTTTATAAGCAATTATCTGGCCTGGCCTCAGACATCGTCTAGCCTGGCATCAGACATCGTTTGGCCTTGAGACTTTGCATGATCCGTTAAGAGCTTATTTTAGTCTATTTATAAGCAATTATAGTGTGTGACTTAATCATCATCAATTATCAGACAGTTAAGATGAAAGTAAAAGTTAGAGTGATTATACCATTGTCTATTCTTACTTTATTTCCTGAAATCACTTAATCTGAAATCAGATGTTGTGAACTGTTCATCAATAGCCTTTAAGAGTTCCTTGACATTATCATGGTGGTCGACAGAACTCTAGATACCAACAGCTATGTTGATTTTTATGAATGTCACGAAGAGGCAATTAAACCTTTCCCATTTTTCATAAAGAGCAACTGCATCTTGAGTGTTGCCTTCAGTAAAAGCTGGTGGTTCATCTTTCCTAATAGTATAATCAATGTCCATCCAGCCTAAATGAAGAAGAATTCTCTCCTTCCAAACCTTATAATTGTCACCCTTTAATGCGAGAATGTCACACTTAATATCAGAAATATTCATAGATTTGGTAACTGCAACATTCAAAACACATACTCATCATTCATAGTTTGAGACTAAAATAAAATCATATTTCACCAATGTAAGCCATGTCTTAAAATGAGCCTAGAGACATAAAACTTACCTGTGGGCTAAAGTCCTACTCAATTAGACTCATCAACTCCTTATGACAAAACTATCAAACTATGTTCCCATTCTTAATTCATGTGGGTAAATTAAGAATTATAATTCGATATTTTATCCTAATTAATCATATAAATGCAACAAAATTCCTATGGGTAGATTTTATCACACTTAATATGATTAATACAGATAATATTTATAATGTGGTTCCAAAACTTAATAGATAATCCCAATTAATCAAAGATGTTGTACTCTCTAATTGATTAAAAGTATATTAACTACTTAATGTTGATTATTTCTCTCTAAGAGCTAAGTATTTGCATTAATACTTATTAATAATGCAAACAAAATGAATAATGATGCATAAATAATTTCTTGTATGTATAGCAACATTAATCAATACATTAACAAAACAAAATCTATACATATGAATTAAAAAGTTTTAGAGAAAAAATATCATTTCAAACGTACATATAATGTTATGTTAAACGAAGAAAAATACAGTATTGCTATATTGTTAGCCGAACATGAACTCATATATCACTAATGAAAGAAAATGTTCATTCATGATAAATATGAACAATCAAGCAATATAATGCACTATATGAGCAAATAAATACATTACACAACATAATAAAACTTCATGGCATAGTGGTAGAGTTACTTGTGATGTGAATTGAAGGAAACATGGTTAGAAACATACTTAGAGTGTTTCCAATAATTGTTTTTATTTTTATTTTCATAAGCCAACCAAGTTTGAACGCCTACAAACCCACGAACCCAATTAGAAAACCCGATAGTTTGCAAGCATTTTCACACCGAATCATTGCATAAAAAAAGTTAAAAATTGTTGAAAAGCGATTTACTTCATATTCTTATTTTAATTTGAACTTAAAGGAGTCAAAAGCCAAAATGTGAATCCAAACAAACAAAAGAACCCACTTATCACAAAGCAAGGCAAAGGTTTTTGTAGCTTTGATACCAAATATAAGATTTTATTGATAATCTAAACATCATAACATATTCAGATTAAAGTAACGGCGGAAACTTGTAAATGGATTAAAACACTAACCTTTAGTCATTGCAAAATGAATTAGACACACACATTTGAAACATTTGTTTTCTTTCTAAACCTTAACTCACTCAACTTGATGGTGTTCGTTTCTGAAGGAGTAGTAGGCTTAGTGACCCAACAGAGTGTAGTGACTTATATAGAGAGCTTTACCCATCATAGACCATCACAGAGTTCAATTACGTAGAGAATAAGTGGGAACCATAAAATCCGCACAAAATCTCAACAAAATGTCAACATAAAATGAACCACATAGGGTGTAACCACTTTCTCATAGCGGTTACCAATTGATTGAATAAATAAAACATGAAGTTTGTTCCTTAAGAATAGGAAACAGCTAATAGCTAACAGAGAATACATGAATGAGATTTCAATACTTGAGGTTAGGGCTTCTGCAAAACTCCAATGCAAGAGAGGAACCTATAGATTTCAAAGAAAACAAGTTCAAATCAAGTTCAGAAACCTAAGGAGATTCAAATCAAGTTCAGAACAAACTCAAATTTGTGAGAAACATAAGGCTAGGACTTCTATGAAACTCTAATGTGAGATAGGAACATGAGGATTTAAGAGAAAATGAGTTCTAAAACCATCATTCAAACTAAACGCAGAAGAGTTCAAAACCCACTGTTTAAAACTCAGTAACCTTAGGTAAGAAAGATAGAGAGTGAATGAGAAGAAAAAACGAAGGAGAAGAGCTAGAGACCCAAATGAGGTGAAGATGTGAAGACCGAAGAGAAAGGAGAGAGACTATGTTAGTAACATGTTAGTAATAGAAGGAAAAATAAAATGAAGATGCTATCAGTGTCGAGGAACAAAAACACAAGGGATATGTGGATGATCAAAAAGAAAATACGAAAGATAGAAATAGAGATTTAGAGGGAAAATGAATATGAAAACGAAACAGAATCCATAATAATCGGAGAAAGAAGAGAAGCATAGCTACGAATGAATGATACCTTAGGGCACCCCTTAAACTGAGATGAGAAGAGAAGAGTTTAGAATAAGTAGAAGACGACGGATGGGAAGCAGAGTAGTTTATTGTGAAGAAAGAGCATAGAGACATTTACCTTTGCTTTGAAACTAAAGAGGGGAAGATGGCAAAGAATGCAATAGAGCGAGAAAGGCGAATAGGTGAACTGGTGAAGACCGCCTTTCGCTTTTGTCGGGTATACGCCATCGCTTTCAACCAACAAGAATTTTCAATTTAAATATACTTAGGCAGTTTTTCAAACCAACTTTAAACCACAGACGGTAAAAACCACTTTTTTTTTTTTGTAGTGGTAATAGATAAATTGAAGTAATAGATAATAGAAGTGATAAATACTAGATAATAGAAGTAATAGACAGTAATAAATAATATAAGTAATATATAATAATAGAATAGATAGATACATAGATAAATAATAGATTAAAAGTAAAAATAAAAACATAAATAAAAAAGAATTAAAAAAAGAAAAAAACTAGAAAGAAAAAGAAGTTTCAAAGGAAAAAAAAATGTAATAACAAAATGATACATGTCCTAGTGAAACATCATTTTAATAAGAGTAGTAGATTAATAATAGTTGAGAGTAATAGATTTTTTGGGTGAATAGACCAGAGTAATAAATATTTTAAAACGGATGATGCATAGTTTGTATAAAAATATTTTATATTTTCAATCAATCAAAATTTTTAATTTATAATAAATCAGTTAATTTTAATAAAATTATTTTAAAAATTATTAAAATAATAAATTATAATTAATTAATTATGTAAAATATTTTATATTGACGTTGATATGCACGAATATTAAACTCTTAACATATTTTCATGTAACTTTACATGCCCGGCAAACTATTCAACCAATGAATTATTTTTTACATTGTCGAAATTTGTCTATGGTAAATAATACATCTTGATTTCGATAAAAATAAAATAATAATAATAATAATAATAATAATAAAAACATTACCTCAATCTCCTTCACTCCAAAGGACTAGCTCATCATTGATATTTCATGCAGTGTTTTGGAGTGTGCTGCATTTCAATCATTTGAAGATGCTAATAAGTAAAACAAATTAACATCTTGTGAATTTTAGTTGTCTAGAACAATCTCATGATTGACACTTTTTTTTTTTGGCTTTTGTTTTAGGCATATCACATCAAGACGCAATTAAATAATCATTTCAAATGATAAAATTAGTTGATATACATGTGATGTGGCAATCAGGTAGTTTGTTGAGAAAATAAATTTCTAGCAGTCATGTTGATGTTTAAATTTCAAAATTCAGAATAAGAATGTACATGTAATAATAATTTTTATAAAATTATTTTAAAAATTATATAAATAAAATAATTGTCATATTATCTTATTATGTAAAATTTTGTTACGCTATACTTTTAATATCCTTATTCTCAACCCATATATATTACACACTTTGCCATATTCAATAATTGAAGCCAGGTGCTAACCATCCATTTCTTGAAGGAGAAGACATAAAGATAAACCTAACTTTATTGATTGAGCCAAATTAAAGGAGGCTTCAATTCTTTTATTTTTATTTTTTTATAGAGTTTAAATTTGAAGCATTAATACGTGTATCATCTAACAGTGTACTGATATATTATTTACAAGAGTTATATCTTTTAAGCAATATTTATAAGGCTCAACTATAAAAAAAAATAGCCGATTTTAATTTTTGATTCTTATAACTTTTTTTATTTGGTCCTTGATTTTATTATATACATAATTTTAGTGTGCCTGCCAATAATTCAACTCTACTGAGTCATGATTAATTAGATATAAATCTTCAGTGTTATATAATACGTTAACTAATAGCATAACAAATAATAATTAAATTCCATAAAGAAAAACAAATAATAATTAAATAAATTTTAAATTTATATAAAATGATTGCATTATATATCTAGTTAGACAAAAAAAAAATAATAATAATAAAGTACACCCTCCGTTCTTTATTATAAGCAACCAAAATCCTTGTTTTTTTTTTTTTTTTATCGGCCAATTATATATGTGTATTATATAAGGTGCAAAGGTAGATATAAGGTATACCAGTACCAGAAAAAGCAGAAGCAATATTACAAACAAATGGAAATAAGCATGGAGGACACTTAAGTGGTAATTACAAAGTATTTACATGAGTCACACACATAAGTACTGATTAACCACCGGATACTATCCACACAATGCATATTCCCAAAAAAATACACTGTCATATTCTCGATCATATTCACATAATCCCCCTGAGCACTTGGTCACATTTGATAAGCTTTGTTTTAAAATCACCCTCAATTTTTGTGACCAACCATATAAAGAGCAATTAAAGCCCTTCACTATAGCATAGCTCCACTACCAGGATCGAATAATTACAAGGTCCAATGTCTTTTCTACATTCGATGTAGCTCCATTGAAAAATATTTCATTTCTAAGAAGTCAAGTGAATCGTATTGTTGCTATTGCCTGACTCCCCTACACTAATCCTTGAATTGCCAAAATTGTTGCATCCCTCCCATGCCTTCAGCAACAATTAGAAAGAGGAATGGTGATATGGGATCCCTTGTCTTAGTCCCCTCTGACACATGAATTCATTAGTTGAACTATCATTTACCAACACTGAGATGGACGCAAATTCAACGTAGCCCCTCATTCAGGTGATTCACCTATTGCAAAAACCCAATCTATGTAGCATATTATATAGAAATTACCACTTCACCGATTCGTAAGCTTTCTTGAAGTCGAATTTGAAAACAAGACAGTTTTCTCCTAGTCTTTGCATCCAAAATTATTTCATTGGCCACCACTGCACTATTCAGCATGCTCCTACCCCTCACGAATGTCGATTGTGATTCATACCGCCTGGACCAGGGCATTTGTTACCATGACATTGCCACACCGCATATTTTACTTCCTCTTCGGAGAATGTCTTACATAGCACTACATTATCCTCATCCTCAATTTTGTCAAATCAAACACCATTTAAGTTAACATTTGGCCCGCCTTGTTCACTGAATCTGTATTCAAAGAATTCTTTTACCTTGTTCTTAACAATTACCAGATCCTCCACCCATACCCCATCCACACTCAAGCCCTGCAATGCATTCGATCTTCATTTCTACTTAACCATGATATGGAAGAACCATGTATTTTGGTCACCATCCTTTAGCTAGTTGAGTCTCAATTTTTAGTACATCATTGATTCATGTAACCTAGATAGTAGATACCATGGTGAATTCCTTAAGTAACTATGCCTTACCAAAGGCTTCTTGTAACAATAGTTGGCCCAACTCATCCTTTGTGTCCAAGTCACCAATCTGCTCAATTATGCCTCTCTTCTTTGATTCCATATCTCCAAACACCTCAACATTCCACTTTTTCATACCCTATTTCAATCTCTTCAATATTTCTTTCGCCACAAAGGCCGCTCTACCTTGTATCCTCAAAGCCCCATATTCTTACTTAACATAGTTAAGAAATTAAGGGTGTGATAGCCACGCATTGAAGAACCTAAAAGGTTTGGAGGGCCAATCTTGTGCAATGTGCCTCGATAGTATTGGACAATGATCTGAAATTAAACGGTTGAGTACAGCAAGTATAGATTGAGGCCATTGGCAGCACCATTCCATACTCACAAGGCATCTATCAATATGACTTATCGCAGTAGAGGATGGACTGAACCATGTGAATTTCCTTCCCACAGTAGGTATTTCCACCATATGTGTATCCTCAATGAACTTACTAAAGTCTCTCATCTTTATACTATTATGCCTTGTTCTCTACTGGACTACCCTCCTATCTTTACTCTCCTAAATCGTATTGAAATCACCAATGAGACACCACCTACTGTCTCCTAATCCCTCCTTCAGTCTTATTAGTTTCTCCCAGAGTACTTTTTTATCGGCTACTAAGCATGGTGCATATATATTTACAATAATCACTTAAGACAAATCCTTCTTCCAAATTCCTCTGAAGCCCATAGAGGAGAAGACATCTTGTATGGTAAAGGAATCCTTCTCCCACAAGCATAGTAGTCCCCTTGATGTGTTGAACACTGGTGCCGATTTCCACTACACATTTTGATCCCCCCATATTTTCGAGCATAGCTTCTACTCCACATACTGCAACTTAGTTTCTTGAATATAGACCAAGTCTAATTGTTCCACCTTGATTAGATTCTTCAATTCTCTCCACTTTGTCCTCCCCCCTAGCCCCTTAATATTTTGGCTTAGAATCTTCATGACACACCATTTTCGTCCCTCTTGACTTCCTGGCTACCTCCTTCCTCCAACTCAATGATATCTCTATTCTCCATATCCCCAAGTCTGTGCATCAATATTGCCATCTCTTCATCAAATTCTACCCCCAAATCCTCCTCACGAATCATCCTTAATCTTTTAGCTTCCAATTGTCTGTCACACAACCATACCACCTTGGTAGATCTCTACCCACTCTGTAGAGGCTAGCCTCTCGAGATCGATGACAGGGGTTGGTTCCTCCCCCCAACCCCATTGGACTTGTTATAATATCCCCCAACGATCTAACCTTTAGGGGACTAGCCTCTTCTACCATATTTCAGAACTCTTTCCATGCAACCCACTTTCCTTCCATCAGTTGTGGCTTCCTCCTTATGCATTGAGAGCATTTTAATTTGACCCAAAGATTTCTGCCTAAAACCAATTTTTTCCTCGTTCCCCTACTGCTACTAGTTATATCTTCTTCTCCTTTTGTTTGCCACCCCTACTACCCCCATCATTTGGCCTCACACAAGGGTCGAGGTTTCTTACTAACGCTTCTAATCCAAGCCCAAAGCACCTTTCTAAAGTAACATTGTTCTCAACCACCCCATTATGGAGTCTACTTGGCAAAGTAGTAATATTGCTCACTGCCCTTATATATTTAGCAATGGGCTCCTCCTGGCCCACTTCCATTTCTCCCACATTCAAACTTGTTGCCGGCGCTTTCATGTTGTTTGGCACATTACATTATGCCTCATTTTATGCATGCTTGGATTTGAATTTCTTAGTCACTCTTGTGAGTTTCTGAAATATCTAACCTACTAGTCACATTCATTCCCTGGTGGTTATTGACCTCCCTGACACCTCCTACTATACTCATAGATTAGTCCTTATCCTCCTCTTGGCTCCATATCCCACCAACATCCCATCCCTTCTTTTGTCCAATATCGTCTAACACATACTCCTGTCATATGCGTCTCCTCTATGTTAGGTTTCTTGTCACCTACCTCCTCTACCCCATCTAGCCTGTTGGTAGCCATAGTTGTTCCAGACTTGCGATTCGATGAATCTTCTACCCAATCCTCCATTTGTCCTATTGGTCGATTGTATCCCTGATCCTTATGGCTCCCAGTCCTATGTTGATTGTTGACTCTGATATGACTAAAGGGACACAAATTGCATCCCGTCTCTCTATTTCCCTAAACCAACAACCATCATCCTCCTCAGCTACATCATACTCCCCCATACCATCCACACCACTTCCCAGACGTGAAGCATATGCCTCAGACCCTCGTGCACCTCTATCGCATTGGCATCTCTTCTCCTTTACCAATGCACCTTCTTCCACCACGCATATACCCAACTCCATGTTATTGATGCATACTTTTAGCACCGGTGAGAACTCTGCCATTTAAGGCATGTGAACTAGTAACCTCGCATATTGTACCACCTCTATATCTTTGGTATCATCATCAGTCTCCACCAACATCCCTAAGGTTCTCACCAGCTTCTCAAAATAGTAGTTATTCCAGAGATGTAAAGCCAATTCGAAGCATCTAATCCACACAAACCTGTTGCCCCATACAACCTCCAAATTTTATACTTCGACAGATTCAAACATGTTAGAAAGCCAGCTCTACTATCCTTCCAGGATATTTGTAAGATTATCATCATCCTCCCTAGACAACAACACCAAGTTCTCACCTAAATACCGCACCCTAATGGTTAGATATCCCTCCATGACAAAGGCCTCCTAAATACTAACAAAGTTGCTTGGTGTATGAACTCTTCCAATCGAACACTTACTCAACCAACCCTAATTAAACCTTTCCACTGAGAAACTCCTCCTAGTGCATGCCCTTTCCACCCCTGTGTGTCTTCTTACGTTGTCATGCTTTACCATGCGATCTTGGGTATCCCCTAATTGCTTGTGCATACGAGACCTCACATCTTTTCATCCCGTTACTCTCAACTAACCCAAATATTTTTCCATGTTGGGTTTTCTTGTTGGAAATAAACAAATTGATACTCTCCCTCACTTCCTAAAAACTCCCCACATGTCCTTTTCCCCAAATCCATCTAGTCTCCCTACCATACAATAAAGGGTTTACAATACCACGCACCCTACTCAACCAATTGAGTTAGACCCCCTTGATAATAATGTCTTGTCTAAAATACCCTATTTAACTTTTTAGTTACCCACTTTGTGAGAGTATCGAGATACCTTTAAAGAAAATTGAAGGATAATTTAAAAAGAATAATATAGAATTAATGAAATTTATTACATTTAACTGATTTTCTTAATATATGCATAAATTTTTTTTTTTGTTACTTATAATAAGGAAGTGACGTAATAACTATATTTTTCTCTATTTTATATAACTATATAAAATAGAGAAAATGATACTTATTATGTCACTTCTTGCTACAAAGTCTCACATTCAAAAAAAAAAAACAAGTGGAATATTTAAAAGTTAAAACATTATGTATAAAAGCTAAGAAAGGGGCGAGTCACCCAATGTAATTTGACGTTAGATCTTTATTTAGGTATAAAAAATATAGTGTTAGTTGAGAAAAAAAAAAAAGTTCAAAACAAT
Source organism: Amphicarpaea edgeworthii (assembly GCA_014843725.1). Classification (NCBI taxonomy): domain Eukaryota; kingdom Viridiplantae; phylum Streptophyta; class Magnoliopsida; order Fabales; family Fabaceae; genus Amphicarpaea; species Amphicarpaea edgeworthii. The sequence continues at coordinate 7,907,317 of CM026329.1, forward strand.
ATTTTTTATGGGAAATGATTCAAATTAATAAATCACTAGTTTTTGCCAATTTCTTTTACCAATTTGGCTAGTTTTTTAATTTAATTTTACTGGCTAAACATTGATTTGTCGTTTCGAATTGAACAAGTCAATTCAATCAAGGTTTTTAATCTATGCTACAAGTCACCGAACTACCACCACTCGAATTTTATCATTTTTTTTATTTAATTATGAATGTTATTATTTCATCTAATAAATTATAAAACTAATTCAATCTCTATTAATAGCAGTGTTATCAAACCGAACATGACGTAGACATGTTGGTTGGAATGAGAGCATCTCTGAATATTAAGATCTCTCATATTTTTTGTTTTAGTATAGAACATATTTTAAGATTTTAGAATATTTTTATAGATCTCATTATAAACTCTACTTTATAAAATTTTATTTTAAATTTATTTTAAAATAAAAAAAATTTAATACTATAATATTTAATTATAAAATAATTAATATTAAAAAAATAATATAAATATTTATTTATAACTAAAGATTAAATTGATAATTAATTAACACATAACATAATATAATAAGTAAAAAAATCCAAACATTAACATTAAAAAAATAATAATGCATATTTTATATTTTATATTATTTATTTGGTATTATGGTAGATCTTTAAAGGATCTTGGTTAAGATAAGATCTCCACGTAAAAATATTACTTTTCTTCTATGTAAAATGTCGAGGGTGAGAAATATTATCTCCCAAAATTCTCACTAAAAATGCTCTGAACTACCGTATGGGTCGATCGGACACGAATGGAGCCAATGAAATTAGGGGACTAAGGCCAACTAAAAAGATTAAGTTTCTATTTGATTAACAAAATTTTATGGACCGGAGAGAACAAAAATAATTGTCTCTGGATTGATTCTTAAAATGGATACGACACTAGACAAAAACAAATCATACAACAAAACAAAAGCTTTAATTTTTGTTACTCATAAAATGAGAATACAATACATTGTTTAGCTGAACAAGTGTTCAAATGACAAGTTTCTCCCTACTAATTGTTTTCGAGAAAAAAATGAACTCAAGCCGCAATTCTTAACTATTAAAAAACTTCTAATGACAATTTAGATAATTTAAAAAAGAAATTCTTTTATTAAATATGGTAATTCATGATGATTATCCCGACTTGTTATTAAAAAAAAGGCAGTCCAACAATTACTTGGATATATAAGAAATTAATAAGTAAATAAAAATCTATCTTCCAAACGATTTATGTAAATTAAAAGGGACATTTTGTAAAGTTAACATTATTAATGTGTGTACTTGCTATATCAAAATACAAAATAAAAAATTATCATGTGATTGAATAATTATTATATCTTATTCTTCTTGTCTAGTCCCACAAAGGAAAACAAACGGAGCTTTTATATATATATAAATAATAGAGATTCAAATAATCCAAAATAAAAATATATATTTTATAGGAATCCAAAATTTATTTAAAAGAAAAAAAATATGATTATTTTCACAAAAGATTATAAAAAATTGAATATTTATCTAAAAAAAAGAAATAACATCGTTATCTTTACCATATAAATATTTTATCAATAAATAAATAAATTACACTTAAATTAGGGGTATTTACGGGTTGGGCTGAGCTGGGTTTGCATAAATTCTTGATTCAATTCGATTAATTTTTAGTAGATTGGGTTTGCGTGATTTTATTTACAAACCCAACCCAACTCAATTATGAATGGGTTGGGTCATCGGGTCAGTAATGTATTTTTTTAAAAAAAAAATTAAAATTTGCTAAAATATCAAAATACATTTTCCAATTTTGCTAATTTTTTTAAAACAAAATTCATTTTCAATCACAAATGAACATAATTATATATAAATGAACATAATTATATATAACTGCACAAATTAAATTAGATATAATAACACTTTTAAATTTAATTGTTATCCCTTCGACTTTAATTCATCTAATCCGAAAAGTTTAAAATAAAATTGTTATCAACCAAAATAACAAAGTTTACTCAAGTGAAAAATATCAAATAACATTGTAACATTAATACAAAATAAACTAAAACCAAATAGTAAAGTAAGGAAAGTAAGTTGAGTGAGTGAAGTTAAAGTATTGAGTGAGTGAGAGATCGAAAAACCAGAAAAGGTTTTTGTTTTTGTTAGTATTAAATTATTATTATTATTATATGTAATTCAGGTTGAGTTTGATGAATTACGAGTTTATATTCGTAAATTATCGGGTTAGATTGGGTTTGATACAAACACTCTTTCAACTCACTCAAATCGGGTTAGATTGGGTTCGCAAATTATCCATACCCGTTAACATCCCTAACTTAAATTATACTATCTAACCTCAAAGTAAAAATAATTACTTTATTAATATTAATATTAATATATAAAGAAAAATTAAAATAATAATAAAAAATCATAGGGGCAAGACCCGAAGCTCTAACCTAGGTCCGTCCATGTACGACTTGGAATGAACCAGTGCAACTCGATCTTACCTGGCCTCAAATCGATGACCTAATTGATTTGGCGGAACATGCATTTTTTTTTATTTTTTTTTTACAACTGACATTACTTATATGAGAAAATGAAATTTATACTTTACACTCTATGTTATATTAGATTTACTTATATATATTTATATAGGAATATCATTGGTATTTTTTAAATTTAACGAACTAAAATGGACCAACTTACAAACTTAATGAACAGACAATTATCCACTTAAAAATATAATGGACATGTGTTAAAAATATTATTTTATTTTCAGTTTTCAACTTTAGATAATATTTTTACTGGAAATATTTTTTAAAAATAAAATAAACATATTTTCAACTTTATTGTATTTTTTTATTTTGTACATGAAAATGAAAAAAAAATAGTTATTTTCAAATTGGCGTATGGTTTGCAAAAATATTTTTTATGTGTTCATTTTCTATTTCCATTTTCCTAAAATAATTTTTAATTTCAATTTTTTAACATTTAAAATATGCTTTTGGTTGGGATGATTTATGATTTCAAAAAATAAAAATGTTACACTTTCTACACTATGCACTTTCAAATGAACCGAGAGAATAGTAAAATATGTTTGCTACAACTTTATAGTAAACCTAAATATATAATTTAATGGAATAAAAAATCATTAAGCCAATATATATTTATAAAGAGTTAAAAAAAACTATAAAAACTTTTACACTCTTTATACTGATATTATTAACACGAACAAAATTTAAATATATTATTAATAAAAAATAAAGTAATCAGACTAAATAAATATCATTTAATCTTTTAAAAATAATTTTCAAGAGTGAAATTATAAGATAATAAAATTTACAAATAAATAAACAAATAAAACTTATAAAACAAATATATGTAACAAAAACAATGTACTTTAAACATTATTTGTTTAAAAAAATTAGAAAGTAACTACAAAATATTTTAAAAATTAAAATTTGACAGTTTAAAAATATATAAAAATAAAATAAAATAAGTTACAATAATAATTTACAAGAAATAAAAATAAAAAACTAAGAAAAATACAATATAACTTTTATATTATCTTATATATATTATAGATTATGGATATATCATTGTACATTATATTTATAGTTAGGTTATACATACACGAATTTTGAATTGAAATATAAGATGTATTTGAAAACTAGTTGAATTTAATGTCAACAGTAAAAATACACATTCCAAGATAAAAATTCAAAAACTATGTGAGAAATTAGTTGCAAATTTTTTCGACTAGTATCCAAATATACATATAATGGTGAGTGAAGTGTGGTCCAGTGTCACCTACTTCAACACTGGCTGGTAAAAGGGGTCTTTGAAATTGGCCTTCTCACTGAGATCTTGGAACTCATCCACAAGATTCTGAAGCCTTGCAACAAACTCTATCAAAAGGGAAGCAAATGTTGCCAAAGACAGAGAGCTTGCACTTTCATAAACTTTGGAGTCTTGCTCAAGCAACATGTTATTGTTATTATCTCCATAAAACGAGAGACGTGGCCATGATGCTTTGTTGGACAACAACAGGCTCTGAGAAGAGTGCAATTCATGAAGAGCTGAAGAAGGCTCTGTGCACATTATGTTAAGCCGCGAATCGGGTCCTGTTTCACTGAGGGATGAGATGAGTGAGTGTTTGTGTTCATGATGGTGGTCTCTGAGATCGAACAGCGAATTGTTGTCGTGATTTTCGGTTTCTTTGGGGTTTTTTCTTGCAGCCTGCTGCCAGCTTTCTGAGTTTACCAGGAGGAATGATTGTTGGTCGATCTTCATCTGCAATTGCTCGGCGGCTTCGTGCACTTTCAAGAGTATGTCTGTGTTGCTTAGCTTTTCCATCTTTTCCATTTTGCTTCCGAGTTGGCGCAATACTTTGGCTCCTTCAGTGCCAACCTTTTGAAGTTCATTACTGAAAACCAGCCTCTTTTCTGGGGGTGCCTGTATAGATATGAAATTTAAAGACAAGTGCGTATTTGGATTAAAGTTTGTAAAAGTTAACCATTGCTAAAGTATCTTCTGAAATTCAACTGCTCGGCTGAACTCTATCTCAGACATTTAGGAATAAACCACCAATCTGCCTAAAAATATCAGCATCTTCCTCCTAATACAAATATGGACTTAACAAAGAACACTAACAAAAAATACAACACATCTAACATCTAGCACAGATTATGCAAAGAAAGATTTTGTTTACCTGTATTTCTGAAAGTATGCATCCATGCATTGCCATGACCATGAAAGCACAATGCCTCAAAGCTCCGCTGACTTTAACATAGCTCCTCCAAGGATAATTGAATGTCTTGTATGGACCATGAGGTGGCTCCCATAATGCAAAATCTACCTGCAAGGGTAAGATAAAAAATCATTCAATGTTACCTCTAGTTTTTGGCATTTAGATTGCTGAAGAAGGGTGAGATGACAACTACAAAATATGAATACCAAAGACTCTTCTTGACTTGACGATTGAACTGCTGCTCTATAGCCACGGTAAAGTGGATCATCCGAGGCTTGATAAACAAGAATTTTTGAAGGGACCCTCTCATATGCAACACATTGCAGGTACCCATTAACACAGCCTAAACAAAGTTACAAACGAACCAACTCAGAGTGACTATTTAATTAAGAACCAAAAAGTTACTTAAGCTTAACAACTAGGCATAAAAAGCACCACATATGAGGAAATTCAAGCAAACCTTCTAAAGATGCAGCAACTCCATGGAAATTTTTCACCACCAATTTATGCAAATCCTCCCCAGACCAGATGGGGTATATGAAAATATTTACAAACAAACATATGCCAGCACCGGTCGCAATAAGAATTAATCTGTAAAAGGCTGTGGAGAAAAACTCTCTGCTAGTTCTCCCAGATACCAATACAATACAAAATGTCAACAAAAACACACGAAAGCCATATTCGTATGTCTTCATTGCAGGCAGTAGCTTGACATAGCTTGCACAAAATCCTGCACACCACAAAAGCAGAATCATCAGTCCTAATTGTTTGTTTCATGAAAAAAAATGTTTTACATAAGCATAAGATTTAGTAATATTGGCCATAAAAAAATTACATTTGTTTGTGTACCAGCTCATGATGACTTAATTATTAGTTAAGAATATGTTTAATGAATTAGGAGGCATTTGGAAGAGATTTTACGGAGCCTTTTTCGATTAATGAAAATGCCTTATGACATTCATATAAGCTCTTTTTATCTTATTTATATAAGTTTCACAGATAAGCTCAACAACTTGAACAAAAAAGATAAGCTCAACAAAAACAAGCTCTTTTTAGCTTATTCTGCAGTCAAGCTAAGTAAGATTTCCTAGTTTATCACTAACATTTTTTTTTTAACATATTACTATTTACACCTTTGCTAACTAAGAGGAATGCTATATCACACTCATAAATATGCTCTATACCAAAAAAACACAATAACTTTGTGTTATGTACAAAGAAGAATGCTACATAACACTCATAAATATGCTTTTTCCAGCAACTCTGTCTAACATGAGTAGAAATTCAAGTGGATTGCATTAAATACTGCAAAAGCATTCTAATTAAACAAGGAGTACGACCCATACTCCCACTGCACTCTAGTATCATTTCTGATGACCCACCAATGTGTTGAAAAAAAAAATTACTTGGAATACACTCTCTAATACATTTTTCTTTATTATTAAAAATTACATAATTAAGAGTCTTTAAATAGAATGTAAGATTCACATAATAAATTTCAATAAATTCAAAAGGAGTGTATTCATAGTATTTCTAAAGAAATAAAAGTGAGGGAGAGCATTTAGGTGCCAAAAATAATGAAGAATAAGAGTAGTGTACCGAAAGTGTGTAACAATATAATAAAGTTTTATATTTTCAGACCATTAATCTTTTATTTATAATAAATTAATCAATTTTTTTAAAAATCATATAAATAGAAAATTATAATTTAATGAAAATGTAAAACTTTGTTACATGTAAATGTACAACCTCATTTTCAAAGTTTTATATTTCATGGAAAGAAAATTTATTGTCAAGGTTATAAGTATTTTTTACAACTTCTTTACTAAAAATATAGTGCATTTTTTCAATAAAAAAATTTCTAAAATTCCTTCTAAACCACAACAACAGACTTTAATCATACTTCAACGGAAAAAAGAAAATATTCCACCTGCAATAAATATGCATAGTACGATAATAAGTTCCTCGAATTTTCCAGACAAAACAGCCAACTCAGCAATTCCCAGCGCAAGTCCTCCAGCGGAAATTGTTCCCAAAGAACGATTGAACCCTTTGTTCAAAGTTGCACCTACACCAAAAATCGCCAAAAACATCAAAATCAAAATCAAAATAATAATAATAATAATAATAACAAAAATTTCATTAAAATGAACTGTTTTGACTTTTGACTAAAAAATAATACATCAAAATATTAATTAAGAATTCATTAAAGTGTTTTATTTTTACATGTAATTCGATTACCACCTATATAATAAGTTTGTTGCACATCAAAATTAGATTAATGAAGTGGAAAAAAAAAGTTTATTCTAGTGTGAAAAAATTACACTTTTTTTCTTTCAATTTTATTGACTTTGAAAATTATTATTATACAAATCAAGAAATTTATTGCATATGTCAATATAGTACATTTCAATTAAAAATTAGTTTATTAATAATATTTTATGTGATTTTAAAGGAATTTGTCAACCAATAGTAATTTATAATTAAATAATAATGTAAAAATTATATATATATATTATTTTCTTCTTTTTTTTCAGATTAATATCCATATCATAGATAAAAGATAGTAAATTTGTTAATTTTTACTAATAATTATTATCTAAGATTATATTTTTCTTAATTTAACGATGATGCATTAACCTTACCCATATAAAATAGTATAAAATAATTTTAAACTCAACTTATAAAAATTAAATTAATAATAATAAGAAAAAAAAAAAAAAAGGCTTGTAGTTGAAGAAAAGTAAAAGTAAAGAAAAGAAGAGGAAGCTGAGTTGGAGAAATGTGTATAATAGTAATAAAATATACCTACGCTGAATTCGAAGACGACAACGACGGTAAGAATGGCCCATATGGAGTACTTGCTGAGCTGCTCCTCCTTAATGTAAATAAACAGCGACACCAGCGCCAGCGAGAGCCCCGCCTTCGCCGCGAACACTACCTTCCTCGGATCCGACCGCGCCATCTCCCGAAGGTCCCGGAAGAACCTCCCCACGCCCTCCCAGACCCGCGCCGCGCGATCCGAATTGGCGGCGGTGACGGTGCTGGTGCTGGTACTGGTGCTGGTGCTGGTGCCGTTTAGTCTCAGGCCGGAAAAGTCCTTCCGCAAGAGGAGCCTATCCTTGCTCCTCTCCGCGAATAGCTGCCGGAGCGACACGGTTCTTGTCGCCGCCGCCGCCATCGCAACACAGCACGGCACAAGTTGACTCTTCTGATTCTTCTTGTTTTTTTCTTCGGTCTTACGACATCGTTTTATGGAGACGAACGAACGACGGAGCGGGATGCTGCGTTTTGGAAGGGGCGCGCGTCGTTTATGTGGCGATTTTGGCGGGGTGGAGCGTGAGGGGAAGAGATGAAGAGAAAGAGAAAGAGAAAGAGAGTTGGAAAATAGAGAATGGACACTTTTTGCTGTGGGGAAGCGTGACGGATATTATTATTATTAAGGAATTTCAATTTGCATTGCACCATTCAATTCAATCATACAAAAAGGAAAAAAAAAGAAAACTATTTTTTTTTAAAAGGAATGCATTTTATATTGCCAAAAGAATTATAACTTTTTTTAGGTATAATTTTTAAAATAATTTTATAAAATTTACTTGATTTATTATAAATGAAATTTTATGATTATCTATTATTTTTTCTATACATTCTCTTTAAACTCAAAATAAAATGTTATGACAATTCAATAAAAAAAAAAAAACTAAAGTTTCATTCTTATTTTTAAAAATTAATGTTAGTATTAGTTTTGAATTTCAATTTAAATTTATTTTACTTTTATTTTTATTTTTAATTTTTAAAAATTTGTTGTAAATTAAAAATATCAAATACACTTAATTATTTTATCTTGTGTTACTTTATTATGGTTATAGTATAATGTCACTAGAAATAACAAAATGAATTGGACCTATTTTGAGTTGATATGTTGGTTCGCTAAGTGAATCAAGCTAGACTAAAAAATGTTGATAAAAATAGAATTGTATCAATTTGGGACTGCTAATATTAGACTAGACTAAATACAAACCAAATTTAATCGTGCCTATTTTGGTTTAATATTTTTATTTTACTTTATATAAATACTGACAAAAAAAATGAACCATGGGTTGACATAAAAGTTCACCTCCAAAGACTATGTAACAAAAATATGACCGATATAAAATTTGAATTAACTCAATAATTCAGTCAATTTCTTTTATCATTTCTAATTATGATAATAATGATAAAGGGATAGTGATAATAATAATAATAACAATAACAATGATAATAAAAAGATAATGTTAATATTTTACAATGACAATAATGATTATGGAATGGTGTTAGTAATATTAACTATGCTAATAGTGATGATAAAATTAATGATATCTATATTTAAAAAAAAAAGAATTTGACTAATAATTCATTAACATCATTAGTAACCTATGTAGCCAAAGTATCATTCATGACACTGTTGAAAACTATCTGGTATAAATTCATGCATAGTAGTACAGACAGGTATGACTAATTATGTAATGATGCTTGCTTTGACGAATCGTATACTCTATAACGGTTATGAGTTTTCTTGCTCCACGCCAAGATGTAGATAAGAAATTAACATAATTGCCAACTTCTTCACTCCAAGTTCTTATCTCATCATTGTTATTATTTTGGTCATGGAGTATTTTTTGAGGTGTGTGTGATGCGTTTCAATCACTTTAGGTTTAAATAAAAGTAAATATAACAAACAATCAAATATCATTAAATTTAATGGTGATGTGAGATGCGTTTCAATTACTTTATTTTGAGATATGAATGTGAATTACATTTTATTATATAACGAATTTCTTTATAATTGAAACTAATTATGATTATATCTTACAATTATATATTTCCAATGATTTTGAGTTTTAATTTTGTGCATAGTAGAATCCATATTGCTCATTTTACTTGTCATATTTGATAATTGAAGTAATGTAATAAGTATGCAAACTTAAAGAATCATTCTTCCATATGAGAAGCAAGAAGAAGCCCAATTAGAAGTTTATTTATTGAGCTCTAAAATGTCAACTCTTAAATGGTTTAAATTTTAAGCATTGTTTGTATATTATTTTACAGGATCGGGATCTGTTTATGTTATTTTTAATGAACAAGGATGATTTAAAATAACATCATGTACATGTTATTATCAACATATTATTTAGACTTAATATATTCGCAAAAAAAATATCATTTTTGACTTAAATATTTTTTATGAAACTCTTTAATAAACGTAGTATGTTAAATTAATCTCGAAATTTTAAGTACTGATCAGTTTAGTTATTAAAATTGTAAAAATATATATATATATATACTTCCTTGAAGTTATTAAATATTAGCCATTTTAGTCCTCATTATTATAATTTTAAGAATTAAAATGATCATCGTTTAATAATTTTAATAAATATATCATTTTTTCAAGGATTAAAATAATAACATTATTATAATTTTAAAAACCAGGTTGACTGTATTGATTATATCTAAAGATTTAAAATTCTTAAGTAATAATTACGATAGTTAACTTTTTAATGATTTGATGATAATATTGTCTAAAAATCTAGTAATTCTTTGAAGATACTCGCTCTATTAAATTTCAATAAATTGTTGAGTTTTCTTTAGCTCATGCAATTAATTTATATAAATTTTGTTATCTGTGGATGAAACTGACGGCCACTTATTGATGAGTTGAGCTATTCTTATAAGAAATTGATTAATTTCTTCAAAATTCAAAGGGACGAAAAATATTATTCTTATAAGAAATTGATTTATATATTTCTTCAAAATTCAAAGGGACGTAAAATATTATTAATATTAATGCAACTTGAGGCCTACGAGAGGACATGTGACATACATGCACTGATCCAATTATCAATTTATTTCAAAAGGGAGTTTGAAACCAACGAAGAAATTCAATCCCACACGCCAAAATGTTTCACATAATCACATTCCAATTAATCGACCCATACCATATTGTTCTTAAAAGGCATTACAAATTTGTATATGAAAAAAAGAAGATATGAGATTTGTCTCCTACCATAAAAAGAAAAATAACGATAATGCATGATAATTTTATATTATCATTTAATTATAATTCTTTATTTATGTTAAATCATTTAATTTTTTTTATAAAATTATCTTAAAAATTATAAATATAAATTATAATTAAATGACATTATAAAATTATGTTACATTATTTTATTATCGATGCAATTAAATTTCATAAAAAATACACTTATCATGATTTTTTTAAAATAATAAAATAATTCATATTTAACCAACAACACAAAATATATAATTCATACATAGATCGAAGTGATCAACATATTATTAAATAAATGTAGAAGTGTCGTATTCCACGTACATTATTTTTGAATAAGATTCAGTATTCTAGTTTTTACTTATATTAATTTATTTTAATACACGTACATCAACATTTAAATTGCTCGATATATTAAAAAAAACAATATTAAATTAAAAACCAATGCAAATGAGGACAAGATTCATACTTATATAGTAGAAGTGTGTAGAACACATGGCTCTCACATGTCACGTGAAGATTCATTTTCTGTTCAATTATTCTATACAACTCTGGAATGCACGGAACCAGTTATAAAGAAAAAAATATAAGTGACAAATTATTCACACAATTCACTCAGTAAATATGAAAATTGTCTATATAGTTAGGGGGAAACGGATCCCTTGTAGTGGAAAAAAACTGCAGGGAGTAGTATTATAACTATGATCACAAATTTTTTATTTTTAATTAAATAATAATAATAAAAAAACATTTAGTTCAAAGTGAAACTTTATTTCCTGTCGTTTTGTCAACTGTAGGGATCATGGAATTTAGAAATGGCAAAGAAACATTAATGTTCTAAAGTGATAACCTGATAATTTTGCTAGATGTTTATTTAGTGGTGAATAGTATCTATTACTTACTATTTTCTGAGTATGACAAAAGATGTCTTGCGTCACATGGGAGTCGAGATCTTGAAGAGAATATATAAACACTATTATTCCTTAATCTTGTTATTGTATGAGTTTAGTTCTAATTCAAGTTTACAAAATTGGTTTATAAGGTGAGAATTATCTCCTACTTATATACACTTAATTAATCATATTTATAATCGATGTGAGATCTTCATCATCCTTCTCATGTCGATGACTGAACATCTGTGGAGTTAGTAGTTATTAAAGATACATGGATAGTTTGATAACGGTCTAATAACAGGGATATGATAGAGTCAATTACATGTAAGATTTTGATTTTTTTTTTTTTTCAAATGCACCCCCTCACGTCCCAACACTTTTTGGGTTTGGTGTTGCGTGAACAATATATTGGGTGACCCATTAATAAATTTATGATAAGCTGTGATATCATATTATGATTCATGGTTCGTGTAGGATAAAAAAAAAATGGATAAAGAAGAGAAAAATGGAATTATTCATTATGAGTGAATCAATTTACAATGGAGGTACTCAATGGTTTAGATAACCAATTATAATATAACTAACCTATATCTCGCTGGCTGAAAGTGTTAATTAACATTTTCAACTTAAAAGAATAATACAAACTAAGAAAAAAATACAATGGATTGGAATTGAAAAATACAAGTAAAATGCAAGAAAAATAGAAGTCAGAATATACATGCTAAATAAGGCAAACAATCAATAATTCCATTATTGGGAGAACCATGCTAAATATGGCAAGCAATCACCAAGCAAAATTATTTGGTAAAAATCAAAAACCCTCTAAGATAGAAAATGCCAAAAATATAATGGTTGAAATATCATTCAATACTTAATCACTACAAGGTGGAAGCTAACATCATCAAAAGAGGTAATCAAATGAAAATATTCTAGAAATACATCGACAAAAAATATAGTAAAAGACTGCAATATCAATACTACATAAAGTGGAAGCAAATTCATCAAGAGTGGAGCTAAATATGTTCAATCACTCAAAAACAAAATCAACTTATAAGGTGAGGATTGCCTCCACTTATATATATTTAAATGGTTATATTTATAGTCGATGTGAGATTTCCAACACTTATCAAAGTGTCATTTAAGGACAAAATTGTGAATACTCATACCAATACCAACATCATATGGGACAATATCTTGGCACATTGACCAAAATGAGTGTTTTCTTAAAAGAAAACACCCATTTGGATCTATATGAAAATAATTTATTATTTTGGATAGTACATATTGGTCAAGCGTCTCCTAAGTTGATATGACACTAGGAGGAGCTTCCCCATCAAACGCCTCCCACCCTTTCTTGTTGGAGGGAGCTTGAACATGTGTCTCTTAGTTGGAGGAGTTTGAGTTTATAAAATGGGCTAGTTATCATTTCATGTTGTGCATTTGATGAAATTACTTATCATACTTTGTACGTCTTCGTCATTACAAATCTCAGCTGCAGAATACTCAGACGGATTGGAATTAACAAGAAATTTATAAGTAAGTTGACTAATAAATTCATGACTAGAAAGTTTGATTTTGATACTAATTTAATTTTTCAAACCATTAAAAGTTGTATTCTTAACTATTCTAATGATTTGTGATCTATAATCGGATGTTATTCTTGAATATCAACAATTTTTTACCACACAATAAATAATTATACATAAATAATTCAAAAAATATATGGCAACAAAAAAGTTAAATAAAATGATTGAAAGTGGAAAATGAGTTATTGATTAAATAAAACTTAAAATAAACAACCGCAAACAAGTTTTCCTCACATGCACAAATACAAAAATACAATGCACAATATGAAAATGGTAACAAATCCATTTTATAAACTTAAACTTCTTCAATTAAGAGACACACATTTCCCAACAAGAGAGAGTGTGAGATGCTTGATAGGAAAACTTCTCTTAGTACCACGTTAACTTAAGAAATGCTTGATCAATATATGCTACCTCAAAATGATAAATTCTTTTCATATAGATCCAAATTTGGTGTTTTCTTTCAATAAAACACTCATTTTAATCAATGTATTCAATATCTTGAATAAAATAATTCTAACTGATTGAAACATTGATACTATCGAGGGTCCAAGAATCATTAGAAACCTACATTAATGTTTTTTTTTAATTATAAAAAAAAAACCCTAAAAGAATCACTAAAAATCACATAGAATCAGGTAAAAATGACATCAGTCATGACATGGAACAACATTAAAAACTCGTCTAATTAAAGACAGGCAATTGGTAAAGTCTATTTGCAACTTTTAATAAAACAAATGAGACGAACCAAGATCCTCCCTCCATAAAAAATATCTTATACATACTCTGAATAATGCACCTGAGAATATTTAAAAGTGAAAATAATGTAAATTAATACTTTTCAGTAAAAGGATATATAAAATAATCATGAGGAGAAAAGAAAGCAGTAAAAGCCAAAATACATAATAAGTATGTAGATAAGGCATGGAAGATCTTCTACCATGCATTGGTTGTAAGTCTCTTTCTTCTCCGTGACGTTCTGCCTCACTTAAAAACTTTTCCACCTGCTGCTGCATCACTTTTGTTTCTGCCTTTCGTAAATGCGAACGGTCACGGGTCACCTTCCTCTGCCCATTCGATTTCTATTGGGTAAATTATGCTTCTAGTTACTAAATTTTGATCAATTTTGTGAGATAATTAAAAATCAATTTAGTTCTATTTTGTCAGTAATCGACGTATTATTTTCAAATTGTATTTAAAAATCGATAAATAGAAATTCATAGTTATTTGAAATTAATTATTTTTAAATCACTTTTAAGTAAATTTATCCAAATAAAAATAAATTATTTTTTATAATTGATTATACATAATCCATTATTAAAATAATCTAATTTTTTCGGTAATTTCAAACATACACTTAATATTTAAATGACAATCTATTTTTAATCAAAACATAATTTTTTTTTTAATTCTAGTGGGCCAGAGTTAGCCTGCCAACCTACCCTTCCCACACAACACAGAACATTAGTTAAACTACCCCATTTTTAAAAATACTTAAACTACCCTTCCCTATGATAACTACCCTCCCTCCTTTTTCTTTATAAGCGATTAAGCATATGAAAAGTATTTTTTGAATAAGCAAAATAAACATATAGAAAGTGATTCGTATGGAAAGTGCTTTCCATATAAGCAAAATAAGTATATGGAAAGTTCTTTCTGGATAGGAAAAATAAGCGTATGAAAAGTCTAATCTAATCTGGATAGTTCATCAAAAAGTCAATTCCGAATTCGAAAAGTTAATTCCAAATCCAGAAAGTCTATTCTGAATTGGAAAAATATGCTATCCAGAATTGGATTCACATACCCATTCCAAACAATTTTAACACCACCCATAGACCAAACTAAACTTTAAAAGGAGAGACCACTAACCTTGTGCAAACTCTTCTTCTATGGTTGAGGCTCGACAGAGGCAGCACGAAGCACGGCATACAACTTTTCGGACACTTATTTTTTCTATCCGAAAAGAATTTTTCATAGGCTTATTTTGCCTATCTGGAAAGCACTTTCCATATATTTATTTGCCTTTTTCGAAAAGAACTTTCTATACGCTTATTTTGGCTATCAGACTAGGCTTTTCAGACAATTATTTTAGTTATCCCGATAAGGCTTTCTGGACATTTATTTTGGTTATTTGAATTAGGTCATTGATACATTTATTTTGCCTATCCGAAAAGAACTTTTCATACGTCATCGAAAAGAAACTTTTCATATGCCTATTTTGACTATGCCAATTAGGCTTAAGTAGTTATTTTGGTTATTAGAAAATAATTTTACATACGCTTATAAAGAAGAAGGAGGGATAGTAATCATTATATGGCAGTTTAGATATTTTTTTTAAAATGGGAAAGGTGCAAGAAGCAATGTGAAAGGTATAGGAAGCAATGTCCCATAACACAACAGTTCGCCCTAACTCATTTTTTGCAAGCCAACCCAACTAGTAATGCCACCCCTACCCTTAGGGAAAGAATACTACCTTTTTACTTTGGCTTAATATCTTTTTAGTCCCCAAATTTTATTTAGTTGCTCTTTTTGGTTTCAAGTTTAAAAAAAAATCAATTTGGTTCCCAAGTTATTTAAAAAACTCTCTTACCATTAATTTTCATAACGATATTAAATCTTGTATGCGTGGTGTGCCACCTCACATTATTATAATTTTATTTTTGCCGGTTTAATTATATTTATTATTATAATCTCAATTTGATCATCAAGTTGTTCCAATTTAATCCTTGACCATCAATAATTTTACATTACATCTACAAAATATTGAGGGTCAATTAACGATAATGACTAAATTTGAACATTTTTAATAACTTGACCAAATTGAAATTATAATAATAAGTCTAAATATTGAAGCATTTTTAATAACCTGACCAAATTGAGATTATAATAACCGTCAATAAAAAATAAGATTATAATAAACGTGAGATGGCCCGACCCGTATTCCAGAGTTAATGTCATTAGAAAAATTAATCATTAGTAGCTAAATTGGAGCATTTTTAATTAATTGAGGACCAAATCGATTTTTTTAAAAAAAATTAGGGACCAAAACGAGTAATTAATTAAGAAGGGGTATTAAGCCTTTTAATTTTTACATCGGTTGTACATATAATTGATGTAAAAAGTCATTTTAAAGTGTAAAATAATTTTACATTTTCAATCCATTACACCTTTTTTCCACTATCAATAGTTTTCGACTGTCAATGTATTACCCTTTTATCTCTTTTAAAAATTCGGGAAGTCAACTTTAAATTATTTGTAGTTCTGATTAAAATATGCATATAAATAAATTTGAATAACGTTTTATAATTATTTTATTATAATATAAATATAGCATATGCAAATTATATCGAAGGATACAATTTTTTCTAAAAAAACACAAATCAAGAATCTTTGGGCTCCAAGCATAAAAGATAAGCAAATAAGCCAATCACAGGTACATACCTAAGATACTTCACCACAGCAACCTTGTTTTCCTGCACATTCTGGAGGTTGTCACCAATCAACCATGGCTGGAAAATTATGTAAAGGCATATATCCCATATGAAGGCATAAGCAAGCCTTTCTGATCCAAGATAACCCACCAAGTAGTCCAATCTATCAGCTATGCCTCCAAAATTTGCATCCATTCGACCGAAAAAACACCAGAATAGAGATACAAGACATGCACTCCCACCAACCACTCCAACAATTGAAGCACTGTTTGTCATCACAGAGCCAAACTGTGAAAGTTTTCTTGGAGCACTCTCACTCTCACCCTCAGCATCGTTCAAGCGGATAGCCATGTATGGGATCAGAAATGCTGGCATCATAAAAAGGAGTTGTAAAGGAAAAGAAAGTTGAGATTAAAGACCTGTTTGGGTAAACTTTTTCAAAAGAACTTCTAGGAAAAAAAAGCATGAAGAAAAAATGAAATCAGCTTCCCCAATAACTAATTTGTAGAAGTCACATATCTTTTAGGAGAAGTTATACGAGAGAGCTTCTATAAATTAACTATTGGAAAAACTAATTTTAACTTTCTCTTTCATATACTGGAACATTGATATTCTATGAAGATAATCTACAGACTGGTCAAGCCAGAGAGACTTGTCAGACATACTGTTTGTCAGGAACATTTGCAGGCCCCAGAGTACGTCTAGAGACCCTTTATATCTTTCGTTCTTGCGATCGGTGAACAGCAACGGGGCAAACATGAATGTCCAGCCAATCACAAAATTGAATAGTCCTTCGGACATCTGAAGCAACAAAATTGTCCAAAATCAGGGAGATTGTTCCAATGTTCCATAAAATGAGGTGCCAATCATATTTTACTTTGAGCAATGATACTTACAGGATGAAGAACTGGCGCATCAATCAGACGAATTCCAACTACTCTGCCAAAATGGTCAATGCAGAAATCATTGAAAAGCAAAGAAAACCCTGATAATTGTCTTCAAACACAACAAAAGCAGTATATAATGATGTTATTATTAAAAGAAGCAGATCAAAGTTCAGTTCTGTTTGACTGTGAATAAATAGCTGACTTCATGTATATGTGTGTGAATCTTTTCTCCTTAAAACACACACATGACATGTTCATGTCCAACAATATTTAGAATTAAGGAGTCCCCATGTCTGTGTATCAATTCAGTGAGTCCTACAACATGCAGTACAATTTATTTTCATGTTCCAATTTCATTTCAGTATCTTTTTCATTTCTTTTTGACACATGACATACATGATACATCAAGATATTATCATTCGAGTGTGTGAATCTTTTTTCCTTAAAACACATGCACACATGTGGCATGTTCATGTCCTACTCCTACAATATTTAGAATTCAGCAAGTCCCCATGTTGGTGTGTACCAATTCAGTGAGTCCTACAATATTTAATTAATACACACAAACTTTTTTGTCATGTACATATTTCGTTTCTTGCAACTTTTCCATTTCATTTTGGCACATTGCCATACATCAAGATATTATAAATGTTGAAGCCCATGTGTGTGAACCCATGTGCGTGACTTCGTGTCAATCTCTGCCTACAAATTTAGAATGAGTCCCCAACCCATGTTTGTGACTTCGTGTCAATCTCTGCCTCATAATTTACAAGACTTTTTCTTTTTTTTTGAGAAACCAGAAACATAACAGAACTAATTAGCAATAACTTCTGCATGAACCTAAAAACAGAATTAGATTATACACAATACTTTTCTGTTGGGAATATTGGGGTAATATAACATAGAGCCAGCTGTAAGTCATGGTATCAGGAAATATCCACACTACACGCCACGCCAATATGAAGGTTTCCAATGCAAAGTTTTCATATATATGAGGAAAAAGGTTCATATCATCACAAGAGCACAAGTTATTCTTATCTAACAGCGAAATTCTCGTAAATTAATCCAAATTACAAGAGAATCTCCATGATGAAAAGTTTAAAACAAAAGGAGTCAACTCAGTTATTAATTGTTACCGAGGAATAAGGAGCAATAGGTGAACGTACCAAAGTTCATGAAAGGCAATATGAAGAAGAAATTGAGAGAAAGACCCACAAGAGAGTTCAGTGTGTCAGAACTGATTGCCCATACAGGATCTCCCTGTCACAATACAAGGAGTCTTTCAGACTTCAAAATTATATTAGTTCTATATAGTATTATCAAACAGAAAAGAAAAAAAAAATCGTGTGCAATGCAATTCTTCAAAATGTTCCAGACTGCCAAAGCAAAGTAAGAATGAAAGGAGGAAGGAGGAAGTCTTGTGGCTAAAGCCATAGAAGCAACTTTCCACAATCATCTTAAATTATAAGTTGCAAGAAGGGAAACTAGTAAAGAGGAAAAATAATACTCATGAGTCATGAGTGATAAAATTATTTTGATATTTGCTGTGAAAGATGTGATACATAAACACAACACTAATCCCCATTTATAATTGTACCACTCTTAGTCCTACTTAAGGGAAAAAACAAATCATGACATAGAAGAAACTATCGAAGCCAAAACTCCACTATGATTCTCTCTATGATATAACACCCCCCCCCCCCAACTATCCATTTCCCATTTTACAGTGGTTGTTACAGAGTTCTAGTTGTCAAATTAACAGCGATTATGCCAAGCATGGCAAACACCACTATGTGTTTGGAAACCAGTTGAATCCAAAAGCTATGTGAGGAAGCTTTCTTTTGAAAACTGGTAGCGTTTTTTCCATTTGGTATCCAAACACACACTTCCTGGTCCACAGGAATCAGTCCATAGGGTAAAATGTACACACAAATCACTTGAGAGTCATGTAACTTGCAGGAAATTAGCAATCATTCAAGATAGCACACCCAACATGCTCTAAAGATAACAGCATCACAATAAGTAGCAAACTTTTTTGTAGTACCTACTCCCTTTACAGTTATCACTTATTTTTATCTTATATTTGGGGGGAAAACATCAAAACTTTGAATTTACATGCACTATCAGTATAATCGTCAATCAATCATAAATCATAGCAGGTAACAAACAAATTGCTCATGTCAATCTTCATAACATTGTAAAAAATGTTTCACTCTCAATGCATTGCAAATAAATTCAAATAACTAATAAAACAGAAGTTTAATAGTTATACACTGGCAATGTTGTTCGATCGCAACCTCCGTTTGTATAACTATTAACATAGTTTGTAAAAAGTCAACAAGTTTATCATAAATGTTGGGTTGTGATTGACGTGTCTCTCAGTGCATAACCCTTTTTCTCATAAAGAAGTTCCACAATGTTTAGGAAATCGCGGCGAATTGAAAGAAAAAAAAACCACAAGGTATTTTTCATAAATTCTTACCAAGGTTGCGGACAAATGCGGTTTATAGGGTTGGAATGAATGCGATAAATTGTTGAAAATGTTAAAAAGTATGAAAAAGGGTACTGCGTTAACTTACAGGGGCATAAGGAAGAAGGAAGAGCCATAGAATGTAGACACCTTCCGCAACCCACAGCGCAATTTGAAGCACTCTTTTCAAATTATCGTCGTCCTCGCCGCTCTCTTCCAGCGAAGAGGGGGTGGTGGTGGGTTTGCCGCGAGAAGCAAGGCACAAGTAACGGGTCTCCGAAACGCCGCGTTTCTTGGGAACGCAGTGGGTGGTGGAGGAATCGTGATTGAGGGGTCTTCGGTTGTGCAATTGGGGAAGATGGAGCGAAGGTTTTGAGGGAAAGGGTTTTGGTTTAAGGAATGGAAAGAGAAATGGTGGGGACGACGTCGTAATGGTCATCGCCATGGCTTCACAGAATGACTCTGTTCGCAGAGTTCACAGTTTATTTATGGTGGGAAAATTTTTAACCATTCGTAGCGAATGTCATTGTCCTGTTTTTTTTTTTTTTTATTTTATTTTATTTTACCTCTCACTAAAATTTTTAATTTTCACTAAAATTTCATATTTAGGACAAACACGTTTGGATTAACTTCTTGAAAAGCACTTACAAAAGGAAAAGAAAATGAAATAAGTTTTTTTTTTAAAAATTAAAATTAACTTAGGTATTAATCAAATTTTGTTCTATCATATTTTAAAGATGAGTTATACAAGATAATTTTTACAAATTAATTAATATAATTCATTTTATTTTTTTTTAATGAAAAATTCATTTATTTTATTAGAATTTCTTTTGAAACCAATCCAATCATGTACTAAATCTCTTAAATTAGTGGTATCTTTTTTTATCCTCAAATAAAAATTGATTTTTTTAAAGTTTTTTAAATTTGAAAAATGCTTTTTTTTAGTCTCTCTATCTTCAAATAAAAATCTGTATTATTTAGTCTCAAATTCTATAAAATAGATTAAAAAGAGTTTTTTTTTTGTTTTTTTTATTTTGATAGGCTAAAACAGAGAAATTTTTATTTGGAGACCGAAAGAACATACCCTATAATTTAAAGAACTAAATTTAACAATATTACAAATTTTGTTCTCTAATTTTTTTACTTGCATATTTTGACCCCAATTTACAAAACATCACGGTTTTTGCTTGTCTTGATTGTTGTGGTTTAAAGAAAAACCTTCATAAAATGTCTTAATTATGGCATTTTTTTTTTTATGTGAGGACAATATTTTGTAAATACTTAATCATATTTTTAATCTCTCAAATTAGAATATGCATTTTTTTAGTTCCTTCAAATAAAAAATTATATTTATAATCCTTCAAATTCAAAAAAATATCTCTTTTTAATCCTCGTCACAGATAAAAATATGCATATTTTAGTTAAAATTTTGGTGAAAGTACTGAAATCAGCAGTTTTCAAATTTGAGTATAAGAAATATATATATATATATATATATATATATATATATATTTATTTCGAGGTCTAAACAAAATAGACACTCTAATTTGAGAAACTAAAACTATTTGTTGATAGCTTATTCATTAATGTTGATACCCCTGATGTTGTTGCTTGGGGACTTACTGCTGATGGCGCTTACACTGCCGCATCTGCATATAGTTGGCTCACCAGAGCTCGTTCATCCACTACAGTTCCAATGAGGAGAGGATCCTCGGTTTGACCACTCCAAATTCCAAAAAATATTAAACACGTCCTGTGGATAGCTGATCATCAAAGCATTCCTACAAACCTTTTTCGTACCAACCGTCGTATTGCTTTTTATACGGAACATCGGATTTAGATGCAAAGACATCTTTGACCGAGACCTAGATGATTTCAACAAGGTAAGAGACAAATTTAAAGGTAATTAGGAGAATTGGGTTAAGAGATAATTAAAAACCTTAATTTACGATTAATCATGACTCCAAACAGCCTTAGGATCCAATAGATAAAGTGTTGACAGGTATAAATAATATGTTTTCCAAAAGAAATAATTTTTATTAATTCTAACATTTGAAATAGAGTTCTAAATACTGAATCTTTACTTGAATGTTAAAGTACCATTAGTAAGTACTCTCTATTAGAAGATAGCGTGAACGGAAGAAGATTTCGGCCGTAGGAGTAAGACTTCAAATTTGAAGTGAAGTGAGCGTTTCCTACTAGAAAACTTTTAACTCTTTGTTTAAGGTGTGTCAACAAGGAAGAATCCATTCTTCACCTCCTTTGGGTCTATCCAAAAGCCGTGGCTGTTTGGGACCTCATCCCCATTGACATCTTCGACGACCCTCCGGAGATTGATAGCTCTACCTGGATTCGGAAGCACGCATATCCTACAGCAATGGCTACTTATTTGTTGTTGCATGTTGGTGGATTTGGAAGGCTAGGAATGAAGAATTTTTTCAACAAACTTCGACCCCTGCTTTCTGTATCCACTTGAAGCCCGTCCTAAACTGCTTGTAGATGCCTTGTGAGTCTTATTCCCAAGGGTTTTCCTTTTTTTTCTTTCCTTTCTCGTCTTTATCTTCACTAAGCATAAAGAAAAATATATAATCAATTTACACAGTTATGAAACGAAAAAACTAAACAAACGTGCACATTTGAGTGGTGAGTTTCCCTAAAACGTGGCAAAATGAAAACATCCTCCACTAATGTTGGCATGTCACATATGATAAATGTACTACTAGTACTAACAATACTAAGAGCATGTGGAAACATGATTTGTGTGTTTTCTATATTTGTCTATTAAATCGACGTTTCTAAACTAATTAATAAGAAAAAAAAAGGGTTCGAAAGGTCTTACGAAATACTTTTTCCAATAAAATACACCTTAAGTATTAATTGTTTTTTAAATGTATATTGACATATACCATGTACCCCACAAAAAAAATGTCAGCATATTAATCATTAGCTTCCCACCCCTCTAAACAAAAAAAGAAATCAAAGAAATCAGTATCATCCAGGATAAGTCACATAATCCTTCAAAAAAAAAAAAAGTCACATAAGTACAATCCCCCAACAATTTCATAACCACAAAAACCTTACATTGACAATAATATTTTGTTTGGTTTGCCATCTGTTTTCCCTTAGTTTGTACTGTAAAATAAGAAAATTATAATTGTACTTTAACCTTTAATTTATTTCTATCTTCCTATGAATTATAAAATTGAAAATATATTTTAATAAATTGTCATAAAAAATCACCAATTTATTCATTGAATCTAAAGTTATTATAAATTAGATAAAATTTATAAAATTTTAGATGATTTTAAAAAATTAATTAATATTTCATGGCCTCATTTTCATTTTATATTAGATTATTATATGCTATTTAAAACATCAACAAGAATACTTAATGCAAAGAATCCCAAAACCATCAAAGTCTCTACTTTAATTTTCCTGGATCACCATAAAAAAAAAAGATAAATAAAAAACAAACCTTTTGGGGACAATCTGAGAAGTTGTTTCTAAAAGATATTTAAGATGCTAGTAAAATTCTGATATTGAAATCTAGTGCCAAAAATAACACAATACCTTAATTTAAAATAAAATAAAAAACTAAAAGGTAGACCCAGGAGCATTGATAGGAACAAAGAGGTTATGTGAAGAGAAAAAAGAGTAAAGGAGTAAGATATACAAAGGAAGAAAGAAGATAACTAAACAATGCAAGAAAATTTAAAGATGTAGCATTTCAATAATGTCATTGACAAAGGCCCTACGATAAACACCACCCTTCTCCATTTTCCTTTAATAAAACTCCAATACGAAGATCCTCTCAATAAGTTCCCTGCATCCAACACAATCCATTCAAAAGTTTCAATTTTTAGCATGCAAAATGACATTGTAGAGTTAAAAAAACACTTTTTTTTTTTGTTAACTAAACTGAATCAGAGGTATTGCCATATATACCCTTCCATAGGTTCTAATCGCCACTCCCTCCCATTATAATATGAATTAGGCAATTATCTGCACATTGGGATTGAGGACAGATATTTACATGCAAAATTTCATGTTTTATTATCTATTAGTAATTTTAATTATTGTTTTTATATGTTAATTTTGATATTATTGGTCAAGTTTTAATTTCTATTGGCATGTCACATGATAAATGGGCTTTTTGATCTTTGTGGAGAAATTACCCATAAGGTGTAATTTTAAAACATATTACTAAAGTGCGTCTTTTACTACTCACTTAGTGGGAGACGTCATTCTTGACCTTTTTGAAGGCAAATAAACAAAATCTAGACAGTTGCAAACTTAAACAGTTGCAAACATAACCATAACCTAATCTACTAATTACTAATTACCTACTATAGGCTGGCCGGCGAGTTGGCTCGCACGGGCCATGGGTTGGCACCCCCACCCTGCCTTGCCATTTTTTATGGGTTGGCGGGCTGGCTCGACGGGCCTGAGCCCATTTTGCCATCCCTATGAGTCAGCAAGTGGGAGACGCCACTTGAGGCATTTTCTCCAACTAATTAGAGAGCTTTTATACATGTTCCTTATCAATCTTGGGAGATGCCAAAGGGAACCATTTCTCCTAACCTGGTTGGCCTAACGGTCCATGTGGCATGGGAGACACCATTGAGTAGTGTGCCTCCTTATGGGAGACGCCAATTACTCATATTTCTCCCATGGGAGATGCCAAATCCTCCTACTTTTCCCACAATATACATTTTTACTGGTCCCCTTCTCCTACCCCTTTCACCTTGCCGAGCATTTGAAAATTTTGGTGAAAAATGTGTGCGTCTCAAGCCTCCAACACTCCACAAGTGCGGTAATTAGTTGATTATCTAATTTGAAATGGGGATGCTTGCAACACCGGCAAAACCTACTTGCGTTATCATGTCTTTGATTTGTTCTAGAGCACCTGTTTGGACACGTTGAATGCATCTTGCCCTTACAAAACTATCTTTTTCGCATTCCAAATAGTCTTTAAAACATGCACTTGTTGGAAACGAAGCAAGGTGAAAGGGGTAGGAGAAGGGACTAGCAAAAATGTATATTATGAGGAGAAGTAGGAGGATTTGGCGTCTCCCATGGGAGAAATATCATCGTGCGTCATTTGACGTCTCCCATAAGGAGAAGCACTACACAATGGCGTCTCCTATGCCACATGGACTGTTAGGCCAACCAGGGAAGGAGAAATGGTTCCCTTTGGTGTCTCCCAAGACTGCCAAGGAACATGTGTAAAAGCTGTGTAATTGGTAGGAGAAAAGAAAAGGCTCCGAGTGGCATCTCCCACTGAGTAAATAGTAAAAGACTTACTTTGGTAATATCGTTTAAAATTACACCTTGTACATAGGTTGAAAAGCCATATATATTTGCTCCTTGTTGTTTTTGTTTTCAAATAGTTTTATAACTAGACACAGTATCAATTCTATTAAATAAGACACGACATCTGACTCTATTGAGAGGCTACTATTTCTTACAACAAACAATCTTGCTAGAATAAAACATATAAATGATACCATATTCCAACTATCTATCATTATATTAGGTAATTTTTATAAATGTATGGTAAAACATGTAATTAGAACAAAAAAAAAAAAACAAATGATATTACACAAGGGTAGAAAACTAAGTCGCCAACTCTCAATTTGGGAGCAAAAGTTACCCATAATAGAATAAGAAAGACAAGCATCCAAAACAATAGAAAACACATCAAACTTGAATGCCATAGTATGATGAATGCATTTGATTTATAATGACTAGCTAGACCAATCACTGTGGACACTATTCCTATTGTGTGCCAAAGTTTTTAATTTGGTTGAGAAACCTTGTACACCAATAACTTAAACTACAAAAAATCAACTCTTGTAGTGTTTATGGACGTTCCATTATGCAACTGTTTTTTTTTTTTTTTGAATGTTGAAACTAGGAAATATAACAAAAGCTAACAACAGTCGAAGAGTGAAGAGTAGAGAAGCTATGGAATATAACAATAGCTAACAACAACTAAAAAGTGAAGAGTAAAGAAGCATTTTTCGATATATATATATATATATATATATATATATATATATATATATATATATATATATGCACAATGAAGAGAACCATGGTTTTTTTTTTGGGTGAGTGTAGACACTAGGAAATACAACAAAAGCTAACAACAGCTGAAGAGTGAAGAGTAGAGAAGCGGGCAAATATAACAAAAGCTAACAACAGTCGAAGAGTGAAAAGTAAAGAAGCTAGGAAATATAACAATAGCTAACAACAGCTTAAAGAGTGAAGAGTAGAGAAGCATGTCTTAAGATATATATAGGCACATGGAAGAGAAACAATAGGAGCTTATATGAGTTATAGAATTTGGAAAGACACACATGCCATGCGTAGGCTTACTAGCTAGCCTTGCTTGGTTTAGTCATGCTTGAAAAAAAAAACATTCAAAAAACATAATGTTCAATTACGTAAAATAATTCAAGATCGGAAGAACATATTTCCCCAAGGCGTACCTTCGATCTCAGTTAATTACTAGAACCAACGTCCTTGTATTGTAGTCTTGCCAGCCAGCCTTGCCTTGTGTAGTTATGCTTCAGAAAAAAAAAATTCAAAAAGCATAATGTTCAACTACCTAAAATAATTCAAATTCTAAAACATATTTTATTTTTTTATTGCACCCAAGCTAAAGCTAGTTCACATGATGTGTTACAGTTTAGCATGAAAGATATCCGTAAGTCTTGCACCGTGCAAGACTTTCTTGGAACTGTTGGATATAATCATGAGATAACTAGTGATGGAGGCTTTTAAAGGGTAACAAACAATTAAAGTTTGTTTGATTACCTAACAAGTAATAAAAGTACATTGTGGGATCCCAATTTATTTTGGCTTGTTGACTTATATGAAAGAAATTACCCACAAGGTGTAATATGAAAACATATTACCACTGTTCATTCAATGGGAGACGCCATTCAAACTCATTTCTCTCACTCGTTGACCGTGAGTCGGCATGTGGGAGATGTCACTCCTTGCCTTTCCTCCAACCAATTAGAGACAGCTTTGGCGCATGTTCCCTGGTAGTATTGGAAGACACCATTGGGTTTCTTTTCTCCTTCCTGATTGGGTCACATGACATTGGGAGACACCACTCCCTCCCACTTCTCCCATGGGTTTAAGTTCTTTTGGTGCACGATACAATTTTTTTTCTTTGCCTTATTATATTGTAGATTTAATTTTATGATAATCATTGACTATTAATGACTACAAAATTAGGTTTAGTGTTTTAACCTACGAATAAATACTCTTGATGGTAAATACACTTGCGGGGCAGCTTGATGATAAATATGATCTAGTGTTTCAGCCTATGAATAAAAAAATAATTAATGACAATTATAATATATTTTGCATATAATAATGTTGAATGAGACAAGAAAAAATAACTAACCATAAAACCTAATTTGGCTCCTTCACGAGAAATCAATTTCCTAGTATGTGCTCGATACCATAACATGTACTTTGACTTACTAGGCAAAAAAATTTCTTCCACAGGGATAATAAGGTCATTGCAAACCCTTTCTTGTCTTCCATTCCAGAGTAAGGTATGGAAAGTGTTGTGCAATCCAATCCTTCTTTTCCATGGATTAAATCATTTATCATAAAAATAAATCTATAATATAATAAGACAAAGAAAAAAAAAATTGTACTGTGCACCAAAAGAATGTAAACCCATGGGAGAAGTCATAGGGAGTGGCGTCTCCCAATGGGAGAAGGGGGAGGGATTGGTGTCTCCCAAAGTCCCATGGCCCAACCAAGAAGGAGAAAAGGAATCCAATGGCATCTCCCAATACTGTCAGGGATCATGTGCTAGAGTTGTCTCTAATTGATTGGAGGAAAGGCACCGAGTGACGTCTCCCACATGCTGACTCATTGTCAACGAGTGGGAGAAATGGGTTCGAGTGGCGTCTCCCACTGAATGAGCAATAAAAGACCTACTTTGATAATATGTTTTCATATTAAGAAATTACCCATATAGGTCAATAAGTCTGATAAATGTACTACTAGTACTTTTTTTGGCTTTGCAATTGCCAATTAATTTTTTTTTCTTGGCAAAATAAACATATATTATATATGGTACCAGAAGTACCTAAATCTATACATCAACCATAAGCTACAAGTAGAAGCCTTATGCACAACTACCGCCAACAAAAAGCACCATTGCTCTAGTATCTCCTATGCACCAATATTCTATCATACAAAAAATCTCCCCTAAATAGTTATTTGGTTCAATTCAACAATAGTTATAAATGCCCTTGTACCTGACGTAGTTATATTCACCCACCCACCATTAGAGACAATGTTAGCACTACTAATTACATTAATTAGACAACTTTCTATATGCCCAAAATTCATGCTCCCAGATTCAAAGACCATTGAATGAAAGAGTAGCTGAAGGAGGCATCCACATTTTTCAACCACACCAAAGCAAAGAACACAATTTCCTGATATAATGAACTTTTTTGAAATATTTTGTCATTAAACAGTATATCATTCCTTGTTCTCCATATTATCCATACAACAACACACCAAATGATTTTTCATACTAGTACTAGCAACATAGTTGTCAATAGAGTGGCGCAAAGCGGAGTGCCACCCTCTCGTGACGACGACCTTTATAGCGACGCAAATAAGTGTCACGACCAGAGCAGATGCTATCGCAGACTCTGTCGTGTGGTCGTGCGTGATGGGGAAATCGAGCAAAAAACCCTTTATTTTAGGTCGTTAGTGAAGGGTATTTTGGGTTTTTTTTATCTTCTGCTTTTTTTTTAGAAATAGAGAAGCCCTAGCCTAAATTGCGTTTGAGATTGAGAAGAGAAGCTTAAATTATGATTGAGCTTCGTTCCTCTTTGAA
Organism: Amphicarpaea edgeworthii; assembly: GCA_014843725.1. Lineage (NCBI taxonomy): Eukaryota > Viridiplantae > Streptophyta > Magnoliopsida > Fabales > Fabaceae > Amphicarpaea > Amphicarpaea edgeworthii. The sequence continues at coordinate 7,936,277 of CM026329.1, forward strand.
GCTTGAACATGACCTATGATCCTCTATTCTTCGACAGCGGCTCCAATCTTTAGCGACGACTCGATTATTTGGTGGTAACTCGATTCTCTTCTGTTCTCTTCTCATTTATTTTTGTGTTCTGTTCTTTTTTGAGACTAAGAAGAGAAGAGAAGAATCATAATTAATTTTTTGTTTTCTTTATTTTTGTTTTTTTTTTTTTACTAATTCAACATTCAGCAATAGTCCATGGCTTCTAATACTACTCTATAATTTTGTTTAGGTATTATGTTTGGTTTGTCAACATATCAATATTTGTTCTCCCTTAGTTTATACAGTAAAATAAGATAATTATAATTGTACTTTAACCTTGAATTTTTTTCTATCTTCCTAGTTTATGAATTATACATATGGGACAAAATTGAAAATATATTTTAATAAATTGTCATAAAAAAATACCAATTTATTTTATTGAATCTAAAAGTTTTTATAAATTAGATAAAAATTATAAAATTTTAGATGATTTAAAAAAATTAATTAATATTTCATGGCCTCATTTTCATTTTATTATATTCTATTATTATATGCCATTTAAAACATCAACAAGACTACTTGATGCAAAGAATTCGAAAACCATATCAAAGTCTCAACCTTTCACAGGATCACCAAGAGAAAATTCATAAAAAAAAGATAAATAAAAAAACAAACCTTTTAGGGCCAATCTAAGAAGTTGTTTCTAAAAAAGAATTCAAGATATTAGTAAAATCTTTTATATTGAAATCTAGGGCCAAAAATAACATATTACATTTATTTTAAAAAAAACAAAACTAAAAGGGGTTATGTGAGAAGAAAAAAGTGTTAAGGAGTGAGAGATATAGTAAAGGGAGAAATTGGAGATATAAAGTGGGCTCAGTGGTAGAAAACAAGTGAAGAGAGAAATACAGAGGAATGGGTCATGAGTTCGCTGGAAGCTGGCTGGGTTGAAGGAGGTTGCACCCGCCATGATCTCTCCCATGTAGTTTATGAGAACAACTCTTATGCTTGTGCTCTCATGAATAGATGTATCAAAAGTTGGACACATTTCTAACAAAAACTAACATTTTCGATAAAAAAAAAAAACTAATGTTTGCTCATAAAAAAAAGGTTTTTTTCACCTAAAAACAAATATTAAATAGTAAAGGGAGAAAGAAAATAACTAAAAAATGGAAGAAAATTTAGTATTTCAATAATGTCATTGACAAATGGCCTATGAAGGACGAACCCTTCTCATTTTTCTCCAAATTAAGGGTTCACATTTGTAGACCTTAACCAACTTAGATATCTACTGTTTGATGAATCTCCATCTTCCTATAATAAAAGTACTCCAACATGAAGATCCTCTTAATAAGTCCCATGCACCCAACACAATCCATTCAAAAGTTTCAATTTTCAATATAAAAAAAGAAAAATGAAAGACCGAGTGAGAACCTGTCACTGGGTTGATAAAAGAGATGTTGGGAGCAAGCTTGATAAAAGAGATCTTTGGTGGAGTGTGCAACAAGCCCCAAAATTACATGAATTTTTTAACTGGGGTTGAGTGGTGAGAGAGAACCATCATACCAATAATCATGATATTTGGAAGATTGATCGCCATTTTCACAAATGAGAAAACTTTACAAAAGTTTAGGCAATTGAGAAGAAGGATCTCTCTCGACACTTAAGCCAAATAGATAGATAGATAGATAGATACTCAAGACCCCTTCTCTTCTTTGTGGCTTGACTATGACTACTGTTAACACATAGAACATCCAAAAATGGAGAAGAAGAAAGGGGGGTTAGGGTTTCATTAATGTTACGCAAATGAATACAGCACAGTATAATAAAGAGAAATACCTATTTATATATATAGGCAAAGTACTAAACTACCCATAGCTAATATTAAACCGAATATTATCTAACATCCCTCCTCAAACTCACGATGCATTATTAAGAAGCATAGAGAGTTTGTCAGATAGAAAATGAAAACGTTTAATAGAATGCGATTTGGTAAACAAGTTAGCAATCTGCATAGTAGAAGGGACAAAAGGCAAAGTAATGGTGCCTTGTAGAAGATGATGGCGAGTGAGATGAAAATCAATCTCAATATGCTTAGTGTGCTCATGAAAGACCGAGTTATGTGCGATTTAAATGACACTCTTGTTATCATAGAACATATGAGTGGGTCCTGAGAGAGAAACACCCATATCAGAAAGTAGCTAGCGCAATCAAACTATCTCTGTAGTGGTAGAAGTCATAGCACGATACTTAGCTTCTGTAGAAGACTGGGAGACAATGTCCTGTTTCTTGCTCTTCCGAGAGATAAGTGAGTCTCCTAGGAAGATGTAAAAATCTATGGTCGACTTATGGTCAGTGGGATCACCAGGTCAATCAACATCAGAGTAAGCATGCAGCTCTAAGAAGGAGGATGAGGGAAATAAAAGACTCTAGAATTGAGTGCCATGAAGATATATGAAAATATGAAGAGTAGCTCCCCAATGTACTATGGTCGGAGAAATAATAAATTGACTAACAACATGCATGGCATAGGCAATATCAAGTCCAGTGATAGTGAGATATACCAAGTTTCCAACCAACGCACGTTATAAAGTGGGATCAGGTAAAGGAACACCACCAGAGGAAACATATTTTGCATTAAGCTCAAGAGGGGTGTCTACTACTCTAGTGTCAGTAAGATGAGCTTGTTCAAGAATGTTGGCAATATACTTAGATTGAGAAAGAAGATAACCTTTACGAGAGTACGCAACTTCAATTCCCAGAAAATAACGAAGGTACCCTAAGTCCTTCATCTCAAACTGTTTTGCTAATTACAGTTTTAACTCTGTAATCCTATCAACATCATCCCTTGTAATAATTATGTCATCAACGTATAATGAAAGTACAATATGACCATGAGAGGAGGTTTTCACAAATAATGCAGAATCATAATCATTGGAGTGAAAGCCAAGAGATGTAATCACAGTTGAGAACTTCTCAAACCAAGCTCGTGGAGCTTGTTTGAGACCATAGAGAGCCTTCTTTAACTTACATACCTTCCCCTGATTATGAGAAACTCTTGGTGGCAGCACCATGTATACTTCCTCTTGGAGAAGAAGAAAGGGGGGCTAGGGTTTCATTAATGTTATGCAAATGAATACAGCACAGTACAATAAAGAGAAATACCTATTTATATATATAGGCAAAGTACTAAACTACCCATAGCTAATATTAAATTGAATATTATCTAATAACTACAACAACATTTATTGAATAGTTATATAGTTGATGTATAATATCATTTTATAGTTGATGATGTATGATACAAAATTGAATACAAATCAATAATCTTTGTAGAGATCTCTTTTTTATTTAAAGATATACTATATTTATTAAATCTATCATATCGTATTAATATCATCTTTTTGAAATTTAAAAGTTAAGATGTAAGAGTTTCAGGTTTATCATGTCAATTCAAAAAGGGAAAAGGAATAAAAAAATCATTGAAATTATTCATTGATTTTTCTTCATACATGCGAACCTGTGCTTTAATTACAAAATAATATAGTAGAGTACAAAATGCACTTTTCTTGCCATATATATACCCTTCTTTGGTTCTAACTACCACTCACTTCCATCATAATTTTTACTCTTTACTCTTTTTACAAGAAAACATTCTTGAATGCATCTCTATGTAAGCCACAATCTCCAATGCCTCTCTCGGTTTCCTTTCCAATGCAATTCCATTGGCTAAACTGCCATAAGTTTCAAAATATCTTTTATTTTTCTCTCTCAAAATGTTCTAGAGAAGTTTCTTTTTAACTGAAAGCTTTTTTGTGAATATTTTTTCCTTAACACACGTGTCATGTTCATGTGTTGCAATATTTAGAATTTAGTGTCCCCAACCCATGTTTGTGACTTCGTGTCAATCTCTGCCTCATAATTTATAAGACACCATTTTTTTTTAGAAACCAGACACAACAGAACTAATTAGCAATCACTTCTACATGAATCTAAAAACAAAATTAGATTATGCATAACACTTTTCTGTTGGGAGTCTTGGGGTAATACAACTTACAAGCTAGTTGTAACTCTTGGCATCAGGAATTATCTATACTACACGCCAATATAAAGGTTTCCAATGTAATTTTTTCACTATATACGAGTAGGAAATGAATCATAGAGAATGAATCTAGTCATATATATAAAGGAAAATGGTACATATCATGACAAGAGCATCTGTTATTCTTATTTAACAAAGAAATTCTTGTAAATTAATCCAAATTACAAGAGAATCTCCATGATGAAAAGTTGAAAAACAAAAGGAATTAGTTCGGAGGAAAGACTACATATAGCCTAGCGTAGATAATAATACTTGCTATTAGCTTTATTGATCAGACATACCATCTTTGTTTGTTCCTTTTACCGTTATTTTTTTGTGATTAAGCCACATGTAATTTGGTATCCCTTTTTGGATTCGACCTATAATGTTTTGGTCATTATTAGTTTAACCTAGAATATGTTAGGAACTCAAGATACACTAAATGTAGAATCCTTTGTTATAACCATTACATAATAATTTGACTACTATGGCAAATACTAAGTCATTACTTTAGCAAATACTAAATGAATACTAATAGAATATAGCCTCGCCTCCCTTTAGGAGATATAGTAATTAGACATCGCTATCAATTGGTGCTTTCCTCTTGATTACATGCCTCCCAAAAATGACGACCTCCAGAAGCAAATGCAAGACATGCAGTTATGCATAGAGACCCAGTACAACCAACTCGCCATAGAATTCTCATTGTTTTGTGACCAACATCAACTTGCCCTCGCTAACCACGCAATGCCTCCCCAGTCCGCTAAGATCACGCTCTTGTTGTTCGACGACACCAACCCTCTTAAATGGTTATTTCAGGCCAAGCAATATTTCTACCTGACTTATACTCACGTGTCTCAACGACTACAGCTCATGCCATTCTTCTTGCCAGGTCTGGCTCTGGCTTGGTTCCAATGGTTGCATGCAAACCACCATCTTTCTTCATGGTTGGCGTTCATGCAAGACTTAGAGCTCCGTTTCGACTTGTCTTCACACGTGAACCATCAGGCAACCTTATTCAAGCTACAACAAACTGGCACCATCACGGAGTACCATCAACAGTTTGAGGCCGTCAGCAACCATGTCATCAGGATGTCGTATGAGTCTCTTTTGAATTGCTTTTTATCTAGCCTTTGTGCAGACCTCCGAGCTGAGCTCGCCAAATTTCAACCCTACTTACTCCCTCAGGCCATTGGCATGGCTCGTTTGATAGAAGAAGAGCTTAAGCTCTCGCACTTGTCTTATCATAGTTCCAATAATCGCACCCCAAAAGTTTTTGCTACCACCAATACCAATACAACACCACTTACAACACCCACGCCAGGTTCCACCACCACCTTCCCCGCCCAAAATTTGTTGTCTGTTGAGATACAAGAATGCAGAGCTAAGGGCCTATGTTACAACTGTGATGATTGTTGGCATGCTGGGCATAATGCCAAGAAACAACTCCTCCTATTACTATGTGATGATGAACCTACCTCCTTAGAGGAGCCACCTCCGTTACTGGATCTGGGCCCCACCATGGAACGTGAAGATGTAGCGGTCCTACCTTTGACGGATGAGCCACACCCTCTCGGTGAGAATTTCCACCTCTCACGAGCGACCTTCAGTGGTCCGTCGTCCTCATGCACTCTACGAGTTAATGGGTCGATATTGGAGTGTGCCGTAATTGTTTTGGTTGACTCGGGGAGTTCCCATAACATATTACAACCACGTGTTGCTGAATTTCTATTTTTGCTAGTGGTGTCTATTGCCCCTTTCTTGGTGGTTGTGGGGAATGGAGGATCCATTCATTGCTTGGGATGCTACCAGAAAGTCCCAATCAAGCTAACATACAACATTTTTCTTATCGACTTTTTTGTTTTACTCATACATGGAGCTGATTTGGTACTTGAGGTTTAGTGGTTGCATACACTTGGTACATTGCTTTCCGATTTTTCTATCCCTTTTATGCAATTTTCTTATCAAAATAAACTTGTCACATTGGTGGGCACCACTAGTAACACACCCTCCCATGCCTCCTACTCATAGTTTTACAGATTTTATTTATTGATGCCACTAATTCTATACGCGCACCTTCACCATACAAACCATAGAAAATCCACACACCAAACACGACCCACCCGCTATACACCCCAACATAGCTCCTATATTATAGGAATTCACCTATCTCTTTGATCACCCTACTTCTCTACCACTGCCTAGAAGTCAAACCCACCATATACACCCCCTCCCTGGTTCATCCCCTGTGAAGGTTAAACCATATCGTTACCCACAGTACTAAAAAGAAAGTTATGATCGATATGATCAAAGAGATACTTCGCGATGGTGCCGATGTTGTTAATAATAATAAAAAAAGGACGGGACCTAGCGATTTTGTGTAGACTACCAAGCTTTAAACTCTATCACTATAAAGGATCGGTTCTTGATTCCAACAATTGATGAGTTGTTGGATGAGTTGCATGGCTCTTCGGTGTACTCCAAGTTGGATTTGCACTCTAGTTTCCATCAAGTCTTGATGTACCTCAAGCACTCATTCAAGACCACTTTTCGCATGGTGGATGGCCACTTTGAGTTCATCGTGATGCCTTTCGGGTTAACCAACGTGCCTTCAACATTTCAGGCCACCATGAATGCGGTGTTCCGTCCCTTGCTTTGCCACTTTGTGTTTGTATTCTTTGATAACATCCTCGTATACAACAAAGATTGGCACACACACTTGCAACATCTTCGTCAAGTCCTCGAGACGCTCAAACAACACCAACTCTTGGCCAAACTTTTGAAATTTGACTTCGGTGTGGAATGTGTTACGTATTTGGGCCATTTAGTATCCAAGGAAAGTGTTTTGGTGGACCCTGATAAACTAAATGCCATTGCGGACTAGTCAGAACTGCACTCACTTTCGAATTTGCATGCCTTCTTAGGCCTTATTGGCTACTACCAACACTTTGTTAAAGGCTACACGGCTGTACTTGGTGTGCTCACTATTTTGTTGAGGAAGAATGCATTTGTTTGGAATGAAGGAGCTTTGAAGGCCTTCAACAGTTTGAAGGACTTCATGTTGAACATCCCATTATTGGCTTTATCGAATTTTAAGGTCACCTTTGATGTTACAACTAACACTTTAGGAGGGGCGATTGGAGCAATGCTGTCCTAAACTTCGCACCCTATTACTTTCTATAGCCAGAAACTAAGCATGCACATGCAAGGGGCCTTCGCTTATGAGCGAGAGATGTTTGTGATTGTAGCTACAGTCAAGAAGTGGCGACACTATTTGTTGGGGTGCCATTTCTGCATCTACATTGACCAATAGAGTTTGTGCGGTCTTCTCAAACAAACAATCTAGACCTCGGCACAGTAGAAGTGGCTCACCAAGCTATTAGGCTTCGATTACGAGATTATTTACACATTGGGAAAGGACAACATCGTGGTTGATGCGTTGTGCAAGGTCACTAGTGAGTCCCTGTTCATGTCCGTTATTGGTGTGCAACTACTTTTGCTAAACAATCTACATGATTTCTATACTTCCCATCCGATGGGCATCGAATTGTGGGAAAAGGAAAATGATGTGTTGGGTAATAGTAAATTTGATGCTCACCAAGGCTTGTTGTACTTGAAGAATAAGTTGTATGTCCCCAAGGAGATGGGTCTGCATCCCTTGTTGTTCGAAGAATATCACTTTTCCCTCGTTGGAGGGCATTCCAGGGTTAAAGGCACCCTTGCACGACTGGTCACCAGTTTTACATGGCCTCGCCTAGCAACAAATGTGAAGGAGTTTGTCCGTGCTTGCTCGATTTTTTAACAAAACAAATACACCACTAACAAGCCATGCAAATTACTACAACCCTTACTAGTTCTACAACCATATGGGAGGATCTCTCAATGGACTTCATTGCTCAATTGTCGATGTCCATGGGAAAGATCATTGGTTATAGTTGATTGGCTAACAAAATTCGCACTTCATTGCACTTCTAGCAAATTTCTCTGTGTCCTTTATAGCGCCTTTTTCTTGTTGAAATGTATCGCTTGTACGAGATGCTTAAAACAATAGTCAGTGACTAGGACCTTGTCTTTCTAAGCAAGTTTTGGCGTGATCTATTTAAATTCTATGGCACGACTTTGGCTTCCAACAACTCGTATCATCCTTAGACTGACGGGCAAATCAAGGTGACCAATTGTACTCTCGAAAACTACTTGTGTTGTTATGTTAATAATGCTCCCAATCGATGGGTCCATTTCTTGCCCATGGTAGAGCATTGGTACAATACAACATATCAATTGTCACTGTGCATGACCCCTTTTGAAGCTCCATATGGTAGAACCCCATCGTCTCTTCAAGCCTACGTCACAAGGACCACACTAATGGCTTCATTGGACGAGACCCTCTCCCTCTACCAAAACCAACTAGTCATCATAAATTACAACTTGGCGATTGCACAAATTCACAGGAGGAACCATGCCAACAACCATCGAACTTATTGCACTTTTGTTGAAGGAGACTGGGTTTGGCTCCGACTCTAACTGCATAGGCAAACCTCATTCACCGGAAGGCGTTCAAAAAAGCTCTCCCCACGCTATAATGACCCTTTTTGCATCTCACATGTGGTAGGGGCGTGGGGCAGGTTGCTTACAAACTTGAGTTGCCAGAAAACTCGAGACTCCATCCTATCTTTCATGTTTCAAAACTCAAACCAGACCATGGAGCTCCCCCTACTAGTGTGCCCCTACAGTTCGAGTTCATTAGAGGTATGCTAGTCGACCTTACTCCTGCAGAGATAGTTGGCAACCATGCGATGCAATCCAAGACGGGTGTATGTCAACAAGTCTTGGTGCAATGGGAGGGCTTGACTTTCGTTGAAGCAACTTGGGAGGATCGTAGTTCTTTCATTCAGTCTTACCCAGGTTTCAACCTTGAGGACAAGGTTGGCCTTCAAGGGGACAATAATGATACGAGGCCCACTCCTGATGACCTCCCTAATGGGTTGAGTGAGAACCCGAAGCCTAACATGACCAGACCAAAATGCATTATCAAGCTTCTAGCTTGGAGGAAAAACTACGTATAACCTAGAGTAGATAATAATACTTGTGATTAACTTTATTGATCAAACATACCATCTTTGTCTATTCCTTTTACCGTTATGTTTCTCTATGATTAAGCCACGTGTAATCTAGTATCCCTTTTAGGATTCAACCTATGTATGGAATTAAAGTAGGCTTCTTTAGCCTTTACAAAACTAAAGTAGAACATGGTAACTCTACCTATCATAACTTTGCCTAATTTTGAGGTCCTCTTTGTGCTTTAATGGATGCATCATCAGTGGTAGTTGGGGTTGTGCTAACCCAACAAGGACACCCTCTAGCCTACTTTAGCAAGAAGATTTGTCCTCGCCTCCAAGCATCGTCCATCTACGTAAGAGAGATGTATGCCATCACAGAAGCTGTAAAAAATGGAGGCAATACTTGTTAGGAAGAACATTTCACATATACATTGACATAAGAGTTTGAATACATTGCTAACATAGACCATACAAACACTAGAGCAACAAAAATGGACAACACAGTTGTAGGGTTTTCAATTTGAAATTTACTACAAACCTGGAAAAACAAATGTAGTGGTTGATGCTCTCTCTCTCGACAGTTCAGTGAAGACAAACCCATATTCGCTTCCATTGCATCCCCAATCCCATAAATTTTAGCACATTACAACAATATTACAAGTCTCATGAAGAAATAAAAAAACTAATAAGAGACTGTCAAGAAGAGGAAGCTCAAATAACAATTTTTTCTTAGAAAATGGTATGTTATACTACAAAGAGGGGTTGTTTATACCTGATCATGCAAATTTGCATAGTATCATTCTCTAAGAGTTTCACTCCTCTCCTTTAACTGGTCATTTAGGGTTGAAACCCACACTTGCTCGTGTTGCAGCCTCATTTTATTGGCTAGGTTTATACAAGTAGACAAAAGAGTTCATAAAAAATTGTGTAACTTGCCAATAACACAAAGATCTACCAACAAAGAAATAGGGGTTACTGCAAACGTTACTGATGAAATATTTTGGCAAGTGTACCAAATATCGCATAAGTAGTTTAAAAGGGAAGATCCTAGTATCGAATTCACAGGGAATTGTTCGTATTGACTACTAGTAAGATTATCAATTCCTAAACACTAGTTTGGTTTTAGCATTGGTTTGTTTTGCAGAACATGAATAATAGTAGAAAATAAGCTAAACATTATAAAGATAAATAACAAGATAAGGAACTTGATTCAGAACAAGGATCGAGTAGGGATGGTGATGGGTAGGGTATGGGTAGGGTACTATAGTACCCGTCCCCGGCCCCATACCCGTGCGGGTAATAATTTCAATCCTCATCCCCATACCCTCTAGGTACCTATATACCCATACTCGCACCCGCGACCCGCACTTTCCATATATATAAAATTAAAAATTATAAAAAAATAAAATTTAGGGGATGTATTGGATTAGGATTATTTAAGATTTGAATGACTTTTTTTTTTTGTAACAATGTCTTGGGGTATTCAATCAGGATTGTTAAATGATAAAAAATAATCTAACGGTATTCAATCAAGATTATCAAGATTTTTTTTCAGAGGGCAACGAAATCTTGTGGTATTCGATTGGACTTTTTTTTTTTAATTGGATTTTGGTAGATTTTATGAACTTTTTAGTTGATCATATAAATAACAAACCCAACAAACAATCACATTCAACTACGAGAGACTTTTCTTTCTCATCATCGACTTTTTTATTTATTTCATTCTCTTTACTTTGGAGGCAGTGACATAATCTTTCACTCACACATTTTTTTGTTTCAATGTGAGACTTTTCATATGATTCTAATAGTGATTTGTTCATACCTCCAAATCACTATATTTACAAGCTTACAATGTAGTCCACTGTCTCATTCATTTTAAGTTCATAAATTCTTAATGAAATGAAAATTTTCATAAGAGAAGTAGATTTAACTCGGGGCAAACAATCAAGTTAAAGTTTTAAAAGGCCTTTCTAAACTATTGCAGTCAATTTTGAAAAAATATATAATTTAACATAGGAAACAAAGAGCAATATTTGGGATGTTATAAAACATAAACAACTTTGGATATTTTTCAAGTTAGGCAGATGATTAATATTTTGATCATCATGTATTTTTTGTTGAATTATTTGATTTATATTTTGATGACATTATTGATTTTATGAGTTAAATGAAACATTTTATATTTTTGACTAATATTTTGTTATTATTTTTCACTATTACTTTATGAAAATTTGGGAAAAATATATCTCAAAATGCATTAATGGCTTATAACTTTGATTTTGAATTCATATACATTATTAGTAGGTGAGATGGTTCAGCTTATGATAATTTGTGATTAGTCTGTGTTCAATAATATTTCCAAGCACACTCTTGTTGGCTTGTGTTTAGTAGTTTTGAATGTTTTTTTTTTCTAGAAATCCATAAAGTCTTTTCAAATCTTATCTTATAAATATGTGAAATCCTTTCAAATTCTATATTCTAAATCCATTAAATCCAAATTATAAAATCCTAATCACAAAAGTCTTCTTAAAAAAATCTTAACAGTTTTTAGTTTCCTACAAAATATTAAAAATCTTCAAGACTTTTTTATGCCAAAAAAGTCTTTTAAAATTCTAATCCAATACATCCTTATATAATATTAAAATCAAACGAATATTGATTTATATAAATAAATAACATTACAAAAATAATCATTCAACATAAATCTAAACAAAAACTTTAATTAAACGAGAAAAACTAATTAGTTTATAATTATATATTAAAAATAAAACACAAATAGATATAATATTTTAACTTCATCATCTGAATTAATTTTTCCATATTTTGCAAATGCTTATTTCCATAGTTTCTTGAACTACTAATACAAATAAAAATTAAATCATAATAGAATATCAAAATTAACATATAAAAAGAATAATTAAAATAATAAATAGATAATTAAATAATTAAATAATTTTAATTGAATAATTTAAATAATAAAATTATAATATATTAATTAATATGTATATACATAAGGTGCGGGGCGGGACGGGACGGGGTGGGTAGTACTCGTATCCGCACCCATCCCCGTGAAATTTTGCGGGTAAATACCCGCCCTATCCCCATCCCCAAATATGCGGGTTATTACCCTACCCGCATATGGGTATTTTTGCGGATGCCCGTAGGGTCTGGGTCCATATTGCCATCCCTAGGATCGAGCAGTTGGAATGCGTAAATGTGGAACGATGATGATGGATATGTTAAGGTTTTGGTTCAACCGGTTTGCTTCCATGTAAACATACAAAATATATTCTCTATTCAAAGTAATAATTCAGATTTACTTTAATCTAGAAGTGCTCCAAACGTGATGTCTCATCAAATCAAGTCTAAACTACTCAACCTCACTTCCGATGTCTCGGTAAGTTCAGTTGAGTGGTTTGGTGAAGCTCGGAGATCTTTACGAAGCTAATGAAATCTATCCTATGTCTAGAAATACATTTCATTAGAATCCACTCTCAGTTCTGAGTTCGAAAGCATATGTTTATGACATCCAAACCTCGCAACATGCATATATAACATGCCAATCATATAACATATAATAAAAATAGAGAAAGGATAGAGTTTACCCTATGTCTAGTGATATACTCTTTCCTATTCTTAGTTCCAAGTTTAAAAGCATATGTCTATGACAATCAAACTCCACAACATGCATATATAACGGACCGAATCATATAACAAGCGATAAAATAGAGTAATGGATTTAAAACTGAATATTCAATGAATAGATATAAAGGAAAGCGTTTACATGTTAGCACCTAGTTCCAAGTCCTCAACATAGATGGACTAGCCTCTCATTGTCATGAGAAGCTTAGAGAAATGGAAGGAAAGAACAGGGGATGGAAGAAGTAGCTCAATCCTATAAAATTATGGATGGTTTTCCTTATTACAAAGTGAAACTTATATATTATAAGTGAACTTTTGCTTAGCGCAAGTCCGTGATTCTTCAAATCTTCATCTCAGATACAGGGCTTTTGCTAAGCGCAACTAAGCGCTTAGCGAATCTTCAATTCAAGATAAACGTTAGCTTAGCGCAACCTTGCGCTCAACGCTTCATAGGCCACCTTCCTTGCTCAGCGATAGGTGCGCTCAACGAACAGTGGCACTAAGCACGAGATGTCTCAATTCTTTGTCTTCCCTTATTGTTGAACATAGGCCTATAAAACATGAATTTGAATATATTTCTCCCAAAATAGCTTCCTATGGTTAGAATTAACAAAACTATACAAATCTATATAAAATGAATTCAAACTGAGCTAAAAATCCTAAGAACATTAGATAATCACTGCAAATATGATGCAATATTTACGTAAATAAAGTGATTATTTGTTACCTATCCCAAATCAGGTTTGGGAGGAGTTTACCATGGATTTCATTACGCATTTGCCGTCATAATTTGGCCACACTATCATATGGGTGGCATGTGATTGCCTCACAAAGTATGCCCACTTCGTGGCCCTTCCCTCCAAATTCACCTTAGTGGCCCTCGCCGTTCACTTCTCCTTAGAGATCTGTCACTTACGCGAAGTTCCTAAGTCCATCGTCTTAGATCGTGATCCCATTTTCCTAAGTTCATTTTGGAAGGAAATTTTTAGGTTGCAAGGAACAAAACTAAAATACAACACAACCTATCATCCTAAGACTAATGGCCAAATGGAAGTAGTAAACAGGGGGTTACAAATGTACTTATGTTATTTCATGAGTGACCAATCATGACTCTAGTTCCATTTCCTTCATCTCGCTGAGCTGCGGTACAATACCACCCACCACTCTGTGATTGGGATGCCACCTCTCCAAGCTTTGTATGGTCATTTGTTGCCATGTCTCCTAGACCTTATTCTTGGCGCAACCACAAATGACAAAGTCATAACAACATGGGATCAGCACAACAAAATATTAGATGAACTTAAAGACAGCCTGAAAAGAACAAAACAATGAATGGAAACTCAAGCTAATACTCACTATGCGGATCACATTTTTTAAGTGGAGGTATGGGTTTGGGTTAAGCTTTGACCTTACAACCAAATGACGGTGGTGCATTGTGCATCTCACAAACTCACACGTTGCTACTTTGGTCTGTTATGTATGCTTCGTCAGATTGACGCCATCATGTACGAGATCACCCTCCTCGCCAACTCACGAATCCATCTAATTTTCAATGTTAGCTTGCTTTGACTCTTCCATGGAACACCTTTGTCTGCTACTCTTTACCCCTTCTTGATAAAGCCTCGACATGACCCTCTTCTCCCAATCAAGTCACTTAAGACAACTCGCATGCACCCTACGCAACGCCATCCACCTCTCTTCACCCCACCCCTAACCATAACTCTTCACTCTTCTTTAGAACATCGCACAAATCTATTACCCTAACCTAAGCACTACAACCTAACCTCACAAACCCTCTTGAAAACACAACCCTTAACCAGAAGAAAACAAACGAAACATGTGCTCTGAGTAGCACTCAATACACTCATTTCCTTGAAGCCTTCTCAACTCACTTACACAAACCAACAACTCCTCATTTCCAATCCACTTCCCTTGACCAATCTCAACCATTGAATGAAAACCTCCCTATTCAAACCCACACACCAAAGCCTCAAACCCCCTAAAACCTAGCTACACTCCATTCACCTTTCCTTTCCCCACAACAAACACAATTTATTCCCGAGACACTCTCTCAACCATTTGATCCCAACGGACACAAAAGCAAGCTCCCCATCCTTGGTGCCACATCAATGATCCGCACCTCGCACTCTCATTTGCCGAGCTAACACTTTAAGGACAACGTGATCTCTCATGGGGAGAGTATTGTTACGAGAATTGGACCGTTAGAGGCCTAAAAGAGAGAAAATAGCATGTTTGGTTAAAGGACTTCGTTTAAGTCTTGTGGGTCTTTTATTTTAGTTGTTTTTCTATTTAGTTGTTGGACTTGTGGCCTATACTTTTGTTTTAATGTCCCTTCATGTAAGGTCATTGTGGTCGATATTAGATGTATGTAGTCGTAGCTGCATTTGCAACATTAGCAAATAGAAAGTGTACAAATATAGATTCATTTGGAACAACATACTATCGGCATTTGTAATAATATAATCTATGTGTCTTTATTTTGTATTACATTAGGGCCTTTAAAAAACTCAATTTCCATTTATAGCTGATTGGACATTTTATGTTGGTTGCTAATACATACACCTCCCTATTCTATTGATATACCTTCCCATTTTTTATTTTATTCCAAAAATATCCTCAATTTATATCTAAATTAATAGTAGTATACTATAAAAAAAAATAAAGGAAAGGGAGGTAGTATAATATTAATTAAGGAAGGTATGTTTAATAATTGTCTAAATAAAATGAAAGAGGTATAAATAAAATTTATATTATTTCTCTAAGAAAGATATTTTGATAATAAAAATATAAAGGGAAAGGGAGGTATATTAATTAATTAAAAGAGGTAAATATATCATAAACCTTTTATGTTTAATTTGTTGAGACCCATTCCAACTTTTAAATTAGGCTTTTGCTAAATACAATAAGTCTTTGTTAAGTTCGCTTGCCTTCATTATCAATTCCAATATATTTCACTACTACCCTCAGTTGTGATATTACCGTATAGAGAATAAAAAACAAAAAATGATATAATATTATAGGTGAAGGTACCAAATTTAAAATAACGATTTTCCAAGAACCTTAAGTTATGGAGGTCCATTTTAATAACACCGTCCATAATGGTTCGTTTCTGTAGGTCCAAATAGGATCACATTTTCCTTTGCTGATTTTTTCATCTTAGGTTGTTGATTCCAGTTTTGAAGTATCCTAAGTGGTGGCACATGGTTTTTTTGTTTGTTGTCATTTTATATGGCATTTACGTGTTGTAGTGCACAGGGGTTGATGTTTGACAATGAAGTAGATTTTACTTATTATCAGTGTAGAGCAGTGTAGCCGTTTTAGCAATGCACACAAATCTCCAGACTTGGATTTGCATAATTAGGTTGGTGGGACTTGGTTGAGTAAATTTTTTTATTTTTTTTAATTTGTTTAAATGTAATCATTAAGTAGTACCTTATTTACCTAACTAACCTCGAGTCTCGTAAAACAATGTAATATCCCTAAAAATGGTTAAAATTGTACTATGTTATCATGTCATTTTGAGATAATTTTTTGTCTATGATTTGACATTTAGTTAAACTCTAACTAAAATTGAACCGCACATCAACAATTTTAAACAATTGAAATTTGGTAAAATCATCATTAAAGCAAACATTACATTCCAACACAAAAATTGAATAAATAATAGATTATTTTAAATATAAATATAATGCACTAATTATTGTATACTTTATCCTACAACAACATACTATACTACTATTATATTAAACACTCGTTGAGTTGTAAGATAGTAATGTTTCTTCGTAGATACGAACTTGAGGGTGATGTAGGAGTCTTAGATATTCAACACTGTCATATTTGTTGGCATTGTTGTCCCATTTTACCACCATTCTATCTTCATTGTTGACCATTAGTAGTCCATTTTTTAGTGGCATACATAAGAATGAAGAAACCTGAACCAACATTGCCTTCTACATTGACATTAAATGTCTTTTGTCATGTCATAGGTGTGTCATTCTCCGTTAACGTCCACACTTGAACTAAGTGTGACATGTCTGAATGGCCTATGTCAAATAAGTTGAAGCAACCATTTAACACCATTAAGCCAATTTTTTGGAAATGAGCGTAATTCACCTTCATTTCCTGGGTAATACCTATAAAAGAGTACTTTAATGAAATCAAATGCAATAACCATATACCTATTTATGTATCCTTTTACCAACAACCAATGAAGAGCATTGTTTCAGTGTAATGTTTAAAACGAAAAATCTAGCTTTGGCGTTAAAACTAAAGCTAAGATTGCTACACAATAGACTTAATTGACCATTACATTATTAAAACGAAAAGATCCAACAATTTTTTCAAAAGTAAAACCAAAACTATGGTACCTAAATCATCATCATTTATAATAAACAACAAGAAATGAAGAAATGAAGAGCATGGTTATAATACGTTCTAACTAACAAGGAGCTGTCTATTTCAATGCAATGTCTATAGCTCATTAAGTCTATAATATTATTAAAATCCACTTTTAGGTTGCAAAAGAGTATGTTTGGATGATGTTGTAGACCTACCTTTTGCATGACAAACTATCATAGCTCCATATTCATTTGTCTCAGAGACGTATCCAAATCCTTCTAGAAAATAGTTAAAATCCTTATATAATCATCTTCTCATTCAATAATGGGTGGATTGGTTATACATGAGTTGAAATTAGTAGTTGGATTCCATATGTATAAATGGTAATCTATTCGTACAACAATAGACCTTAGATCGATCCCATAAGTGTAGTATTAGGACCCACCATGACGAAGTCGATCACCCGCTTCGTAGTTGCATCGAGACTCTATAACATACCATCAAAGTCGATTGACAGTAATTTCGATACTGTGGATCCAATGTAAAACAACTTTGTAAAATTTGAATCAAATTGGTAACACATTCTTCTGAAAACAAGATTTATAATGATGGTATGTCATACAATATAGACAAACTTTATGTGCATCAGTTCCTTAACAGGTAACCATAAGAACACTAAAACCCTAGTTTTACTACTTGAAGTCGTATAATATTCTTTCCATCCCATCCCACTACCTTTATATAGTCTTCAAGAATGGAGAAACACAACTCAAATGGCCACACCTCTTCGGTTCTCAAAGTCGTTATTGAAATTTTATGACTAATAGTTCATTGAGGATGTAACGTTCTAGAAACAATGTGATTGATCAATAGTTTGGTAATGAAGTTGAAATTTATTAGGACAATTATATTGAGTACTAGTTGTGAGATGAGCCATAAAGGAAACAAATATGTAAAACTAGAACTATAATACTTAAATCATCATCATTACCATTTATTTAATACAGACCAGGTCATGCAAGTTAATTAGTGACTCATTAGTTCGACCATTGACCCATTAACCCAGTACCATGACTAATTCAATCACTGGTTCAATTTTTAAAACTCTGTGTATATGTTGAAATAGCTGAAAAATCTCAAATGACAAAAATGGACATATTTATATGATATTATTGTATAAATTTATATTTTAGTTTATGAATAAAAGTATATTTTAAGGTGTTACAATTTTAATGTTTTAATAAATTTTAAAATCATGTAATTTTTTATTAACATATTACTTCTTTAGTTTCACTCATTACATATTTTCATATATTATATTATATTATTAATCTTATACTATAACTTAAAGTATTTTAAATCAAACATAAAATAAAGTAAATAAACACTTAAATAAACATTATAGTTTTATTATGTTAATTAATATATAATAATTAAAATAAATTGTATAATATGTAAAATTATTCAAAATTTTAAAATATCTAACAATTATCATTTTTAATTTCCTAAATTATAACGAAAAAATAATAAATTAAATATTACAAATATTTAAAATAAAGTTTAATATACAAATTTGTAGGAAGAATAGTGAAAAAAAAAATATCGTTTTATTTTTAAATGGTAACAAGAAAAGTTAATAAATGTTTTAAACATAAAAATAGAATAAATGTAAAAAGCTAGAAGCTGGAAGTTAATGTTTTAAAAAAAAAAAATACTACTCTAGGTAGCATTTCAAAAAATGCTAGAAGCTACTGAATAGAAAAACTCGCTTACTAAACACTCAAACAGGCTGAAAAACTACTAAAACAAGCTTTCTTCTAGCTGAAATTATTTGCCAAACATAACCTTTACGTAGATTTATAGTACCATATCATATGATTTTAACTTCTAATTCATAGGAAATGTGTGAGAAATTGGACGAATAATGAAGAACTCATGTGGTTAATGCTTTTGTGTGTTTTATCCTAAAATTGCATGATTTTTTTTTAAATAATCATGTTATTAGTACAAAATATTTATTGGTTTTGTCAATGATTAATTTTCGTTGAAAAACTTGTGTAATCACCTTTAGTAGATTCTTTCATGCCTTTTCTATTCACAGTCACAAGACTCGATTCTAAAATATTGTTTAAGGATTCGAGTCCATTACCTTGTTGATTTGTGAATAGTAAATACTTGGTGAGGTTTTATGCTCACTTAGTCGTGATTCATTCTCCCTAACGACCTCGTCCATGGAGGCTTCATGCTTGCCCAACAAGGCAATTTCCATAATTGGATTTTGGATTCGAAATTGGTTTATGTTAAATATACCTCCCCTGATTATATATATACCTCCCTTTTTCTTTCTTTTTTTTCCATGATATTTCCTTAAGTGTCCTTCTAATTTTAAAATTATTCTTTCTTGAAACTAACTCACCTCGTAACCTGCATCTCACTTATCAAACTATCCACTTCAATTGTTCCTGGCCCTTTATTCATAGTATTTCTTCACGGGTGGTTGAGCCACCACCACATCCATTCATCAAGATTGTTGTTTACGACAAGAGAAAAATAGATCTCGCTAAAAACCCACTATATGGATGTCACACTAAAACAATGTCTTTGATCGTGTCACGGGTTGTTCATTTTGGCAGTTATAGCTAAAAACAAGAAGACAGTGATGAATGACTCAAACATGTTGAATCCTAATTGATAATTTATAGGAATTTCAGAATGTTTAAATTGCAAATGAGATTGTGTATGTCAAGCTCATTGCCAAGGTACCAATTGAGAATATTGTGCTACTTATGGAGGTTGAGAAACGCTTTGATAATCAATAATGATTATGTTATTTTCCTTTAATTTTCACTAGAACCAATCGTTCATTCTTCGAACCTACACAATTGATCCAACATTGCAAAATCAAATCCATTACATCTAACCTTGAACTCTCTATCTCTTTATCTCTTCCTTTTGCTTCCCCCAATTTTATTTTATTTTCGTTCACTCATGAGATGAATAGATGTGGTGGCTCAGCCACTAGTGAAGAAAAGAAGATGACCAAGGAGGTTGAGGGGGTGAACTGGCTTCTGAAAAGAATAATTAGAAAATAAAAAGGACATTAAAGGAAATATCTTGAAAAAAAATAAGGGAGGTATATCTTTCAATTAAGGAGGTAAAATTAACATGAGTCTTCAAATTTTTAATACGTTTTAGCCTTTGTTGGACTCAGGTTGTTAGTATGGAATGTTAACACATATAGAAGGCATCCAAAATAGAGAAGAAGAAAGGGGGCTAAGGTTTCATTGATATAATTGAATGAATATTTCTTGGTACAAGAATAAGAGAGAGACTTATTTATATATATAGGCAAAGTACCAAATTACCCCTAACTAATATGAAACTAAATATTATCTAACATCTCTCCTCACACTCACAATGCATTATTAAGATGCATTGAGAGTTTGTCAGATATAAAATGAAAGCGTTTAATAGAATGCAATTTTGTAAACAAGTCAGCAATCTGCATAGTAAAGGAGACAAAAGGCAAAGTAATGGTGCCACATATGAGATGATGGCGAGTGAGATGACAATTAATCTCAATATGCTTTGTGTGCTCATGAAAGATCAAATTGTGTGTGATTTGAATGACACTCTTGTTGTTGCAGAACATAGGAGTGCGTCTAGAGAGAGAGATACCCATATCAGAAAGTAGCCAGCGTAACCAAACTATCTTTGCAGTGGTTAAAGCCATAACACGATACTCAGCTTTAGTAGAAAAGCGGGAGACAATCTTGCTTCTTACTCTTCCAAGAGATAAGAGAGTCTCCTAGGAAAATGCAAAAACCTATGGTAGACTTACAATCAGTGGGATCACCAGCCCAATCAGCATCAGAGTAAGCAAGCAACTCCAAAGAAGAGGATGAAGGAAATAGAAGACTTTGAAATTGAGTGCCACGAAGATATCTGAGGATGCGAAGAGCAGCTCCCCAATGTACTATAGTTGAAGAAACAACAAATTGACTAACAACATGCACAGCATAAGCAATATCAGGTCTAATGACAATGAGATATACCAAGTTTCCAACCAACGTACAATACAAAGTGGGATCAGGTAAAGGAACACCATCAAAGGAAACATATTTTGCATTAAGCTTAAGAGGGGTATCTGTCACTCAAGTGTCAGTAAGATGAGCTTGTTCAAGAATGTTGCCAATATACTTAGATTGAGATAGCAAATAACCTCTAGGAGAGTAGGCAACTTCAATTCCTAGAAAATAACAAAGGTACCCTAAATCCTTCATCTCAAATTGTTTTGCTAATTGCAATTTTAACTCTACAATCCCATCAACATCATCCCCTGTAATAATCATGTCATCAACATATAATGAAAGTACAATACGACCATGGGAGGGGGTTTTCACAAACAATGTAGAATCATAATCATTGGAGTGAAAGCCAAGAGAAGTAATCACAGTCATGAACTTCTCAAACCAAGCCCGTGGAGCTTGTTTGAGACCATAAAGAGCCTTCTTTAACTTACACACCTCCCCCCTAATTATGAGAAACTCCTAGTGGAGGAACCATGTAGACTTCCTCTTGAAGATCACCATTTAAGAATGCATTTTTAACATTCATCTGAAAAATATTCCATTGACGAACAGAGGCCACTACAATGAGGGTGTGAATGGTAGTCATCTTGGCAACCGGAACAAAAGTTTCTTCATAATCCATACCATATTTCTGGGAAAATCCTTTAGCAACTAAACGAGCTTTGTAACACTCAACTGACCCATTAGACTTTGTTTTGATTTTGTAAACCCACCTAGACCCAATAGCATGTTTCCTAGATGGAAAAGGTACTAAGTCCCAAGTAGCTGTTTTGTGTAGAGTAGAAAATTCCTCTGACATAGCATGTTGCTGAAGGGGATCAAGAATAGCCTCTTTATAAGAAGAAGGCTCAGACAAACTATGAATGGAGGTTAGGAAAGAAGAAAACATAGGAGAATATGAGGAATAAACAAAGTCAGGTAGTTGAGTAGACTTATAGTTTCGAGTAGGATAACGAGGAGAAGGATGATCAACAACTGCAAGAGGTGCTTGGGAAGCCGTAGGGACATGTGGACCTGCAGAAGGAGTAATATCAATGCTACAAATTTCAATGTTAGAGTCATGGGAATCACCCCTATCCATGAGAAAGGGATCAATGATAGGAAGATCAGAGTTTGTGGGATCGTGAGACTCATAAGAAAGGGAATAAAAAGGTATATGCTCAAGAAACACAACATGACGGGAAACATAGAGTTTATCGGTTGTAGGATCATAACAACAATAGCCTTTTTAACCAACCCCATAACTAAGAAAAACATATTGAAGACTGAGGAGACAATTTACTATGTTCTACATGAGGACGAATAACAAAACAAGTGGAGCCAAAAACCTTCAAAGAAGAGTAATCAAGGAACACAGCCAAACAACTTTTAGAAGGGAGACAAACCGGAGGTAACAGAAGATGGGATTCTATTAATAACATGGACAACAGTAACAGCTTCACCCCAAAACTCACTAGGAACGGAGGAAGACAACAAAAGGGAATGAGCAGTTTCAACAATATGACGATGTTTTCTTTCAGCAACACCATTTTGTTGAGGAGTATCAGTACAAGATGTTTGATGAAGAGTACCATCAGAAGCAAGTAATTCAGAAATTTTTTAGAAGTGTATTCACCACCCAAATCAGATCTAAAACACTTGATAACAAAATTATGTTGAGTTTTAATTAAAGCACGAAACATACAATAGATATCAAAGAATTCAGAACAATGTTTCATAAGATACACCCAACAAAAACGAGTATGATCATCAATAAACGACGCATAATATCGAGATCCACCTTTGGTAAGAATCGGTGATGGACCCATACATCAGAATGAACCAAGTCAAATGATGCATTAGAAGTTGAAACACTTTTACAAAAAGGTAGAGTAGAAAACTTTGCAAGTTTGTAACCACAACAATAAGAAATATCATTAATTGACAACTTTCTTAATGCTCTTATAGAAGCCAAATACTTTAACTGAGAAGCAGAAACATGACCAAGACAAGAATGCCACAAATAAAATGGAAAAGAAGATGAATTAAAATGAAAAGATGACAAATCACCCATGGAAGCAACGACATTTGGAACATTTAGCCCATCCAACATGTATAATCCCCCTTGTTTACGGCTTGTCCCAATCAGCCTCCCAGATTGAGAATCCTGTACAAAACAATAAGTAGAAGAGAACATGACTGAATAACCTAAATCACAAAGTTGGCTAATAGATACAAGATTCAAGGTGAGATTTGGAATATAGTAAACATCTAAAAAAGTCAAAGTAGAGGTGGAGACAGATCCGGTGCCTACTAATGGCATTGAAGTGCCATCAGCAATCATAACAGATATAGAAGAAACGGGATTTAAAGACACAAAAGATTGACGATCAAAAGACATATGATATGATGCTCCAAAATCAAGAATCCATATAGAAGAAGACATAACTGAGGAGCCAAGGGAAGAAGACAAACCTTTTAAAGAAGAGACAAACATGGCAAGATAATCACCAATTGAAGCAAACATATTTAAGACAACAATAGCAAATGAGAACAACCAAATTAACAGAGCACAACAGAAGCACAACAGAAGCACAACCAAAATGCAGTGGAACACAATAGATTACCAGACAGACGCAGAGGCATAAACAAAAAGAGTACGACAAAGTTGAGGTTACAAAAACCCCAAAACAAAATTGTAACTATCAATAATGTGAACACTTAGTATCCCTCTACAAACTTTTTCTGGATGATCCAACCGTACAAAACGAAGAACTATGTCTTCCGAAATGTGTCTCCAAAAATCAGCCCGATCCAACGATGAATGAATCCGCAATAGCAAAACTAAAATTATACAAAACTGAAATTGCAAAAACCCAAAACAAAAAACGAATGCTAATAGAGTTGTGATTGCGAAAGCCCCAAAATGAAGAATGAACACAAAGAGAGCTGAGGTTGCGAAAGCTCCGAAGAACAAACGTAATCAGAGCAAATGCAATTAGTCTCATGAAGAGTGAATTGCAGAAGTTGTGACTTGAATCGAACTAGCTTTTGATACCATTTTAACACATATAGAAGCATCCAAAATAGAGAAGAAGAAAGGGGGTTAGGGTTTCATTGATATAATTAAATGAATATTTCTTGGTATAAAAATAAGAAAGAGACCTATTTATATATATAGGCAAAGTACCAAACTATCCCTAATTAATATAAAACTAAATATTATCTAGCATCCAATTCCAACTAATTATATAAAGGGACAATACAACTAAACTAGAATTATCTTTTGCTTTTATATTAGAATTACATTCTCTCCAAGTGAGCCAAAAAAATTAAAGGAAAGTCTTAAATTGTTATCGTCTCTTCCCTTGTACTCTTTATGCTTCCTGTTGCAATTTTTAGTTTTTCAGATTCCATGGCTAACTTGTTTCTTTCTTGTAGAGTTGTGAACCTCCAGTTGTATTTTTAATAAAATTTGAGTCATTTCCTTTTTTAGAATTGTTCCACTGATTTGATGGTCATCTTGGAATTGATCACTCTATGCTTAGTTAATCATTTATCAATGAACATCTAGATCTAATTAACTGAACTGTGGCACAATTGCATTCATATGATATTTGATGATCGACTATATTGTGTATATGTTCAATTGGATTAATTTATGTTAATCATCCTTCAACGCTTAATTTCCCGAATTAAAATCCTATAAGACCAACTAAGTTTTTAATTAGAGAAAAGATGATTATTAGAAATTGACCAAATTCTATTGGCAATATTGGAAAGTGATAATTGACAACAAATTTTAAACTAAGATTTTATAAAAGTGGAATTGGGGGAATTTGTTTGCATAATTGAAATCACAATCCTAGGTCTTTTTATTTGATAATTTCTTAAAGTTTTATTGCTCGTTCTAAAGTTTCCGTTTTTCTTCAAAATAATAGATTATACCTTTTAAAATCGTTCAAAAAACCAAATTGTATAGTTTTCTGCAAAATTGGATTGTTTTGTAAATGCCTCTTGTTCTTTGGGTACCATACGTGGATTTAGGTTTACTATAACGACATAGCAAACATATTTTACGAATTAACAAGGATAATTTATTAGAGACCTAAATTAAAATTTTCTAATTTATCCATGACTAAAACAAATTACCAAGGAAAAAAATAAATATTTTAATATATCAAGAATTTAAAATAATTTTTTTTATTAACTACTTAAAACAAAATTCATTAATTTATGGGAGAACTAAAATATATTTTAATCTTAAGAAAATCTTAAAAGGTTGACCCAAGAGAATTGATAGGAACAAAGAGACTATGTGAAAAGAAAAAAAGAGTAAAGGAGTGAGATATACTAAATAGAGAAAGAAGATAATTAACTAAAAAATGAAAGAAAATGTAATATGAAGATGTAGTATTAATATCATTGACAAAAGCCCTACGATAAACACTACTTTCTCATTTTTCTCCAAATAGATTCAAATTTGCAAACCTTACCCAACTTAGATGTCTACTGTTAGATGAATCTCCATCATCTTCCTATAATAAACTCCAACACGAAGAATCGAAGATCCTCGTCCTCTGCACCCAACACAATCTATTCGAAGGTTTCAATTTTCACCATGCAAAAAATGAAAAAATTATACAAAACAAAAAATGAAAGCCCGAGTGAGAACCTGTTATTGGATTGATAAAAGAGATGTTGAGAGCGAGCTTGAAAAGCAAATTATTTAATGATTAAAAGTAAAATAAAAACAAAAATAAGAAATTTGTTAACAAAAATGTTTTTGACTCAAACATATTTTTACACTTGTAATCCAAACATGATGTATAAAAGATTATAAATAAATTACTATAAATATATATATTTTTTATAATAAATTAAGAATTTATTCATGATTCAAGAAAGAAAGATTTTTGGAGTATCCGTATGGAAAAGTTGATGATTCAATCAAGCCCAGCATAAGATGAAAGAAATGTCAAGAACGTATAATTTAAAACTGAGCTAGAAACAACAACAACTAATAATAACAAGCAAGAATGATATGCATTATCATTACAACTTGAGTTGCAGGGGATGATGAATGAACAAGAAGAAAACACAGAAATATGCATAGATACTTTCTGAGGAGATCTTTGCATGGTGAAGTGTGCAGCAAGTCTCAAAATTATGTGAATTGTTTAACCGGGATTGAGTGGTGAGAGAGAACCATCCTGCCAATAATCATGATATTTGGAAGATCGATCGCCATTCACAAATGACAAAACTTCACAAAAGCTCAGATAACTGGGAAGATGGATCTCTCTCGGCACTCAAGCCAGATAGATAGATACTCAAGACGCTTCTCCTCTTTGTGGCTTCACTACGACTACAACAACATTTATTGAATAGTTATGCGGTTGATATATAATATCAGTATATCAGTTAAGTTAACCGTTGATGATGTAATGTCAAATTGAATACAAATATCAATAATCTTCATAAAGATCTCTTTTTATTTAAAGATATACTATACTTATCTAAATCTATCCTATCATATCATATTATACCAACTTTTTTAAATTTAAAAATTAAGATCTAAGAGATTCGGATTTATCAAGTCAATTCAAAAAAGAAAAAGGCAAAAAATCATTGAAATTATTCAATGATTTCTTACTTGCAAAAGGGAAACCGTGTTTTAATTACAAAATGACGTTGTAGAGTACTTTTTTTGTTAACTAATTAAGTTACGTTGATTTCTACATTTCTGCGTACACATGTCCTCTCTCATACTTTACTATGTTTTGGACATGCATGCTATGAAAGGGGGGGCAACTAAACAAAATCAGAGGTATTGTCATACCCTTTCCATAGGTTCTAACCGGATTATTATTTAAAAGTGATTTTAAAACCGTGCGGGTTCTCTGGAATTGTAGGAACAAGAGTATCTTCACGGATAAAACGCCTGATTTGGTTGAAATGGTGGACCAAATTTTATTCAATGCCTGGTCCTGGTTGAAAGCCTCTGATAAGAACTTTTCTGTTTTATTTGTACAGTGGAGACTACACTTCCCTACTATCATTTTACATGCATAGTAGTGGTTTGTGTTTTTGTGGTTTATTTCTCTGCTCATTTAGGGAGGGCTTTCTTTTTGTTAGTTATACTGATTCTAGCTGTATTAAGGTGCATTTTCGGTTAACATATAGGTGTTGTATACTAGTACCTATATCATAACTGTCTCCATGCATACTTATTGTGGGGTAGCTTTTGCTACTGTTATTTTGTAAAGATTTGGTATACCTGTTTATACCTGTCTATAATATATATGGTTCCTTTTGCTGACAAAAAAAAATACGATATGATATCATTATCCTTGTTGATTCGTAAAATATGTTTGCTACAACTTTATAGTAAACCTAAATCCACATATGGTACCCAAAGGAAAAGAGACATTTCCAAAACAATCCAATTTTGCAGAAAATTATACAATTTGGTTTTTTTAACGACAATTGTAAAAGGTATCATCTATTATTTTGAAGAAAAACGGAAACTTTAGAATGAGCGATCAAACTTTAAGAAACTACCAAATAAAAAGACAGACCTAGGATTGTGATTTCAATTATGCAAACAAGTTCCCTCAATTCCACTTTTATAAAATCCTAGTTTAAAATTTGTTGTCAATTATCACTTTCCAATATTGCCAATAGAATTTGGTCAATTTCTAATAATCATCCTTTCTCTAATTAAAAACTTAGTTGGTCTTATAGGATTTTAATTCGGGGAATTTAAACATTGAAGGATGATTAACATAAATTAATCCAATTGAACATTCACACAATATAGTTGATCATCAAATATCATATGAATGCAATTGTGCCATGGTTCAGTTAATTAGATCTATATGGTCATTGATAAATGATTAACTAAGCATAGAGTGATCAATTCCAAGATGACAATAAAATCAGTGGAACAATTTAAAAAAGGAAATAACTCAAAATTTTATTAAAAATATAACCGAGGTTCACAACTCTACAAGAAAGAAACAAGTTAGCCATGGAATCTGAAAAGCTAAAAATTGCAATAGGAAGCATAAAGAGCAAAAGATAATTCTAGTTTAGTTGTCATGTTCGTTTATATAATGAGTTGGACTTCCATACCAACAACCCGAGTCCAACAAGGACTAAAACTTACTAAAATTTTGAAGACTGTTAATTTTACCTCCACCATTGAAAGATATACCTCTGTTTTTATTTTTTTTTCAAGATATTTCTTGTAATGTCCTTTTTATTTTCTAATTATTCTTTTCGGAAGCCAATTCACCCCCTCAACCGAATCTCACTAATCAAACTATTAACTCACAACTGTTCCAGGATCCTTTGTCATCTTCTTTTCTTCACTAGTGGCTGAGTCACTACATCTATTCATTTCATGAGTGAATGAAAAAAAAAATTGGGGAAGCAAAAGGAAGAGACAGAGAGTTCAAGGTTAGATGCAATGGATTTGAGTTTGCAACGTTGGATCAATTGTGTAGGTTTGAAAAATGAATGATTGGTTCTAGTGAAAATTAAATAACATAATCATTATTGATTATCAAAGCATTTCTCAACCCCTAGAAGTAGCACAAAATTCTCAATTGGTATCTTGGCAATGAGCCTGGCATACACAATCTCAATTGCAATTTAAACATTGCGAAATTCCTATAAATTATTAATTAGGATTCAACATGTTTGAGTCATTCATCATTGCCTTCTTGTTTTTAGTTACAACTCCCAAAATGAACAACTTGTGACACGATCAAAGACATTGTTTCACTGTGACAAGCATATAGTGGGTTTTCAGTGAGAACTGCTTTTCTCTTATCGTAAACAAGAATCTTGATGAATGGGTGTGGTAGTGGCTCAACTGCTCATGAAGAAAGACTATGAACAAAGGACCAGAAACAATCGAAGTGGATAGTTTGATAAGTGAGATGCGGGTTAGTTAGTTTTGAGAAAGAATAATTTTAAAATTACAAGGACACTTAAGGAAATATCATGGAAAAAAAATAAAGAAAAAGGGAGGTATATCTATAATCAGGGGAGGTATATTTAACATGAACCAATTTCGAATCCAAAATCCAATTAGGCAAATTGCCTTGTTGGGCAAGCATGAAGCCTTGATGGACAAGGCTGTTAGGGAGAATGAAGCACAGCTAAGTGAGCATAAAACCTCGTCAAGTATTTATTATTCACAAATCAACAAGGTAATGGACACGAACCCTTAAATAAGGTTTTAGAATCCTTAAATAAGGTTTTAGAATCAAGTCTTGCAATTGTGAATAGAAAAAGTGTGAAAGAATCTATTAAAGGTGATCACACAAGTTTTTTGACGAAAATTAATCATTAACAAAACTAATGAATATTTTGTACTAATAACATGATTACCAAAAAAAAAAATCATGCAATTTTAGGATAAAACACACAAAAACATTAACCACATGAGTTCTTCATTATTGATCCAATTTCTCACACATTCCCTATGAATTATAAGTTAAAATCATATGATATGGTACTATAAATCTACGTAAAGGTTATAATTGACAAATAATTTCAGCTACATGAAGTTTGTTTTAGTAGTTTTTTAGCTTGTTTGAGTGTTCAATTAGCGAGTTTTTCTATTCAGTAGCTTCTCGCGAGATTTTTTTTTGTTTTCACTATTCTTCCTACAAATTTGTATATTACACTTTATTTTAAATATTTGTAATATTTAATTTAATAATTTTCCATTATAATTCAGGAAATTAAAAATGATAACAGTTAGATATTTTAAAATTTTGAATAATTTTACATATTGAACAATTTATTTTAGGCTTAATTACAATTTTGGTTCCCTTACTTTCCTCAAATCACAATTTTGATCCCTAGTTTAAAATCCACAATTTTGATCCCTTACTTTCAAAATCAAGCATTTTTGGTCCTTCGTGAACTTAGAGGTGTTGATTGTTATCTTTAACAATGACTTTTTTTTATTGTAATTAATAATTATTTAAATAAAATTAATTAGTTAATTTTTTACTAATGACATCATTACCCTTTTTTTATTCCTAAGTTACCTTTTGGTTTAATTAATTAATTTAAATAAAAAGTTAGGTAAATTTTAGCAAAACTATAATTTGAACTCACACCTATTATAATTTGAACTCACCTATTATAAGCCAACAGTCTAATCAGTAATAATTGTGAAATATATATAGTACGGTTTGGTTTAATTTTTGGGTAAAAAGTCTTTCGAACCAAACACATAAAATACATGCAGTTCGATTTGGTTTAGTTTTCTATTTATAAAAATTTTAAACCAAACCAAATCAAACTTTTGCAGTTTGATTCGGTTCGATTTTTGCGATTTTTTTAACTTAAAAAAATTACAAACAAAAGTCTTAAAACATAAAATTAAAGGATCTTAAAACTTAAAGTTGTTGTCATAATTTCAAATATGTCCCCACCTAGTCTAATATGGAACTAGCAGTTTAATAAAGTTAACAAAATGGTAAACATTTACTCATCAAAATTCTATTAGAATACTTTCTTCACAACAATCAATCAAAATTCAACAACAATCAATCAATAGATATATAGCCAGAGACTACACATTTGACCTTGCCTTGAAAGAACTTCTCCAATTCCTAAAGGAAGAAACAAAGCTGCAAAATGGAATCCACAAAGAGTTTTTAAACATCTGAGATGAACTAAAAAGCATTCAAGTCTTCCTCAAAGATGCAGAGAATCAAATATCATAGAGAAACTAGTTACAAGAGAACCAAATAGGCAAATATCATATAGAGTTAGACACAGAGAACCAATTAAGTTGCAAAATGTCACAGAACTGAACTAGTAAATATTCCGCAAATTAAAGTATGGCTAATTTCCTTATCTATATGCATATTATAAAGTAACAAAGAACCACTCAAGTTGCAAAATGTCACATAGAACTGTAAATATTTAGCAAATTAAAGTCTAGCTAATTTCCTTATCTATATGCATATTATAAAGTCATAGAGAACCAAATAGGCAAATATCACAAACACAAAGAACCTAGTCACAAAGAACGAAATAGGAAAATATCACAGACATAGAGAACCTAGTCACAGAGAACCAAATATCACAAATAGAGAAACCAATCAAGATGCAAACCCAGAGAACTGAACCAGTAAATCTCAAAGGCAGAGAATTGAACCTAGCAGATTACACATACAAGCAGGCAAGCACGTGAGCGGAGTGGTCTGTCAGTGACTCAATGGTCCGCGAACAAAGAAGGTCGTCCGTGAAATTGAAGACACAACTGTCGCAGTGGTCAATAGTGGCGCAACGCAAAGAAGAAGGAAGAATCGCGACGAAGTTTCCAACTCCAAGATGAAGGCACCATCAAGGTTGATGTGTTGGCAAGGTTGAGGGCACGAGATAGAGAGGCAGAGGGGAACAAGAGATTGAGAGGTAATGGCAGAATAAGAGATTGGAACGCATAGGAGAACAAGAGATTGAGGAGAAGAGAAGCTTGAATGGAGGCACAGAGCTTTCCTTTCCCTTAGGTTTTTAATTTTGATTTCCCCCTTCCCAGCTTCACCCTTACTAAACTAAAGGGCAAAGGTAACGTATAAAAAAGCTAACCTCACTCATTATGCGATTCGGTTTGGTTTAGACCGGTTCTCGAGTTCCAAATTGAAAATCGAACTGAACCGTTCGGTTCTCTTAAAAAAAATCCAAAAAATCCAAACCAAGTTCAGTTTAGTTCAGTTTGCGGTTTTTTTTTTGGTTAATTTGGCGATTTTTTTGCACCAATTCGGTTTATGAACACCCCTTGTCTCTAGACATAATACAACTAATATATATTGCCTGGCTTATACGTTCAAAAACTTTCGTAAATGACACTGAGTGAAAAAATGAATAAGTGAAAGCTTAAAGATTGCAAAGATAAAACACTTTGTTTTATACTTAGTTCACTCAACCTATTATAATCAAAAGCTAATTACAAACAAATATTCTAAAATGTCACTTATGTTTAAACAAGTATTCTTTATGTCACAATTGGCTAAATAAAAATCTTCCCCTAGATTATAAACTCAAGTATTCTTTTATAACTAAGTCACTCCTGATTTTCTATTCAAATAAATAAATATGTTTCAGCTACTCTCAAAGAGAAATATACAAAATGTGAATCAATAAAAACTTAGAAAAGATCAACTAAGTGTTTTTCGCACTATCTCTCAACTCTTTGCTCGTGTAAGCTTGCTCATTAGAATTCAATTGTTGTGTCTTTTTCATGAGCTTAGATGCTTCTATTTATAGACGAGCTTCAAACTTAAACATAGAGAGCTGTTAAAAATACGTTGTGTGTTAAAAAGATTAGTGATTACGCCAATTTATATTTGAACAAGTATAGACATGAAAAACTCTCCCTAGATTGATCATGCATAATTGATTAATGACATATATAAAAAGAAAATGTAGTGGATAATTAAATAAAACAAATAAGATCAGAGAAATCATTCCACCGATATTTAATATGAATGAAAAAGAATGAGTTTTTGAACAAATTGAAGAGGTTTAAAATTTCCAAAATCTATTAACTTTTTTCCCATTTGTCATCAACAAAAGGAAATAGAAATTAAGAAATTGAAAATTTACACATCATTGTCAAGGTGAGGAGGGTTCTCAGGTGGTGATATGGGCTTAACACTAATTGATTCAATGACAAACAAACCACGAGCAGATGGAACATTAGGAGCCGGTGGAGCGTCTGGTGGTGGAACTTTTGGTGTTGGTGGAGTTGGTGTTGGTGGAGGAGGAGGTGGCACAGGAGTAGCAAGTGGTGCTTGTAAAGCAACATGGGAAGCAGTTGGTCCTTGTGGTAGTAGCATTGCCAGAGACAACACAAGCGAAAACTATTAAACTAATATTAATTAATATAAAACTAATATTATCTTATAGTACACTTGTTACCATCTTGAATATTTGACAACATGTTAGAATGTTGTGACTAACATTTGTGTTTTTTTTTCTTAATATATATGATATTTTAAAATCATAAAATTTTATTTTATTTTATTTGAAAGTATTTTTAAAAGAATTTGAAAGTTTAATTATAAAAATAATAATATTTAAGGATATTTTATTTTATATTTTTAATAAAATAATTAATTATCTTTTTCATAATAAATATATATTATTGTAAATATAATGAAATCATTTCATTTTCTTAAGTTAATATTTTATTCTTTTATAGTTTTTATTATAGCTTTTTTTCCTTAAACAAAATATTTAGGTACCATTTTTTTATAATTTTTTCTTTTACAATTTATTATTATTATTATTATTTTAAACAATATTAATGATTACATTTTCAATCAAATAATATTATTATTAACAATTATCAATGAACAACACTAACAAAGATTTATTTATATTGTTATTATCCGTGAGGTTTCTTTATTTTTAACTTTTATTATCCTGTCTATATTAATATCTAAAATTTAGAAAATTAAAATACATATTAGAAAACAAATCTTATTAGTATGTGTGATAATATTAAGTTTTTTTTAAAAAAAATTATAGATGCTTAATTTTGTTTGCTTTATAAATATATTTTAGATTATATGTTTTAAGTTATTCTAAAAAAACACCTAATTATAAAGATTTTGTCTAAATTAATACTTATATTTATTATATACAATTTATATGTTTATCATTGAAAAACAAAAACAAAAATTTGGCACCCTAAGATTAATTTCTGCTTCAGTCCCTTGCTAACATGTACACAAGGAAACACTAATAATAATATTTTCAATTACATATTGTCCATAAAACACCAGTTTGATTTTAAAATCAATTTTTAACGATACCCGCACACATGCACACCAAATAGTTTTTCACATGTTATTGGCCTTTCAACTTCCCCCGTACGGAACCAGGAATTGGCTCGTGGGGCCAAATTTGATTCAATAAAAAAAAATTAATAATAATAATAAAATATATATATATATATATATATATATATATATATATGATTTTTTACGATAATAATTTGTCAAAATATTATACCTTTTATTTATCATTACCATAGGATAAATTAAAAGTTTAATATTCAAGATTACCGATATTAAATTTGATCATTAAAACTTTCATAAATTTATAATAAAAATTGATAAATTAAAAATATTTAGATAAATATACTATTATTATATTTCAAAAATCTAATAAATTAAATTGAATTATACAAGTCACTAAATGATAGTCCTGAATCATAAAATATCATGTTTTTAATTTGTTCAAAACTAGAAAAATAATGTTGTTATACACTAAAAATACACTTTGATACATAATGAGTATTTGAATTTATATGTATTTAGTTCAAAACACACGTAAAAACATTATATCTAAGTATCAATGTACCCAAAATATAAAAGATAATTGAAAAAAATATACAAAGAAGTTAAGTAGATGTTAATACAAATTTTAATTCTTTAATGATTTATAACAAATAAAGAATTATTAAAAAAAAATAAAGTAATGTAAATGTAATTGTGCATGGCTTTTAAAATTATAATTGATAAAATAAAAATACTAGCATCAAATAAATTATATTCAAATATTTTGTCAAAAAAATAAAAGAGTACAAGTATATTTAGAATATTAATATAACTAATTTAAAGATATTTATATAAAAAAAAGGTAATAGAATATCATTATTTTCACAATAATAACTGTTATATAAAAATGAAATATTTTTTCAAAAATAAAAAATTAAATTACACTTAAATATATTTATCTAATTATAAAATATAATTAATTATTATAATATTTATTTAATATTTTATTATTTTAATATATATATATATATATATATATATATATATACTAAAAAGATTTTATAAAAATTCAAGAGGGCCATGGCCCCCAAACCTCCAACCTCCCTCCGTCCTTGCCTGTAGAGTAGTACATGTTGCTTGAAATGTTGTAATGCAGAACCAAGAAATACTGAGCAAATTGACAACTCTCGCATAAAATATTTCCACAGTGAATCACTAAATTTGCATAAAAAGATAACATATAGTCTTGTTTCAATCTCCTTCTTACAAAATGGACAAAGATAGTCAGCATCCTCAATATTAATGTTTCTCCTCCTCAAATTCTCATCGGAAGGGAGCTTGTTGATCATCAAACACCACAACAAAATATTAATTTTAGGTGGCACTTTGAGATCCCAAATAACTTTGAATTCGCATACCTCCGGGTAGTCTGCTTGAGCTGCTACAATTGTTTTATATGCAGATTTCACAATAAATTCACCCGAGTCCTCTGCCCTCCATACCTATCTGTCGAGGTCAATTGTAATATTGTTAAGTTGGCTAATAAGTCTAATTAGATTATTCACCAAATCTAATTCTCATACAAACCATTGTCTTCTCCACTCCAGCTTCCACTCCCACACACCCTCCACCCAAGTCCCCATATTGCACACATATTCCTCACACTATAATGAATTTGCAAAAAGTCTAAGGAATTCAAATACGAGTGGTTGATCCCCAACCCATGAATCAAACCAGAATTTGATTGAGTCACCCTTACCAATTTTCCAATGCCAAGAATCATTAAACCATTTTAAATCCCTATTCAAGCCACACACTAAATGAAGATCTTTCCACCATGTAGAAGCAGAAGTAGCACAACTTGCTATCTCCAAACCCCTCCAACCACCGTACCTCGACTCCAAAATATCACGCCACAACCCACCAATTTGGAAAGATAGTTTCCATTTCCATTTTGATAAAAAAAAAGCCTCATTGAAATGGAAAATGTTTTTGATACCCAATCCCCCCAAGTATTTTCGTAAGCAGATTTTGTCCCAAGTTACCCAAGCCACCTTCTTTCTACCCTCCTCACAACCCTACAAGAACCTTCTCTACATAGAAATTATCTTCAACCCCACTTTCTTAGGTAACTTGAAAAATGACAGATAGAATAATGGTAATGATGAAATGATAGATTCTCCCCACCATTGATAACATTTTATGCTTCCATGTGGACAATTTTATCTTAACTTTCAGCAATATTACTTCCCATGTAGAAGTTAATCTAGGGTTTGCACCTATAAGAATACCTAGATAAACAAAAGGAATGCGCATGATTCTGCAATTAAGTAAATGTGCATACCTTCCAAGTATCCCCTGCTCCACCCTAATAGCACCAAAACAACTTTTAGAAAAGTTTATTTTCAAACCAGATGCAAGTTCAAAGCAAGTCAACATACTCCTAATTGTTACTACATTAGACATCATAGCCTCACCAACAAACAATGTGTCATTTGCGTATTGAAGCAAATTTACAAGCATCCCTTTGTTGCCTACTACAAAGCTTTTATACATACCAATTGCCTCTCTCATCAAGCCACTTAGTCCCTCCGCCACCATAGTAAACAAAAATGGGGCAAGAGGGTCACCTTGCCTCAGCCCTTTAGATACTGAGAATTTAGGTAAGGGACAACCATTAATTAGCACTGAAACCCTACTACTCTTAAGACAACTGCTGATCCACTCAATCCACCTTCTATGAAAACCCAATCTACGCATCATGTACAATAAAAAATCCCAACTGACCAAGTCGTATGCCTTTTCATAGTCCACTTTGAATAACAAACACCTCTTCCTCTTACGCCTTGCTTCTTCCACAACCTCATTTGCCACTACTACACTATGCATCAAATGTCTCCCACTCAAGAAAGCACTTTGCCTTTCTTGAATTACCTTCCCTAGGACTTTCTTAAGTCTATTAGACAGAATTTTATATAAGCATCCAACCAAAGAGATAAGATGAAAATCACCTAAGTTGCTGGGTTCGGACACTTTCGAGATAGCGAAACAAAGGATGAATTGCAGCCCCGCGAGAAAACCCCATTAACATGGAAATCTTGAAGGAAATGTAGAATATTTGTCTTTAGCAAGTGTCAAAATGCTTTGATAAATTTGAAGTTAAATCCGTCCGCCCCAAGACTCTTGCTACTCCCACAATCCCATACCACATCCTTCACCTTCCGTTTGTCAAATCGAGCAATCAAAAGTGCATTGTCCCCAAACGTAATTGTTCTAAATTTAACTCCATCCAAATTGGGGCAAATAGGGTGAGGTTCCTTGAATTTGTCCTCAAAGAACTTCCTAGCCTCCTCCTTGACCAATGTTGATTGCTCCACTCATGATCCGCCAATTTGTAACCCTCTAATTTGATTCTTCCGCCTTCTCCAATTGACGTTACAATGAAAATATTGTGTATTCCGATCCCCCTCCACTACCCATGTAGCTCTTTATTTTTTCCTTGCCAGCGATTCAATACATGTTGTAACACGTCATATCTCCTCCTACAGTCCCATTTTAACACTTCTTTCTGACTCACAAAGCTCACCTAAGTCTTCTTTGCCATCCAGTACATTCATATCCTGAGTTAGCTTTTGGAGCCTTTTATCCAAATTGCCAAATTGTGACGCATTCCATTCCTTCAATCCTAACTTCAATTTCTTCAATTCTTCTTTAATTATATAGGCTCCCCATCCTTCCACCTTAAATTCTCTCCATATCTTTTCCACCGTGCTCACAAACGACTTATCTAAAAACCAGCAATCAAGTGTCTTGAATGGCTTCGGCCCCCAATCAACCGCATAGTCTTGAATAAGGATCAAGGAATAATTTGACATAGATCTATCAAGAATATGTACCACGCCATCAAGCCATTCATCAAACAAATCGCACGAGGCCAATGCTCTATAAATTCTACTTGAAATACACAACAACATACTAAAAGGAGGGGTTGAATAATGGGTTTAAACCTTTTCGGAAATACTATTAGTTCACAAATTGCCCTCTTGGGTATATATTAGTTTAAAGCAGCAAATATATCCTTGCAAGGCAAAACTTAGAAAATCTTTTCAAAAGAGCATAGTGAGCAAGATAAATATTTGTAAACACAAGACAACAAGTGAGAGCTTGTTTTTATATTGGTTCACTCAACTTGAGCTACATCCAGTTCTCCTTTAAAGGGTTCCACTATAATCAACTGATTACAAAACAAGTATTCTTCACTGCCACTTCTGGCTACAAGTATTCTCTATGCCACTACTGGCTACAAGTATTCTAAACCACTTATGGTTACAAGTATGAATCTCCCCCTGAGATTATACTTCTTTTATCACTAAGCCACTCTTGGCTTTTTATACAAAAATGTATTAGATTCAGATAACTCTCAAGGAGAGGATATAATCAATTGTTGAATTTGCGTGAGCTTGTAGAGGATGGGTGTTCTGTTTCTCTCAGCTCCTATTCAAGACTTGCTTTCAGAATGCTTTCTCTTGTTGTCTAGATTTTTTGTTATCCAATTCATATTTAATTCCTTCTCCTTTTTTTCGCCTTTTTTTTTCACTTTTTCTTTGTTTCATAGAGTCTTCCTTATAAAGTGGGCTTGGTGAATTTGAACGTTGGAGAAGATTTCTTTCCATTGTCTCACACAGTAAAGTGTTGAACTAGCTTTGACTGTACTTTATCTGACGGGAGCAGGTTTCTGTCTCTGTTACAATTTGTCTTTTAGCTAAAAGTGTGCATCCCAATGCTGATTGGTTCTTTTGGCTATGCCTGCACACTTTACATAGTACGAGACATACAAGTAATACGAGGAATCAAAGAAAGTAATGTCAAAGGGTATCTCCCTTTGTTTCAGTTGTAGCAGTGTCTTTATTTGAGTAAAGAATTAATTATAAAGCACGTATTCCTCAGTACTTGTTACAGTTTACGTTTTGTTCCTGCATAGGCAAAGTTTGGCTTAACAAACATAGTCTAGTCTTGATTAAGTATGGTCTGTTCGTGCTCAGACAACGTCTAGTTTTAACAAACACATTTTTAATTAAAAGACATGGTATATTCTAGCCTTAGACATCGTCTGGCTTAACAAACACATTCTTAATTAAAAGACATGGTTTGTTCTAGCCTTAGACATTGTCTGGCCTTGGCTTCAGACATCGTCTGCGCGCTGGGCATCAGACATCGTCTGGCCTGGGCATATAGCATAAACAATTAAGAACTTATTTAAATCTGTTTATAGTCATTTTCAGTGCTAAATATAACCAATATAAGTTCTCAGACAATTAGAGCATAGGACTTGAGTTAAAAGATATTACCATTGTCTGTTCTTATTTTGATTTCCTGAAATCACTTAGTCTAAAATCATTAGTTGATCAAATATTATTACATTTGTTATCATCAAAACCTATAAAGGTATTAGGGGTCAAACATCATCAAATGTCTTGGTTCTAACACTACTATGGGCCCTCTCGTTCGGCCTATACCAAGTGAACTTCCTCCCAACAGTAGGAATATCATCTACCTCCATGAACCTTATGAACTCATTGAAGTTGTTACAATCCAAAGATTCCACTGTTATCCCGTTCAGACCCACTCACTCCTCCAAAAACCTGACGTTGTTGAAGTCACCCACAAGACACCATTTGTTAATGTTACTATTAAGTTTATAATCCAGCAAATCCTCCCATAACCTTTTCTTCTCAACCAACGCACAGGGTGCATAAATGTTCACGATTGACACAATGCAATTTCTCTCCACCGACAAACCTTCAGCAACAATGAAACCACCGCCCACGATGTGTCTCTGTAATTAAAATACTTTATTGTCCTAAATACTCAATAACCCATCCGAAGCCCCTACTGATGGTAAGAAAATCCAACCAAAATCCACATCACCCCAAATGTTTCCACAAAACGACCTTTCAATAATCTCCTTCTGTCTCTTGTATACATACAAATTGAGGTCCCACCTTCTAGATCAA
Source organism: Amphicarpaea edgeworthii (assembly GCA_014843725.1). Classification (NCBI taxonomy): domain Eukaryota; kingdom Viridiplantae; phylum Streptophyta; class Magnoliopsida; order Fabales; family Fabaceae; genus Amphicarpaea; species Amphicarpaea edgeworthii. The sequence continues at coordinate 7,976,330 of CM026329.1, forward strand.
TTGTTTCAATGTGTTCACCTTGACCTGCTCTCCAACCCCCTAATGTTGTAAGAAAGCAGCTTCAAAATTGACGATTAAGTATACCTGTGGTAATACACAATGGGCCTCACCCAAACTCCTCCTTATCTCTATTATGAATTCTCTTGATCTATTTCACTACCTCCACCTCATCACCTTTGAATTTCATTCCCATTTTTTTTTCCATTCTCCCAAGTCCCCCTAGCCTCTACCTCATCATTCTTAACCCATACCATTTTGTTGCAGTTTTGGATGCATTCATCATTCACGAAGTTACTCATATACATTTCCTTTATTCTAACCTCCTTTTTCTTCATCTTTGCCTCTTGCCTCTGTATTTATTTGACTATCCACCATGAAGCCTTCAGATGTCTGTGATGAGTTCAAAATGGAACTCCCTTTAAGTTCACCTTTAGTCGCTCTGGTAGCCTCATAGTCAACCGACGATGAACCATTCTTATCTTTCTTTTGCCCCTTCAACAAGATAGAGAACCTGTTGCTAGTTTCAACAGGTTCATCGTTCTTGCTATCTTCCCTAATCAATTGGGTTTCAATTTCTAGTGTGCCTTGTTCTACTTCCAACAATGACTCCAAATTCTTCAACCCAGTTTAGCCCCCTGCTACCTGCCCATTTCTCGCCTTTTTGGGCCTAAATAATAGGCCTCTTATTATTTAGGCCCACCTTACTATTTACCATGAAGTCTCCAGCATGGGCCACATTATTAATGTATATTGTCTCCGACTTTGATCCCCTTATATTTTGTTCTCCTATATCCTCTCCTTCCCCACTCTAACTGCATGATATGTTATTGACCACGCAGTTCCTATTGTGATTCCATTTTGTCACATCCATTTCTATGTTGGACTCATTCATGCTCCTTGTGCCCCCCCTAGTGTTAGCTCTGGCAATGTTATCAATTAGCCTATAAGGTTTTGGCAGCTTTCTTGTTGACCAATGGTTTCTGGCTCCACCCTCTCGTTATTGTCCAACAGACCAACTTTTGAAAACTCCATCATCTCACATCCATCATTTGCCTCTACCACCGGCCCCTTTGCAACTTCCCTATCAAACTTCACCTCAACTCCCCCACAACCCACCTCTTCACCATCAAATTTTGAACCTGAAGACACCAAGTCCTACCCAATCTCACTGCCAATTGATCCGTCTTTAGAAGTCTCCCCATGCCACCTTCAGCAGTTACATTCAGTATTCATACTCTACATTTCTTCAGTATCCTTAATACTACAAATTATATCATTCATGCTAACCCTTTCCGCGTAGAACACGTGTTCGGGTGAAGCAACTTAGACCAATAATCTGGCAACATCTATCCTTTATAGCGATGATGTTGCTTTATCCGAAGAGATGAAGATGCCAAATCCAATTACAATCTTTGCAAAACAATCGTCGTTCCAAGCCTGTATTGGTATCCCAGAACAATGTATCCACACCACCCTGTTCCTTGAGTAATCATCCTTTGACCCTTTGTATACCGAGTGAAATACCGACATTAGGCCGTCCTTTTTGTTTTTTAGCTCATTGATTATCTTCTCATCTGAAATCCCATCAATGATTACAATGTCATCACCTGCATATTTCAATCTCACCCTACCCACATTTTTAGAAATAAATACATCATTCAGTCGATCACATAAGGACATGTCTCTTAATCTTCCAACCCAACATGTCTCCAACCACTCCCTGTTGCTCTCCTCCACCTTTATGCTCTTTCCAATCCAATTGCCCTCCTTCCCGAAATGTCCAAGATGCTATTTTTCTTTCCATTTAACCCCCTTATTCATATCACGTGTTAGTGCTTGGGCGTACGGAGCACCCCTTCTCACTCTCCCGTAACCTCGTACACTTGGTTTGTCCTTCCAACCAAGGTTATGTTGTCTTCGCTCCTCCTAATCGCCATCAATCCCCCTCCTGCTCCAAGACTACTTGTATGTGTTTTTTGGCAGATTAGCATTAAGTTTGACATTGTCAATAAAGATGTTGTCTAATTTTTTCTCCAGTCCTCTCACGTCCAGAATATCCAAGAACCTAGTGAATCCATACCTATTACCCTGTTTGTCCCCTCTGTTAACAATGTATACAACCCAAACTTTCCTCCATCTTTGGAAGATTTTCCACAAATCAACCTTCCTGTATGAATCAGGAAAGTTTGAAATGAATAACGATATGACCCCTCCCCTTCAAGGACCTCGCCCACTCTCTCTCTCTCTCTCTCTACCCCACCCTCTCTCATGCTCTCTGAGCAATTATATCATATCGTATTATTGCAACAACTAACATAACAAATTATGATAATATAAAATAATTATTTTATCATACCATGACTACCAAATTGCCCCTAAAAAAAAACTTTAAAGAGATAATAAATAAGAATATGATAGGTTTTAAAGGTAAAAAAAAGAGTGTAATTCAACCTGATTTAGGTATCTGAAATTCTAATTTGTCTGTATTTTTGTCTTATTGTTAAAAGACTCTCGTTAAAGTGTTTAATCTTGAAGTTGATGATACACATTAGATAACACATTATAATTTGATGCGTACGTGATAGTTGACTGTGTATAGTTATACAAATAGCATGTCAAGTAAATTTGAGAGTTAATTTTGACCAAAGTCTTCTAACGGCAAAAAGAACTAAAGTGGCAAAGAAACTGTACTTTTAGGGACCTTTCTCAAATTTTAATAATGTCTGGACTTAATGACTGAAATACTCTTTTGGGTACCAAAATGATTGTTTATTCTAAATTTTTATATAATCTAATATTCACCATCTATTAAATAATTTGTCAATTAATATATTTTATCTTATTTTATGTTTGAGATAAATCAAATAATATTAAGATGTTTTTATATAAAATATAGGCTAAAATATAAAATTAGTTCCCTTATTTTATTTTTTTTGTAAATTGGTACTCTAATATTTTAGATAGTCCCTTTATTATATAATTAATTAATGACACGTTTATCCTTTCGAAATACTTATTAATTTTTATTTTTAGGCACACTTTTGAACATTTTGTTTTATTGATTTATAAATTTATATGATTTACTAAATTTGAGTCTCGATGAATTACTTTTATTCTAAACTAGGGTCCGTCATCTATGCCTCTCTGCATGTTTTAAAAAAAAAAAAAAAAAAAGCAAAACAATAAGAAAAAGATAAAGAAAAAAATGGTAATGTACTAAGGATGTAACATAATTTTACACAATTAATCAATCACATTCTTTCATTTATAGTAAATTAGTTGAATTTTATAAAATTATTTTAAAAGTCATTCAAACATGGTAGATGGTAGAGGCAAAGAAAAAGAAATTTTTCTTTTTGTTTTACACTAAAGAGAGTATTTACTCCCGAGGATTTTGTGATGAAAACATATACTCTGTAACCATTTTACTTTTGTATAATTAAGATACAAATCTCATAGTATTATTGAAAGCAAACTTTTCTTCCATTACTTCGATTATTGGAATTAATTGTAGAAATTATTGAGAAGAATACCTCAATTGGGGGAAGAAATGAAACGAAAATCTTAATTTTTTTTATTTTGATGATTCATCCTTTTTTTACTTTAAGTCACCCTAGTTATTTTTAAAGGGACTAAAACTAAATAAACAAAATTTATTAGAGATCTAAATTAAAATTTTCTAATTTATCCTTGACTAAAACAAATTATCAAGGAAAAAAATAAATATTTTAATATATCAAGAATTTAAAATAATTTTTTTTATTAACAACCTAAAACAAAATTCGTTAATTTATCATAGAACTAAAATATATTTTAATCTTAAAAAAAACTAAAAGGTTGACCCAAGAGTATGGATAGGAACAGAGAGACTATGTGAGAAGAAAAAAGAGTAAAGGAGTGAGATATATTAAATAGAGAAAGAAGATAATTAACTAAAAAAATGGAAGAAAATGTAATATCATATGAAGATGTAGTATTTCAATAATATCATTTGACAAAGGCACTACGAAAAACACTACCTTTCATATTTTTCTCCAAATGGGCTCAAAATTTTTAAAACTAGTTTGAACTAATTTTTAGAGCCAAAATCGATTTTGAACCGGTTCTGAATTGGTTTATTAACCTAACCAGTTTGAAAACCAGTTTAATTAATTGAATTGTTTTTTTTTTAATTATAATTTAATCTAACAGATAAGAATGTCTGTTCTCATTCTCACATAAAAATATACGAGTCGTCCCATCTATATATATATATAGGGGACAACTAGTATAAGATTCATATTTTTATGTGAAAATGAGAATGATAACAAGATTTTCATTATTAAATTTAAATTAGACAATTAGAATTAGAGTATTCATATAAAAATTAACATATACTCGTGTTTATCATGCATTGTGCTTCTTTCACTTTTATTTGATTGAAGGATAAAAAATATAATTCTTAGCTTTACCAGGAGACGGTAAGTTTGTAACCATATTTTTTGGTTTTTTCTTTTATTGAAAACGTTAAATATGTTCAGATTTTTTCAAAGCTTTCGTTTCTTTTTTGCATTCTCACCTATCTTTAACTCTTAATATGAGAATTATTAAATGGACTTCTATAAACTAATTGGGAACATGGATTATACTTAAATGAAAAATAACTATTTTCTATTAATAATAAAATTAGTTTTACTTCCTTCAAAAAAAAATTTACTTAATTTAATTTAATTACTCTATATTAAATTATCCATATTAATTGTTGTAGTATTGACAATAATGGACGAAAACATCAAAAAAATATTAACAATTTCTTATATATTTTCACAATTTTTTGTCCTACCAATTTTATTATGAGATGTTTAATATAGTAATTTTTAATTATTTAAAAGTTGATGTATGTTGATAAGAAAGTGTTTTTTAGGAAATTACAATATGTAAAAAAAATAGATAAACTATTATTTTAGTAATTGTAAGTATAGTTAAATTTAATTACAATTTTCCATGATTTTTTTTAGAAATTATTATGTATTTTTATAAATTTTTAAATATATCATGGCACACCTTATTTCTCTATAATTATTTATATCTCATGTCTAAATATGTGTCATTAACCCTAAATACTGATAAATTAGCTTTTTTAATATTTTAGTATATAAATATTAAAATCAACACATATCTCTTAAAAATTAAAGTAAAATAAAATTATACAGTAAGTATCTAATTTAATTCCATAAAAAATACTAAACGTACTTTAAATCTTGTATAAAGTTGTTGTTTTTAGAGGAAATCCTTTATAAAGTTATAAAATAGTTTTCCAAGACTATATAATTAGAAAATAATTTAATTTTTAATTTTTTTAATAAATATTTTCAAAAGGAAAGTTTGGTGAGAACACATTATTTTTAAAAATATATATATATATTTATTTATACACTGAAATTCATAATCATATCTTGTCAATTTTTCTCTATAAGCTCAAAGAGATAACGGTGAAACTTACTTTTTTTATATTACATAATAATTAAGATAATAAAATATAATAGAGAATATATCCAATTACTTCGTTGTAATGTGTAAATAATATTAAGCATAGATTTCCTTGAAATGAACGGTGGAGATTAAGAATAAGTTTCCTATTTTACTATTTGAGTAAATGGATCTCTCCCGATTAATATTAAAAATATTATAATTATGTTTAAACTTTCAAGTTTAAATTGATGTTTGTGTGTTTCTTATCTTTCAAAATATATGATTTATTGTGATTTGTTTAATTTCTTTTGGGAGATATGTGTAACAAATGCCTATGATTATAAAATTATAATTATAACCTTTTTGCACACAATTATATTTGAGTTAGGTATAAATTGATAATATTATTTTTACCTAATATATTGAATTATTTAATAATATCAGTCTTTTATTATTATATTTGAGTCAAATATATTATTTAATTATTATTTGTATATACGAGTCTTCTTTTAAAATAAAAGTGCAACTAAGACATGTTATTGAATCCTTCCTCCTTCCAAACTAAATTTAGATAAAGATAACAAATTTTGATCTAGACAAAGTAAAGATCTTCTATTTTTGTTTGAAAATGTTCATTATAAATGTAGAACATATTCATGGCCTAAAATTTTATTTTGAAAAAAAAAAAAATAGAGATGCATCCATAATATCAAATATTCAATCACAACCTTTCATTAACAGTTAAGAACCTATAATACGCACTCAAGACATATATCATTCCATTATGTATATCACCACTCACCATTACAATTCTCATTCAATACAATGACATCAAATGAAACGCAATATCAAGCAACACAATTCAACACACAACACCACAACTTTATGCTCGTGCATGACTCTAATTCTATTCAATGCTCATGTGGTACCATATCTAGCTCAAAAGAATAGCCTAGGAGTGCAATCTACCCAAAAGCATCATTGACATCGATCAATATGTAACTGTCAAGGCTATCCAGCTTTGCAAATATACTTCAATTCACAGGATCAACATGACCCCCAAGGTCTAGGTTAAACCCATCATGATCCCCACCTTTTTAGTTCACAGTTATTTAACAACTTTTAAATGTTATAATACACGTTCAAACATTCAAACTAACAACAATTTTTCCGAAACCTCACATCATAAACTAGTGAGCCCATCCTTTCTGCCAAACAATTAAATTAATAACCACTGAATGAGCTCCACAGCAAAAACTAAACACGAGGAAAGTGATAATATAACAATTTGTAATTTATAATTTCATTTAAATATTTCAGTCTCAACAAAACTAGCAGGGTGGAACCTGCCGGTTCAAAAAGTTAAAAAGGTAATAAATTATGAATTGCTTGTAGCATTCTATTTCCCTACTTTTATCCAAAATTTCAACAGTAAACCTGAAAATTGCAACCCAAAATCTTTTAACAGTTTCATAAAACCAACTGAGTTAATCTACTAATGTCTTTTTTCTCCTTTTTCTCCTTTTCCTCACTATCAATCTCAAACATTGAATCCCTCAGCACGGAGGCACAGTCGATGAGCCTCGATCCACTTTGTACAAGCTGTTTCACCATGCTCTACTATGCATTCGTCTCGCAACCTTTTAGTGTCTGGGCAAGCACAGCAGATTTTCTTCTTTGGCTTTGACTCTACAACAGTTGCCACAGCCACTGAACCTTCATTTTTCTGTGACCCTTGTATGGTCAAGGCAGGGGTAGCACTTTGCAGTTGCACACCACTCATGTTTTATTTCCTCTACAGAAACAAATAATGATAATTAATAACAAGTAGAACTCAGAAAGATCTGGTGCAAGAGTGTGGAGATTGAGAATACAAACAATTGAGATTTAGAGAGAAAAAATGTCAGGGGGACGCAAGCAAACGTAATAAACTTAATGTTACTTGGAAATATCAAATATGTAATTATAGTAATATTTTAAATAGAGCAGATTATACTCCACAGTTATGTTAATTGGTGTAAGTGTATATTCTTGTAATTATTCATTATTATTGACACCTAAATTAGTACAGCCGTCATAGAGTGGTATGCTTGCATCACTTGTCAATTTGTTCAACATCTCAAGACAATCTTGAAGATCCTCTTGGATAACACTTGCCATGTTTTCAAATTCATCCCACTCACATTATCCCGCAGATCATGTTCAACTTCATTGCTTCTCTTTTCGCCATGTCTTGTCCAAAATGTATAGCTTCTATCAATTCCATTACACACTAAATGCTCTTCCATCTCAGCCACATTAACTACTCGTACATAACAACACTTCAAACAAGGGCAGATGATTCTACTAGGGTTTTCTGCATGATCAACGCAAATCTACAAAACTCTTTCACTCCATTCACATATTCTTTTGACATTCGACTTGCAGACATTCATTTTCAATCCATATTTCCTCACTCTATCATATTAGTTATAAACAATTGTTACAATGATGCATATGCCTAGATGTATAGGTAGTTAATCTAAAATTGAAAAATTATTTCAAATAAAATAGGCTTAAGGCAATAGCTACAATATGACCCATCAAACAAGTTTTTTTATAAAAAAAAAACTGAAAACAATTTTTAAAAAGAGAATTCAAACACACACTCTTACTGTACTGTACTCTTGGCAAATTCCATTAATGAATTTGTCTTCTTTGCCGTGAGAAACAGCAACACATGAGAACGTGAAAACAAAGAGAGTACAAAACATCCATTACAGCTACATCCGAGTTGGAGAAAAGGGGGGAAATGGCATACCTTTCTATGATGATCAAGGTTTGGATCTCTTAAGGAATTACAACTTATTTCTATTGTCTTTTTATAAAAATTAAAAGTTGCTGAAAATTTAACTTTTTAGAAAATGAGTAACAACATGTAGAGTCACCAACCAGCTATATGAGGGAAGGAAAGAATCAAAAGAGATAACCTACAAGAAATTTTCTTCTCATGGAAATACAGAAATCAAAAGAACAAAACTTATTTCACAAGAGTATTTGGATCTCTTAAAAAAAATTACTTAATGCTGCTTCAGATTCCTTGAGCTTATTCTGTCATATAAAAATTAACTTATTTTCTTATATAAAAATTAAATTTCTGAAATTTTAACTTTAGAACTTTTTAGAAAATATATGACTTTTAATAGCCAAAACAATTTCTATGCTAACAGCACCGACCGACCACATATATGATTCTTGGTATGCACACCAATGTTAAAAAGCCACCCAACCCTTAGAATAGCTATTTTTTTGTCTTACTGCAGTAATTACTATTGAGTCTAAGCAAAACAGTCCCATGAACCAACAATAAAAATAAATTAAACAACCCCATGTATATGACTGTTGAACCCCCATGTCTGAACACTTCTAACTACATAGAGCCAACAACCCAATTATGCTTGAGACAGCACTTCTAATGGCTGCTACAGCCAGATGAAAAATGATGATTAGAACTCCTTCACTCTTGCCTTGAACCACAGCCATGGTCTCACAATTACCATTTCCCCCACATAAATGGATAGAAAGCCTAGTCTACATCTCTATCTTCAACTTGTAATACCTTTAATATAGATAGATAGATAGCTAGATAAAGGGATAAATTAAAATTTTGATTCAGCCATTAGCAACAAAAAAAAGTAAACTACTCATTTAAATTGAAAAATGTAGAACACGTTAACTTTGAAAGAACAGAGAGAAGTTGTTAATGGAAGCAAACCTTTAGCTTTATGCAGTGTGTGTGAATTAATGTTGTTGTTGTGACTGTGCTCCAAGCTGAAATGAAAGTTGTATTAACTATAAAATGTGAACTCAACCTTGAACTTCCTCTTCTATTCTCTCTGCACACAAATCAAAGGTAAAATACTGCAGTCTTTCACTTAAGGATAAAAGACAATAATCAATTGAAACAATTGTAACTTAATTTAAATTTTAAGTTCCAAATTACAGATGCCAAATCGATTTGAACTGGTCAATTGTGTATATATTAATAATCAATATATGGAGTGTGAAGGAGACAACGCTGCCAATGACAGACAAGAGCCACAGACAAATCACCACCTGTCAAGTAGACAATAGATAATAGACAATGCTTCTTATTCACTTGATTTTCCATACAGTTAAATACAAATTTGATAATTACTATTATCTCATTTCTAGGTGAAAAATCACATTGCTATAGAAAAGAAAAAAATTTAAGAGAACACCAAAAAATGCTGACATGACAGAAATGCCTGCTGACATTATTGAAAAACAAATGATACATTTGAAGGAATTACTTCAACAGAGCATGTTCAAGGAAGGCAATGAGTTATTGACTACATGTTTCATAAGCCCTTGCCAAATTATGTGTAATCCTTCTAGACAATGTCAAAACTCAAAACCAAATTTACAACATACATATATCTTTAGAAAAAGAATTACTAATTATTTGGGTCAGACTTCCCCAAGCCAAGTTTCAATTTGATCATATCTAGAGTTGTACATAATATTTTTGAGTGAATCCAAGGTCATTTAAACATCCATATCTACAACTTTCTTGAAGAAAACATTTTCAAATTCAGACCCTAAGACTGAGTTTATTAGCTAAAAAAGATTCAGAACCAAAAAGAAACAGTCCATGAAATTCCAAACTGCAGGTCATGGTTTTTTGACCAAGATTTTACTATCTTACAACAACATATTTCATTTTCAGGCAAAGTTCCAAGACAGCAGAAACAAAGTTCTATGGCAGCGAAATTTAGAATCTCAGGACAGTTAAGAGCAGAGTGCCATGACAGAAAAATTAGGAGTCTCAAATAAACTTCAGTGACAGCAATTCAGACTTTCTATAACAGAGGAATATAGCATTAGTGGCAGCAAGAATAAGGCTCTACGACAGCAAATTCAGACTTCCATAACATAATAAATCAAGGCTGGAACAGCAGCAGGAAATTAACATTCATAGCAGTAAAATTCAATGCCAAAACAGCAGCCAAATTAGCATTTCATATCAGAAACTTCTAAACAACAAACAACATCAAGCAGACCAAAAGCACAAACACAAACAACAATTTAAATAAGAGAATAGAAGAGAAATTAACAAGCTTCCCTTACCTCTATAACTTGAAATCCCTAAATGGGAAAGCTAAAGGAAGAGGCTTTAGGGCTCCAACTCTTCTCTTCCTCCGATACGCAGGTCTGAACGGTCCTCTTCCTCTTCACCGACGTCGTAACGCTCCTCCTCGCCGACGTTGTCACGTTCTTCGTCGCCGGCGCCACCACGCTTCTCTTCGCTGGCGGCTTCGTCACGAGCAAAGGAGGATCAGCGGGATTAGATGGGAAGGTTTTCTATACTATTTGCGTCCACGCTCTTTACTGCACCCTCTTTGCTATCATGCTCTGATCCAAAATCAAAATATTTTAGCGATTTTTTATACGTAATTTATTTGAAATCATCCGTTTAGGTAAATTTAATGTATTATTTAATTATTCATTTACTTTAATAAATAAATTTTAATCGATCGTAGAAAGAATATCTTTAACACTCCTTTTATATATTATATTTCAATATTTACTATAGAGATAATTATAATTTTTTACTTTTTTTAGATATAATATTTGAATATTATTTATTTTTCTTTCAAAGATCTTTTATTACATGTTATTATTAATATTTTAAAATTATAAATAATTATAATTTATAATTATTTTATTTTATTAACCTTTGTCAATAAATCTAACTTTAGATGCAATATATATAAAATTGACAACTTAATTTTAGAAATAAATCAATAAATATTCGATCTTTTTATCATTACTTTTTTATAATATTTTTTTTTCTTGTCTCGTCTTTGTCATTATTGTGAGTTTTTAGTGTGTTTTCTATGTTGATGTATTGATCCAAACCCACATGCTATATAAATATTAATAAATAAAATTAGATTTATAATTGCACTAAAGATTTGTGATAATTTGTTTTTAAAGTTATAACATTTGTCACTATAATTTTTCTTCAATTTTTTTAACTTTCTTAAAGTAAATTATTCTTAGTGACTATATTATTCTAAAATACAATTTAATGAGTAACACAATTTATTCAAATTACTAGAATTTTGAAATATAATTAATAAGAATTTTTGGAAAAAATATATAATTATAAATTTTTATTATAAATTTATTGGTTGCATATGAAATATATTTTATCTTTTGTAATTTAAGATCTTTAAAAATAGGTTTATGTTGTATTTGGATGGAACATTTTAAAATTTTAAAATAATTAAAATTTTAGGTATTTAAATTACTAGAAATTGAATTTCCTTCATTTTATAAATGATTTGTTTGGAGGAAGCATTTGAATTACTAGAAATTAAATTTCTTTCAAAAAATAATATTACATGATTTGTAAACTTATACATAATTTTTAAACTTAAAAAATAATATCCAAAAATATTTTAAAAAATATTTGCAACTTATTTTATTTAAAAGAATTTAAATTACTCTCTCCAAATGCCTCATCCAAGCACACTCATAATATCTTCATTCAAAATGTATTTTGATTATACATTTGTAAATTACTTTTTTCCATAATAATATTCTAAAATATATATATAAATATTTTGTGTGAATTTTAATTTTTACAAATTTAATTGATTTTAGCTCCAAACATGGAAGGTTTTAACTTTAGTGTATATTGTAAATAGTATACATTAGTATATATTATTTTTTCTCTGATCGTACAGTGACATGTAATCTATTTGGCCACGTCACACATTTAATATTAATTTTCTACTTTTTTGCTATTAAAGTTTAGGGATCTTTTTGCAAATTTGTTTTTGTTTTTATTTTATATTTTTAAAAGACAATTTAATCCTACTTGTTTTTTAATTTTTATTTTTTTCAAAAGACATTTTAATCCCTGTCATTCTTAATTCTAAACCTTAATTTTTATCCCTAATCTCAAATCTTGCTCGGTGCCATCAGCTCTCCTCATTGCCTCCCACTATGACCACCGCGCCTTCATGTCATGCCTCTTCCCTGCACCTCCATGTCGCACCTCATTTGCGTCGTCCCTCTTCTCTAATGTGTTTCCCTACATTGCACCATTTCACTGTGTGACTGTCTTGTCTTGTGTGGGCTTTCGTCTCCTCTACAAACATTTATTAAATTAAGATATATTTGATTTGATTAATTTACTTTATAACCCAATATGATTTGATTAGATTAAATAAATACAAAATTGATTATATAACATCTTATTAAACATGATTGATTCAAATATGATTAGATAATAGTAGTATTTGAGTAGATTTAAGAAAAAAAATCTAAAATTTAATGAATTTTTAATTTTAATATTGATTAAATAATATCTTATTTGCAATTAAAAATTCATCAAATTTTATAAAAAAAAATTTCAAATACTACTATTATCTAATCATATTTGAAATTTGAATCAATCATATTTAATAAGATGTTATATAATCAATTTTGTATTTATTTAATATAATCAAATCATATTGTGTTATAAAGTAAGCCAATTAAATCAAATCTACCATAATTCAATAAATGTCATAGAGGAGACGAAGGGCAGGGCAAGACAACCACAAAGTGAAATGATGCAGTGCAGGGAAGCGTTGTGGAGAAGATTCACAATGCAAGTAAATGTCACAGAGAAGAGGGACGGCGCAACAAAAAGGCATGGCACAACACGACAGTGCAACGAAGAGACGCAACACAACTATGCAATGATGAGGTGCAGGGCAAGGAGGAGGCACGACACAGAGGCATTGGTGGGAGATAATGAGGAGAGCTAAGTGCACCAAGCAAGATTTATGATTAAGATAAAAAAAAATTAGGGTTTAGAATTATGAATAACATGAATTAAATGGTCTTTTCAAAAAAATAAAAATTAAAAAACCAGTAGGATTAAATTGTCTTTTTAAAAAAAACAAATTTGCATAAAGGTACCTAAACTTTAATAGCAAAAATAAAAATAAAAATAAAAATTAATATTAAATGTGTAACGGGACAAAATAGATCACATGTCACTCTACAATTGAAAGAAAAATAATATACACCATATATAACATGAAAAATAATTTGGTAACAAATAGAGTAAAAATAGGACCCCATATATAACATTCAGATTACAATTCCAATTCCTGACAATTTATCTACGAGCTGCATTTTCCACCCTTAAGTTATACTCACCAATGTAACTTGTTTCATAGAATGGAAGTGTAAGGCACTGGATTGGGGGGTGTATTCAATTTGGATTTCATTCAATTTTAAAAGATTTTTTTTTTAACAAAAAAGTCTTGTGATATTCAATCAAGACTTTTTACTTATAGAAAAAAGTATTTTGGTATTCAATCAAGACTTTTACACAATATAATGAAATCTGCTGATATTCAATTAAGACTTTTTACATACGATAAAAAGTTATTTAGTATTCAAAAATACTCAAATTTTAATAGATTTTTTTTCTAAGAATAGATTAAATAAATTTCATGAGATTTTTCGGTGTAAAATATAAATATTACACCACCCAAACCCTTGGAATTTGGCAAGACTTTTTTTTATTTCTTTTTCTTGAGCTTGTCAAACTTTTTTTTTTTTTTTTTAATCTCATCTAATGCATTCTTTCTTCATTGAAAATGATTTTAACTTTTTTGAAAGAAATATTGATATAATAATTTTTCAATTGAATAATAGGCCAAACCCAACAAACAATCCTATCTAATCTTAAGAGACTTTTCTTTCTCATCACAAACTTTTTTTCATTTCATTATCTTTTCTTTGAAGACAGTGACATAATCTTTTATCCAATATTTCTTCTGCTTTAAGGTGAGATTTTTCATATGATCATAATAATGATGTGTTCATACCCCCCAAATCACTACAAATTACTTTACAAGTCTATGTCACTTGACCAATATAGTTCACCATCTCATTCCCCTTTAAAAGAAAGTCTTCATAAAAGAAGTAGATTTGAGCATGGAGAAAGTTCCAACTCAATCAAGTCAAAGTTTTAAAAGACTTTTCTAAACTATTGCATTACAATTAATTTTGAAAAGATATACAACTTAATAGAGAAACAAAAAACAATGTTTGAAATGTTATAAAAGAAATCCCAAATCTAAACTTATTTATTCTTATATCACTTAAGAATAATTTATCTTGAATATTCTTAATCATTTATAATAAACTTTTTGTTATTATTTTTCATTAACTATCACTTTATGAGAATTTATGATTAAAAGTAAAGATAAGAAATTATTGTGAGTGCCGTGAAAAAGATATCTAAAAAAATACCGTCTTCATTGTCTGATAATATAACGAATCAAAATTCTGGTTCTCATATAATATCTCCCCGTAAATTCAAAATTCTGGTTCTCATATAATATCTCCCCGTAATTCTAGTATTATATATTAGATCACTACTAGCTTTGCGTGCCGTGAATACTCAATACAACTAAAGTGAGGATTTCAACCCAAATTTAACTAATCATGCAATTAGATAAAAGTAGAACTTTATAAGAATGCTACGGTTTGATTATGTAGCATCATGATTATGAAATTTAAAAGTATAATATTTTTTTTTTATGTTGATTTAAAAGCATAATAGATTTGTTAACTTGTGTGGCTTGACAAAAAGGTCAATTAATAAAACACATATTTGAGGTATAATTCCCAACATTAGAAGATTAATATAAATGTTTTGTTCTATAGAATACGGTAATTGGTGTTTAAAGGTATGGTTATAACAATATTTTCACATGCGGGATAAATTGTAATATTTTTTTGTAAGTCTGATGAAAACAATTTCAAAATTAGCTAAACTACAATTTTTTTTTTTTTGAATTTGTAAATTGTATTTTGAAGGGTGTCCAAACATGCACCAAAAAATGTCACCATTATCTCAAATTTGTAATTTATCACTTTTTTTTTTTTTTTTGCAACTTCTCAATTATGCAAATGATATCTATCATGTCTGGATATGATCTGAATAAGATCTCAGATTTCTGAGGTAACACAACGTGAAGGTTCTTTGAAATAAACAAAATGCAGTATAACATGATGTTGTCAAGTGGCGGACACAAACACATTGAGTCAATGAAATCATAGCCATTAGCCAGGACATGACTTTCATCCCAGTTAACAATAGGCAATGAAATCATGCAAAAGGAAATCTCCCGAATTTATTGAATTGATCAAAGAAAACATTTGAACTAACAGAACACCCACAGCAACAGACACTTCAAGTTCATGCCTGCGAGGAAATCAACACACATGTTATGTTACTCATCATAATAAACATTTGAACAAACAGAACACCCACATCACAATATAAACATTTGAACTAATAGAACACCCACAGCAGACACTTCAAGTTCATGTCCACCAGGAAATCAACACATGTTATTTTACTCATCATAATATAAATTTGAACTAAAAGAACAACAGAACACCCACAGCAACAGACACTTCAAGGTCATGCCTACCAGGAAATCAACACATGTTATGTTACTCATCATAATATAAATTCTTTTGTAGAAATTTCTAAATCTCAATCTTGGTTCTCCAAAGTTGTATATATATTAAATAGATACAAGTTAACAACCAGCTCTTGTAAATGTAAAAACATGAAATATTTCCTGTTTCAAATTAAGAACCCCAAATTCAAAACACAGCATGAGTTGAGTTGTAAGCCATAATAGCCAAACAAGGAATAAGGAAATGAGGTACCTTAAGGAATGCTAATGGGCCTTGCCATGATCATCGTGATGACCCTCCCAAGGATGCCTCCAACCCTATAAAATAAAACAAAGAATGCGATTGTTAACGGAACAGTCAGGGGTGTGGGTGGAGGTGGGGTAACAAATTATTATCACACACAGAGAGATCGTGTTAGTTATGTTACCAATACAACAGGAGCATCTTGCTTAGCCCTGTAGAGTACCCAAAACCTGGAAGTAACATAGATAGATAGAATCTTGATGAAATAAACTAGGGCATAAAAAACGTAGAAAAGAAGTGAGAACTGACCACATGACGGCACACAAACCCTTGCCGGTGATAGTGTGCCAGCGCTTTGGTTGATGAATCGTAACACCTTTGTAGGTTGTGCTATGTCCATTTCCTCCCCCCATCACGATTCACAGTTTTATAGGTTGTATGATATCTATAAATATACTAGCTCAATTAAGTTGGTTCTTATCTCTTTGTAAAATAAGAATATTATTTACAACTCTTATGTTTATCTCGAGGCCTAGTTTGAATGTATACTATGCCTAAATTATAAACAAAGTGAAACGTTTACCAATTTGTGACAGCTTGACCATTACTTACTAATTTGATCATATCTAGAGTTGTACATAATATTTTTGAGTGAATCCAACGTCATTCGTTAGTAAACATTCATATCTACAACTTTCCTGAAGACTACATTTTCAAATTCAGACCCTAAGACTGAGTTTATAGCTAAAACAGATTCAGAACCAAAAAGAAACAGTCCATAGAATTCCAAACTGCAGGGCATGGTTTTTGGACCAAGATTTTACTATCTTACAACAACATAATTCATTCTCAGGAAAAGTTCCAAGACAGCTGAGACAAAGTTCTATGGCAGCGAAATTTAGAATCTCAGGACAGTTAAGAGCAGAGTGCCATGACAGAAAAATTAGGAGTGTCAAATAAACTTCAGTGACAGCAATTCAGACTTTCTATAACAGAGGAATATAGCATCAGTGGCAGCAAGAATAAGGCTCCACGACAGCAAATTCAGACTTCCATAACATAATAAATCAAGGCTGGAACAGCAGCAGGAAATTAACATTCATAGCAGTAAAATTCAATGCCAAATTAGCATTTCATATCAGAAACTTCTAAACAACAAACACCATCAAGCCGACCAAAAAGCACAAACACATACACAACAATTTAAATCAAAGAATAGAAGAGAAATTAACAAGCTTCCCTTACCTAATTAGCTCGAAAATCAACTCTTTGATAACCAAATGCAAAGGTTCTCCTCTACTCCACTAGCTATGCTACACCTCATAGGAAACCACAAACACCCAAACACTTCCAATTTCAGAATCTCAAACCCTAACCTAGGGTTTTACTCACGAAATCCCTCTAGGTTGCACTAGGGAGAGGAAGAGACGAAACTTTGGGCACTAGGGCTTAGAGGAACTCATTGAGTCAAGGGGAAGAGATGGATCCTTGCCAAGAGTGTTGATCTTCACCACTTCGAGCTCCCTAGGGTGGTTCGTCTGTGGAGAACAAAAGGGAAGGCAAGGGAGAGTGAAATGAGAGGAGAGGGGTCTGTTTTTGTGTTTGGAACTAGATAGGGAGGATTTTCTATTTGTACCCAGGCTCTTTACTAGAGACACCCCTTTTGCTCTCTCATAAGAAAGAAGTGTAATGTATTTTACATATTATAAAAAAAAAAATATAAATTTGTACATGCACAAAAATAGATAACCAAAAAAAAATGTTAATAGAAAAGAGAAATAAACATAAATAGAAAATGAAAAAAAAGATAAAAAGAATTGTAAAGTATGAAAATATACGGAGTTGAAATATGGGAAAAAAATGACAGAATGAAAATAAAGAACAAAAATGACTGGTTGATCTGACGGATGTATGGGGGCATCCCTCCCTCATGACTTTAATATAATAATATATGGTTACTTTTCTTTTTTACTTATATATACTACTACCTTTTTTTTACTACACATACTGCTACCTATTAATATAATAGGAAAAGAAAAAAAAAAAAAAGGAAGAGGGATGGAGAGCGGGAAGTTGGAAGAAGATGGAATGACACATTGTCAGCAGATTAATCTACTCAAAGTAAGTGGAATAGGATAGCATTTAATATAATAAGCATTATCTATATATTTGGGATATTAAAAAGGCTATCTATATATTCCGCCCAAATAAAAAAGTATCATCTTTATGTTCCGACTCTATATAGATAGCGCTTAAAAATATAGGCGCTATCTATGTTTGATTTTGGCGTAGTGGGTGATCAAGAAATTAGGGATGAAAGAAGTGTTTGCAGATGTTTCTGAACTGGAATAAAAAAAAGTATGTATTCCAATAAAAAAATCTGTTTAGCAGCTTATGGTTTAATGATGTTGATTATTTTACTTCCAGGGATCAGTTAAGCTTTTCCACAAAAAGAGACAAAATTAAAGGCAAAAGTTGAATGGAGCATTAATATGTTCATGGATTGTGATTTGTGAAAGGTTGTAACTTTGTGAATTGTATAATAGGCCGGAATTGTCACACTGCCATGTTTCTTTTTGTTTAGAAGAGCTACTAGTTTTTGAAGCCAAGGTTTACTTCCACAACTAGTGGCATGGCATCTCACTACAACTAGTGGGGTTTGTCATTAACAATAATACAACAGGGACTTTATCCTACTCTGTAACAGTATCAAACCACAGCCATAATGCCATACTTGAGTCTAGATCAATCGAGTACATAACAAAAGCAATACATCTGTACAATAACATCTCAGTGACAGCTATTAATTGTAGGTCCCAAAACGGATTTCTCAGATACAACATAAAATTAAAATCATGACCAATGTATAGAGAACTCGATAGTCAAATTCTGAATTTAAAACCAACAAGAAACATGTGAAGTAGGAAACCAACAGGGTTTAGCTACCTATAATGCTCTGGGTTTCAACAACCTCAAAGACTTCACTTCAACGCAAACCCATTAATCCTATTTCTTTTGTAACCTCCAAGCCCTGCTATTTCTAGCCTATGAATTCAGATTTAAACAACTCAATTTACAGGTTAGCCTCTAACTTAAACTTTCCCCATTACAATACTCAAGGCCTAATAGAGAACTTTTCCAAGACTCAATTATATCATTAGTCAATGTATACATTGACCCAACTAAATTGTTACAGCACCTTTATTCTCCCAAATACAGCTTTTATACGATTTCCCACAACCCAACCCAACACCACCTACACTGCACAAGGAAGCTCAGGACACAAGGAGCCGATTTAACTTTGACTACTTAAACCGCAAACTAAGACAACAGTACCAACAAAAGAAGCCAATGTTATTTCATCAGAACTATGTAATCACGACTTATGCATAAGTTAAAAATCAGCTTTTGAAAAGATTAAATGGGAGAGCTTCTATAAAAATAGCTTTATACATAAGCTAATTTTAACTTATGGGAAAACTTAATTCATTTTAGAGTTTAATGGTAATGCACAGACACTGTAAAATATAGTTTTATAGAAACTTATGAAGGGTTGTGACTTGTGATTAACTGACAATGTAAACTATTTTATCATCACTGCATTACCATTGAACTCTTCAGATAGATGTTAGATAGCGGTCGACTACTTTAATGTTTTTTTTATAGATTTTAAATAACTAACAATAAATATATATAAACACTGAAAAACAACATGAACATTCATGCACTGAGATCATTGTTAATAATAAAAATAACATTGTACTTAAAACCAAACATAGCACTTAACAAAACATAGAGTAGAAAGTCAAGGAAAGAAAGGGTTTAAAGTTTAATCCCTGTAAATCTAAAGCCTAAAGTATCTAGATTAAAAGACAAGCAATAAAAAAATTAAAGAAAAAAAAAAAACATTACAGCAGAAGAATGAGAGAAAAAAAAATTGAATAACAGAATAGAAGAGAGAAGACACATACAATTGGGAACTGGAAATTGGGAAAGATCATGAAGGTCGCCGGAGAACGAAGCCGCCGCCGGAGGAGATCGCAGGTAGCGCGGACGAGAACGAAGGAAGGTTCTCGCTAAAGGCAATCGCGTTTTTCTAATCTCACGAGCTTCTGAGAAGCTAAAAACCCAAATTGAAATGGTGAAAAAACCCAAATAACCCTCACTAATGGCCCCCAACGGAGGGCATTTTTGGGTTTTCGGTCAAATACGCATCACAATTCACAATTACGCGATACAGCAAATCATTTATGAAATATGTTATATAGATCAGTTATTTTATATTTTATATTATTAAAAAATAATTATTAATCTTTTTTTAAAAAAAGATTCTTGAAAAAATCTTCGCCTGAAAATCTTATTTTCTTCTGATATTGGAATTTAAGATTTCTCTCACCCCTCACTGAAAATCTCACTAAAGATTCACGATAGGATTTGAACCTGCATTTGCAGGATACTATTTTAATCAATTAAAAAATTTTAATTATTAGATCAATTTTTTTTTTGGCAAATTACTTTTATTTTTAATTTTATTTTACTTAATAAAAAGTTAAAATATATTTGGCTTTAATTTACCGTCAAAATTGATTTTCTTCCCGTATTTATTTTTTGTGTTCACACAACTCCAATATGAAACCTTAAAAAAAAAAATCAAATTTCTTGCTACTTAGACCAGTAGACTTAAGTAAATTAACTATCTAAAAGAAGAAAGTTGAGAAGAAAAAAAAAATGTCATTCATCGTTTAGTTTGCAATTTATTCTTTACAAGTTACAACACTAACAAATTACAACAAAATTGAGGACTGTGTGAAATGAGAGCATCTGCTTTAGACAATAGAAAAGAGAAAACCAAAGGAAAGGGGAGAAAAAAAAGAATAGACTCAGCAATATGCCAATTGAACCATAAAAAAGAGAGAAAAATTCCTTGCTATCCTCTTTCAATTTGAAAAGGAAGATATTACCTTCCTAGTGATTAGACTCAGCAATATGCCAATTGCCAATTGCCAATTGCCAAATACCAATGTGATGGATGCAAAACAGGAAAAATATACATTCAGAACTTTCACAATTGAAGCCAGAAAGAGAATAAAAAGCTGGTACATTTTTTTCAAGGACTCAAAAGTAGAAAAAATGAAGTTTACACTAATTACTACTGGATCTCCCAATTGAAATTGAAGCAATCAATGAAAAGTTTCCAACCCAGATTCTAAAAAATGAATCTGTACACCTCAGAACCAGAAAGTTGACTTAACAAGCTCTTTAATTCATCCTCTTTTTCACAAGGCCAATTGAAAGTTTGAAACCAAGTTTTTCTCAAACATATTAGCTCAATTCAATTTATATCCCTTTGAAATGCCAAAACAACCCTGAAAATACTGGTTCCTTCCAACTAAACAAAACAACCCTTTCTTGGGGCCATGTTAATTTCCACAACCACAGGCACCAAAAGAAAATAATTTATCACGGACGTTTAATTCAATTGGTTGAACAAGGCGTGTGACTGTTGTAAACCTTTGGATACCGTCTTCGATTTCAATGATAAAAAAAAAAAAAAAAACAATTGAACTAATCATATTTCTCTCTCCATGTATACACAAGAAAGAAGACCCATGAGATGGCCAATGCAATGTCCCCAACAGCATGCCTAGGCCAGTCATGAGCAAGATCCCCAAGCTTCCTCTCAAAGAAGAATCTCCACACTGCCATTGAGATGTGAAGCATCACACACCCTTTTGCAAAGAAGCTCTGAAAGTCTCTGTCTTTGACAAATGCAACCATCAGAAGAAGGAACCCTATTGTGAACAACAACAAGCCTGAGAACGAATCAGAGGTGTCTATCAGAAGCTGATCATGGGGTGTTGTCCCTTGAAGCCTTCTTGCCACCTCGGATCCGTGGCCTAGCACTGAGATCTCCTTGGAGTAGAATATCATCAAAGCTCCACATGTTAGAGCTATTGTGGAATGAAGAACACACATGAGGGTGAACACAGAAGAAGAAGCCATTGATCCAAACTCACCTCAGAGTCAGCCACAATCACACTATCTCGAGCGATATTAGTCTTTGTCCCAATGGATTCACCTTGAAGGCCTTTAATTTCTTTCAAAGTTCAAACTTTTAGCTCAATTGGTAGTTGAAAATTCAATCACTGATATCTAGTAGTACTATATGAGAACTAAGAGCATCATTACTAACAAACATCCATGACCAATTCTAATGCTAGTTTGGTACACTACATATGGTAATTCTTTCTATTAGACCCTTTATCAGTTCTAAATTCTAAATCCAATTTTTGGTAGTTTCAACAAATCAGAAACTGCAATTTTCCCCTTAACAAACAAAGCTCAAAACCAAAACAAGAAAACTCACAGAACCCCTTGAATCAGAGATATGGTTGGAGTAGAATATAATCAAATATAATCAAAGCTCCACAGGTAAGAGCTATTGTGGAATGAAGAACACACATGAAGAAACCATTGATCCAAATTCACCTCAAAGGTCTTTAATTTCCTTCAAACAGTGCTATCTAGTACTATACAACAACTAAGAGCATTACTAACAAACATCCATGACCAATTCTAATGCTGAAAGGTCTTTAATTTCTTCCTATTAGACCCTTTATCAGTTTCTAAATTCAATTGCTGTAGTTTCAACAAATCTACCAAACAAAGCTCAAACCAAAACAAAAAAACTCACAGAACCCTTTGAATCAGAGATGTGTTAGAGTAAGTAAGCCTTTGGGAGTTGAATTGAATCCTAAAACCAAGCCTCAGAAGCTGTGATGATCCAAAGAGATGGAGCAAAATAAGAACAAAAATGTTTTCCTTGAAGGGTATATAAAAAAAAAAGGGTGCTGTTTCAGCCTCAGGGTTAATCTTGTAGATTGGATTTGCATAGGGATTAGTGAAGACACAGTAGGGTGGTGGTTGTTAAGCCATAATAAATAGCTTATAATTTGCTTCCATATTCAGAAAATGCCATGCTTTTTCTCCGGTAGCTTCCATGCTTGTTCTGGTAAGCTATTGAAAGAATGAAGGGTACTACTAGGGTCCATGGAAAATGGGTCTACATAACTGCAGTTATAGAGAATCATTCAAAGCGATTGTGTTGTAATATTTCGACTTTGGAGCATGTAGTGGGACCCATATTTTCTCATTTTTTACTTGGAATGTTGTTTATGAGAATTGAGAAATGTTTGTCCATTTTTTTAAAAAAATATTTTATTGATGAGTCAAGGTGTTTAATGGTGATAAAAAACAGTTATAAAATAATTTTACATTTTTCGTTTATTCATACCTTAATTTATATGTTTTTTTAATATAATTTT
Organism: Amphicarpaea edgeworthii; assembly: GCA_014843725.1. Lineage (NCBI taxonomy): Eukaryota > Viridiplantae > Streptophyta > Magnoliopsida > Fabales > Fabaceae > Amphicarpaea > Amphicarpaea edgeworthii. The sequence continues at coordinate 7,999,858 of CM026329.1, forward strand.
ATAAAAATCTATTTTATAAAACTTAAACGATCATGAAACTTTTTTAAATCTATTTTAACTTCCAAACTTTTATTTTATAATGAGTTTACTCTTTTTTCTCTATGTTTCGTTAAATATTTATTATTTTTGTTTGTTTTAATTAATTTTTTGTCATGTGTATATTTTTAATTTTTTTTTTTTTAATTTTCCTAATTCTTTTAATTGAATTTTTTTTTTATAAAAAATAATAAAAATATACACATGCCTTAACAGCTATAAAAATTTAATTGTAAAAAAGCATAATTAATCCATGTGTATATTTTTTAATTTTTTTTAATAAAAAAATTGGAAAAATTAAAAAAAAATTATTAAAAATAAACACACGACAGAAAATTAATTAAAATGTGAAAAAAATAGACATTTAATAGAATATGAATTAAAATAACTAAAACTTATGATGGAATAAAAGGTTTAAGATTAAAACTGTATTTAATTGGAGACCAAAAGCAAAAATGAATGAAAGATCAAAAATATATTTTATCCTTTTATTTAAATAGATTCATTCATATTATTTTTAAAATAAAAAAAAATGAGTAAAATGTTCATACCCCATCAGTGTAAAATTATTTTACACCATCCATTGTAATGACTTTTAAATAATTTTATAAGAGTTAACTGTTTTATCATAAATGAATAGTTATGATTAACTAAAATAATTATTGTATAAGTATTTCTCTCATAAAAAAATTCAATAATCCCTTTTTGATGTGACACGTTTGCTTAGTTGGCAGTATTGATTATTTGTTAAATTATTAATACAAAACTGCTTCCAAATCTTTCTTTTTTTCAGAAGTGTTCTCCTTTATAGGAAATCTTGAGTGGTTAGTAGAAGAAAGTGGAATAAAAAAAAGTACAAAGAAAGAAAAAAGAATAAAAAAAAATATAATTTTTTAGTTGTTTTAGTAAAACAGAAAGATAAATATTATCTTCATTTGTTTTATTATAAAGAAAATTAAATGAAACACATATATAAAAGGACATTATTACCTAATGAAAACAATCACATATAATGAAATTGTATAATGGGAAGTGGGTTTCTCCCTTACAGCTAAGAGACATTAAGTATTTGCCCCTTAAAAAAATAGGAGAAACAGTAAAAAAATAATTTTAGACAATTATTTAATTATAATTTTATTTTGTGATAGATTAGATATCACACATGGGATAATGATCTATTTAGTGAAATAATTTTTATTTGATTTTCTCTAAGTGCAAAATTCATTTGAATTAGTAATAGTCTTTGATTCACTAAGTTGAAAAACATTAGTAATCTCTGACTTTTTCAAAGACACTTTGACATTCAATAAGTTACGGGTGCAAAGATGTATCATGTATATGAAAGTAGGTTAAGCCGAAAAAAAAGTAGGTTAAGAATTAGATAGTTATCTCCTTTCTTGGAATAAAATTAGGGATGATAATATGAATTTGGATTCTATGAGCATCCGCAAAAATATCTTACGTGGGTAATGTAATTATCCACGTACTAGGTTGGGGATCGGGTATTTACATATAAAATTTCATGAAAATAGGTGTGGGTATAGGTACTATGGTACCCACCTCGCCTCACACCTTATATATATACACATACATATATACATATTAATTAATATAATTATAATTTTATTATTTAAATTATTCAATTAAAATTATTTTATTATTTATTGGTAATTTTAATTGTTGTTTTTATATGATAATTTTGGTATTCTTGGTAAGTTTTAATTTCCATTGACATTAGTGGATGAAAACAATATATAAACTAGGAAGATAAGTGTTTGCAAGAATATGAAAAATTAATTTGGATAATAAGATCAAAATATTATATGTATTTATGTTTTATTTTTAATTTATAATATATAATTATAAACTAATTTTCTCTAAAAAAAATTATAAACTAAATTAGTTTCCATATATTGTTTTTTACAAGTCTAATTAAGGATTTTGTAAAGATTAGAGCATTTATAATTTTTATGTTGGATGATTATTTGTAATGCTATTTATTTATGACTTTTAAGTTTGGAAAAATTAATGTTTGTTTGATATTTAATATTATATATGAGTATTTTTTTAGGATTTTTAATTTTATACCTAAATAAAGTGCGAGTTGTGAGTGTGGGTATGTGTATATAGGTACCTAGAGAGTATAAGAATAGGGATTGAAATTGCTATCTGCATGGGTATGGGGTGGGGTACAGGTATTTTTTTTTCAAACACAAGTACGAGGACAGATACTATAGGACCCTACCCATTGCCATCCCTAAATAAAAATATAAAATGTAAAATCATAATTTTTTTTAATGTTAAATATAAAAAATAGGTTTAAATATGTTTTTAGTTCTTCAAATGTGACCTAAAATTTTTTAGTCCTTTAAATGTTTTTTTGGCTTTTTTAGGTTCTTTAAATATTGTCAAATATGTTTTCAATCCTTCCGTGAGTTTTTACATGATGTTGTTAATAGTGTTGGATTAGCATGACCGTATTTCAAATTAACACAGTCGTGCGTCAATTAGTACGGTCATGCTACAAATTAACATACTTTTCCTTCGTCTTCTTCTTCCTCTTCACTTTCCTTGTCGCAACCACACACATCCATTGTCACGGAACACACTTTGCGGCAGCAGGAGTGTGCACTAAGCCTTCTCCTCCTCCTCCAACAACAACAACCACTACGACGGGGACAAGAAGGACGACGACGATTGCGACAAGTTGGGATTGGATTCTTGGAAGCATCGAAAGATCTACTACGACGTGGCAGAGGAGGCGGATTCGACGGTGAGGACAGAGACATTAGCGAACAGTGGTGAAGCGATCACAGTTGGTGTGAGGGGAGTAGAAGTGACTTGATTGTAAAAGACAAGGAGTCGAGAGGTGAAGAGGAAGAAAACAAAAGGAGGGGATGTTAATTTATAGCACGATTGTGCTAATCCAACACTACTGACAAAGTCATGTAAAAACTCACGTAAGGATTGAAAACATATTTGATAATATTTGAAAAACCTAAAAATAAAAATAAAAATTGAAGGACTAAAAAATTTTAGATCACATTTGAAGGATTAAAAACATATTTAAGCCTAAAAAATAATATAAACCCACTTTATGCCCAATAAACCTGAATAAATGCTTTGATATGATATAATAAACTATATCATTTTACCTATGATATCCCTTTAATTATTTAAGTGATTTCTTCCTTCCTTCGTTGATGATGCAATTTCTTTTCTTTAAAATAGAGATATTCACTGGTTGTTGTCTTTTCAAAGGAGTCTAAATGACATAATTATTTGACTACAGGATTATATAATAAGTTTGTTAACTTTTATGACTATAATGATTCTAAATATCATATAAACGATAATTTGTGATTGAATTATGATGTAAAATTATTTATACTTATGGTTTTAAATTTGGTGTATATTATAAATAGTATACATCAATGTATATTATTTATCATCCAATCAATTAATGACATGTGACAATACTTTGTCACGTCACATATTTAATATTAATTTTATTATTTTTGCTATTAGAGTCTAGGGACATTTCTACAAATTTTATTTATTTTTAATTTTATATTTTAAAAAATACAATTTAATTCTATTGGTTTTTAATTTTGATTTTTTTTTTATTAAAAATACCTTTTAATCCCTAATTCTAAATCCTAATTTTAATCCCTAATTTCAAATTTTGTTCGGTGTCTCAGTTTCCTTCATTGCCTCCACCGTGACCACTATATTAGTGTCATGTGTTATTGTTGCGTTGCCGTGTCCTCACGAACCACCGAGTTTAGGTTTGTTTTCAATACATCCTCATACGAAGAATAAAAAAAAAGTTGAATGAAAAAATGCAACATTTGTTTTCAATCGAAAACGAAAAATTTGAAATTAGAAATTAAAATTAGGATTTAGAATTAGGGGTTAAAGGGTCTTTTTAATAAAAATCAAAATTAAAAACCAATAGAATTAAATTGTATTTTATAAAATATAAAATTAAAAAAAATAATAAATAAAATTTATAGAAAGATCCTTGGACTCTAATAGCAAAAGTAATAAAATTAATACTAAATATGTGACGTAGTAAGATATTGCCACATGTCATTAATTGATTGAATGATGAATAGTATATACCGGTGTATACTATTTATAATATACACTAAAGTTAAAACCTTATGCTTACATTACCTCAATAAAAAGTTTTAAAATAAAGGTTAAAAGGAGAGCTCACCTTCCATGAATTTATTTGTGATGATGAAAGGTGATTTATTATTCATGATGTATTATTAATATCAATCAATATATTATATAAAATATCGTTGTTGAGAGAATTTTTTGATCGCCTTTCTCCGAGAAAGAGACAAAACATAATCAACTTAAATTCGAGTATTCTATTTAAAATTTGATTATATAAATATGAAAAAAATAATATAAATATGAAAAAAATAATATAAATATATTAATTAAAATATTTTGATTAACATTATAAATATGAATATATTCCTATAGAATAAATATAGTTACAAAGTATTTTAACATTTTTTATAATAATATTGTAACATTTTATATAATTATACCAAATGTTACAATTTATTATGACGTGTTGAGAAAACAAAATTTCAAATATTGATTATATGAAAATTGTGTTTTCGTGTGAGAATGAGAATAGACATTCTCATCCGTTGAATTAGGATTAAATTAGACAGTAAGAATTAATACAGTCATTTAAAAATTAACATGCATCTATTTCATTTTATCTCTTTGCTTTCCCTCTTCACTGCATCCAAAATTAAAAAAAAAATTATCAAATATTCAAAAGAATTATTTTATCACATTCTAAAATATTAAAGACTTATCATCACTACCACCAAGAGTTGCCTTCATCACCATGATCACCATCACCACCACCACCATAGTTACCACTACTGTTAGGGCCACCATCATCGCTATCATTATAGTCGTCGTTCTCGTTGTTATTGCAAAGGTCACCGTCACCACGTACCACCATTCTTGCCACCACTAGGATCATCGTCACTGCCACCATCATAGTCATCATCCCCATTGTCGTTGTCACCACCACCATTGACGGTGGCGGCGGCGGCAACAACGAGGATAATGACCATGATGGTGACGGTGACGGTGGCCTTGGCGGCAATGACCATGTTGGTGGCGGTGACCATGTTGGCGGTGGTGGTCATGGTGATGAGGTAACTCTTAGTGACGGTGATGATAAAGTCTTAGATATGTTAGGATGTGACAAAATAAATCTTTTGAATATTTGACAATTTTTTTTTTTAATTTTAGATACACTAAAGAGGGAAGCAGAGAGATTAAATGAAGTAGGTGTATGTTAATTTTTAAATGATTGCGTTAATTCTTATTGTCTAATTTAATCCAACAGATAAGAATGTCTATTCTCATTTTCCATACAAGTCACCCCCAATATTATGATTTGTTTTTTAACAACCAAGCTTAGATATCAAATTATCAGATTATATATTACATTGAAAAAAAATGTCTAGCTAAATAAGAGAATCATAAAATTTTGAAATAAATCAAAATAATTTTTCTTCTATATATATATATATATATATATATAAAAGAAATATTTTAATATTAACTTTATATTTTGAATTTTTTATATATATTAACTAAATTGGATATGATGTTTTTAATCAAAAAATAATTTATTCGAGTATCAATTCTTGAATCATTCAACTTATAAATAAGGTGACAGGTGATAATACAATTTTACCTTCATTGTTGAAGTCATTTTTCACTTTTTGGAAGTATTTTGTTCCTTTGTAGGTAATAGTTGTTTTTCTTATTCCTTCTCTCTCTTTTGTTTTTTGTTTTGTTTTCTTATAACATTGCAAACGAAAATAAAAAGAAAAATTATGTAGTAAAGGGAAATTAGAAAATATCATGTTGTTCATTGGCTTGGAAGAAGAGTTTTTTTTTTTTTAGACACGCCACCAACTTTAGTCAAAAAGTTTTGAAAGGGTGTCTCGAAAGCTATTGAGACAAATAAGGTGGAGAACAAGGTGATCCATTTATTTCTAATTTTATTTTGCTATTTTTTCATTCCATTATCTCTTTTTGTTATTTTTTTTTACATATGTTTATCCATATTAATCTTTAATGTTAGGTGCATACAAATTGTTTGTGTCTTTGAAAGGAAAATAGAAGTTGTTGCATTTTGATAACATCAATTTTATTACTCCCTCTCCTTCAATTGAGTAAATGTTTATGAATTTTCTTGATTGAAAATTTTTCTTTACAATGATTGGTGTTTTGTTTCTTGCATGATCGGTTGATCTAAATTTTGAATCACATCTTTCTTGCAAGCATGAATGACATTTTCTCTCAAGGCTTGATAGTTTCAAATGGATATTTGCAATGATTTTGCTTATTTTCATCCAACCACAAGTTTCTCATTTTATGTTTTTTAAATATATGAAATAGAATTAATATTTTATGGGTTTATTAATTTTTTATTTTTAATGAAATTATATAATAGTATACTTTTATCAAGGAAATATTTTAAAATTATAATACACACAAAATTAGAAAACAAAAATCAAATAAGATTAATAAATAAAATTAACATAATTTAAGCAGATTCTATGTGTGAAATTACAATTAAAAAAAGTAATATAAAGACATAAAGATAATTATTTCAAATTACCATTAAAAAAATTAACATATTACCTTAAATAATTTTTTTTCGTAATATATTTTAAAAAATCTTGTATTTTGAAATTAAAACAAATTACAAGACAAAAAGCCAAAATACTTATTACTAAATATTATGTTAAAAGTTAATGCAGAAACACATTTCACTAATTAGTAATGAACCTAAAAATATAAATGGATAAATTATGGTTATCTTGCTTATAAGATTAAGACTCGTTTGACTAAACTTATTTTTAATTTATAAGTTACTTTTAAGTTAAAGTTAAAAATGAGAGTTTAAAAAAATAAGTAAAAAACTCTTTGTTAATAAAAAAAATTTAGTTTAAAAACTCTTTAAAGTTAAAATTTAATCAGATAAAGAAGTCTTAGATTCGACTTTCTCTACTAACAAACTAATCACTAACATTTTTCGATAAAAAAATACTAATTATTCCAAAATTTGGCCTTATTGAGATTCAAAGAGAGAACATAGAAATAAGTTTCGCATAAATAGTTTTGGGTAACTTATTATAAAGTTCTTTATTTCTAATTTTTCTTCATTAAATTAAAAAATAAGTAACTTTTATTTTAAAGAGTTTTTATTAATTGGTGTTTGCCAAATTTTTACTTATAAGTTGAAAATAAACTTAGAAAACGGAAGATATATTTGTGTTATTAACTACTAATTGATATAATAACTTTTAATTTCTTTTTTTTTTTAAAAAAAACTAAATCTTAAACGATGATTTGAAATTTTTTTTTCACTAGAATATTAAAATTAAATATTTTCTTATCAATTTAAGGATTTGAATTGTATTTTTTTAAAAGTTTACAAATTATAATTTTAGTGAAATTTCTTACAATTTAAGTGTTTTTGTAAGATGTGATACAGAAGTGGGAAAAATCAAATTTTTACTTTGAATTAAATTTAATATTTTAGTGACTTACAAATTTTATATGTAACTTTTGATCAATACATATAATTTTTTAACTATCAATATACACATTCTATTTATGTTGCGATAATTCATATTTATGTCCATTAGTAACGTGTATGTGTTAAAACTTATATATTTACATTTAAATTGAATGTATGCAGATTTTATATGAATGATTTTTTTTTTTACAATTATTAGTTTTTTAATGTTAAGAAAATCTTAAATAGTTATAACTAAATTTAATGTTTTTATATCAAAATATATTTAATTGTTTTTATAAAATTTGAAAGTTTAGAATTATATATTTTAAACTATTGTATATTCTATTTTTGTTGTATTAATCCATACTTATATCAATCCGTAGTAGGTATTCATATTAGGGCAAATCCATTTGTTTTATTTTATAATCATTAGTTTTTTTTTTTTTATGTCAAAATACTCTTAGATGTTTATATTTGAATTTAATGTATACAAAAATTTTAAACGAATGATGTTTAAATTTCTTTTTATATTAAAATATTCTTACTATTTTAATTTCACGGTAAATTTGTAAGTCCATATTTATACTTATTCATCCATGGGTAACTATATTAAGAAAAATCCATTTGGATTATTTTTTTTTTATATTATATTTAACTTTAATGTATACAATTTTTATATAAATGGGGTTTATATTTCTTTTTATTTGAAAACATCAATCTTTTAAGATTATATTTATAAAAAATTACATATTGTATTTTTATATCTAATCTGTTGCGCATATAACCATAGTATGATAAATACATTGGGATGATATATTTTATGTAATCATTAATTTATTTTATGTTAAGAGTCTTAAATATTTATATTTAAATTTAATGTATACAACTATATTTATTTTTATTATATCAAAATATATTTATTTTTTATTCATATTCATTTGTTACACAGTAACCCTACTAGAAAAATCCATTTAATTTATTTTTTTTAATCATTGTATTTTTTTTTTGTCAAAGGACCGTTAGATACTTATACTTAATTTTTTGCATAAAATTTTATATTAATGTTGTTTAATTTTATTTTTATATCAAAACATCTTTCATTTAAAAAAAAATTTGAAAGTGTAAAAATTATATATTTTATTTATGCTTCGTTAATCCATATATATATATATATATATTTATTGTCTTTAAAAGAAATCATATTTATATTTATTTGTCATAAAGTATCCATACTATGACAAATCAATTTGAATGATTACTATTTTTTTATATTTATTGAGTTTTTTTTTTTATGTAAAAAGACCATGATATGTTTATATTTAATTTATACAACTTTTATATAGATGATGACTAATTAATTTTTTATTTATTTATATCAAAGCATCCTTATTTTTTTTAATATGAAAGTATAATAAATTATATAATTTTTAACAATTATATTTTATATATGTTGCGCTAATCCATATTTATTTTTATAAGTCATTCGGATAATCATACTAGAACAAATCCATTTCGATGATTTTTTTATACATTAAAATTAATGTGTACAAATTTTATAAGAATGATGTTTATATTTTTTTTGTTAACAAATCTGATAACTGCGATGCTTTATTAGAAAGTAATGCTGCTATATAAATAGCTTACAAAAAAAATTGAATACTTCCTAAGTAGTGGCGGGGAAGTAGGGCCACTAAGCAATACTAGACTCCCTACAATTTAGGCATGATCAAAAGTAACAAACTGCAAGCACGATCCTCTCACAATCAGTACAGACTAAGTCAAATAACAAATAACAATTAATAACCTAATAATTAATAATAACCTAATAATTCTCCCCCTAAACTAGACTGTCTAGTTTATCTCTGAGATGTTACATACACCAAGTTTTTTCCTCAGCTCTTGAAAAACTTCAAGCTTGAGCGGCTTAGTAAAGATATCAACTATCTGTTGTTTGGTGCCGCAATACTTCAATTGGACCTTTCCTTCATTTACTAAATCACGGAGGAAGTGAAAGCGCACATCAATATGTTTGCTCTTGCCATGCATAACCGGGTTCTTTGAGAGTTTGATGGTAGAACTGTTATCACAAAAAATCACTGGACTTTTGCTTCCATTGTACTCTAACTTGGACAGAACCCTCTTCATCCAAATCAGTTGGCAGGCACAGGCTTGACGCAGCTACAAATTCCGCTTCTGTGGTGCTGAGTGTGATTATAGGTTGCTTCCTTGATGACCATGCCACAGCTGCATTGCTAAGTATAAAGGCATAGCCCGAGGTACTTTTCCTATCATCAATACATCCGGCATAGTCGCTGTCTATGTATCCCACAAGCTCCTGATTGCCTGATCTTTGATAGAAAATCCCAAAACACACAGTTCCGTTCACATACCTCAGTATTCTCTTTGCTGCCATAAGGTGCATCTTAGTTGGCTTGGCCATATATCTACTGACTACACTAACTGCATACATTAGATCCGGTCTGGTAGTTGTCAAATATATCAAGCTACCAACCAGTTGTTTGAACATGGAGCTGTTTACGTCACACTTGTATCATCTTTATCAATTTTAACTCCAGGAACAGTAGGATTTAGGACCAAATTGCTTTCCTCCATCCCAAACTTCTTCAAGACCTCCTCGGCATATCTCTTTTGAGAGATGAAGATTCCACTGTCGACCTGCATAACCTCTAAGCCAAGGAAGTAATGCATTCTTCCCAGATCAGACATTTCAAATTCCACCATCATTGATTGTTTGAATTCTTTCAATATGGCTTCATCGTTCCCAGTATAGATCAAATCATCAACATATAGGCTGATGATCAAATGCTTCCCTTGTTGATTGATCTTGGTGAACAAGGTTTGTTCACTTGCTTCTTTATCAAAACCCATATTTCTGAAGTGTGCTTCAATCCTGCTAAACCAAGCTCTCGGTGCTTGTTTAAGGCCGTACAAAGCTTTCTGTAGCTTGTATACCTTAGTCTTCTCATGCTGCACTTCATAGCCTTTTGGCTGATCAACGTACACCTCCTCTGTAAGTTCACCTTGTAAGAATGCGGACTTCACGTCCAGCTGATACACAACCCAACTTATTTGCGCAGCAAGAGCCAAGATCATACGCACGGTGTCTAGCCTTGCCACTAGCGCATATACTTCTTCATAATCAATTCCATGTTGTTGCGCATATCCCTTCGCTACTAAGCGAGCCTTATACTTGTCAGTCTCTCCATGTTGATTCAATTTTGTTTTATACACCCATTTGACCCCTATGCTTACCGCTCCCTTTGGTAATTCAACTAGAGTCCAAGTTCCATTCTTTTCGATGGACTGAATTTCAGCATCCATGGCTTTCTTCCAATTGGTATTTAGCACAGCTTTGTCAAAGGATTGGGGGTCAAAACTTGTTGCAACGTCAGAGTTTGTGACAACAGAGTTCACCACATAATCATCCATCCACCTTGGAGTTCTTCTAATACGCTGGCCTTTTGCTGCAAAATTTTCAGTTGTAGCTACTGCATTTTCATCCTCAGTAGCAATCTCAGTCCCAGCTGCATTCTCAACCTCCTCATTCTCATCTGTTGAGTGACTTATATCTCCACTGTACTCAATGGCTTCTTCATGCTTTGATTGATCTTGTGGTGTCACTGTATCACTCTCTTGGTCAGCAATAGTAATATCCATATCTCCCCAATCAAGCTGATCATTGCGGAACTCTGAGTGACTTGTGTTCCAATCCCATTTCTTATTTTCTTCGAACACGACATCCCTGCTAACAATGATATTTCCTTTAATGGGATTATATAACCTATATCCCTTCAACTCGGCACTTACTCCAAATAAAACACACTTAGTGCTTTTGTCATCAAGCTTAATTCTTCGAGCATCTGGAATGTGGACATGAGCAATGCAGCCAAAAACTCTAAAGTGCTCGACTGTGGGCTTCACTCCAGACCAAGCCTCTTCGGGAGTCATTTCTTTTACAGTAGAGGTGGGGCTCCTGTTAAGCACATGGAACGCCCAACTAACCGCTTCAGGCCATAAAACCTTAGGCACTTCCTTCTCGACAAGCAAACTTCTGGCCATGTTCATGACAATTCGGTTTTTCCTTTCGGCAACTCCGTTTTGCTGTGGTGTGTAGGCTGTGGTGAGCTGTCTTTTTATCCCTTCTTGTCTACAATAATCAGTAAACTCATGTGAGGTAAACTCACCTCCACGATCAGTTCTCAAGCATTTCACAAATAAACCAGACTCCCTTTCTACCCGACTTTTAAATTGCTTGAAAGTAGAAAATGCATTACTCTTATAAGCAATAAAATACACCCAAGCTTTCCTATTGAAGTCGTCAATAAAACAGATGAGGTACCTCTTTTGACCATGTGACATTGGCGAGATGGGACCACATATGTCGGCATGTATAAGCTCCAATCGGGCTTCAGCTCTCCACATGGCTTTTCTTGGCATGATCTCCCTGTGTTGTTTTCCTTTCAAACACCCAATGCATACAGCAGTCGTTTTTCTAGCAGCAATAATTTCTCCAAGATTTGGCAAGCCTTTAACCATGTTCTTGCTAACCAAAGTTTGGAGTCCAGTATAGCTAAGGTGGCCATACCTACAGTGCCATAGATGAGCAATTTCTTGGATGTCAGTTTGGAAGCAGCATTCACTTGACTCATTGGTGACTGAGGAGGTCTTTGAGAGCAATATGAACATTCTGTTGAGTGTCATTCTGCTTTCAAGGATAAGGCCCTTCGATGGGTGATAAATTTTGCACTCATTGTTCTTGATTAGAAAAGCCAAGCCTTTCTCCTGCAGCTGTCCAATACTTAGTAAATTGTTCTTCAATTCTGGAATATAGAACACTTCTTGAACAACATGACAGACACCGACAAGATTTAACCTAACACTTCCTTTGCCCACAACCTTCATCTTCATATGATTCCCTAGACTGACTTCTCTTTTGAACCCTTCCTCCATGGTACAAAAAAGAGAGATGTCTCCGCTCATGTGGTTGCTGCACCCACTGTCTAAGAACCATACAGTATGTCCCTTTTCCCCTGATGCTTCAATATAAGCCATAAGAAGCATCTCTTCATCCTTGCTCATCTCGGCATAGTTAACCGTCTTCTCAAGATTAGGGCATTCATATTGAAAATGCCCTAATTGGTGGCATTTGTAACATTCAACTATTGCTTTGTTGTAGCTCTAACGGCCTCGTCCACGGCCTCTTCCTCCTCTGAAGGTGTTTCTCTATCGACCTCGACCACCTGTGTCACCATAAGAAACCGCCAGCGCTTGTTCTTCATCTGGTTCCCTCTTGAACTTCTGTTCATGGACCAAGAGGGAACTTTGCAAGGCATCAACTGTGAGCGTATCAACATCATTAACTTCCTCAATGGAACACACAATGTAATTCCATTTCTCTGTCAGTGTTCGCAAAATTTTCTCTACGATTTTGACATCTGTCATGTCTTCACCACAATTTTGCATGTCATTGGCTATGGTCATCACCTTGCTGAAATAGTCATTGACTGACTCCCCCTGTTTCATAGCCAACACTTCGAATTCTTGTCGGAGTCGATTGAGCTGAGCACGTCGGACTCGATCGTTCCCTTGGTACTTCATCTTCATGGAGTCCCACAATTGCTTAGAGGTGTCCTTCTTGGTGATGGTTCGAAGAATTGATTTGTCCAAGGATTGGAACAAATAATTCTTCGCCTTCAAATCCTTAAGTTTCAAATCATCCAGGGTCTTCTTCTGTGCATCTGTCTGCACTTCTCCTTCTCTAGGCAACGTGTAACCGTTCTCCACCACGGGCCAATATTCTCTGGATCTCAAGAGATTTTCCATGACCATCTTCCAATGATCGTAATCTCCATCGAATTTGCGAATGGAGGGTGCAGAAAATCCACCATTCTTCTCTTCGGATCCTATATCCCAGACACTCTTTTGTTGTACTCACGTGAGTTCTTTTCTCTCTCGCTCTGATACCAGATGTTAACAAATCTGATAACTGTGATGCTTTATTAGAAAGTAATGCTGCTATATAAATAGCTTACAAAAGAAACTTAATACTTCCTAAGTAGTGGCGAGGAAGTAGGGCCACTAAGCAATACTAGACTCCCTACAATTTAGGCATGATTAAAAGTAACAAACTGCAAGCACGATCCTCTCACAATCAGTACAGACTAAGTCAAATAACAAATAACAATTAATAACCTAATAATTAATAATAACCTAATATTTTTAATATCAAAATATCCTTTACTTTTAATTTGAAGTGTTAAAAAAGTATTTTTTTTTAAAAAAATTATATATGTTGCTTTAATAAATATTAAAGAATTATATTTATATCAAAACATCTTCATTTTTTATCATTCATATTCTGCATTTATTATTATTTCCTTTTGCTTTTGTTTCAACAATTTACTGATTAGCTTCCACACTTTTTTTTTTTTTTTTATATAGATTGACGTTAAAACAGGTATGGAGAAAGTTTGTTTGTTTGTTTTTGATTATGTCCTTCTATCAAGGCCGTGTCTACATAAATTTAGACTTAAAGGAAAATTTTATAAAAATAAATAATGAAATATAAATTTCAAATTTTTTAAAATTTTAAATTAATCTTTTAACTTTTTGAGTGGCAAAATTATTTATTAATGTTTTATAATTCAACAATTATAATATTTTACTCTCAATAAATAAAATAATTAATCCATTCCATCTATCTTATAACATCGTTGATCTTATATAAGATTTAAGCAATTTTAATTTTGAAAAACTTCTTTTGGCGGTGGCAACCATTATGGTATTGTCAATAATATTCTATAAACAATGCATGCATTTGGAAAAGACTCTAATCCTTTTATATAATTTAATATTTTCATTGGTGTGTTAACTTCATCTTTTAATATTTCTTTCAATACTTTTAATTTTGAAAATAAATCTAAACCATCAATATCTGAATGTTCACCATATCTTAAATTTTTTTCAAGATTAATATAATATTTTTTTAATCATCTTCGCTTAAAGTTTTAAATTTTTAAATGCAAATAAAAAACTAAAAATAGTTTCATATTTTTTTATTTGTCATTTTATAAATTATAAGAATAAAATAAAATCAAAAGAGCAAAGTAAAATTATAAACAAAAATATTATAAAATAAATATAAAGAAATAATGAAACAATAGAACTTAAAAATGAAGAGAATTATACGTTGATTTTCTTGTTCAACTCAAGTCTTGAAAAAATGATAAAAAGACGAGGAGAAGAAGAGAAAAGATAAAGGAAATAGAATAATGTAAAACAATTTTTTTTTTATTATAGCGTATATATAAAAAAAAAAAAAACCATTTTTACTCCCATACTAATAACGGATCAAATTACGGATAAGTCTTTTCTAATATATTATTTATTATTTATTCAAGAAAAAAAATTAATATCTAGAATACTAATCATTTTCTCAAAAATAGGACCAAGGCCATTGCCTAATTTGCTTGTGCTCCACACGCCCTACCTTCTATATTACAGACAAGCTGGTCATATTTTAGAGGTTTGTGTATGAACTGACACATTCACATTCTTTTTTTATGAATGAGGTTTGCTTCATCGTTCATTTCATTGAAAACTGCTTCCTTGGCTCAATGTTATTCAACTTTAAGAACTCTGCAATCAAAACAATCAAACTCTCCCCTAAACACAAGTTCCAGAGTCTTCCTCCTTTTTTGCACACCCAGAGGCACAGTTATGTGAATGTGTATATGAAATGGAAAAAGGATTCATACTATGACTCAATTGAGCAAATCCACGACTCCGTTCAGCTCAAGCCCATCATTTCCCTCAAAAACTGCATTGTTCGGGATCCAAGTGGGTGCATTCCTATCTCTGCAGTGTCAAAGAGAGGATTAGAGTTAGATGTGCCCATGAAGGTTGCAAGGTTCATGAGGCAATATCCATCAATCTTTGAGGAGTTTACGGGTCCAAATTATAATCTTCCTTGGTTCAGGTTGACACCTGAAGCTGCTGACATTGACAGGGATGAGAAGAGAGTATATGAAGAATGCAGAGAGGACTTGAGATTTAGGTTGAGGAAGATGATATTGATGACCAGAGGAAATGTTCTACCTTTGAAGATAATTCAAGGGATGCAGTGGTATTTGGGGTTGCCTAGTGATTTTCTGCAGCACCCAGAACAAAATCTTAATGAATCTTTCAGGTTTGTAGATATGGAAGATGGATTGAAGGGGTTGGCTGTTGACAGTGGAGAAAAGATTTATTCTGTGATGGAGAAAAATGCAATGAAGAGTGGTTTGTACTCTGGGGGTGGTTCAACGGAAGCCATTGAATTTCCATTTTTTCCATCAAAAGGTTTAAGGTTGAGGAGTAAGATTGAGAACTGGCTGCATGAATTTCAGAAGCTTCCATATGTTTCACCTTATGATGATTTTTCAAACTTGGATCCAAATGGTGACATAGCAGAGAAGAGGCTTGTGGGACTTCTTCATGAGCTACTTTCCCTTTTTGTCGAGCATTCCGCCGAGAGGAAGAAGTTGTTTTGCCTCAAAAAGTATTTTGGGTTGCCACAGAAAGTGCATAGAGCATTTGACCGGCATCCCCATATGTTTTATCTGTCTTTCAGGAACAAAACTTGTACTGTCATTCTAAAGGAAGCTTACAGCAATAAATCAACTATTGAGAAGCATCCTCTGTTGAGGGTCAGGAAGAACTACATCAAGTTGATGAAGAAATCGGTAGTGATTTTAAGGAACAGGAGGGTGAATAATCGATTTTCTAGTTGTAATGCAAAATTGGATATAGATTCAAATGTTCTAGATGAAGAAAGGGGGCATGAGATGGCAAGTTGCACTTTGGAACAGGTTGTGTAAAAATTTGGAAAAGAAGAATTAAGGTAAACATGATGTTTTTACCAACAGAAATGTATAACTGCTGAGCTTATTTGGGTTAGTGTTTGTTTTCCTGTTGTCTTTGGCCTTTGTATGATTAGTGAACATGTTACTGAGGGTGAGGGCTTGGACACATGACTGTTGAAATTGTTTAGAAAATATTATTAGAAAATGGCCAAAGTTTACTTCGTGGAATTGGTGTCTGCTTGGTATTTCAAGAAATGTTGCATTTTTGATGATACACTTTATAGCAGACAAGGAGTACCTGTTGTTAAAATTTGGATTTTGGTCATTAATGAAACTCTACGAGAACACTGCACAAATGTATAGGGATGGTTCAAATATTATTGGTAAAAAATAACAATTTTGGTCGGTCTTTCTTGCAGACAAACTCTCAGTCTTTTTCTTTTTTGCATTCCTTAGTGTAGAAATAACTCCTTTAACTTTCCTTGATATCTTGCTTAGCTACCAAGAATAACATACATCCAAAAGACATATAAACTCTGTTGTGTATAGTAAGTAGAATATCCTTTGGAAAAACCTTGTGACACCTGATTTGTATTAGTATTTCATGAGATTCTGTTGTTTTTTCTTCCTTTTCTTTCAATGTTCTTAGGGTTGTATATCTTGTGTTCTTTCAAGTTATCAGCATTGTTGTATTCTTTATTATTAATTATTAATGTTCCAATCTTTCGAAGAACATAGGAATGCCACTCAATATCTTTTTGATGTCAACTGTCAGTCTTTACTATTGGAAGAAAAGTTATTATAATGAGAGGGAGAAATAATAATAATAAAAGAAAGAGGGACACACACACGTGAGTAATTTTGATGAAATGCCAAAAAAAATGAATCAACCACTTTATTGTGGCATCAAAGCCAGTTAAGTTTGTTGCTTTTGAAAATTATGATTTTCTCAAATATAAAGCCAGTAAACAGATCCCAGTAAAAAGTACCTCATGCTAACACAAATAAGTTAAACTCAATTGTTTCCTAACAATGCAAGAAGAAAAGTCTTGTAATTTCCTGATGTCTTCTTAGCCACGGAATTATCAAGTTTGAAACCATTTCTCTTGAAGTAAACTTCATTGATTTCATTTAAATCCTTCTCTGCACGAGTGATGATGACATGGCTCAATGCATGCTCTTCAGCTATCAAATCATTCAAGGCGCCGCACAACACCTAAGTCAATGTAAACATGTTTAACAAAAGTTATTAAACAAATTTTATAGTGATATACTGATAATGTAAAATAGTTTGATGATTACGGTTACCTTAGTCAAGTATCTTCGAGGGTTCTTAATGCAACGAATGGTAGTACGTGGTGCTATCATGTATCCATCATTTGGATCGGTTGATAATCCCTACAATTAGCAAAGAACACCAATGTATCATTATTTCTATCTTTTTACAAAGTAAAACAATTTAAATCACAATTTGAATATTGTTTACCTTGGTAATTGTAGTGCCATACATATTTCTAAAGGTACTAAAAGTTGCACTTAGCCGCTTCTTACTTCTTGTGCATAAAATTCTTATGATTTCATCGTCGTTAAATGCCCTGTTTTCAATTACTTGATGAAGAGTGTTTGCTTCTAAATTGGCCAGATTCTCATCAAACTCATCTCTATCATACCTATAGGTGCTTATAACTGCAACCAACAAATGCATGAAAAATCATAAGCCTCTTATTGAGTTTTAAAATAGAAAGAGGTTAAAGCCTCTAGTTAGAAAGGGAGAATTCCACTAAACTAAAGAATATCAGTCAGGTTTCTTAACAAAAAATAATCATTGACAAAACTAATAAATATTTTGTACCAATAACATAGTGACAGAAGAAAAAGGTGAAAGGTTATACATACAATTGTCTTTATATTTGAGCAACTTGTTCTCTTTTGTGCTAGTTGAAATTATTACTTCTATGCACCAATAGAACTAATGCATGTAAATGAAAGATTACCAATGCATAAATTTGTGTTAGTTTTCATCTTCAACATTCAAATCAACAAGAAAACAACTTACTCTCCCTAATTCTTAATTAGTTTCACAAGTGGGTTGGTTACTACTTACCTGTTTTTTGATTCAGGACGTCATCCAAGTAAAAACAACAAAGTTGATGTGATTGTCACTATGTTTCTAATTGTTTATTATTCATTTTCCTTCATAACTGAAATATGTTTTCTTTCTTCAGAAAATGAAGCATATAATAGCATGGTAACACACTCTGCAAATATCACCAATTGTTTTGGATGCCACATCTTCTTCAAGGCAATGCTTGTATTGAAACTGGTATGAACGCTTTGCAGCAGGAAACTCTTCTGAAGTTCTAGTGCAAGCAATCTCAATAACTACTTTGTAATCTGGTGTTTCGTTCTTTAATGCTTCATTAATAAATGCAGCATCTCTTTCAGCTGGATCCATCGTCCAATTGCAAATAGCTCTCTAATTTGAATGGCAGTTATTATATTTTTCAATAAGATAAAGTTAATCAACCAATAGATATATCCAAAATATTTTAATGTTATAGGATTTCAAACCTATTTCAAATATATTGAACATTAACTAATTTCATCTTGCACATATATATACAGAAAACTAATGCTATGAATTGTAATGTTTTGACCTCAAAGCTTCCTGAAAGTTCAGATTTGAGTTGTTGGATAAGACCTTCCTGATAAAGTTCTTCATAAGCCACCCTCACAAGTTTCCTTTGAGCCACATTTCGATGTGCTAGTATAGATATAAGAGCTACCTCATCTGTCCCCAGTCCTATATATATAAATCATACATTAGTTTTAAAAAACATGGTTAAAAGTCTAGTAAAAAAATAGTGCATATATTCAATCGGTGTGGAGAAAAATATGAAAGATACCTAGCTAGATAGAGACAATAAAATTGGAGAAAAATAACCTTTACACGCTTTCTTGATATTTTCAGCATCTTCAATCGAAGAAGAATCTTTCGCAGCAATTAGCGTAGCCATCTGGTCTTGTGTGCCAAGATTTGTTCAAAAGAGTTCATTCCAATTTTTTATTTTATAGAAGATAAATATTAAGTAACTATTTCATAAATTAATATAGCATTCATAACAGTTACAGTATATGTTATTCTAAAAGACTCAACGTTTCTCTACACATATCACCTTACACAAATATGTTTCACCTTTTCACTCTACCAGAAGCACTCATTGAAATGGGTGACACATCTTGTATAATACAAACTCTTTTTCTTAAGTACCTGAGAACCGAATTCCTATCCACCTCATTACAGCAAACATTTAAAAGTATCTGTTTCTTCAATATTTCATAAACATCAATGAATCAGTGAATTTTATGAAAAACAATTGTCTTGAGAGTGGCTGTGACACTTATTATTTGATATTTTCTTGCATGTTATGACAGGGTTACCAAGGAATTTCTTGTCCATCCCAGGCAAAGAACTTGCCATTGTCATGGATCTTCACATTGTTAATGATTCTTAGTAGCTTCTGGACTGAGAACTCTTTGGTGAAGAGCTTGTCTGGGGCAACATTTCTTTGAAATGGCTTAGACAGATCTGTGTCAACTGTACCAGGATGCAGTAAAATGCATACAATTGGATCCTTCTTTCTTGCAAATTCCAGGGAGGCAGTCTTCGATACTGTTACAATAACCAACAGGGAAAAAAGATTACCATTTGACACAGTTTGTACAATTTCAAAATCATTTGATTTATTAAAATTACATGCAACTAAAAAATGATAAATGAACTGAGCTGTATTGTAGGGTATTGAAAATCCAAAGACAAGTATGGTTTCAACTTTCATGCAAGCATTATCAGCTGAAGAAATAACTTATCCATCTAGACTCTAAAGTGATTAATGTAAAATAACGAAGTATGGTTTTAGGTGATAATTGTATTTACAGTACTGAGTGCAAGATCCAATCAGATAATGAATTTTTCAGCTGGGATGAGTTGTATAGTAGTTCTAGTACACAACTCAGATTGAATGAGTCACTTAGACTTATCATATTGAATACCTTAAGGCAGAGACAATAATAATAATAAAGTCATACATTGATTAAGAGCAGCCTTTGAAGATCGATAAGAGTGCCAACCCCCAAGACGGTTGTCCCCAATAGATGCCACCCTTGCACTCAAACTAGCCACAACTGCAGCACTTCTTCCAGTCCCATGGTTGCCACCTACTTTTAGAAGAGGCCACATGTGCTGATTTTAAAATTCAAAGAATTAGATATAAAATATTGACTCAAATTATTGAAAACATATTCATACATATAATCAAAGATAAAGGAACACTTAGGAAATTAAACAGAAATACTGATAAATTATTGTTGTACTTATTGCACAAAACGATAAAATAATAGAAATAAGGTATAATGTTAAAGGAAAATTATTTCTTTGGGGGCCAGGAAAGACCAATATCCCCTTAATCAAATTCTCCCATGAAAAACATCTTGTGGGTGATGGAATGACAAAACTAATAATTTTAAGTGAATTACTCAAATTCAAATGGAGCTAATAGGGTCTCAGTAAGGAGTATAATAGGGTTCTTATCATGAATAAAACCATTCTCTTGGAATTCTCAGTCCATTATTGAGATATTTCACACTGATTCATTCATCAATGTAGGCTCATACATGTGAATGTGATCTTGGGATGTCAATTCACGACATAAAGGATGTAAGCATCAAAATAGCAACAGATACAGACAGGGAGTTGATGGCTGTTGGTGAAATTGAGATGCAATTGAACCTGTGTTCTCTCTGAAACTATTGATGTGCCAGATAATCTAGGAAAAGCTTGACAACCATTGACTTTTCTCAATGAAAGCCACATCAAATAAGCATTCCAATTCCGTTGAAATGTATAGGTGGCATCATCCATGATATAAATTAACAAATAAAAATTTTCATATAAAATATCTAAATGAATATCAGTTCAGATTACATGCAAATAAGCATGAGTTTTAGTTCTCATGAACTTATGTAAATAGCAACAATTTCTAAAGCAAAGATATTCATTCTTGTGGAGCCACTAATCACTATAGTAAGCTAATCATTTGTTTACAGAATTTACAAACAACAGCCACCAATAATCACTACAATGGAGTGAATGGATGTCATATCCATCTCTTCCTGCAGCATCGTAAGGCCTCTATAACTCCCTCATAAATATAAAGAACCTATATTTACTTCTAAGACTATCATAAATAGATAAATAAATAACTTTTGCAAATTGTAATGAAAATTAGATTGATGTTACCTTGATAACTAAGATAGGACCCACTGCATTAACCTCATATGCAAGCATTAAAGACGATTTCTCCACTTTGTTCAATGTTGTCTCTGCATGGTATGGATAACTAATATAATCAAATGCCTTGTATTTGAAAGAAACAAACATGCGCAAGATAATGGGATCTTATACAGCTATAAGAGATTGTAGAATGAAACAGAAATTTTACCTGGATGCATTGCTTCAGGTATTGAAAGAATGCCAGATGCATTAACAAGAAGGTTTAGACGGCCATATGTCTCTTTTATTGACAATGCAGATGCCTGAAATATTAAAAAATGCACAAATCTTAACAAACTAAGTAACCTTAGAAGTGGACAGAGACCACTTGGTGTGTAAATGTATGCTTCTATTGAAGAAAACAATTAAGGGAAAAGAAGCAGAACCTCAATTGAACTTTCAACAGTCAAATCCAATGGCAAAATTCTAAGGCGATCTGCAAATTTATCTTTCAGATGAATAAGCCCAGTTGATGCACTAGGATTACGGCAAGTAGCAATAACATGCTCTTTATCATCGTTCTCTAAAAGCTGTTTTACCTGTAGTAGATGGAAGAAACTGAAAGTAGTGTTAAAACTGTGTCAGAGACATTATTTGATTAAAGGATAATCCATCAGATTGCTTTAAGAGATTCAAATGAACAAATTGCATAGCTTTATTAATAAACAAATATAGAAGTATACAAAAATCAATGAGACTATAACAGGCAGCAAAGCACTGCTGAAGATCATTCCTGAATCATCAACTTGTAATGAAATCATTGATCTCTAGCCCTAAGAAAATTTGTCAATTTCAATTAAAAATAATTTATGTTCTGTTTTAGAAATATTTTATAAATTGACTGTAGACTGTTATTGTAATGCTACGGTACCACTGCACAGACAATGTGAAAAAAGTAAACACAACCCACTAAAAATAATACGAGTAAATTACTGTTACCTCCATTGTATATAACTTCTATACAATTATTGTAATTAACAGTTTAATAGTTAGAATCTAAAAATGTTAAGATGAGAACACATAAAGGGCATCTTCACCTCTTTCTGAGACTATGATTCAGACACTAAAATGAAATTTTGACAATGTGGGAAGTGCCCAGATTGGAAGAAAGCAATGATGATGATGTGCAAGTACCAAAAGGAAAGAAAAAAAAAAATCTCACAAATTCAAGGCCAATTCCTCTGGAAGCTCCTTGAATCATAGAAACCCCTCCTTGAAAGGAAGGAGAAGAAAATGCCCTTCGGGTGTGTGTTAAAAGCCGCGGCGAATGTGATGCCATCGGATCAGAGTGGCGGCAATAGCATTGTAGCATCAAAACAAAAGAGTAAAAGCTCTTATCTTTCTTACTTAGTTGTGTTCATGAAGCGTGGCTGCCTAGGAACCAAGTAAAGAACCCAACCAACGTTGTTGTTAGTAAAATTCAATGTGTTGTAATTTGTAGGTGACAACTTATGATACAAGTTTGTCAAAAAAAAAAAAACTCATGATACAATATTAACTTATTAAGTAAAAAAATAAAAATTATGACAGGCCTATTGAAATTCACAAAAAATAAAAATTATTTATTAAGATCATCAATGTTCAATATATATTACTCAATAATACTAAAATATAGATAGAGATATGGTCATTCAAAAGTTCAATAAAAAGCATGCTTTGCTTACTGTGATTATAGTAAATTAAAAGTTGGATTTTTTTAAGGGGAAAATTAAAAGTTGTTAAACACTTTAATTGGCAAATAAAGTGAATTATGATTATAGTAAATTAAAAGTTGTTAAACACATTAAACACTTTAATGTTAAATTCACTTTATTTTGCTAATTTAATGGGTCAGTTAGATTTGATATTAAGGAATAAGGATCATTCTGTCTGTGAAATAAAATGAGACAAAAATTTAGAATAGAGTTTAAAATATGGATGCAATCTCATTTTCTTCGGGGATGATTGTTCTACCACCTATATGATGTATATATGTTTTTTAAAATTTTATTGCTTATTTGAAGCATCTCTAAAACATCTCTAAAATGACCAGAACTTTATTGCTTATGTAAAGCACATCTCTAAAACATGTTCTATTCTGAGTTGTGCTGTTTTCTCTTCACTTGTTTACAAATAGTTTTGCTCATTTTGTTTCGTAAAATTAATAAAATTTCAGTAATTTCTGGTGTTTTATGTCCCCTGTCTGTTAACGGTTAAAAAGTGATTCACGGAAAATGACCATCAAAGAGAAATATAACAAATTGGAAGTTCATTGTGTCGCTCCTTGCTTCAATTGCTTTCACTACTGGCCACTAGTAATTTTTTGTTCCTGTATACACCCAGTAGAATATTTAAATATATATATTTTTTAACATTGCGTGAAATGAAGTTAGGTTTAGCATATTATATTTGCAATTTGTCAAGTTTTACAGTTAATAATTTGAGGGAATTATTTTTTCTGTATCTTGTGAATATATTTGATATGATGTTTCATGCACAAATCATACTAGGCTTGATATATATATATATATATATATATATATATATCCAACTAGCGTTTGGAATTCATGAAATATACGAATTTAACAAAAACAATAAATAAAACAATTGTTACGAGTACTTATGTCCATGTAATATATATCAGTGTTACTTCTTCAAAGGTTTATTAGTTCTACACTAGTACAAATGTAAAAATCAAACGATATTGGGGTTTTGTACTTGGTTGTGTAGGGAATAGAATAAGGGAGATTGGATTCTCTAGTGTTTTAAGTACTAGTGGCATCATGCTCTCACTTTTCTTCCTCCAACAATCAAATGAAAGATTATTATTATTTAGTTTTATATTATTTGTTTTCAATTTTGTCTCTACAGAAAATGATTATAGTTCGAAGAGTGAATTTTGTAAATGTTTGACATAAATATGATGCATGGACTTTGCCTTGGATTAACCAGATTAGAACGTTGGGAGCGTGCACACAAGATGGGTTTGAACCCTCCTCAGCAAATTAAGTGTTTTTTGGAAACAAAAAAAGTTCAATCAGAATGTCTGTGACATAAGTTAAGCACACATCGTTGAGTAACTTTTATTATTGAAATATATAGGTCAAGAAACTTTTTACATTGAAAGAAGAAAGTAGGAATATATATGGAATTGTAGTGTAAATTAGTATGTGTTTTTTAGACTAGAGTTTAAGAATTAGCTTCAACTTTTTATTCTTTCATGCTTAATGTTGCTACATGAAAGATGTTATTCTTGTTTTGATAATTTAATTTCATGTTTTTTTCCCTGGATAATTGTTGGTGAATTGATATGCCATTTTAATGTTGTTAATTAAGGGTTCATTCACTATTTTTGGAGTATAATGTTTCCTTGTTTTTAGATTTTGATTTTATGTAACTCTCCAAACAAATGCCAAATAATTAAAATCTGGATATTAAGATATTTTAAAATTATCTGGTAGTTTTTTTTTTAATTAAAGGAGGTAATTCTAGGAGATTTTAAAGGAATTCTGATTTAAAATTACATTGAATGAATAAGTAAAATAATATAGTGAAACAATTAAAGTTAAAAAATATGGTGAGCTCAGCTAAGGTTTTGGAAAATAGTAAGGTTTCCCTCTCAATCCAAGAGGAGGACCTGTTGCAACGAAGTACCAAGAAAGTCAATGAAGTCCATGAGGTGATCATGGAAGGGAATCCATCGTCATATGCCAAACGTTTGCTAACACCAATTGGAGAAGTAGACAATCGAGGGAAAGGTGTGATAATCAACGCAAATAATGGGATTTTAGATGAAGTTCCAAAGGAGAATAGCGAGGAGGGTCCAAACATAAGGATGGTCCGACTATACTTGTTTCGGACCTGGAATTGTTGAATTGGGCAACTTTATGGTTCAACGTGTTGGTTGTTAATGTTATGGGGAGAAGGGTGAATTTTCGAACATTGGAAGCAAAATTATAAAAGAATTTGACCCATAATGGCAAGATCCAAATTATTGATCTTCATGATGGGTTTTATCAAGTGGTGTTTAGTAGCCAAGAGGATTATGGTTTTGCATTGTTTGAAGGGCCTTGGATGGTTGCAGACCATTATCTAATATTGCAACGTTGGATACCTTTTTTCTTGATGAATGCTGAAACAACCAAGAAAGTGGTAGTATGAATTCAGATATAAGGTCTCCCTATTGAATTATATAATGACACCTTTCTTGAAAGAGTGGGTATGAGTCTTGGGAAGTTCATGAAGGTGGATTGGTTGACTTCTATTCACTCAAGGGGAAAATTCGCACGTATATGTGTAGAGTTAGAATTGGAGAAACCCTTGACAACTCATATTTATGTTAGAGGATACAAACTGCTTCTTGAATATGAAGGGCTTCATGCAATTTGTTTTTGGTGTGGGAAAGTAGGGCATAAGAAAGATCAATGTGCGTAGTTGATGGAGGTTGGTGTTGGTGATCAAGTGACGAGACAATTGGAGGTTGGTGGTGTGACTAGGCAATTGATGGGTATGCATGAGGAGACTAGGGATGACGACAATCCTAATAAATAAAAAACAACAATTTCGAATCCAATCAATCACGCTATTAATGAGGATAATAACAATTATGGAGAGTGGTTGATTGGCAAACATAACATAAGGAGAAATAAAGGCAGTGTGGTAAGGAATAAGGAAGAAATTGGTATGGAGAAAATTAAAAAAGGAAACGTAGGAAAAAGCATTGTCAATAGGAATAAATCTGGATCCTCATCAGCAAATATTGGGTCCAGATTTGAGGTTCTTAACTTACATGATAATTCAGAGACGAATAAAGAAAGTAGAGATGTAAAACCTACCAATGATATCGTGACTAGTGAACACGAGAAACATGTGGTTGCTCCTACTGCTAAAAAAAAGATGGGGGACAAGCTCCAAGACAAAACTTGAGCAATGTGAAAATTGGATATGACTCTCCAAAACAAATATGTTTTTGGAATAGTACAGGGTGGAAAAAACCCATAGGGAGGAAAAGGGGGAGAGATAAGGATTGGAGGAAAAGTGTCTTTTACGAAGAATACATGTAATACTAACACTATATTGAAGAATAAAGAGAAGGTGGGAATGAAGCTAGTTGAGCAAGCGAAGATTGCTAAAACAATTGCCATTAAGAAAACTGACCCTAAATATGATGAAAGCTTGAGACTACTTAAAATAAGTCAATATGCATCATCCCATGGCGACATGACCCTCCCTGTTGTCATTGTTCACATAGATAAAAAGGCCATCGAATTCATGCAATGGCAAAGACAATTAAAGGCTTCTACGGGAGCCCAAATTATAAGGAAGGGTGCCTATATGGATAACTTAGAACCAGAGGGTATGGAGGAGGATCGTCCCCAAGCTACAACTAGCATTGGTATGCCAACTAATCCTAATTGTTTATGATGAATATGATTAGTTGGAATTGTAGGGGCATTGCCAACAAGGGGTTTGGTTACATGATGAAAGACTTGATGTGTCAACACGAATCTTCCTTTTTGATTCTTATGGAGACCCACATTAGTGGCGAGCGTGCAAACAATATTATTCGCAAAATTGGACTTAAGTCTTCCTTTGTCCAACATTCGAACGGGCACTCAGGGGGTATATGGTGTATGTGGAACCCAGAGAATTGGAGTGTGGAAGTGTACTCTATCACCTAATGGGAGGACAGGAGAAAGCCAATCACAAGGCCATAGAGACACGGATTCCTTTCGGGGTATTCTCAATTTAGGGAACCTGCTTGATATGAGTTTTCAAGGAGATAACATGACTTGGAGAAATGGGAAAATTGGAGTTTGGCTAGACCAATGTTTGATTAATCTAAATTTGCGTTTAAGATTCCAAGAAGCTACATTGATTCACTTAGGGTGGTTGAAGTCCGATCACATACCATTGCTTTTGAGATTGGAAAGGGCCAAGCAAGCCAACCAACGTAGACGACCTTTTCGGTTTGAAGTTGCTTGGACATTACACAATGAATTCCCCAACTTTGTTAAGAATCATTGGCAGAGAAGTAATGATGTTAACTGCTGGTCCAAGAACTTATCCTCTTTCTCGAATAATCTGAAAATATGGAACTACGATGTTTTTGGTTGTATTCATAAGCGAAAGAGGCTGTTAAAAGAGAAACTTGATAACCTTGATATGAGTAGTTCATATTTGTATGATTCTCGTAATGATGCCGAGTATAAATGAGTTTGGAAAGAGTATGAATTAGTGTTGGCCGAGGAGGAGGTGTATTGGTTTCAGAAATCTAAAGCTAAATGGTTGTTGTTGAAAGACAGGAACACTAAATATGTAACACCCCACCATTTATTTTATTTTATTTTACTATATGTCATTATAAATAATTATTGTGAACATGTTTGTAACCAACTAGATAAATGGTAATTTGGGAATATGGTTATAGTTATTAAAAAGTGGGTTTTTCATTTAAAAATGATAAAAGAGAACTAGCGTGTAGTTATAGCTGAATAACGAGCTGAGGTGGGTAATGTAGAATCCTTTTTTCTTTAAAACACCTTTTTATTGGGCCTTATGCTCACAACCCAAAGGTGTACATAAAGCTGTCAAAGTCTTCTCCAAAACTTAAAAACACTTCTCTTCTTTCTTTTTTTCTCTTGGCTGAAACAGGATGATAGTGAAAGAACTCTAGCAAAAACGGTTGTTGCGTTGCGAGGTTTGGAAGAGGATCGTCGCGTCATCTCCTTCCCTTGCTGCATTTTCTACTCTTGAGGTAAGGAGGAGTGAACTATTCTTATTGATTGGAATGGCATTGGCCATGGGTAGAAGGGTTGTCTAAAACCCCAAAGTTGTTAGGTTTGAATGTTTCCTCTATTTTGGATGAATTGTGAATGTCCTAGAATGCTTAAATTCTACCATTGAGTGATTACAATGTTATAGTAAGTTATTCCTTTCTTGTGTTCTTGGTGATTTGGGAATGTTGTGATCGTAGTACATTGTCTTTACCATATGAGAGTTTTATAAGTATTAGATATTGTTCTTGAGCTTTTAGAGCTTGATTATAGTATAAGGAATCCCTTGGGATGCTTTAGATTTTACAGAAAATTCATTTTTGGCATTCTGCAGAGTATCAGTATGCTCGGAGCAAACTATTGAGCGTTGACCCTCTAGTCAAAGCATTGATCGTCTAGTCCAAGCGTTATTCGTTTGGTCAGGGCATTGATCATTTAATCAAGGCATTGCCCGTTTGGTCAAAGCGTTAATCATCTAGTCAAAGCATTGACTGTTTGGTCAGAGCATTGATCGTCTGGTCATAGCGTTGACTGTTTACTCAAGGGTTGACCTTCCGTTGACTTCAGTCAACTCTGGTCAATTTTGACGTTTTTCCTAGAAAATGTTTAGAACTTATATTTTGATTGCAAATGTTTAATAGTCATTTCTTATACAAATGCTTACTTTAAATGCATGATTTACGTATTGTGGGGTGTCGTATATGAATACTAAGACGTGAATATATAGTGTTTGAGTATGTGATATGAGGTGTCGTTGGATGCCATTGAGACAGGTGACCTAGCCTATGAGTTGGCAAGGATGGGCCTAGGTGGTATTCTAACTGTGAGTAACCTAGCCTGCGAGAGGCGGGGATGGGCTCACTAATGCATGATGTCAGGTTCATTGGAACCATTGTTTGTTTAAATGTTTAAACATACATCATAACATTTGAGAGTTGTTGAATAGTTGTGAACCAAGAAGGTGACGATTATGACAGGTTTAGCCTGAACTTTGGAGGTTTCCTAGTGTGGAAACTCTGTGAGCTCATAGTGATTCTGTGAATTGGAGTGTACTTGCAAAGTTGGGTAGCCTTGACAATCACATGCGGATCATTCTAGGTGTTGTAGTCTATTATGCCAAAGGCATCAACGTTGGTGACACTTCTAGGTAGACCGCACTCCTAGACTATTCTCTCGAGCTAGATATGGTACCACATGGCATATGAGATATAGTCTAAGAGGCATTGCATTACATATGCATTATGATACTATGAAGAATCGTATTATTGTTGTGTGATCTACATGGGTGTACATATTCTGAAAATATGCAAATCTTGTTTCCCATTTATATTGTATCTTATTTTTGATGCAAGAATGATTCTCACTCCCTTTCTTTGTGTGTGTTTGGGCTAATTGCCAATTGTAGGTGAGGATCATTTAGGCATCGAATAGGATGTTAGAGAAGAGGCTTAGCCTATTTAGCCTAGTTTATATTTTGTTTGGGACTTGTGCTTTGATAGCTGTGACATCGGGGTAGGGTTACTTGTTTACATCTAGTTCTTCTTGTTAAACATCGTACTCTTATGTGGCCATTTGGATGTCAAACCTTTTGAATTTACATTATGTACTTATATGCGTGGATTATTTGGAGGATTTGAGAATGCAAACCTTTTACTCATGAAAATTTAATGGAAAGTCTATATTCCCTCGTATAATGTTTGATTATTTTCGCATTTTATTTTAAGACCTAGCTTTTGGGGTAAAGGGTGTCACAAAATACTTTCATGGTATTATAGCAATCCGACGAATGCGTAACAGATATGACATGTTGAAGGATGATAATGGCAACTAGGTGTCTGGTCCGATCACGCTAGCACACTTGGTGACAGAGTTCTACAAAGGCTTGTACATGGATAACGGATGCAACATTCCTTACCCCATATCAAATGCATTTCCTAGCATGCGAGATGATGAGTAAATGGAACTAAATCAAACACCATCATCTATTGAAATCTGGCAAACTCTGAAAGGTATAAGCAACCTTAAAACCCCAGGGCCAGATGAATACCAAGCTATTTTCTTTCAAAAGCACTGGAATATTATTGGTAGAGATTTTTGTGCCTTGGTGTAGGAAATGTTTCGGTTCTTGCAGAAAGTGATAGGAATTAACCAAACTTTCATTACTCTTATACCAAAAAAAGAGGAAGTTAGCTTGGTTAAAGATTTCTGTCCCATTATCCTTTGTAATGTAGTATACAAAGTTGTTACGCGCCTTATCTCACAACGTCTGTGACCTCTCATGGGAAGTATAGTTGGGCAATTCCAGTCTATATTTATCCCCTCTAGGCAAATTGGAGACAATATAATAGTGCCTAAGAAATTTTTCATTCAATGAAGAATAAAAGTGGACAAAAAGGATGGATGGCCATCAAAATTGACCTGGAAAAAGCATATGACAGACTTAAATGGGACTTCATTAAGGATACGCTACAAGACATAGGGATCCCAAGTAATATTGTGAATATTATTTGGAGTTGCATATCTACGTCAACAATGAAACTATTGTGGAATAGAGAGGCCCTAGAGGAATTCTACCCTATGAGAGGAATTTTCCAAGGAGATCCCATATCCTCTATCTATTTGTTCTTTGGATTGAGCACCTCTTTCATCTGATCATAGCTGTTGTTCTTTGTATCTCTCACTTAGCCTTTACGGATGATCTTATCTTATTCTTAGAAGCTTTGTTGGACCAAGTTACCATTATTCAAAACATTCTAAATCTATTTTGCAGAAGTTCTGGGGAGAAGATCAGCCTTGAAAAGTCACTTTTTTTCTTCTAAAAATGTAGGGACAAGCATAAGAATTGAACTCAGAAATGCTATGGGAACCTAGTGGACAAAGGATCTTGGAAAATACCTTGGAGTCCTTATCTTCCACCAAAGAGCCTCTAGAAGTATGTTCCAATTCATTCTAGACAAAGTTCACCAACGTCTAAGTGCATGGAAAGCTAGGACCTTATCCTTTGTAGGCAAAGTAACTTTAGCTAAATCCGTTCTACAAGCCCTTCCCACCTATGTGATGCCAACTTCTCTTTTACCAATATCTATATGTGATGACATTGACAAAGCATGTCATAGTTTTATCTAGGGGATGATGAGAATAATTAGAAGATGCACTTAATTTCATGGGAGACTAAATGTAACAACAAGCTAGATGGCGACTTGGGCCTATGGAAGACGCGTGATGTTAATAAAGCATTTATGCGGAGAGTTAGCTGGAGATTTTGTGAGCAGAAACCACCCATTTAGGCCCCTATCATCTTAATAAATATGGTTGTGGAGCTGGAACCCTTCCCACAATTAACTCCAAGAGATCGGGTAGTAATTTTTGGAGAGGGTTGTGTTCAAGATGGGATGTTTTTTATAGAAGCATTAGATGGAGATTGGGTGATGGGCAGTCCATAAATTTTCGGAGAGATAAGTAAGTTCATGAGTGTGGTGCTCTTATAGAACATGTCGCTGGTGATGTACTTGAAATGTATTACAATGATACTATGGCAACTTATATCAATGAGAATGAAGATTGGTTACAGGATAGATTCTCAGAGTATCTTCTAGATGATATCTTGAGAAAGGTTATGAGAATGCACCATCCAAATAATAACTCTAATAGAGACACCATTGTGTGGAATAACACAAGTGATGGATCCTTTTCAATAAGATCTGCATACGGAATAGTGTTGCATTTGGTATCCTCTCCTCACTAGAGACTCTTTTGAGTTTTATATAAGTGGTAGGGCCTTGAGAGGGTCAGAATGTTTTTGTGGAAGTTGTGTCATAAAGTAGTGTTGATGAATGTGAGAAGAAGAAGACTTGGGATCAGGGAGAGCAAACAAGATAGTATGTGTGACAACCATGAGGAATCCCTCTTTCACCTTTTTTGAGATTATTCAAAAGTTTGACTTATCTGACAGTTCTTCATCTGGAGGGATAAGACTGAAGAGTTCTATGCTACAAAGGATTGGAAAGGATGGCTCTCTACCAATCTAGCTCATGCAAACTTGGTGTATGAAGCTCCATGGAACCTTATTTTTGGGCTTATTCTTAACTTTATTTGGTGGAGACGTAACAAATATATATTCCAAGATGAAGGCTGGTCTGCTCAAGAGGTCATATAGAAAGCGGGTTGCCTGGCGTGGGAGTATAATGAGGGGATTATTTTGCTGAAACCTCTCCATGAAATTGATGTTGTCAACTAAACTAATATGGGAATCGTTTGGCCTCTCCCTAATCTAGGCGAAGTTGTAGTAAGCTGCGATGGAGCGGTCATGGACAGGGGTGCAAAGGCTGCTTGTGGAGGAGTTATCAGAAACCATAATGGAGTCTTTCTATGTGGCTTTAGTTGTTATATGGGAAGTGGGTCAGTAATGAAAGTTGAGCTACGAGGAATCCTTCCTTCTTGGCATTCAATTGACATTTTGGTCTGGAGGTTATAGGAAAATAAGAATGGAATTTGACTCTCAAACAACTATAAAATTGGTGTCTAATAATTACTGCACTTTAAACCCATACTATAGCCTTGTCAAAGATGTGCAGTTCATTCATTTGAAGGTGATATATCGTGGAAGCATATCTTTCGAGAAGTGAATCAAGTGGTACATGCATTGGCTAAGTAAGCAATTATGTTGATGGTTCCTTATCAAGTCCTTGATACTCCCCCTATATGTATTGTTAATGAATTGAGAGTTGATATGGCTCAGGTTGGTTTCGCTAGAGGGCTGTAGCCCTTGTACTTGTTTTTGTTTTTCACCAAAAAGATTAGAATTAATTGAGAGGTGAGATTAGCAATAAGGTTACAGAAAGATTTAACATGCCAATTGGCAACAATTATGGAAGATTAATTAAAAAAATCTACAAAAATAGAAATTGTAGATGAGTTTATTTTAAATTTTAACAATTTTTTTTAATGGTAACGGAAAGCTTCTAGCTAGGCACAATTATATGATCCATAATTGTGCCAAGTATATTCTGATGCAAAAGTATCCAAATGCAAAGTAAAGTATTAACGGTGTCCTTAAAGTCTAATACAGATTAACATGATTAGAATTTCACCAAAATTAGATTAAACATTTGAAAAAAGGCTCTACTTCGAATATCAACTAATAAAAACATTCAAAATACAAAATCCACCCAAAATATAACAAACAAATGAAAAGGGAAGAGTCTTTCCACTTGATATTCAATCTAAGACAAAAGAATTACTTGAACCAACATAATCATCACACTATACACTTTAAGACCAACATTTCCTTGAATCATATTATTATTGTATCTCTAAAAAGTGAATATATTATTAGTCTTTCCTATTGGATTTTGATTCTACCTTATCAAGTATGCATGATGACAACAAAATTGGCACCAGAGTACAACCAGCTTGTATTAGAAGTCCAAGTGGAAGTCTTGAAAAGTCACTTCCTGTTACCTTAATATATGATGCAAGTGCAACACCAAGGTGGACTCACAATAAATGCTAGTGCTACACAAGACATGATAAATGCCATTATAGAACCCTTACACCCTAGTGGACACATCTGTGATATTAGGACACTAAATGGAAGAATCTTAAAGAAAAACAAAACCTCCAAGAATCTTGAGAAAATCACCACATATAACGAGTCTAGCACGCCCATTTGTTGATAAAAGCCTTGCATGAACAAGAAATCTGAAACCAACAAGAATGCATCATGGCTTGAATGGATGATATCAATTTCCTTGGTGGGACAGATTTAAAGTATTGATTGTATATGATGCCACATAGGAGCATTGTTGCCTGACCACACACTTTGGAGATTCCCAATATTGATGAGTCTATTTTCAAATGTTGTGTCTGGTAAAAGAACATGATGCCTATAAATGCAAGAATGACGACATAAGATGTTATAAACCATGATATTGAGTATGCAATTTCAGGCTTTCTTAGAGCAACCAATAGTTGTGAAAGATGTTTTCTTATTCCACCAGATGACTCTTTGGGAGCTCGAGAGAACTCTCGCAAACCAAAATGGTTATGAGAAATTGGAGGGCAAGGAGAAGTCCGAAATATAGAAACATGGATTGTGGGGAGAACCATCCAATGAAAATTTCACCAAAAAGGTTTCCAAGGACTCCTCCTACAAAGGAAGCTATCCAAACAAATGATTGGAGATTGCCTAAGGAGGAGGATTGTTGATGGTGCTTGGTTGATGAAGGAGTCTTTTTAGCCATCTCTATTTGAACCTAGATTACTAAGAAGAAGGTATATGTGTCACAATTTCTGAATTTCTATCTTTGATGCTTTTTATTCATTCAACTATTCATCTATATATAATACATATTGGTCCATCGTCATTAAAGACGTATTCAGCCCTTAAAGACAAAGTAATTCTATTTCTTAATTTATACAACTTAAATTAGGAAACTAATAATATAGAATAGACAGATTTGTTTATTCCTAATAAATAACTTAAAATAGGAAACAAAATACAATCTCTTATTGACATCCCCCTCAAATTGATGCGGCTGATCAAGAAACATCAATTTATTGCTGAGAAATTGATGTCGAGGATGAGGTACAACCTTGGTGAAGATATCCGCAAGCTGAAGTTATGATGTGACATGGGGAAGAGATATAACATAAACATCGAATGCCTCTCGAATAGAATGACAATCCACCTCAATATGCTTCGTTTGCTCATGAAAAATTGGATTAGCAACGATCTAGATGGCACTAGTATTCAACATACAAAGGTGTATGAGAAGTTTGAGGGAAGCCTAGCTTAGCCAAGAGTCCACAAAGCCAAATGAGTTTAGAACAAGCCATAGACATAGCTCTATACTCTAATTCAGTGGAGGACTTTGATACACGTGATTGCTTTTTACTCTTCCAAGAGATTAGTATAAGACCAATAAACATACACCGACTAGTGACAAATTTTCATGTATTAGGACAACCAGCCCAATTAGCATCATTGTAGCCAATCAAACTAATAGGCTTCCTAGTAGGAAAGAATAAGCCACGAGTAGAGGTGTCTTTTAAGTAACGAATGATGCGGCGAACCATTGCCATATGAAGATGGCGAGGAGAACGCATAAATTGGCTTACTTGTTGGACTACAAATGAAATGTCAGGAGGGTAATTGTCAGATAATTGAGACTACCTACCAGTTGTCTATATAATAAAGGATCTAACAAAAGATCTCCCCTATCAAGATGATATTCGACATTAACCTCAAGATGAGTATCAACTAGAATGATTGAAGTAAGACCAACCAAGGAAATCAAGTCACTTGCATACTTGTGCTGGTGAAGAAAGATACCTTTGGAATTAGTATAAACCTCAAGGCTCAAGAAGTAGTGAAGGTTGTCGAGATCTTTCATTTGAAAGGAAGCTTGGAGTTGCTACTTAAGATGCTGAATGACATCATGATCTGAACTAGTAATTATCATATCATCGACATAGATAAGAAGAAGTACAATACCAGTGGTTGTTTGATGAATGAACAAGGAGGAGTCATATTGACTTTGAGTAAAAGAAAAACCAAGAAGAGTAAAGCAAAACTTTTCAAACCATGCTCGTGAAGCTTGTCGCAAGCCATACAATGAACGATTTAGCTTGCACACACTACTAGTTGAGGAAAATAAGCTTGGAGGAGGAGTCATGTAAATATCTTCTACCAAGTCAACATGAAGAAATGCGTTCTTTACATCCATTTGTGTCAGTGTCTATCCTTGAGAGGCAACAATAGAAAGAATGGTTTGAATAATCATCATCTTGGCAATGAGTGCAAAAGTCTCATCATAATCCAACCCATACTTTTGTTTGTTACCCAATGCAGCCAATCGAGCCTTGTAATGATTGAGTACCATCAGAAGTTACCTTCATTGAATAGACACATTTGCATCCAATGGGCTTAATATTAGGGGGTCAAGAAACAATATCCCAAGTGAAATTGTCTTGGAGGGCAGTGAGCTCCTCCTCCTCCATTGCCTTGACCCAACGAGCATCTTTAATATTCTAAGAATAACATGTAGGAATAGATGTGCTAGATAAAATAGTAGTAAGAGAAATAGGCCCAAATTCATACCTATCTGAGGGATGAGACACTCAAGAAGAGCGATACAAGGAAATAGGTGCTGGTGCAGGCATAGGTGGTAGATTAGCGATGAGAAGGGACAAAGCAGGTTGACGTCTAACATAAACATGACCTGATTTGAAACGTTTTATAGAATTAGAAAAATCAAAAAATTTAGGAAGGGTAACAAAATCATTAGAAGAGCTAAAAGATGGAAAAAAATGTTGATGTTCAAAGAAAACCATATTTCTAAAGACACGAAAGCCACAAAAAGTGGCATCATAACACAATAACCCTTTGTGAGTGGTATTATAACCAAAGAATGCACACATGATAGATTGAGCCCCAAGCTTATGATGTTCAGGAGGTGGAAGGTGGACAAAACAAACACAACCAAAGGGATGAAAATCTGTATAAGTAGGATGAAGTTCAAAGAGGTAAAAGAAAGGAGAATCAAACCCAAGAACCTGGGACGGAAGATGATTTATAAGGAAGATAGCTGCCGACAAAGCCTTAACCCAAAATTTATATTGGACAGGCTACGAGAAGTAGAGAACACATGACATCAAGCACATGTCGATTTTTCCGTTCTACAATGCCATTTTGCTAAGGCGTATAGGGACAAGAACGCTAAGAAAGGATGCCTTTTTGCTAAAGGTATTCTTGAAAGGCATGAGACATGTACTCCCTACCAAAGTCAATGCGTAAGATCTTAATGCTAGTTTGAAACTGGTTCTCAATATAAGCTAAAAAAAACTCTTAAACATAGGAAAAACTTTAGCTTTAGAATGAAGAAAGTAAATCCAAGTAAACCGATTGTAGTCATCAATAAACGTCACAAAATATTTATAATTAGCATGAGACAAAACAAGAGACACACCACAAACATCACTATGAATAATTGTGAAACATTTGTCAGCACAAGTAGCATGATGGGAAAATGGGAGACTTTTGCTTTTGGCAAGTTTGCAAACAGAACACTTAAAGTTTGAATCAGAAACAAGACTTGTATTTCCTAACAAACCATTTTTTTATTAAATGAGACAGAACAATTGAATTTGGATGACCAAGTTTATTATGTCAAGCCTCAAAAGAGGACAAAATACTAGTACAAGAAAATGAAGGAAAACTAGGAGAAGTAAATTGGATTGGAAAC
This sequence comes from Amphicarpaea edgeworthii, assembly GCA_014843725.1. Classification (NCBI taxonomy): domain Eukaryota; kingdom Viridiplantae; phylum Streptophyta; class Magnoliopsida; order Fabales; family Fabaceae; genus Amphicarpaea; species Amphicarpaea edgeworthii. Next base: position 8,037,675 of record CM026329.1, read on the forward strand.
AATTTATCTACTTTAGGTCCCTTTGCGATCACTTTCCCCGACACCTGATCCTGCACAAAACAACCAGTTCGAGAGAAATTTACATTACAATTAGTATCCACCAATTGCCCAACCAAAATTAAATTAGAAGTAAGTCCCGGTGACACAAAGACATCTCGGAAAACATAATTAATATCACCAACAGTAGAAATAGATAGAGTGTTACCGTCATAAACATGTACATTATGTAAATGATCAGGGATCCAGTCATATGATTAGAAGCCCTTGAATCGACAAACCATGGTGTAGAAGCACTAGTAGATGTACCTTGAATACCCAAGGTAGAAAGAGCAGATAGAACAATGTTGCACCTTCTCAAGAGTCAAAATATCAGAACCAGGTTTAGGGGAAGGAGGGGTTGACCAGTAGAACTTGCAGAACCAACAGTGGCATGAAAGGCCTGTGTTGGGTGTTGTGCTGGTCATGTGGGGCACTCAGTGATGATGTGGCCACGTTGCTTGCAATAATTGCAAAATTTCTTATTGTAATTATGAGCAATATGACCAAATTGTTGACAAGAATAACATTACACTTGCTTCATATTACGACTTTTGCCAATACCTTGAGCCGAATAGGCAACCGTAATAGCATCGGAAGCACTACGGTCATGAGATATGCTACCTTGAGTGAGTAATCGTTGCTCCTCATGAAGAAGTTCCCCAACACATACCTCCAAAGAAGGGACCAGGCTTGCGATTCAGTAATGCAGCACGAGAAATTGATCGCGTTTTCCAATCTCATATATCTGTTGAATAGTAGGCAGTAACTCCTTAGGGACATCGACATGTAAAATGGTAGAATGTTTTGCCCACAAATTCAAAAAGCCAGAGTAATAGTCCTGAATGGACATACACCCTTGTTGATTATTCGCAATATCAAGCTCAAGTTGAAAGCGTTTCGCTATATTGTTCTAGTTATAAATACACTTCAAGTAATCCCACATGTCTTTGGCATTCAAAAAGGAGTGCAGATTATTAACCATTTGAGGCTCAATGGAGGCAAGAATCCACATAATAATTTGTGCATCCTTGGTTTCCCATGTAACCAATGCAGCTATAGCCTCAGAAGTAGTAGAAGACCCATCAAGATGACCCAATAATCCTTTCCCTTTCACAAACATGTGAAACTGAAATGCCCAAGCAGGATAGTTGTTCCCTGTAAAATGAACACCAAAATTCTCCGTAGCCATGAAACTAAAACTGATGAAAACGAGTGTAAACCCACGAAATCGAAAAACACACGAAACCTACGAACACAAGCTAGAGAAAGCAGCCGGCAAGCACAAGAGCCAAGAGGAACCAAGACAAGAGTGACCATAAATGTTGTCGTGGAAGGAATCACAGGTCCAACCAAAGGCTCGTTGATACCATGTCACAATTTCTAAATTTCTATCTTTGATACTTTTTATTCATTCAGTTATTCATCTATATATATAATCCATATTGGTCCATTGTCATTAAAGACGCATTCAGCCCTTAAAGACAAAATAATTCTATTTCCTAATTTATATAACTTAAATCAAGAAACTAATAATATAAAATAGATAGATTTGTTTATTCATAATAAATAACTTAAAAAGAGGAAACAAATACAATCCCTTATTGACAATATGGAGATAGTGAAAATACACATGTTTGATGGAGAGATTGCTATGATCAGCCATGACAGTGCCGGCAAGAAAGCTGCAAAAAAAGATTCAAAGAAATAGTTTAGGAATTAGTTATATCAATTATCAACGGTAGAAATTAGAAATGCAATAAAACTATGAGCGTTAGAATCATCATGGATTATGCACAACTGCACAAGCTCACCTACCTTGTGCTATAATTCAAATTTTTATCATAATAGAATGAGGAGAGACAAGGATTGAACTCTAGACCACTTGGTCAAAGAGGCCTGCGATACCATGTCATGAAACAACTATGCCCAAAGCTTAAGTTATTGAGTGAAAACAGGTGAATGATTTTATATTAGCATATCTCTATCAACTGGAATGATTTTAAAATTCATAATAGATGTCATTCGTTATAAAGCTTTAGTTGATGACTTTTCCTCTATGTAATTAAAAATTATCAAGTTCCAAGAACGAGTCTACTCGCAAAAAACAAAATGCCATAAAGCTGCTCTTATGGATGAGAACTATAATGAAAAAAACTTAATTATTCCAATTTTAGCAACCAACAAATTTAGTAGGAAATTTCCACCCAAAAATAGACGAAATTTTCCTTAATATAATTGAAGACTATCATATCAAGATCCAAGAATATGGCTGCTTTGCACAAAATCGAAAAATGCCATAATATTATAAGCTGCTCTTACAGATGAGAACTTGAATGGAGAAACTTCAATACCAATTCCAACTTTAGCAACCGAAGGAAATTTTCACCAAGAAAAAGAGGGGGAAATTCATGAAAAGTCAAGCCAAGCAAACTGTTGGATCCAGAGGTCACTGATTAATGCTAAGTCTTTAATCAAATCATACAATTGGTTAGCTATATTTGGCTCTGTATTCAGTAAAGCAACCCTTCAAATAAACAAATTCAGAATGAAGAGACAAAAATGCAGTAAAACACATATTTGGGTTTTAGACTCTTGGTTTCTAATTTTGTTTTAGGAGAATGACTGACCAAAATCCTGGAGATCCTAGGCTTGATACAAGGAGAAATAGATAATATATTACCACTTATCAGCAATATCTAACGAATTTGAAGAATCTAAAACAGAAAACATGGGACTTGAGAGATTATTATCAATTACATCAAATAGTTTCTACAAAAAGCGAAAAAAAGTAAGATACCAAACTCTATCTCATTAATTTTCTAGTCCAGAATCTCAATCCTACTTTTGTCTTCATTCCTTTTTCTTTATGCTTTTTCCGATTAAAGCAGTCCACATTGAAGAAGCAACTTCTTTAATTTATCCACACAAAGGATCAATTCATCTATTCATATATTCTTCTATCCATTTCAAAGAAGAATAAGAAGGAACAACAAACAAATTCTCAATTCACAACAAACTGTGGAGCATTGTGAAAGTGTGGAACTTGGCTCTAACATGATCAAATCAGAGGGAAAAAACAAAAGGGTATATAGAGAAAGCAAAAGAGTGAAGATTAGTGCACCTCCAAGGGCGATGTAGGGAACTCGGTGTTGGCCTGAGATGTAGATAGAATCAGAAACAAGGCCATAGAGGGGCTTTCCAACCATGGGAAGATTAGCAGAATTCTGAAGAATTTGAAGAGCGGAAGGGTCCACATTGAGACTATCTTTGAGGTAGAAACTCAACCAACCATGGAAAACACCTGAATCCTTGCACCTAATACCCCAAACCAAGAACTTCATCAATCTCCCACCACCGCCACTTAGTGAAGGACATATTGTTTCCTAAGAGGTGCATAAAGCAATTTCCAGATTTTAATGGGTTAACTTGGCCCAAAGTTCCAAAGCCCACTTCTACAATCTGCTTCGTTCTCTCACTGTCCTGTAATTAATTAGCGGTGTTGATAAACTGAACTACTGAAAGTTCAAAAATATAGTGAAATCGACAAAAAAAAAAAAATCACAAATTGATTAAAATTGAACTTAATCCAGCGGGTTCTGTTTTGTGTCAGTTTGGAAGTATAGAACCAGTCCAAATCGAATCGAAACTACAAGCAGGGGATAAAAAAAAAAATTATGCTTTTAGAGATAGGTGAGACCGTAAGAGAGTGAGATAAGTGAGAGCGAAGAGGAAAGAAAAAGCTATTTAGAAACCCATCTTCATCTTCAATCCTGTGTTGCCGTCACGAACCCACGACCCTGAGCAAGTGAACCAACCCCTCCGCGAGCCACATCCGCGACGCGAGCCCACTCCGCGAGCCCCCTTCATGAGCGTCCTCTCTGCTGCCGTCGACCCTGAGCCACTCTCGCACCATCCGCGACGCCGATGCGAGCCCCCATCCGTCACTGCCGTCACCGACGCTCACTACCTCGTTCAGGTTAACAGCGTTTTTTCCCTTACAATTTGCCTAATACGTAAGATTGTGTTTACCCTAAACTTTATTATTTTTCATCGATTGCGCTTATTTTACGTCTTGAAGCGTTTTCTTTTTCCCCCAATCGTCGATGTAGCTGTCTTATTGTCGATTCTTCAATCACGTTGAAGATTTGGATCTCTGTTTGCATATCGTTGTAATGTACCAATTCTACCAAACTTTGAAACAATTGAACACTTAGTTTATTTAAGATTCATTGAATGTGTTTGGTAGTTTTTGTTTGTGATGATGATGGAAATTTTCTCCGTTACAAATTCTATTCCAAAGTTCCAGCGATAATTGTTTTGAACGATCTGGTTTTGATGGGTGTCTTCTAAGTGCATTGTTTGTTTTGTTGAATTTGACATTCTCTCCTTGTCACCGTAGTAAAAAAGGAAATGCTGTCTCATTAATGTTCCCCTGCTTCAACTTTGAGGATGAAGAGTGACTGAGTGAGATAATGGTGCTTGGGTCCACGAAATTACCCCAACCATTTGATATAGATCTTGATTTTAATGACATTGTTCTTTGTCAAACAATGGAGACTTGCACCTTACACAAATAGAAAACTGCAGAAATTAAAAGATAAATTTAGAGTTCTGCTGATGCTCAGAACCTCTGGCCCAAATCCATTCCCTTTTCCCTTCAAATCAGGGCTACCTTCTCTCCCTATCTTTCAAACTGAATTCCAATCTCTCTCTATTTCCCTTCAGGTCTGCTCCAGGCTAAATGTCATGAATATTTCGTGACGCCGACTCTGGTTTACTTTGATAATAAGAGAATAACTTTAGATTAATAGATGGTATTATGTTCTGAAAATGACTTTGATATTTATCGGTTTAGTTCTATGTGATCTCTTTGCAACTTAATTGGTTATTTGTGACTAGTTATTTGTGATATTGGGTTCTCTAAGTTTTAAGACTTTGAGTTTGTATTTTTTTTAAAGTTTACAAAAATGCAAAAACCGAACTGAACTTTTGTGGTTTGGTTTGGTTTGTTTTATATATAAATATAAAACTGAACCAAATCGCACCGCTTATATTTTTTTTTTTTTTGTGTTTGGTTCGGATGATTTTTTAGTGCAAAACTAAACCAAATCGCACTGCAAACACCCCTAATTGTAATCCCACGTCTTCCTTTCTTCTTCATTCACCCTTTCACCTCACCAGTTAGCAGCGAAAATTGTAAGTTTAAACTTTCTTACTACAAATAATGCATGCTTTCTTTCTTTCCCTTTCTTTATTTAGAACAAATGCTCTGTTTCATTAGATAGAACCGACAAATTCAACTAGCTAATCACCTTCTCTATTGTTATTAACTCCTCACTGGTCCTTCTCAGTGCCATACCCAACCTAAGATAGCCTGTCCAGTCCACATGCATACCTGCCCCCATACATCAAAATACCTGAGACAACTACACTCAAGTTTCTTTTATAAGACATAGTACAAGTATGAGAGTGACTAATGACTAGGCTTTGGTGCTCATAAATTGGAGTTGCTCGCTCTCTTCTCCATCACTTGTGGTATGCAAAACACTTGAATTTTTACCCACCTCTTTCTCTTTGGGCTAAATATCATTCCCTCTTTGCTACACTTTAATTTTTCAGCTACCACTCTTTCCCCTCTCAATCCGATGCACACTGAGAGTGAGAAGCCAATATTTTCCTGCTATGCCCGAGCTTGGTTCAAGTAAATATCTTCTCTTACATTTCTCTTTAGTCTTAATCTCTTCTTCACAGATTATGTATCTTATTCCTTCATTAATTATTATTTTTTTGCCTATTTTCCTTTGGTCAGATTCTCTTGATCTCTTGCATCTATTGCGTGGTTGGACAAATGTTGAAGCTCTATTCTTATGGAAATCATTTAAAAGAAAGATGGAGTTGATCTATTTTATGTGAATAGCCTACAATCGTGATTTCCTTGATTAAAATTTCAAGGTATTTAATGATCTATATTTTTTCTTTTTCGTTTCTTTGCTATTATACTGCCTGTCCACTTGAAACAAAGAAATAATGAGCTATAATTTAATCAGCTACACACTAGACATCCGTGAGATCAATATGGCTGGAGCATGAGATCAACATAACTGGAATGTTCGTGTAGCTATATAAATAATAGATTTTTTATTTTATTTTTGGTTATTTTTTTATTTTTAGTTATGCATGACACACTGAAAGATATGCCAACAAGTTTGTGTATGTGAAAGCTCTGTGATGATCGATATTTTTTTTCGTTTCTTTCCTATTATAGTGCTGGATAAATTTTGTTTGCTTGAAATATGAAATAATGAGTTATAATTTAATCAGCTACACAGAAGTCATCCATGAGATCAACATGGCTGGAGTATTTCTATAGATATATAGATGACAAATTTCTTTTTTTTTTTTTGGTTATTTTTAGTTATACATATGACACTGAAAGATATCTCAACAAGTTTGTGTACGTGTAAGTTTTGTAATTTTTTTATCACAAACAAGCATGACAATTCTAAATATGGAATGTTTTATTATCATCATTAAATTTATATAATAATGAAAACATCACTTTTCGTTTTTGTGTACAATAGAATAAATTATAAATTTATGTGGAAAGAACCATGATAGAAAAAAAAAAAGGCTTGTACACAGTGCAACAAGGAATCACAAGTTTAGTCTCTAGAATTTTCTTCTAACATTCATTCACCATGTGTATGACAACTTAAAAACAAATAAGACATTATTAAGGAGAAATTGTGATCTTCAAGTAACAATCAAAATTCTACTCTTTTTTGTGTACAATAGAATAAATTATAAATTTATGTGGAAAGACCCATGATAGAAAAAAAAAAAAAAAGGCTTGTGCACAGTGCAACAAGGAATCACAAGTTTAGTCTCTAGAATTTTCTTCTAACTTCCATTCATCATGTGTATGACAACTTAAAAACATATAGGACATTATTAAGGAGAAATTGTGATCTCAAGTAACAATCAAAATTCTACACCATGACTGCAACTCCTCCAGCAGCTTTTATTTTTTCTATAATTTCATTTGCCTCCTCTTTTTTGACTCCTTGTTTTAGCACAACTGGAACCTTTTCAACAAGATCTTTGGCCTCTTTCAATCCTAGTGTAGTGAATGCTCTTACCTCCTTAATCACTTTGATCTTTGCGGCAGCATCAAATTTCTCCAACTTCACATCAAAAGCTGTTTTTTCTGCCTTTTTCTCCTCAACCTTTGGTCCAGCATCGCCACCTTCTGTAGCTGTGTCCATGCCATCTATGGAAATTGGCTGCAACTTTTTGGAAGCTTTAATCTTTCTGACAAAGTAGGCATAATTTGCCTCGCTCTTCTCCTGATAGTGCATCAATTCGTTCTGCAAGCTGAACGATTTTTCCTGAGGGTGGAGGTCTGGGGTCATAGGGATCATAAAATTGAGGAATTTTGTACTTTATTGGCTTAGCCCGAGGATCGTTAGGAACAGAATCAGTCTGTAAGGCATGAGATTGCAAAGGTCCACGTGTATGCGGCCGAGGGAGATGGCAAATTAATCTGGAAAGGGGCATAAACCCCATCTCTTTGTTCAATCAAATAGTGACTCATGAAATCAAGATGTTGAAAAAAGATGCTCTGCTCCTTCACCAAACTAGTAGCATCACCCCTGAAACAATTTCCCAATATGCCAAGGTTGAGCCGCAAACCACACACGACATATAACATATATGATAACAAATACAACTTCAGATATTCATCAAATTCTCTCCCCAGTCTCTTCAAACAGAAGATATCACCACAAAAGGCAGAAAAAGCTAAACACATAAAACATCAAATTTTTAATACTTCCAATTTGAATAACTGCAATCATATGCAAACACCCACCTTTCTCTATCTCCATTCCTATTTATTATCACCTATCATACTTACAATTATCTCTTTTTATATCTGTCTACTTGTCAATTAGCATGGGTGTCTACTCATCATTGTCCTTCCAATAATGAATTTGAAAGCTATCTAAACTAGAATCCAGATATTCCCGCATGATACCTCAAAACACTCTTGTTACAATCCAAATCAAAACATCAAATGCTCATCTCATATTTTTCTGCCCCAGATACCGAAATATGCATACTTCACAATTCATACACAACAAAACAGGAACTACTATTGAATCACAGCCAGTGCCCAACAAAACAAAACAAAAAGCTAGTAAGCAGATTGAACTTAATGGTAGTCATTACGATGAAACACAAAACACTTTATGAATTTGATACTCCTGCAATCTACAAGGGAAAACCCAGAAGAAAAAAAAAAGGAGCAAGGTCATTTAATCAGGGGATTAACCCAAATTTCCATGGCACTGAGAAGAACCAGTGAGGAGTTAATAACAATAGAGAAGGTGATTAGCTAGTTGAATTTGTCGGTTCTATCTATCTAATGAAACAGAACATTTGTTCGATTGAAAAGAAAAAAAAAAAAAAGGAAAAGAAAGAAAGCATGCGTACCTGCAGTAAGAAAGGCTTTTTTCTTTTTTTTATGGCTCCACTTTCTCTTCATCTCAAGGAAGTTATATATGCGTTTCCATCTCTAGGATAGGTATGTAACTAAATCTCTATCATACTCTCTTATTCATAACCCATCAATACAAACTATATAAAGGATAATAAAAAAAACCATATAAAGAAAATACCACATTGTCAGACATGCTACATATATTAGATAATCATATCGCTAGCACTAATCCCTATATATCATGCCAAACACATAAGCATATAGAACTCAGTGTGATTGTTAATGTGATACAACATAAAACAAATTCACCATAACACAAGAAATAAGCATTCTAGAGTTAGGAAAAATCAAATTTCCTCCGCATATACCCATGCATAGGAATGTGCATACAAGGATACACACCATAATTCACCATCACCTCAAAGAGTATTTTATCCCCCCATAGAATCTCTCACCTTCAGTGAAATTCCAAGACAGGCAAACTCAAAGTTACATGATAGCAGAAACAAAATTTTATGATAGTAAAATAAAATTCTAAAATAGTCAAACACAAGCTCAATAACAACAAAAGTATGAATTCCATAGCAGCAAGAATACCCATCGAAAGGCAGCAAACAAGAGTTCATATCAATGAAATCAAAACTGAAAACACTTGAAGAATTTAAGTTTCATATAAAAAACAAATTAGGACTAAACAATAACAGAAATTGCACTTTATATCAATTAAACTAGGATTGAATCAGCAACAAAGTTTTCCATTTTATATAAGCAGTTAGGATTAATATGCAGCAGAAAACAGAACTTTAAATTAGGACTAATATGCAAAATAATCACAACATCAACAATCTTTATATCAATTAAAAATTAGGACTAATATGCAGCAGAAACTAAACTACATATCAGTAAAAATTAGGACTAATATGCAGCAAAAAAAAAGTATCCTTCATAGCAGTAAAATCTCAACTAACAATAGAAGAAAATTAACCTTCAAAGCATTAAAGTTTTCAGAACCACACAGCAGTAGAGGACATTTGTAGTATTAAAATTTCAGAGCTTAGAATAGCAGCAGACGATATCAAAAAATTTAAGACAAACAACAGTGATGTTGAATTGCACATCAGAAAATTATAATTCTAAACAGTGGAAATTGGATTTCACATAAGAAGAAAATAATGGCCCCAAACAGCAGAGAATTTGATTGCATATCAGAAAATAGGTAACCCCAAACAGCAAGGAGATTTGATCTCATATCAGAAAATTAGTAATCCAACCAGCAGGGGAATTTAGATGTTATACCAGTTAATGAAAACTGAAAACAACAATAGAATGTAGATGTTATACCAGTAAATTAAAACTGAAACATCAGTGGAATTAGGACATTAAACAGCAGCAAATTAGCACTCTACACCATTAAGATTTAAGGTCAACACAGCAGTGCAATATAGATTCTATATCAGTAATTTAAAACTGAAAAATACTAATATTTTATCTTTTCTTCATTTGCCAATATATACACAAATACAATATGATAATTATATAATCATCTAAGGAATATTTTAGGCATTGACACTTGGTAAATTATATAATAATTGAAATAGTCTTCAATTATCACACCTACTAAAAAGCATATGATCTTTCAATTTATTAGCATATCTCTGGAATTTTCACTACTGTCAGGTGTCTGATAGGCCTAGTTTGGTCTATCAGTGTCACAAAGGAATCTGCCAATCCCCTTTTAAGTTTTTTCACCAACAGCATTTCCAACTCAACAGTTATCCTAAAACTCCATTTCTTCTCAGCAACACATGGCCAAAAGAATGCACGATATCTGCAAGTATTTCCCTAAGTTCTCACTGAAGGGCAAGTAACCAGTAAACAAAAGCATACCAAACACTTCACTTCCACAATGACAAAATCCATTAATGTAATATGAAAGAAATACAAAAACATTATAAAGACTTTCAAGTATTTAAGGTTCCCAAACACCCAATAGAACTCAATAATTGCACTCACACCCACAATAGCTTCAAATCAAAGGATAACAAGAAATTAACAAGCTTCCCTTACCTAATTAGCTTGAAAATCAAATATTTGGGGGAAACGAAAACAGAGCAAGCCTGGTGTTCAAAAGGTGAAGGCTCTTATCTAATCCACTAGCTATGCACTTGAAGAAGAAAGGGATGGGTACTTGCAAGAACAAAATTCTCCATTGCTTCCAGCTCCTATGGCATTTTAGGTGAGTGAAAATGAGAGAGCTCGATTTCGTGATTGAGTTTTAGAGTGTGGATTTTCAGATTTTAGGTTTTCTATTGACACCTAGGTTCTCTATTATGGACACTCCCTCTTTCCTCTCACAATCCATACTAACCCAAAACTAGAATTACACACGAACACATAGTACACTATCACGAACATTTATTTATTTATTGTAAACATTATTCAACACAATCAATAAAAATACGACCATACAATACTTCCCAAATGAAAACCAATCCAATAAAATAAAAAAAATGAATAGGGGAGGTTCAAAAACATATCTAAATCCACTAAAATCAAAATTTTCAACAATATGATTTACATTTGGAGGAAAAGAAACTATTTTGATTATAAACAAGTAAAAGAAGAAAAAACATACAATATTAACTTGGTCAATCTCAATAATTCATGATAAAACAACGTAGGATTTATGGTATAATGAACTCAAAAAAAAAATAATAAAAAATTAAACATACATTAAGTAAGGTAAAAAAAATCACAAAAAGTAAAAAAAACATAGGATGTGTATAGCACATAGGTTCGTACAAGAACCAAAATAAAGATAAACGAGAGACAAGAATTTGTGCAAGACAATTATGATTATGATAAACAAAAAAAAAGAAAAGTACACAAAGCATGGCAAACACACAACATATATGCTCTAATACCAAATATAACATGGTGCACATGTATTAAAAAATTTAGGAGTACATGTATTTTAAAAGTTAAATGAGTACATGTATGATGCGTTTAAAAAAATAAAAGTAAATTAATTATGTAAAATCATCACATGTACATCTAAACTTGAATTTTTTAATACATTACACACGCATCCCTATGTTTTAGAAATAGAAAAAATGTAACCAAACATTATCTTTAGAAAAAGAAGATAAAGGTATTTTTGAGAAAAAAACATTAAAAATGTCATGTGCACTATAAAAAGTTAATAGAGTTAACTCTGTTTCCAGTGAGGGATGTAAGTGTAATGAGATCCCAAAAGTTATGGGGTTTTGTGTAAGGATAAAAATAAAAAGGGGTGTATATATAATTGAAGCAAACTTCAGGAGGTGTTGTTGTAATTTGTTTTATATTACATTTTAGAATATAATCCGCACAAAAAAAATATTCATTTCAAAATTTAAATATAATAATGTTTAATTTTCAAAATGTCTTTCTTAAAAATAAAAGAATGTCACATAATATTTATGAACCAATAACCCTTTTAAGTAAAAGAAATATAAACATATTTCAAATATTCATTAGTACAACAAAGGCCATAAAATTCATGTCTTGATTTTATGTAATTTTATAGCGTACAAAATCCTAAGAAAAAAAAAACAAATAAAATATGAATCAAAACCTCTTATTCAGCATCATCATTTAAATTATATTAAGTCTTAACTAAAATGGTAGCATTTAGTTCAAACACAAATTACACAAGATGGAGGTGAGAGATATGTCTCTTAAAGTAAAACATAGAAAACTTATCACTTTATTCACATTATAATAAGGTACACACTTATTACATGGATACACATGCAATGCATGCTTGACTAACTAACTTATGTTTCATATGCATGTGGTACCCATCAATACATTGGGGAAAATAGTATAGAAGTACATGCAGTCGATGAATAGCCACACCATGGGCATCCGACACTAACACTCTCCTAACATAACACTCTTTTATGAAAGTAGCCTAAGAGTACATGTAGTCGACGAATAGGCACACCATGAGTATCTAACACTAACACTCTCCTAAAATAACACTCTTTTATGAAAGTAGCCTACGAGTACATGCAGTCGACAAATAGTCACACCATGGGCATCCGACACTAACACTCTCACTAGGAAGACATTCCTACTAGCACATTAGGGTTATCTAGCTTTGCAAGGAAACTCTAACTCATGTGATTAGCATGAGCTTAAAGGAGATTTCACACTAGATAGCTCCTCTAAATCCATAAACATACTTTCAAAACACATAAACATCATGTTGACACATGATTCACACATATACTCATGATTTCATTTAACTTATCACAAGGAGGATCCAGCCTTACATAAGTTTGGTCCTTATTTACTTAGCACTCACACATACACCATTGGCCTCTTGATCATGCACACTTCACTCAAATCAAATGTATCATAACACTCCTGAAAATACTCACAAGCATAACATACTCTTGCATTCAATCAAACCATCACATTTCAAATTCTAACACAATAATTATTTTCAGAATCATTTCACAATATTATAACATCATAATTATCAATTATTAATATAAACTAATATTTCACCATGAAACTTCAATTGAATTTAAATTATAATATACAGGTTAGATGTAAAGAATATACAATCAATTGGGGTTTAAGGTTAACCCACTACCCTTGACCATAATCATACCCATGAGCAAAATAATATCACTCCCCCTTTGATGTAGACATCAAAGCTCAGGCCCATGACTAGAAGGAAGCCCAAACCCAATACAAGCACAGGAGGGCCCATGACAAGAGTAAGAGCTAAAAAGGCCCAAGAAGCTTTTGAACATATAGTGACTAATTTGAGGACAATCCAAATGCATGAAGGGGCCAAACACTTGGAGGCCCACAAGGGAGAGTTGCTAGTCATGTGTATTGATTGCTTGGAATGAAGGCCCAATTATTGACTTAGTCATTTAATAAAAAAAAATAATAATAAAGTGCTTGTAGCTAGTTTTGAGGCCTTGACTTTAAACTTAATTAGGCCTCACTCAACCACTAAGGCATATTAGTTATGCTTGTAGTGTTGGGATTTTACATTTCTTTTATTTTGCTTCCAAGTGATTGAGAAATAATTTGTTATTAATCATTTGGAAATGAAGGAAAAGGCAGAACATTGTCGGTTTATCATTGAGCGTGAGAATTGTCTCTATTAGGGTTCTTCCTTAGATCATTTGATCTTATCAAGAATTTACTCAATTATTGTGGCAATCCTTTAGACTTATCCAACGTCATCATTTGTAGCGCCTATTCTGATATTCTTTCCTTTACATTTCATATGTTCTTGTTTATTTTTGCGTTGCTGAATTCTGTTATCTGCCCGATTTTCTCAGGTTTGTACTACACAATTTTCTTATCCTTGTTTGGTGTTTCTTGACCTTAAATTGCATTTCAGACCGTCCTCTTTCATCTCATTGTGGAATCGTCCCAATTTAATTTATGTAGACCAAGATATGTCCCAAATTAAAAACACATTCTAGGTTCCATTTTGTACACAAATTCCAACCTGGAAGGATCCAAATTGAATCAAGCAAGAGTTTTTCCTATCATTTGGCATCAGAGCTTAGTTCTAGGGTTGGAATTGAGTTACCTTTTCTCCATTCTTTTCATCAATTCTGGTCACACCATTGGTAACCCTAAACACCTAAATTCTATTTGCTAAATTTGGATTGTGCAATTCTATTCCAGTCTTTGTGTTTGTCTTAATTTGTTTTCCTAATCTTTGGTTGTTTGCTTTCTTCAATTTCTTGTTCAGTTCATACTTTTCTGCATATGTGTTCTTGGTGTTCATCATTGTTGAGTGTTAAATATCAACTTGTTTTGTTGGGAATTTTAGTCTAGTGTCATTCTCAGTTGCTGCAACTTTAAAGCTTTGTTCCAAGATTACAAATTTCATTATTAGAAGAATTTTGAGTTAAAAAAAATAGCACAAGTTGTGGCTGTTGTTTATTGAAATTTAGTAGCAAAAGTTTAAAAAAAAAAAAAGTACAACAATTGTGATCATTAAATTCCTTGCACCCCACTTGTTCGATAAAATTCCTAAGTGTCAAGTGTCTTCTCTAACCTTGTTTTCCATAGAATTTGTGCTTGTTTGTTGCTAGTGAAATTGTTCTTTGCTATTTCCCTTTTGTTGGTGTTAAAATTTTGTTTCAAGCCTTGTGATTACTACCCTTGAAAGTGATTCTTGATCATAGATTGTTTGATTCTTGTAAGAACCTTAAGTTAGAGAGTGAGTGGAAAAAGGCTAGAGAGTACATTTGCTTAAAAGCCTAATTGTGTGAAAGACTTTGAGTGAAACACTTCGGTAAGCTTTTCTTTACCTCAATTTTATGCATGGTTGAAAAAGAGGGACCTCCATCCCCTACTAGGGATCAAAGGGTGTTGTTAGATGCCTTAACTCAAAGGATGAACCAAGTTTTGAGGGATCATACGGAGGGAATTCATGAGAGGCTTGAAATTTTAGAAAACCAAAATCCAAATAGGAAGAATGATTAACATGGAGATAGGGAGAGACATGAGAGGCATGAAGGGAGAAGAAGGAGAGGAAATGAGGAAGAACCAAGAGGAAACTGAGATTAGGGAGAAAGAGTTACCATTCCACCATTTAGGGGTAAAAGTGATCTTGAAGCCTATATTGAGTGGGAGTTGAAGGTAGAACAAATTTTTTCTTGTCACACCCTAATTGAAGAGAGGAAGATCAAGCTAGCTACCTTGGAATTCATTGACTTTGCCCTAGTTTGGTGGGATCAATTCCAAAAGGAGAGAATGAGGTATGGAGAGCCTATGATGAAGACTGGGGAGGAATTAAAAAGAGTGTTGAGAAGGAGGTATGTTCCATCTTACTACCATAGAGAGCTTCTCAATAAACTCCAAAGAATGACCCAAGGGAGTAGGAGTGTAGATGAGTTCTATAAAGACCTTGAAATAGCCTTGATTCGAGCCAATGTTGAGAAGGATAAGGAGGCAATCATGACAAGGTTTCTTAGTAGGTTGAATGGAGATATAAGGAATGTAATGGAACTACAAAATTATGTGGAGATAGAGGATCTAGTCCATCATGCTATGAAAGTGGAGCAACAATTAAAGAGAAAAAGTGTGAGGAAGAGTTCATCTAGTTTTGATAACTCTAGGTGGAAGGAAGAAAAAGGGAACTTCATCCAATAGGACCCTAAGGGTTGTACCACAGCCCACCCAAAATCGAGGCAAAGAAGTGGCCAACAATTCTTAGTCTAAAGACATAAAGTGCTTTAAGTATTTGGGTAGATGACACACAGCTTCTGAGTGTCTTACTAAGAAAGTTATGATATTAAAAAATGATGGGAAAATCACAAGTAAGAGTTCTCATTCTGAACCATTAAGTGAAGGAGAGAGTGCAGAAGAAGAGGAAATTCCTGAAGGAGACTTGTTCATTGTGGGAGGATGTTAGGAGGAATAGCTAAAGAGGGTGAGGAAAGCCAAAGAGTAAACATATTCCATACTAGGTGTCTTATCCAAGGGGGAGTGTGCTCTTTGATCATAGATGGAGGGAGTTGCACAAATGTGGCTAGTACTAGGTTGGTGACAAAGATGAACTTAGAGATTAAATCCCATCAAAGACCTTATAAGCTACAATGGCTTAGTGAGGAAGGTGAATTAAAGGTGGATAAGCAAGTGGAGATTCAGTTTTCTATTGGGAAGTATAAAGACAAAATTCTGTGTGATGTGATTTCAATGGAAGTTAACCATTTGCTTCTTGGAAGACCATGGCAGTTTAATAGGAAAGCTCACCATGATGGTCACAAAAATAAATACATTTTTTATCATGAAAACTACAAGGTTACCTTGGTTCCGTTATCTTCAAAAGAGGTTTGTGATGATCAAAGTATCAAGAGAGAGAAAAGAAAATGAAAAGGAGAGCAAAAAGAAAGAAAGAGACCCACAAGATAAAGAAAAAGAGAAAAAAGAAAAAGTGGAGAGGTGAGGAGAGCTTTAATGGCAAGGAAGTCTATGTATATATTTTATATAAGAGATTATTGCACTTGATTCTGACCTTGAACTTCCTAATGGAGTTAAATTTATTTTGTAAGAATTTCAGGATGTATTTTCAAATGAGATACCACAAGGACTCCTACCATTAAAAGGCATTGAACACTAAATTGATCTGGTTCCAGGAGCTATGTTGCTTAACAGGCCAACATACAGGAGTAATCCTCAAGAAACCTAGGAGATTCAAAAGCAAGTCATTGATTTGATGAATAAAGGGTGGGTAGAGGAAAGCTTGAGCCCATGTGTTGTTCCTGTCATATTAGTGCCAAAGAAGGATGGAAGCTAGAGGATGTGCTCAAATTGCAGAGCTGTCAACATCACCATTAAGTATAGGCATCTTATTCCCAATTTAGATGATCTTCTTAATGAATTGTATGGAGCATGTTACTTCTAAGATAGATTTGAAAAGTGGATATAATCAAATTAAGATTAGAGAAGGTAATGAATGGAAAATAACTTTTGAAACCAAGTATGGCTTATATGAGTGGAAGGTAATGCCATTTGGTTTAACAAATGCCCCTAGTACTTTCATGAGGTTAATGAATCATGTTTTGAGAGTTCTTAGGAAAATTTGTGGTATTTTACTTTGATGACATTCTTGTATATAGCAAAAATTTGGATACGCATTTGCAACATTTGAAATCCGTTTTGCATGTGCTTCGAAAACAAAGATTGCATGTTAATTTGGAAAAGTGCATGTTTTGTAAAGATCATGTTGTGTTCTTAGGATTTGTGGTTAACTCTAGTGGAGTGCATGTAGATAAAGAGAAAATAAAAACAATCCAAGAGTGGCTAATTCCTAAGAATGTGAGTGAAGTGAGAAGTTTCCATGGCTTAGCTAGTTTCAATAGGCGGTTTGTGAAAGACTTTAGTACTATTGCTACACTTCTTAATGAGTTAGTTAAGAAATACGTGGGATTTAAATGCAAAAAGAAACAAGAGAAAGCATTTGTTGTCTTGAAAGAGAAATTAATCCATGCACCCATACTTGCTTTGCCTAACTTTGCTAAGTCCTTTGAACTTGAATGTGATGCGTCTGGGGTGGGAATAGGAGCTGTCTTAATGCAAGAGGAGCACCCAATTGCTTATTTTAGTGAGAAATTAAATGGGGCTGCCCTTAACTACCTCACATATGACAAGGAGTTGTATGCATTAGTTAGAGCATTGCAAACATAACAACATTATCTTCTACCTAAAGAATTTATAATTCATAATGACCACAAATCTTTAAAGTATTTGAAAGGGTAAGGTAAGTTGAACAAGTGGCATGCCAAGTAGGTGGAGTTTCTTGAACAATTCTCGTATGTGATCAAGCACAAGAGAGGCAAGTCCAATGTGGTTGTTGATGCTTTGTGGTGCATGTATGCTTTACTGTCTACTCTTGAAGCTAAGTTTCTTAGTTTTAAGTGCATTAAGGAATTATATGAACATGATGCTGATTTTTCTCATATTTATCAAATATGTTCTCATATTGCATCTGATGGGTATTTTAAACATGATGGTTATTTGGTTAAGGATAAGAGACTTAGTGTTCCTAAGAGTTCAATTAGGGAAGTTCTTATTAAAGAGGCTCATGAAGGGGGGGTTAATGGGGCACTTTGGAGTGCAAAAGACATATGATATCTTGCATGAGCATTTTTACTAGCCTCACATGAAATTTGATGTACATACATTGTGTGATAAGTGTCTTGTTTGCAAAAGGGCTAAATCTAAAGTCAAGCCACATGGTTTGTATACTCCATTACTTGTTCCTAAACATCCTTGGATTGACATCTTTATGAACTTTGTTTTGGGTTTGCCTCGGTTTAAGGGAGGAAAGGATTCAATTTTTGTGGTAATTGATAGGTTTTCTAAGATAGCTCATTTTATACCCTACAAGAAGGTGGATGATGCTTGCCATGTTGCTGAATTATTTTTCAAGGAAGTAGTAAGATTGCATGGGTTACCCCGAAGTATTGTAAGTGATCGTGACTCTAAATTTCTTAGCCATTTTTTACGGACATTGTGGTGAAAAATAGATACTAAACTGTTGTTTTCAATTACATGCCATCCTCAAATTGATGGACAAACCGAGGTGGCCAATAAAACTCTTGCTACTCTTCTTAAGGTTGTTATTAAGAAAAATCTTAAGACTTGGGAAGAGTGTTTACCACATGTTGAATTTGCTTATAATAGGGTTGTACATAGTACTACTCAATTGTCACCTTTTGAAATTGCTTATGGTTTTAATCCTTTGACTCCTTTGGATTTGTTGCCTTTACTTAAACATTTCTCAATTTAAAGATAAGTCTAGGCAGGTTAAAGCAGAATATGTCAAGAATATGCATGAGAAAGTCAAGTCCCTAATTGAGAATAAAATGGAAGGGTATGCAAAATATGCAAACAAAGGAAGGAAAAAGGTAACATTTGAACCAAGTGATTGGGTATGGGTGCATTGCAAGAAAGAGTGGTTTCCTTCTCAAAGGAAGTCAAAGCTCATGCCAAGAGGAGATGGTCCTTTTCAAGTACTGGCCAAGATTAATGATAAAACCTACAAAATTGATTTTTTAGGAGAGTATGGGGTAAATGCTACTTTTAATGTGGTTGATCTATCTCTTTTCGATGCAAGTGATGACTTAAGATATTTTAGGGCAAAGGCTTTTCAAAAATGAGGGAATGATGTGGACATCAAATCCCAGGCCCAAGCCCATGACAACCACCAAACCCAAGCCCATGACCAAAAGGAAGCCCGAGACCTAATACAAGGCATAGGAGGGCCCATGACAAGAGCACGAGCTAAAAAGGCTCAAGAAGTTTGGAACATATGGTGACTAATTTGAGGGCAGTCTAAATGCATGAAGGGATTGATTGCTTGAAATGAAGGCCCAATTATTCTTTCTTTCACATTTTCTATGTTCTTGTTTATTTTCACGTTGCTGAATTCTGTTATCTACCCGATTTTTAGGTTTGTACTGCACAAATTTCTTATCCTTATTCGATGTATCTTGACCTTAAATTGCATTTCAGATCGTCCTCTTTCATCTTGTTATGGAATCATCCCAATCCGATTTCTATAGACCGAGATATGTCCTAAATTAAAAACACGTTCTAGGTTCCATTTTGTACACAAATTGCAACCTAGAAGGATCCAAATTAAATCAAGCAAGAAATTTTCCCATCACCCTTACCTCGAAAGATGCAATTCTACGACAATGGTGTAAGCAATGATAGTTCTTCATGATTTCTCCTTCGCTCCTCTATTCACTGTTTAGACGGTGCAATTCATAAAGAGAGCATAGAAAGACCAAGAGAGAGAAGACCATGTATGTTTTGAAATAACTCTGACAACTTTTAGAAGAAAGATAAGCTTATGGAGCATAAAACCTAACATGTAATTTAATTCCTTAAAAATCCTTTTTATTTTCTAAAAACCAATTTTCTCACTTTCAAACTCATAACATATTCTTAAATTATTTATTTAATTAAAGCCAACACAAATATAATATTTAATAATAATTATTAGGCTTAATTGTAATTCTCATTCCCCTATTTTTAAAGTGAACAATTGGGTCCTCCTAGTTTAAAAAATGTACAAATTTGGTCCCTCCATCTATTTTAAAGAGTTGACCGTTAATTTTAACGTTGACTCTGTTTACTTAATTTTTTTAATTAACAATAATGACCCATATATTTTTTAAAATTAATAATAATGACCCAAACTATTCTCCTCCTCCTTTGAACCTTAAATTTTGAATTAACACTCGTCCACCCCTTCTCCTCCGAGATGCACCACCTCGCCCCCTTCTCCTCTTGAATCCTAACTTATCCAGACTCTCCCTTTCTCCTTCAAGACGTGCACGTAACCTCACCTCCCTTTCTCCATGAGTCATCGTCTCCTATTTTCCACGACTTGCACGACCTTTGTGCTCCCCACAATGTGCGTGCCCCTTTGCGATGTGTGCAACCCTCGCGATGAGCACTCCCGACAACGTGCATGCCCCTTGCAACAACCTCACCTCGTCTTCTTCGCAGCGTGTATACCCTCCACGATGCTGTACTCTTTCGCAACACCTTTTGTTCAACTTCAATGGCTCATGCAACCAACACTAGAAGCAAGAAACAGGAGCCTGTTTATTATGCAAGGTTAAATTCCTAGTTGTTGTGTGCATATACTTAAAAGTGAACTTCTCTGGTTATGTACAACATTTATTTATTGAATGTGGTGGTCCATTGTTTGAATTTTTGTATCGATTTATGCATTTTTTTTTATTGAATGTGGTGAGCTAGTGTTTGCAATTTTTATTGCATGTGGTTCAGTGTTTACAATTTAATAGTGAAACTCATGGGGCATACTGACCATGGTAGGGACACTAACCATTGCAATGACATTGACTAGTAAAAGTGTTTTATGTTGATATTTGGGGCTCACATTTGTCTAATATTCCAATTGAGGCAAGGGAGATTAATTAATTGCAAGAAGTCCTTGCTTTGATGTAGTGTTGTTTTATGGTTGTTGTTTTCCTTTCTTTTTAGGCCCATTGAAATGCAGAAAGTAAGGCTTTGTATACATCACTCTGGGTTTTTCGTTTATCAGCCAAGTACCATTTATGTGAAAGGATCTTTTTTTGAAAAACAATGGAGCTAGGATGTGGATGAAATGTCATATATTGACATCAGAAAGTTGGTTGATAGTAAAGGATCCAAAAATTTCAAATGTCTATGGTATTGACATCCAAGATACGCTTTAAGTGACGAACTTAGGCCATTAAACTATGATGACAATGTGTTGCAACTAGCTGTTGATAGTAAAGGGTTTGAAGTTGTTGAAATATATGTGGATCATATTATTGATCCTCCTCCAAAAAAGGGTGATGGTGATGTAATTGTTGATTCAGACAATGAAGATGAGGACTATGATGGTGAAGACGAGTCTGAAAGTGACTATACATCATTAGATGATAGTGACTTTGAGGAAAATTATGACTGGACAAGTGTGTTGGATCCAAATGTTTTTGCTATCTGTGGCCCTCCTCATGTACATGAAGAAGTATTTCCTAACACTTGGGTTTCTAATGCACAATTCATTAAAAATGAAGAACCAACAACAACCGTTGATTTTGATAATGGGAATGGTCATAGCGATGTGCTGGAGGCCTCACTAGGGAGTGAGGATGAAAAGACAGAGACAAGCCATTTTCCCAGGTTTAGAAAGCTTGAAGATGATACATTGATCTATTTTGAGAAGGGGCTAATATTTAATACCAAACAAGAGGTCAAAGAAGCTGTGAAAACATTTGCAATGGTGAATAAAAAGAATTTGTTTGTTAGGTACAATGATTTAAAGAGATATGTGGTGAAGTGCATGCGTGGCTGTCCATTTCACTTAAGGATTAGCAAGACAAATCAAAGGAATCATTGGCAAGTGGTAACTTTTAGAAATGATCACACATGTTTTAAGATCGCAAGAAACAAACAAGTGACTACAAAGTGGTTAAGTGAAAAAATTCATGAGTTTATTAAGGCATACATTGAATATGAAGAGAGAGGCGTTGATTGTTGTAGCCTTAGAGAAATGGGGTTGTAAATTGTCTACCCATCAAGTTTACAGAGCCAAGTGTAAAGCTCTTGAGAAGATTTAAGTTGCCATTCGAATGCAATACCACAA
Organism: Amphicarpaea edgeworthii; assembly: GCA_014843725.1. Taxonomy (NCBI): domain Eukaryota; kingdom Viridiplantae; phylum Streptophyta; class Magnoliopsida; order Fabales; family Fabaceae; genus Amphicarpaea; species Amphicarpaea edgeworthii. Next base: position 8,059,901 of record CM026329.1, read on the forward strand.
CTTAAGAAGGTATGCTGATGAGTTGCTAATATCTAACAAAAATAGTATCGCTATAATTCACAACACCATGAATAATAAGGGTCCAATTTTTGAAAGATTTTATATGTGTCCTGAGGCATGTAAGGCTGCCTTTGTAACAACATGTAGACCCTTGATTGGATTGGGCGGATGCTTTTTGAAAGGTGATTATGGTGGTCATCTATTGACAACTATAGGGAAAGATGGCAATAACCAAATGTTGTTTATTGAATATGTTGTAGTGGAGGCAGAAACCATAGAATCTTGGTCATGGTTTATGTGCTTGTTATTATCAGACTTGAATGGTCTTAAGAAGAAAAAATGAGCTTTCATTTCTGATCAACAAAAGGTTGGTTTAATTTTACTTGTTTTTTAGTTGTTTTGTTAGCTTTGATGGATTTGTTTAATTCTGTTTTTTTTTTTTTCTGTTTTGCAAGGATTGTTGAATGTCATTAAGGAGCTTGGTCAACATGTTGAACATCGTATATGTGTGAGACACTTGTATAGTAACTTTAGAAAGAGGCACCTTGGGGCAAACTTAAAGGAGCTAATGTGGTAACCTGTAAGAGCCACAACCATTCCACAATTTAAGAGAATTATGCAAAAGCTGAAAGAGACTAATGAGAGTGCCTAGAAGGAATTGGATCATCTAGATGCATCTTCATGGACTAACTCAGCATATGAAACAAATACTCAATGTGATCTACAAGTACTCAATAAAAAGAAAGCATAATATTCTTATAATACATTTGTTTAGCACTTTAAGATAGTAAACTTTTATGTCTGCATTACTTTAGTGTGTAAATTTTATAATTTTTGTTGAATTAGGAAATTAATAGTAGAATTTCTATATGGTTGTTGTTTACTACAATGCCTAACTTTTATGTCTGCATTACTTTAGTGTGTACATTTTATAATTTTTGTTGAATTAGGAAATCAATAGTAGAATTTCTATATAGTTGTTGTTTACTACAATGCCTAACTTTTATGTCTTAATGCTTCTATAATTTGATGTGATTTGTAAGTAAATAACATGTGTAAGGCTTTTAACAAATGTATCTTAGAATTAAGGGACAAGCCCACTATCAACTTAATTGAGGGGATTAAGAGAATTGTGAGTCAAAGGGAATTGATGATCAGATATAATGGTCCAATCAGTCCAAAAATACAATTGATATATGAAGGGATAAAAAAGTAGAAGGGTGGACTCCACAATGGTGTAGTGATGATGAATACTCAATGTTTGAAGTGTCTAAAAACTTTCAAAAATATGTGGTGAATATAAACAAAAGAAATTGCAGCTACAAAAAATGGGAATTAGCTGGCATTCTTTGTTGTCATGGAGTTGCATGCTTGTGGCACAACAATTACCAACCTGAAGCGTACATGGTAGATTGATATAGGTAATTATATAAGTGTCTTACATTCATTTATAAGTGTCTTAGAGTCATCTCAAATTGGTTGTAAATTTTTGTGCAGGAAACTGACTTATTTGACAACTTATACTTTTTACATCCGGGCAAGTAATGGTCCAGATAACTGGCTTGAGAACAATCTTCCACCAATACACCCCCCAAATATAAGAAGAGCACTCGAAAGACCAAAGAAAATGAGGAACAAGGAAAATGATGAACCAAAAGATAAGTACAAGTTAGCAAGACATCAACTATCTATTGTGTATAAGAATTGTGGAAACATTGGTCACAATAAGAGAACATGCAAAGGTAAAACCAAGGCTAATAGGGAGATTCCTAAAGGAGGAAACAAGGTAACAAATAACTTAATTTAGTTATATGTATAGTTATTTATTCAATTGATATTTAATGTTGATTTAAATTTGGATAATATTTCAAGACTTGAAAAGGAAGACTTCAATGAAGAATGCAACAATTTCATCTACAACAACAAAGGTTTAGTAATTCACATTTAAGAATTTCATGTATATATTCAGTTTTGTACCTATCAACACTCAATTTTGTCCGTTTAATTATCTTTTATAATTATTATTATTGTTGTTGTTATTATTATTAATATTATTATTATCCCATAATTATTATTATTATTGTTGTTATTATTATTAGTATTAGTATTATTATTATTATTATTATTATCCCACAAGTTTATCTTGCTACATAAAAAAAAAAATGAAAGAATGAAAGGGGAAAGAAAAAATGAAGGAAAATACACAATAATATAATAAGCAAGAAACCCATTTTTTTTCTCATTTTCCTCCAAGTTACACTGCTACAAGTTTCTTTAAAAATTGAAGTGTAGTTTACACTAAGTGCCCAAATCAAACACAAGAAAAAGAAAAGGGAAAAGAAGCAACGAGAAGAAGAAAAAAAGAAGGAAAAAGAAGAAAGAGAAGAAGAATGAAGTTTTTCATCAGCAGCTTCATCAATCCATTAGCAAATCCCTAAGCAGCTCCATCATCAGATTTTCATCAGCAGCTTCATCAATCCACTAGCAAATTCCTAAGCAGCTCCATCATCAGGGAGCACTCAGCCGCTTCATCATCATCAAGCACAACACTCAGCCGCTTCATCAGGATGGAGGCAGAGCACTAAGGGATTTGGTCAAAGATTGCAGCTGCAAGAAAGAAAAAGAGGATGAAGAAAAGAGGTTCAAAAAATTTCACTATATATAACAACAGAGAATGCTGAAAAAAAAGGGGAGGGAGAAAAAAAAGGAGAAGTTACCAGTAGAGCAAGAAAAAATAGAAGACAGAACATCAAGAACAAAGAAGAGAAGAGTAATACAACAAAGAAGCAGTATATGCAATTCATGTGTTCAAATCTATTAGTTCAAAACAATGATAAATGAGATATAAAGAGATATGACTTTGAGAAAAATACTATATCTAAATTAATTAACCTATCAAAGATATGAGGCTGGCCTTAGAATAAGAATCAGAACCAGGAACAGGGGCATTCATGGTGAAATAAAAAAACTGAGCAGAGACAGAGACAGAGACAGATAAAGAGACATGATCAGAGACAAATGCCAAGCATAAACAAAGCCACCAAAAATCAAAATCAAATCACCATCCATTTATAGCAAACGAAGCAAATCAGAAAACTCAAATCAGAGACAAGAAAATCCAAACAAAGCGAAAGACATAACAGAGAAAGGAAAAGAGGGGAAAGACTACACCTGGGCACCCCCGGAACCGCGACCATGGCCTCGTCCTCAGCCTCCAGGACCACCGCGACCTCCACCGTGACGCTCCTCCTCGCGCCAACCACCCAACCCGACCACGGCACTACGATCTACCTCGCGCCGCTGTCGGCCCCCTCCAAGCCTCACCAGACCGCCCTCCGTCGTCGACCACCGCCATCGCTACCTCCGCGAGCCACCCACGACCTCCCCTCGCGTCGTGACCTCCCTCCGCTACGAACACCGCCATCGCGGCCGCCACACCCCGCTCCCATTTTCCCTCTCTCGTGAGCCTAGGGTTCCTTTCCCAAGCAACTGAATGAGAATGAGAACCTTGACCCCTTTTCTTTTACTTTTTTTTTCGTTTTGGGCCAAGCCTACTATTTACACCTCCATTATTACTAAACTACAACACCTTTGTCTTGGGCTAGATTTCTATTTACACCTCCATTTTACTAAATTACAGCTTCTCGTTTTGGGGCCATATTTCTGTCTACACCTCCTGTTTTACTAAGTTGCACTTTCTTTAATTATCAATAGTTGTTTAAATTAAAATCATTAAAAAAAAATAAAAAATAATAATAAAGATGAATTGACTTGGGTGTACACCTCTGTCAATTTTTCAAAGTGTCTTTTTAGGATAAATGAGTTGCGACGACTCAAGAGTCCTAAATTAAAAAATAAAAAGAAATAGTATATCTCCTTCTTTCCTTTAGTAAAATTAATTATTTTTTTCTAGTAATGTTTTGGTGAGATAAATGTCTAAAAATTATAAAAGACTTTCGCTTAATTAATTAAAGGTAACCGTCTTTGTGACGGACATTGTAGGGTGCTAATACCTTCCCTACATGTAATGGACTCCCGAACTCAAATCTGGTTTCAAAGACCATTTTTTTCTAAAAAAGGTTTTTCTGATGTTTTCCTCAATAAACATTGGTGGTGACTCCTCTAATTCATATTTTCGATTTTAATCACCGTCCCGCCGCGATCTAGCTTGCGACAGTAACTTAGTTGTTTTATATTGCAGAAATAAAAAACAACTACAAATTTTAAGTTCGGACCTAAGGAAACATCCACATCATCACATGGAACAACTTGATCATCTGCTTGGGTTTTACCTAGAACAACTCGATCTAATGTACGTGCATCAATAATTGCACCTCCATTGAGGAAAGTCTGACCAACAATTGCATCAACCATCACATATGCTAATGTTTCAACTTTTGCACAACAGACCCAACAATCACAAGTCTAGGATGTGGAATGAACCCCTGAATGGAGACTTATTTGCATTTTGAATTTGATTATGTTTTTCGGGTATGATTATGTATGTTGAATGTATCAAGCTTAAATATACATTTTTGGAATATTATATAAGCCTTTTTGGTAGAAACTTATGGGTTATAATTATGTATTATGGTTTTAAATTACTGCAGATATTTTTTTTTTTGTAGAAACTTATGAGATATGATTATGGATTATTTCAAATGTCTACAGAGCATTCTTGGTTTCAAATATTAATATTATATCAAATTTGATTTCATCTATTTGATATTTGTTTATATTCATATTTTGTTCTATTTAAGAATTTTATTTAAAAATTGACATTAGTAACATTTTTTTATGTAAGGTAAAGTAACGGCATTAAAACGACATATCAATTCACCAACAATTATAAAAAAAAAAACATGAAATTATCAAATAAGAATAACATCTTTCATGTAGCAACATTAAGCATGAAAGAATAAAAAGTTGAAGTTGATTCCTAAACTCTAGTCTAAAAAAACACATACTAATTTACACTAGAGTTCCATATATATTACTACTTTCTTCTTTCAATATAAAAAGTTTCTCAACCTATATATTTCAATAATAAAAGTTTCTCAACAACGTGTGCTTAACTTATGTCACAGACATTTTGATTGAACTTTTTCTGTTTCCAAAACCCACTTAATTTGCTGAGGAGGGTTCAAACCCATCTTGTGTGCACGCTCTCAACGTTCTAATCTGATTAATCCATGGAATATACTAATTTTACAAAAGCAGTGAGAAAAATAGTAACAAAGTGAGTTAAAATAAAGTAATAAAAAATCAAAATGAATAAAAATAAATAAAACAACTGTTACCAGTACTCCTGTCCATATAATAGCCATATAGATCAGTGTTATTTCTTCAAAGGTTTATTAGTTCTACACTGGTACAAATGTAAAAACCAAGCGATACCTGGGTTTTGACTTGATTGTGTAAGGAATAGAATAAAGGAGATTGGATTCTCTAGTGTTGTGTACGTAGTGCCATCATGCTCTCACTCTTTTTTTGCTGTAACCCTTTTTTCAACTAAAGTGGATCAAATCTATTCAAAGTTGGTCGTGTAATTCGATATTTACTATTTCTAGAATTTCATTTTGCATATTACACTTAGAGCTAGCTAGGGAAATGGATTTGGAATCGGAATATTATTGATAAAAAAAAAAAAAGGTTGGGAAGGAAATGGATGGAACAAAACAATAAATCTTAAGCATGTAAAACCCTGTATTTGAAACTGCAATTACTAGTATGTATGTTTTTATTTTATAAAAAAAAACAAAAAGAAAGAAGAAGATACTAACCACTATTTTAAGGACACTAAATAATGACCATTAATAATTGGTTAATAAAAAAATTGTTTGTTTTAATTGGTTGTAGAAAGAGAACAAAGGGTTTAGATTTTTTTTTAACTTAGACAAGAAATTCAATTGGATTTTTTTTTTACGTACATTTAAATTAAATTCAATGAAATAAATCTTTTAAATTAAATTCAATGAAATAAATCTACGAAGGTGTAAGATAAATTTAATTTGAACCAATTGTTCAGCAACTGCTAATTAAAGGGTTGGGATAACAGATATGATTTTAAATGAAGTACAATTAATACTTTTTCATAGAAAGGTTATTGACTCATGAAATCAAACTCCCTTTATAATTTATTTTGATTGGGACCAACATAAAATATCTTATTAATCCACCATGGCATAACTCAACATCACATATATTGTAAAAATAAGGTTAACCAATTCACTTGTCCTTAGCTTAATTTAATGTTTATATCTTAAAAATACGCAACTCTTTATATTTTCTAAATTTAAAAAACCGTACAAAAGATATTAGCAAGGTTAACCAACTTGCTGGCACACCTAAAAAGCACATGAAAAACAATGAAAGTAGTACTTTTTGAAATAATACGTGGAATTTTGAAAAAAAAAAAAATACACAAACAACGACGTCAACCAAAATGAACGATAGACGCAAGTTGACATATTGTGATTCATGGTTTAAGGGGATAGAAGAGATAAAATTGATAAAAATGAAAGAAATGTGGATTTATCTCCAAAGAGAGAATCATTTCACAATAGGTACATTTTGACTCTTATATAACCCCTAATATCAATTAAAAATAACTATATCTTTAACTAACAATATCTCTAATATAATTAATTATATCTCTAACATTTAGGGGTGGCAAAACAGATTGTGACCCGCGGATCAGCCTACCAAAAAATGACAGGACGAGGAAGCGTTCCTCACCCGCCAACCAACTTATCAGGATGACGGGTTGGCAAATTCTTTTTTAATATATTATGTTTATAATTATTTAATTAAGAGTATCAATAAATAATAAACAAATTATCACATAGGGATTGAAGTGATACATGAATGATGAACAAAATAATAATATGATAAAAAATCATCTAAAGAAACAACATATTAATAATTTTTATTGTAAAAAGAAAAATTAATTAATTAAAATGAAGCGAAAGTCAAAAAGTGACATAGTCCTTTAACAAACAAATTACTTTGTATTTACTATTTAATCTTTCTTGTTATTATAATAATTTGGAATTGAATAATTGAAAATAAATAAAATATGTAAATATAAGTTTTTTTTTTTTACAAAAAAATCAAATTTAAAAAAAAAAAACTTGAAGTTGGCGGGCCTACCCACCAACCCACTTGATGGTGGGGTGGGTTGGCCTTTTTGACCCGCACTGACCATAGGTGAGTTGGCCAGTCTCGCCTTGTTTTTGGCGGGTCCAACCCGTCCCATCCTGTTTTAGGTGGATTGGTCCATTTTGTCACTCCTACCAACATCCTGCGCAAGCGCTGAAAGTGCTAATTAGCATTTTTTAGCTTAAGAAGAGAAATACAATCTAAGGACAATATAATGTGATTGAAAAAATACAAGTGAAATACACAAAATTATAAGTAGGAATATACTTCAACTAATACAAAAGAAAAGACACCTGGTTGAGGAGTTCTTCAAGTATCTTCAAACTTCTCCAAGGCACTTATCAATCATCACAAAAACATGTCATATAAGGCAAACAAACCCTCTAAGATAGCAAATGCCAAAGATATAATGGCTAAAAAATACAATGCTTACTCACCATGCAAGGTGGAAGCTAAAAACATCAAAGAGGTTGTCAAAATGAAAATATGCCACAAATACATTGGCAAACAAAATCAAAGTTTAACCACTACACAATGTGGAAGCAAAAATCATAAGAGTGGAGCTAAATATGTTTAAATCACTCAAAAGAAATTTAAGAATCATGGAAAAAAAATACAATAAGTCAGCTAAAAAATGTGTTCAGTTAGGAATTTAATCAAAGACCTTTGGGAACATAGCTCAGGCTAACCACATTATCCTAAAGTAAAGGACCAAAAACTGAATCAATACCACAATGTAGTAATTAAAGACTAAGCCACACAGAGAACAAAATGAATACCAAAGTCCTTAATCAAAAACTACAAAGCTCAAATAAAGATTGATGGAGCCAGCATGAACGAAAGACTAGGCAACCAAGCCTACTGACATAGTTCTCTTCATAGATGTGTAAACTTTCAGCCAAACCAAAAAGAACTTCAAAATAGTAGCATCTTCAACTAAAAAAATTCAAATTGGATAGCAAGATCTCTCACACATTTTATCGAACACCTTGATTGAATAAGTGCAACAACCATGTAGACAAAGACCAAGAAATACAAATACATCTTCTGAAGAAAAAAGAAGCCTTCATTCATCAAAACCTCAAAGAAGATGAATAGAAAATTAGTTAAAACCTCAAACTTTGCATAACATCAAACAAACTCAAAGCATCCAAAGCCCTATTATTTTGAACACAACAAGAGATCATCACATTCCAAGCAATAGTGTTCCTCTGAGGCATCTCATCAAACACCTTGCATGCATCACCACCTCTCTGGAATTGTGAATACAAGTCCATGACAACAGTGAGCAAAAAAGTATCCCATTGGTGCTCGTCTTTGAAGATGTTGCAATGGACTTGGACTCATGGTGGTGGTCGAGAATCACCCCATGGCGACACTCACGACAGAGGTGACAAATCAACCCAATCGATGGGTTTTGATGTGAAAGATGCAAGGAAGCGTTCTGTCGGTGTAATTTCTTGGTTTCAAACCTGAGGTGGCCGAAAATTGTCCTTGAGGCAAAGGACGACAGAGGTGAAGGCAGTGGGCTCGAAGAGGTTGAAGGCAACGTCAAGAGCACGTGTGCCTGGATGCGTTCAAGCCCAAAAACAATAGGCTTAGGGTTTTGAATTATGAACCAAAGATGAGTTGGGGGTTTTCTAATTTTGAGAAATTGAATAGGAACTGAGACAGAATCATCATGCAAAGACTTTGTTCGTCAATGGTTGAAAGGGAAAGGACGGTGGAGGCCAAGAACAAAGGATCCGTAGTAGCTTGGGTGAGTGGCAACAGCGCACAAAAATGATGGGAGAGGAGAGGCTTAGGGTTTCAGGTGTTTGTTTTGGGAGAAGGGGTTGCAAAAGGTGTAGATTGGGCCTCTCTCTTAAGAAAATCAAAGAATGAGCTTCAAAGAAACCAAGAAAGCATAAAGATTGGGTTTTAGAAAAGAAAATATGTTGTGACGACGACAGCTACTCACTTAGTATAGTGAGGGAGACATGTTGGTGCTATGGACAAGAAGTTCACGAAGCACTTGGTGGACCCTCGTTCGGTGTTTGCAACAGTGGAAAGTACACAACCCATTAGAAATGTAATCCCTGCTGAGGAAAACATTGTTGAGGAATCAATCTTCAAGAGTGTGGATGACCACAGAGTGGTATCTAAGAAATGGTCGCAGGCATGGTGTCCTGGGGGTATGATGCTAGGTTATGGCTTTAAGTCACATAACCAACTCAGCGACCTCGACTAAGCGCGATGCATTTTCAGTTGGTGAGAGCCCTGTCAATCAATGACGAGAGGGGTGTACTCCCAGTAATCATTCACCTTAAGTGTAAGACCACTGTGTTCGTAGAGTTCCAATGGCAGCGGGTCCAAGTTTTTGGAAAAATTGTACAAGTGTAGAAATGCATAGGTTTCCAATGAGATTGTGAGTGTGCCACTGCGGTGTGAATGTTGTTTATGTATGTGGCTGGAAGGTCGTTTGATTGTTGGTTTTTAGGAGGAACAAAAAACTCACTCCATACGCTTTGTTTCAGATGGAGATGAATGTTGCATGTAATCGACTAAGATGCAATGAAATGGCTATGACCAACATTGAAGATGTAGAAATACTTGTTCGGGAATAGAAGGCCTTCAAGGTTATTTTTAAAGTTCTTAGTGCGAGTTGGGAGTTAGTTTTCTGTTAGTTACTACCTTGGGTCTTAATTTGGTTTCTTGTATAACAAATAGTAGACTAGATCTTAATTTTATGGTCCTTATGTTGTTGTATGTGACTCAAATGACTTATGTCTCTTTTCCAAAGATGTAAAGGTGTAATCATGTTTCTTTTTATGAAATTGTTTAAGGTAAGACTTTGGTGTTGAGCATTTCATGTTTACGTGTGTTTCCGTATCGTTTGGAATCAAGCATTTTATAAAAAGTAAGGGATTTCTTGCAAATGATATTTGTTAATGAATACTTGTTTTTAAGAAAATGATAAGTGTATTAAAAATGAGTTTCATTGAAATTCTTATAATAAGTTTCAAGGCAAAGGCAAAAATACATTTCATATTTTTATAATATGTTAACAAATCAAGTTTTTAATTAAATCCATATTTTTGAATAATAAAATACAAAGTTTAGGAGTTTAGTAACTTAGGGAGTTACATTAGTCGTATTAGAGTAGGTTGTCCTTTCAAGACTGGGGTGTGAACTTAACCATGGTTGGTTTGTATGTGATCTAGTTTATTTGTCACTTGATGGTGGTGTGAAGGAATTGCATGTTGCGTGCTCTTGTGTCGCTTATGGAAAAACAGTAATATGAGATAAAGATTGTTTGAATTGGTTATTTTCACATATGTCATTAAAAGATGGAGGTGTGAAATGTTGAATTGTATGTTGTGTGGTTACATCGACTTTTCATTGATAATTGTGATGAACCAAAATTTGTTTCTTAAAGTAGGACCATTTTATTCTTATGAGGGCTAAATCATGATTCATATCTTTCAAGGATTATAAAAGTAAGTGAAAGAGTTTGAATCGTCGCTTTCTCATTAGTAACGTGAGAATATATACAATATATAAGAGCATAATTAGCCTAGAAAGTAGGAAACTAATTAGCTAAGAATATGGACAAAATCTACACAAGATAAACTACGTAACAAAATAGGAGATATACACAAATATAGAATATATGTATCATATATTCTAACACACCCCCGCAGTCGAAATGGGAGGTTCACGAACACTGAGACTGGCTCGAAAATCTTCAAATAAAATACGAGGTAGGCCCTTCGTAAAAATATCGGCAATCTAATAACAGGAAGGAACATGTAGAACTCGTACGTCGCCTTTAGCGACCTTTTCCCTGACAAAATGAATGTTCATCTCAATATGCTTCGTACACTGATGTTGTATCGGATTTCCTGATAAATAAATGGCACTCACATTGTCACAATAAACCAGAGTAGCTTTATGAATAGGACAATATAGTTCAAGTAATAAATTTCGAATCCAACAAAAATTAGAAACAACATTAGCTACTCCCCGATATTCAGCCTCAGCACTGGAACGTGACAAAGTAGGTTGTCTTTTGGACGACCAAGATATCAAGTTGTCACCTAGAAAAACACAATAGCCGAAAGTAGAACGTCGAGTATCAGTATAAGAAATGAGCTTGTTGAAAGAGGATTTATACAAGTGTAGACCATAAGACAAAGTACCCTGCAAATAGCGCAAAATACGCTTAAGAGCACTCATATGCTCGTTCTTGGGATCATGCATGTGAAGACAGATTTGTTGAACTGCATAAGAGATGTCAGGTCTAGTAAAAGTAAGATATTGTAAGGCACCAGCCAAACTACGGTACTTCGTAGGATCCTCATAAGGTGAATCCTTCGATGCACTAAGTTTTGGTTTGGTGTCAACAAGAGTGGGACAAGAGCTGCAATTAGTCATACTAGCTCTCTCAATGATCTCTGTGGCGTACTGTTTCTAAGATAAGAACATACCATTAGCATCACGGGACACAACAATCCCCAAAAAGAAGCTTAGAGGACCTAGATCTTTCATAGCAAACTCGGCACCCAAGAGAGCCATAAAATGCTTTCTCAATCGATCGGATGAAGCCATAAGAATAATATCATCAACATATAACAAAATATATGCCATATCCAAGCCCTAACTGTAAATAAATAATGAGTGATTAGATTTACTGTGAGAAAAACCAATGGTGGCAACAAAATCTGCAAAACGTTGATACCAGGCCCGCGGAGCCTGTTTAAGGCCATAGAGAGATTTCTTTAGTAAACACACATGATCAGGGCGACTTTTGTCGCGAAAACCCATGGGCTGATACATATAAACTGTCTCATTGAGAAAACCATGTAAGAAAGCATTCTTGACATCTAATTGGTGAATAAGCCAAGATTTAGAAACAACAATGTTAAGAACAGTACGAATAGTGGCCGGTTTGACAACCGAACTAAAAGTCTCATCACAATCAACACCCGGCTGCTGTGTTTTCCCATCACCTACAAGACGAGCTTTATGCCGCTCAAAAAAACCATCAGAGTTTCATTTATGTCGAAAAATCCACATAGACCTGATTACATTCACATCTGGTGGCCTAGGTACCAATTCCCATGTTTTATTAGCAATAAGAGCATTAAATTCATCTAACATTGCATTTTTCCAATTCGAGTCACGAATAGCACTAGCTGGATCTTTAGGTAAGGGAGATATAGTAGTGGTAGTCATGGCAGAAAAATGAGAAAAATATTTCGAATTCGGTTTGTAGATTCCATTTTTAGCTCTAATTGTCATTGGATGAGGGGTAGGACCTGGCAACGGTGTGGGAATGGGTGTAGGCCGATCTGGGGAGGGATGATGGGCTCGCTGGTCAAGAGCGTGCAATGTGACAATACCGGGTGTAGAAAGTGGGCCTGATGAAGATGGCCCAGCTGTAGAGTGAGGATGCGGAGGTGGGCCTAAGGAAGTTGGCCCAGTAGATGAGAGAGTGGGCTGAGGTGGGTCGGTTGACTCCACAGGCCTAGGAGGGGAAGTTGGGTCAGCTTGGTGCGCCAAATTTGGAGGAGTATTGCTTTGGTGGTGCAAGTGATGAAAAATGGGATTAAAATCCAGAAAATTATAGTCATCTTTGTGAGGGGAGTGAAGCTTAAAGAAAGGGAATTCGGTTTCAACAAATTTCACATGACGACAAATAATAATTTTTCCACTTGACATGTCATAGCATTTTGAACCTCTATAATTTGGGGCGGGACCAAGATAGACACAAGGAGTGGACCTTTCTTGCAATTTGTGAATAGAAGTGGACGGGAAGAGAGGAAAACATAGGCAATTGAAGACACGTAATTCTGAGTATATGGGATCACATTGATATAGAATTTGAGTAGGAGACATAAATCCTAGGACCTTGGTTGGGAGAATGTTTAAGAGATATGTGGCCATTTCTAATGCATGATGCCAAAAAGAAAGAGGCAAAGAAGCATGAGCAAGTAAGGTCCATATGATATTGTTTATTGATTTTATGTGGCGTTCGGCTTTTCCATTTTGAGGGGAAGTATGGGGGCAAGATAGACGAAAAAGCATGCTATGTTGATCAAAAAACTCTTTTAAAGTGCCATTAATATATTCCGTGCCATTGTCACATTGAAAAGTCTTAATATCACGAGTAAATTGTGTACGAATTAGACTATGAAAAGATTTGAACAAGTGTTTAACTTGGGATTTCTTTGCAATAGGATATGTCTACAAAAATTTACTGTAATCATCAAGAAATAGAACATAATAACAATGGCCAGAGTAGAACTCATGACAGGCGAAGTCCAAAGATCACTATGAATTATATCAAAAGGAGAAGCAATATGCAATATAGAATCAGAAAACGGTAACTTAGAATGTTTCCCGAGAGGACATGAGGAACAAAAAGTTTTACAAGCCTTATTACAATTAATAAAAATTTTGCTACTAAGTGATCTAAGAACAGCATTACCAGGATGGCCTAGGCAAGTATGCCAAAGATCGGATGAAATAGCGATAAAAGCTGAATTATTGACTTGAGGAGTGGCTTGAGTGTTTGAGAAGAGAGGATAAAGGTCACCGATACTGTCACATCTCATTAGTCTGGCTCCCGTCTTTAAGTCATTCACGAGAAAAACCAAAGGGATCAAATGCAACGGAAACCGAATTATCAGTGGTGAATTTATGGACATATATTAAATTTTTAATCAATTTAGGAGCATGTAAGACATTGTTCAAGTGAAAGGGAGGGTAAAGGGATGGCAACGTAGTACTGCCGTGACCAACAATTGGAACCAGATGTCTACTACCCACAACAATGTTATTATTTTTAATGCTCGAATTGAAATAAGAAGAAAAAATACCTTGGTCCGCAGACATGTGAGATGTAGCACCGGTGTCCATATAGAAATTTCCATCCGGCTGAGAAAAAGATAGAGCATGCATTGCTGCTTCAATGTCCGTGGGTGTGTAGCTAGTGGATGGTGCTACGGCATTGTACGCCTGTGGACGCGAACCCAAGATCCCTAGCCTAGATTGGCGTGGCCCAACAGTAGGAGCAGCAGCATTTTTCGGCACCCAGGAGGAAGTAGGATATGGGCATGGAGGCGGGTTTGGCCACTGAGCCAACCAAGGAGCCCAAGCGGCCCATGGCTATTGCTACCAATTAAATGGCACGAGTCCAGATTGTTGTGGGGCCACTTGCCCATTGTTATTGCGGCTTTTCCCAAAAACCTTGGAGTTGGACTTCTTTTGCTTATTGTCTTTGGAACTCTAACGAGATGAAGCAGAGGATGCAAAAGTATTGTTGTCCATGCCGTGGTGGCTGCCGGTGCTCGTGAGGAGAGCGGCTTGAGAGCGGTTGCCGGAGTTGCCTTCCTTTGCCAAGCGGTTTTTAATGGTCCGCTCCGCAAGCTTGAGTCGAGATCGGCAACTTGCAAACGAGGGTAATGGTTCTTGATTTTGGATGATATCCACTGTCCCGGCATAGGCTTCAGGCAGCCCTGCTGTGAGTTTAAGAACCAATCTGCTGTTGGTGAGAGGGGCATCAACATCGGCAAGTTGATCAGCCAACGACTTGATGTGATTACAATAGCTATCAATCGACGAAAAATTCTCGAAATTAAGGTCCGCAAGTTCCTCTTCAAGATGAGTAGCCCAAGAAGCCTTGTTGTCCTGAAACATAGATTCGAGATGAGCCCACGCCCCTTGAGCCATGTCGTCTTTGAGCAAGATAGCGTGAAGGAGATCGGTGGATATAGTCCCGTATATCCATTAAAGCACTGTGGCATCGAGACGCTTTCATAGAGAAGGGTCTGCGGTTTTGGATGCGGCATAGGCGACTACCTCATTTGCCTCCGTAGGAGAGATGATGTGGTGATGTAAAGCATGAACCCTAACAAGGACCGTGAATAAAGCCGCCCAAGAGTGATACATGCCATGCTCCGCATCCAACGTTATGGGAATGAGAGACTTAACATTGGTGATAGTCAAAGCAGGATGAAATTTAGGCTGATCGGCCATGGAAAAATACAGCGGAAGGAGATAAAAAAAATGGTGGAAGAGAGGTGGTTATTAGGGATTTTAGGATCGAAACTAAACTGATACCATGAAAGTGTTTGAATCGTCGCTTTCTCATTAGTAACGTGAGAATATATACAATATACAAAACATAATTAGCCTAAAAAGTAGGAAACTAATTAGCTAAGAATATGGACAGAATCTACACAAGATAAACTACGTAACAAAATAGGAGATATATACAAATATAGAAGGGATTCAAGTGGTAATTAATTTTTGCACTTATAAAAATATGGTATGATTTTCGTCCACAATACACCAATGTCTTAATTAAAATTATGATACATGCAATAGAAAAACATAATACTCGTATATGTTAATAAGGCGTTTGATACATATTAATTACTGATTAGTATATATATATATATATATATATATATATATATATATATATATATATATATATATCATTACTCTATTTTGAAAAATGTCACCTTTTTAGTCACAACAGTGTATGACTGTTAATTTGTTATTGTCTTATTGAGTGTGTGAAAAAATGCATGTGATCATGTGAAGAAAACAGTGAATCATAAACTATAGTATATTCCTCAATCGTCTCTAATAAAAATAAATCTCGATGGTAAGTCATGTTCCACACATCCTTTGGGATAATGAAAGTATATATTATTAATTGGACCTTATCAAGTTAGTGTTAAACTGTTTTGTTTGGAGTCAAAGACCCAAACAAAAATCTAGATATTTTTGGGATTATACCACACTAACTTTGTAACTATAGGAAGCATTAAAGTTCTGAGATATATAGAAATTCTTACAGACATTTTAATGCTTGAGTTAATGAAAAAACTACATGTCCAAGTAAGGATGTGAGATTGGATCATCATACTTGAATGTTTGTGTCCCTCTATAAACATTGATATGTCATTCAAATAGAAAAAAATATATACTATTTTGACACACGGGATACATTTTATGATATTTCATTGCAAGTAAAATTATATACAATTCGTCCATTTGATTATAAGAGTTTTTTCACAACAGTTCTTACACGTGGAAAATCTCTCTTGCACTCTAATAATGATTCTTCTAGTAACTGTCCAAAACATATAAGAACCGGTGTCAAGAACTCCCATTCCCATTAAAGATGATGTAAGACTCTAAGTTTAGGAAATTAATTAATTTAATTTTTTAATAAGCTGGTTTGCTTTTTTCTCCACCTTTTTTCCTCTGTTACTGCATCAGTTACTAAATTTATCTTCTTATATGGTCTGTATTGTCAATTATATCATGTGTTGCTAATGATATTCAGTTAGTCTTATATTCATGTTTGCAGGGAGCATTTATTGAACAGCATTTTGATCAGGACCTGAATTTTCTTGCTACAGAGGAGGACTCCATGACGAAAAAGGTGAGCTGGACTTTGCTATTGAAATTTTAATGTGATTCTGTTGTCTTTGTTTGAATGAATGAATGAAATTTGAAGAGTGTTGTTGTTACTTGTTAATGGATGGTTGTTTTAATGCTTAGGCTATAAAGCGGATGATTGTAAACATAAAGCCAAAAGATATTGGAACAATCATCACTGGCTCTCTAGGGGAGGATCCAAAGATGTTAGCCAATTTTAAGGATCTTCTGGAAAAAGTTTTTATATTAGATCCAGACAAGAGGTTGAAAGTCTCACAGGCGTTGAATCACCCATTCATCACTGGCAAGTGAACAATGTTGCTGATTTCTTCCTTCTCGTGTGGCCATTGTGAAATTTAATCTTTGCTAGTTTTACTTAGTATAGCTGTTTGTACTTTGAACATTGCTACTATTTTTTTTGTTATGCCTGTCGAATGGAATAAAGTTGATGCTACTATTTAACCAAGGCATCAAGATTTGATTTGCTTTTTGCTTTTTTAGGTACCATACTTTGGTCCTGCAATTTTGCAAGTATGTTTTGCCTACATTGATGGTATGCCATTGAGTTACCTTTGATCACTCTTAGTTCTCATACACCACACATACCAAATTTCACAAACTGCAAGATTATAATTATTTCATTAAAAGTTTCCAGCAGTGTTTCTGACGTTGAATGTTGGTATAAACAACAGTTTAACTATAGTTTCTTATGCCTATGTTGTTGCTTCTGACTTCTAATTATGGTCTTGTTCTTTCCCTTTGTGTTGTCACTAACCCTTAATGGTTAACTTGCTGTTTGGTCAATATCTTACTTTTGTCTTGACACATGGGAGGAGCATGTGAATTCACTGTTCAATTTATCAAGGATGGAATGGAATAGTTTTTGAAATTAATCTCTAATCATATTTTTCATTTTTTTTTTAAAATTTGTTTCCTAAAGAGAAATTTACACTCGGACACAAACACAACTTGTGATCGCCTAAAATAGAAATTACACTCGAACACAAACACAAACACAAATTTAAAAGTCCTAACATATATATCATACCACAGGTTTCTAAGTTTAAATATTTTGGATCAATCATACAAGATGATGTAGAAATTGAGGATGTTACATAGGATACAAGCGGGATGGCTTAAATGGAGAAAGGCATCAGGGGTTATTTGTGATCGCAAAGTACCCTATCAAACTCAAAGGCACGTTTTATTGTATAGCTATATGTCCAACTATACTATATGGTAGTGAATGTTGGGCTTTAAAGGTATAACGTGAGAGAAAAGTGTAATAAAAATGAGAATGTTATACTCGAAGTGTAATCATACAAGAAAAGATATAGGATTGTTTGAAGATATTACTCCAAAAAGAATTTTAGTAAGAGAAAATATATAAAGAAAAATGAAATTAACTTTTCTAAAAATTAAAGATTGTCTTATCTAATAACTAATTTATAGAAGTCTCATATCTTTTAAAACAAGTTATATGAGAGAGTTTCTATTAATTGTTATTAGATAAAATAATTTTAACTTTTAGAGAAGTTAATTTCATTTTTTTTATATTTTATTCTCTTAGAAGTCCTTCTAAAATTGTGTATCTAAACATACCGATAATACGGAATCGTGTTATTTGAGAAGATTGGTGTAACACCTTGAGAAAAAAATTACAGAAAATTAGTTAAGGTGGTTTGGACATGTACAAACCTTGAGGCGCCAACTAGAAGAGTAGATTGCATGAATTTTAGCCTAGGAAAAAGGAGGGAGATCGAAAAGGATGTTGGAGGAAATCATCAAGTGAGATCTTAACAATGATAAAATTTATGAAGCTTTGATTTTTTGCCATGTTTAATGGCATCATGTGATCCACTATCCGACCTCACCTAGTGAGATAAGGGTTTGTTGTTTTTTGTGAAGATAGACAATGATCAGTAAAGCAAGTCGAGGACGTTACAGTTCAGTTGTTGCTACATGACAACGTCTAATGTTTTTCGCAAAAGATTTCAATTTTTGACAAAACTCCTTTTTAATTTACTTGCGAAAATGAGAGTAAATATTTTCTTTCAAAGCTTTATCCTTTTGAGATTTGTACATACAAGAAAAAAACTTATTTCAAACCTATGTGGAGGGCCAAGAAATAACAGAGACAGAGATATGATACAAATCAATTACTCATACAAATCAGCTCAATGTCTTCACCTGAATAAAGGAATGAAGCAGCAAAAAGGAGGTAGACTATCAAGTTTGTAAAATGCTTAATTGTCCTCAAGTATGTTATTTCAAGGTTTAAAAGTTTATTCACAGGAATGTGAACTTGAGAATGTGATGTTCTTGTGTTTGTTATTAATTTTAAAAGTTATTCTTGGGTGTTGGTCATGCCCAATAAATTAGTATTACCTTATTTTCCATCATTTTTGTTCCCATGGTGAATGGTGGGGTTATATACTTATATTCCATGGGAATATGAAGTTATTTTCTAACCAAATTATAAATTTAATTTCCAATATTTTCTGTTCCAATCATTTTGAATTTTATAAAATATTTCTAGGAATATCAAAATCTAACCAAACACATTTTTGAATTTACTAAGGATTTGGGCGTGTCATTTCTAGGAATGCTATATCACCTAAATACAAAAGCACTTTGGATTTTGAGATTGGGGATATAAATTTTATTGTTTCATTTGCTGAAACTTCATTAAAATCCATACCAAAAATGTTATAGCGGGATGACTCATTTTATTTTTTTTGTAGATATACAATATATAATATATATACCTCTGTAAATATAAATTATAATTACACACATGACACACAAAAGGAGTTTTAATGGAATTATCGTTGATTTAATTTAGTTAAATTTTCAATATAATATAAGTGTAATAACTTCTGCAAATTTATTAATTGTTTGAATAATAACTAATTTTAGATTTGATTAATGATTAACTAATGGATAGAGTTATGCTTTCGTGCCTTTTTAAACCAAAATATGAATTTTATCTAGAGGTCTTGAGGCTACTTGTGGAGGGGAAAAATGTTACGTCTTAAAATTAAAATTAGGTGTATTACTTTTAGGGGCGTTTGGTATAAGGGAATTGTTTAGTTTTTTGAGGATTTTTTTTTATGAGTAGGAAAGGAGAGTCAAGGGTTCCAAAAAAAACATAGAAATTACAATAGTAAAGCAGTGATTCTCAAAGAATTAGTAAGACAAAACAAAGATAGGTCCGGAAGATAAATATCAAAAACATGCATAGGGGATATTAGTTGCACACTTTTCTTGGCCAAATTGTTAGCAACAAAATTTCCTTCCCTTAAAATATGATTGAACAACAAACTCCAATCATTTATTAGAAACGTTCTTATGCTGGATATTAAAGTTGCGTACGGGTGAGTGATAGAGCTTCTTGTGAGTCAGATTCACAAATAATTTTTCTAAATCCTTTAGACCAGGCAAGTGACAGTCCATGATAAATGGCATGTAACTCCGTATTCATATTTGTCGCAAATCCATACAAGCCAGAGAACCTCCAAATCCTGATAATCCTAGATTGTCGAAAGAGCTCCCATCTATATTGAGCTTGAGCGTACCTTCAGGCGAGTAATGCCACTTCACCTCCCTTGCCACGTGGCTCTTTTGTGTAGTTAAAAACACTTTTTGAACTACATTATAAGTGTCATATATCTGATGCACAGTAACATACGAATCCCATTGTTGGCTTTGGAAGATACATTTATTCATTACCACCCAAATGCACCAACACGCAATGGCAAATATAGTCCCGTGCGAACCCATAATATGATGGTGGATCCAAAGCGAGCTATCATCAAATGTCAGGTTGCTCCACACATCAAGCTAAAGATAATTCTACACACTCCACGTTGACAGGCAGTCACAAAGAAGGTGTAGAATAGATTCTACCTATTCTCCGCACCTGCAACACAAACAAGAAGTAGAAATATACTGACATAATTGAAAAAGGTTAGTAGGAATGTTTTTATGGTCTAAGAGTCATAAGAAGTGTTTGATATTCTCTAGTAATTGGAGAGACCAAACCCAGGCTCCATGAACAGCTATCACACCACGGGTTGAACGGGCTTTAGTGAGCCACCTATAAGTAGTTTTAGTTGAGAAGTTCCCATCTGAAGAAGCACCCCAAATAATTAAGTCTGGTATTGAGGAGTTGAGCATCACTACTGATATATCATTTCGGATCTCTTATGTTACCAGAGTTGCAAGTTGTCCCCACTGTCAAGTTCCATCACTATTAATATCACGCAAAGATAAGGTGGTATCTTGTATGTGTACATAGTCAACTCGCTCACAAATTAGGCCATTCCCACACCAACGATCGTACCAGATAGAAATGTCTCCTGTACCCACTCAGAACCTAAAGCCTGCATGCAATTCGAAGGTTACATTTGTAATCGAGGACTAGGTATAAGAGCAATTATGGAACTGCTGCTCTCTAAGAACCGATGTACCATGAAGATATTTGCCTCCATGAGATGCACCCACGACTTCGTAGGCAAGTACACCAAGGACCACACACGTTTCCCTAACATGACAATGTTGGTTCGACGAGCATTGCGTATACCCAAGCCTCCTCTTTTCTTAGGTGTTGTTACAGTAGTCCAATTGACCCAATGATTCAAGTCGCTCCCCCAAACGAACCTCCTTGTGGCAGCATCAATTGCATCACACACTCCCTCTGGAAGCCACAAATTTTGCATTAAATAAATCGAATAGAGTTCAAAATAGAAGTTGTCAAAGTCACTCTACTTGCCTTACTTAGAAACTTTGCTTTCCAACCAGCCAATCTCTTATTCACTTTATCCATGATGTACGAGAAGTCAGTATTTTTAACTCTCCTTGTCAAGAGCAAAAAACCCAGATAGTTGTCAATTCTTGTCGTATGACTGTACCCCAAAATACTATTGAGTATGTTAATTCTTTGCCTTGGTACATTCGCTGAGGCCATAAAGTGCAACTTGTGAACATTGACTTTCAACCCTGAAGCTTTGCAGAATGTAGTTAACACACTCTCCACAAGTCGTGCTTGTGACGTTGTTGTTTCCGTGAAGAGGAGATAGTCATCCGCAAAGAACAAATGCAAGAATCTCGAACCCTTCTTAACTAGTACTACTTGGTACCACTCCCTGAGCTAAACTTTCTCCTAAATTAAAATGGCTAATTTCTCCATACAAAGAACGAACAAGCATGGCGACATTAGATTTCCCTGTCTCAAACATCTATTATTTGAAGTTGGAAAATTTTGTTTCTATTCCAAAAATGACATGAGGAAAGGAAAATGCTGAATGTTACGAATCAGTGTTCGTACTAAACTTACGAAAGGCGATTTCTGACTAATTTCCTTTTATATTTTTTAATTATTTTAATCAATTTTTATTTTGAAAGCACCATGATATGGTTTATTTTATTTTTTTTTCGGTTTAACAGTCCACCATCAACTCCGTTCGATTTTAAACATTTTTACTAAATAGTATCGTTTGATTTTATTTTTTTTTGTAAGTTTTTGCTTTTTTAATTTGGTCAGCAAGTTTTCTTTGTTCATTTTTAGTTTCTGTAAGTTTAATTTGTGTCTTTTTAATTTTAGTTCCTATAAGTTTTTTTTGTTTATTCTTAATCTCTATAAATTTGTGTTTTTCTAATTTTAGTCCCTATCAACGTAAATTTATAAGAATTAAAAATGAAAAAAAAATTAAAGCGACTAAAACTAAAAAAAAAAAAATGCAAACTTATAGAATTAAAAATAAAGAAAATAACTTACATGACTGAAATTGGAAAAATACAAGGCCAAACAAATATTTAAGACTAAAAAGAGAAAGCGGGTGGTGTATTGACTGGTGTGATAAAGTACAAAACATAAATAATTATTTTTCACCACTTCAAGCTATTTAAATTGTTTGAAGAACGAAAAATAAAATAAAATAAATATAGTTTATAACCATTACAACAAAATATAATAAAATTATAAGGATGGAAAATAAAAAAAAATATTATATTACACGGACTTAAAAAATATTTACGTCATAAATAAATATTGTTTTACGATATTGCAAAAAAAAAAAAAATGTTTCTAGAAGCATGATTTGAATTTTGAAACATAAGTTGTCGTGCAATTGAAGCTCCGTTTTCTTAGACTGCCCAATTATATGCTTTAGCTTTTCCCATTTGGGTGGACATCAACAATATTTTTTGGCATATAGATCATTATATGTATTTTATTTTATGAGTGGATATTTTGTTTCAACCCCCAAAAATTAATATGAATGATAAAATTTGGGTTAAATATATTGTTAATCTTTAAATTTGTTAATTTTTTTTATTCTCAACTAATATTTGATTTGTCTTATTCCTTAATTATTTTTTTATGAATAAAATATTCATACATTGTTTATATAAAATCATTTTATACATTGTCTATATAAAATCATTTTACACCATCAATTAATCATAGTTCATTATTATAATGATTTTTAAAATATTTTTATAAAAATAAGTTATCTTATTATAAATGAAGAAATATAATTAATTAATGGTATAAAATAATTTTACGTTACATAAGTTTTTTTTTTTTCAAGTTAAATTGGATTTTTCAATCATTTATGGAGAATTTTAAGTGTTAGAATTTTTTTTTTTTATCACAAATCAACCGTGAAATCATCACATCACATAACAGTTAAATCTAACAAATAAATTAAAGATCAAAATCGATAAAATATTAATTGAGAAACTAAAAAGAATAATTATTTAATTCATAAATTTTTCTTAGTGAATTACATAACAACTCTAAGTAGTCAAATTCGATACTACAGTGCTCTCGATGGTTTATTCGTGGTACATTAATAATAATGTAATAGCTGCATTAGGTAGGCTTTCAAGTTTCAATAAAGCACCCTGGATGATCACATGGAGTCTTTCATGCTTTAGAAATTGAAAATGGTCTTTCATTAATAATAATTTTTATTATTAATTTATTATCATTGGTCATCAGTCATCACAATGCACGAAACAATGCTGTCGTCTTTTGATTTCTTTGGTTTGGTTTACTTACTTCCTCACGTGGGTTTGGGTTTTATTGTTTCTTTATTAGCGAAAATTATTTGCTGGTGATCGGTTGTGTCAAAGTGATGGTCCAATGTGTCTGAAGAAAGCAAGATGTTACGACCATATAACGAGGCATTATCTATTTAGATGCTGATAGTTGTTACCGTTTTTTTTTTTTTTAAGATTATTTAAGTATTCGATAAACCTTATGATTTTATGTAAAATACGTCTTCATAAATTAAAATTAAAGAATGAGATTGTTTATAAATTTTTATTGATCTCAATTTTTAAGTAACGTAAGATTATTTAATACATCGAAACATAAGATATTAGTTTTTTTTTTTTAATCATATAAATGGATGATATTATTAAAAGTGGTTTAAATGTATTATGTTCAACGAGTTAAACTAAACTCTTTTAAAAGATGTTAGTTTTTTTTTTCCTTTGATTTTAGAGATTAATTTTGCTGACTATTGAATGCGCGTGAATAATCATTAATAACTTTTGAATTAATAATTGACTATATGTTTTTTCTTACATTAGAAGGGTTGTTTCTACTGATTAAAATTATCTTTAAGTATAATTTTTAAAAGAATTATTATAAAATTCAATAGTTTTTAATTACATGACAACTCATCACTAGGATTGTGTAAATAACCATTACATATTTACATTTGTCAATGCTTTTTAATTTAATTCAATTAAAAAGAGTTTAATTTTGATGTTAGTGAAAAAATATATATTATTAACCAATTAGGAATGGGAGTTACCTTAATTGAAAGATGTTAATAACCAATATTAAAATATTTGGATTAAATTTTTTTTTTTTATTAAATAAGAATATTTTAATATTTAATTAAATATAAATAATTTCTTTTTCCTATCCTAATCAATTATTTTCTCTTGAAATAATTTTTTTCATAAATAAGAGAGAAAAAATATATTTTCTTAATTAAGTATTAAATTATTATAATATCTTTAAAAAATTATTTTAAATATAAAATAAAGGATATTTTTGTTTAAATATTTTAATGTGGGTTGTTAACATCCTCTAAGTAGAGTGAATATTAGCAATTTCCATTAGAAATTATACTAAATATAATTTTTAAATCAATTATTAAAAAAACAATAATTTTCAATTGAATTAAAATTATGATTAGATGATATTCAAAAAAATATTTACATTATGAATATATTTTAAATCATTATATTAAAAAGAGATTAATTTTGATACATTCTCAATATCAATTCATTAAAATTACTCTAAGGGGACGTTTGACACATGAGAATTTTGTTCGTACTTGCAAATCATGACGACTATGAATCATTATTCTTGAAATGGTTAAAATATATTTTTGGTTAGTCATAATTATTATAAAAATTATATTTATAATTGTCTATATTTATTAAAATATTATCTTATAATATTCCTTTGTTATTATATTACTATTTGTAATACTTTATCTTTATCACTTTTTACCTAAATAAGTAACTCCTAGTCGGAATCATACACACAATTCCGATACTCTACTATCTCTCTTTTCTCTTTCTCCCTGCTCTTCTCGTGTGGTTTATATTATACTAGTGCGTGTACGAGTTTGCCGCGTGTCAATATATTTTCTTTGATATGTATGAATGTTGAAAATATAATATATATATATATATAATATGTAGTTTTTATTGTAAATATTTTTTAAAAATAATTGATTCTTCCTTAGATCATATAAAAATGAAATGAATAATGATTTACTTAAAAATAGGTATAAACTAATTGTTTTTCATATAAATATTTATAATTTATTATTATTATTATTATTGTGTTGTCCGATCCTTTTGTTGATCGGACGATCGTTATTCAAACAGATGCTAAAGATAAAAAAACAAAGGCCGACCACTTGAACAAAACTAACCTTAACCTCTTCGCGCTACACACTTAAGGCTGAAGGGCTGTGTACCGTCCAATCATTTTGTCAATCGGACAATTGTTAATCTACTTACTACCAAACAAGATCTTAACCGCCCTCTAGCCCAGAAATAATATCATAAAGATAATTAAAAGAATAGTTTTATAGGATAATTGCAAAAATATATCTTTATCTCTGAGATTAATTTGTTGTTTTATGTATAATAAAGATAATATCTTTATCTCTAAACCTCTTATGTAAATAAGGCCTAACCATGGAGTCAAGCAAATTCCACTCTCACATGCTCTGGCTAGTCTTTCTATCACCCAAAAATTTCTAAACCAGAATATTGGTGTCCATCGTGAGGCTCGATAAACTTCGATCCCTACACCACGTATCTGAAAATCAAGGAGAATGATGAGCTTAAGCCTGAATCATACTCTCCCGAAAGGAGCAAGAAAAAACACCCCCTCCGCCCTACAAGAACTCATAGGGTGACATGACACTTGAAACAAGCAACATAAGACACCAAGAGGAGAGTCGACGAGGTCGAAGCAAAACAAAATGTCTTGACAATTGGAAACAATGAGACATGGTGAGGAGACCTCGACTGAACTTCAGGGAGACTTCCAATCGTTCTCGAAGAACTCATGGAACTCCAAAAACCTCCAATTCTATTACAACTAAGTCCTAAAACACTTTACTTAGCCATTTTCCAGGTATTTGCATCCTTAGTTCATTCGTAGAGTAGAGGGGGCCGACCCCGTACCTAGGTTCTATTTTTGCATGCATTCATCATATATCATTTGCTTTTCATCAAGTATACTTTCACCAAATGCTTAATTACATTAAATGCCTAAAACTATAAGCACATAATAAATGTAAGTAATCAAAGACGACTCGGATACCACCAGATTCGACTCAGTACAGAGACGACTTGGATACCACCAAATTCGACTCGAAAAAATATGACTTTACGTATATCGACTCAGAAAAATATGGTTTGCGGATAGGGAAAGCATGTGTATCAAAAATCCTTTTGAGAACATTTAAAGTTTTCGTTAAGTTAATACACTCGGATTACAAACCCCTCTGACACTTATATTATTTTGAAATAGGTATCTATTATAACTAACATGAAGGGCACTTGAAACATATTCAAACAAAAACTTGAAAAGGAAAAGGAATGAAAAGAGAATGGGAATATGACATTTATAAAAGATATGATGAAAGGAAAAGTATTTGAATCTAGTCAACAACAAAATTGTACTTTATAAAAGCCAAGCACGTGACCCACATGCATGAGACAGAAAAACCAACCAACGTGTGACACATGGCACCATAAAATACGAGAAGAAACTTCTTAAGGAGCCCAAACGATACATGAATGTCTCGCTTAGTTGAAAGTCGATCATGCAATAGTTGAATGACCGATCAACCAAACACCGACGACAAGTCAACGAGGGACTGAAATCAATTGATTAAAAGCAAGTCAATCCAGCATCTTCGCACTTCACGCTTAAGGCTAAAAGAGCTGTGTACCATCCGACCGTCTCATTGACTAGACGACTGTCAATCAACTATACATCGTAAACAAAGGAAGAAAGACCAATCGCCTCAATAGAACAAGTCTTAGCCTTTTCGCGCTTTGCACTCAAGGCTAGTGGAGTTATATACCATCCGGCTGTCTTGTCGACTGGATGACCGTTAATCAACTATATATCGTAAACAAAGGAAGAAAGACCAATTGCCTCAATAGAACAAGACTTAGCCTTTTCATGTTTCGTGCTTAAGGCTAAAGAAGTTATATACCATCCGACCGTCTCGTTGACTGGACGACCATCAATTAACTAGACATCATAGACAAAGGAAGAAAGACTGATCACCTCAATAGAACAAGACTTAGCCTCTTCGCGCTACGCGCTTAAGGCTGAGGGGTTGTGTGTTGTCCTATCATTTTGTCGATTGGACAATCGTTATTCAAACAAACACTGAAGACAAAGAAGCAAAGGCCGACCACTTGAACAAGACTAACCTTAGCCTCTTCGCGCTATGCGTTTAAGGCTGAAGGACTGTGTGTTGTCCGATCATTTTGTCGATCGGAGATCGTTATTCAAACAAATGTTGAAGACAAAGAAGCAAAGGCCGATCACTTAAACAAGACTAACCTTAGCCTCTTCGCGCTATTCGCTTAAGGCTGAGGGGATGTGTGTTGTCTGATCATTTTGTCAATCGGATGATCATTATTCAAATAAACGCTGAAGATAAAGAAGCAAAGGCCAACCACTTGAATAAGACTAACCTTAGCCTCTTCGTGCTATGCGCTTAAGGCTGAGGGGCTGTGTACCGTTCGATCATTTTATTAATTGAACGGTTGCTGATCTACTTACTACCGAACGAGATCCTAACTACCCTCTAATCGAGAGATAATATTATGAAGATAATTAAGAGAATAGTCTTATAGGATAATTATAAAAAGATAAAGATATTATCTTTATTTTTGTGATTAATTTCTTGTTTTATGTATAATAAAGATAATATTTTTATCTCTAAACCTCTTATATAAACAAGGTCTGACCATGAAATCAGGCAAATTCCACTCTCACATGCTCTGACTAGTCTTTCTATTGTTCCAAAATTTCTAGACCAGAACAATAATAATAATAATAATTATTATTATTATTATTATCATCATAAAAATGAGATAAAAAAAATATTTTTACCTTAATAATTTAGATGCCAATGTGATTTTAAATAAATTGTTCTTCCTCGTGAGTTGAGTATAGATTTTTCAACTTATATTTGCCAAAAAAATGTTTTCCCCCATGAATTTTATTTGCATATAATTTCTAAAATTCACAATGGTGTTTGTGCAAGGTTGGTTATTCAAATATTATATATATATATAAGATTTTTTTTAATTTATTTTATTTAAGTTTTTATATAAAAATTCATTTTTATTATAAAAATTAACAAAAATAGAAAATTTCAAAAAAATCTCAAGTTAACTTTTAACATGAGATGACACGTTTAAAACTTTCCTTCAAATGAGGATTGATTATATTAATATATAAAATAATATTCAAGATGAAAACGTTATCAATAGAAGTCTCTTTCCTTTATTAAGCATAAAAGTCCTTTCATTTAAGGTGGTTGTATGTTTTGAGAATTAAAAGTATTCACACGTTTAGTTACATTAAAACTTTCTTTTTAAGTATATAAGATTTTTTTTACAAAGTATCCTTCTTAATTAAAACTTCATTGAATATTTTTTATAAGTTTAAATCATTAGAAAAATATAAACTGATATGAATAATTGGATAAATATTTTCCATATAAAATAATATAAACGTAGATTACTGAAAAATATAATTTTCAGGGTCGCATGACCTAATTTTCAGGGTCAATACGAGCATCTCTTCTCATCATTTTCCGTATTGGAATGTTGTAGGTATTATCTAATTAATTTTTTTTGTTTCCTGTGTCACTATTTTTTTTTTTTAGAAAAATTGTTTAATATTTGAAATTCAATTAAGTGTTGCTTTTTTTTTTTTCTTAAATTTTTTTTGTACAATTTCATTAAATTAGACTTAGTAAAATATTTTTATAGCATAAAGCGGTCTGTAGGCATGTGATGGTTGATATATAATTTTTTTTATCTTATTAATATAATTTAATATTATTGAAATGTATCTAAATAAATTATTTTTTTTCTTAAAAAATACTACTTAATAATAATATATTGTAACTTAAGTATTTTATTATTTTGAACCAATATTAAATTTCTTCAAATAATATTATATATAATATTTGCAAATAATCATTAATTTTTTTTTATTAATTGAAGTAATTTTTTTTACTTTTTAAAAATTAAATGTTAAAGTATCTATATTTTGATATTTTTATTATTATTAAAATAATTTCATGTAGTTTAAATTAATTCTACACAACATTTTATTTTATTTAATATATATATATATAGAGAGAGAAAGGACGTTTCAAGTGAGAACAACTTTTAAATGAAAACAATAAGAACAAACAATGATAACATTTGGATTAAAATTAAAAATAATAAACGCATCAAATTAAAAGTTCAGTTTTAACTGCATCACCATGAGATCTTATCCTATCCTCTCTCTCTCAATTCGTTTTCTTTTGAACATTTTTTCCAACAGCACAACACAAGCAGAGAGACAAGACAAGCACAATTAAATCTCTATTCAAATTTTCTTTCATAATTACACCTTCTTCTTTAGGCATATCACAATTGAGTCTTTATTTCTTATTCTCCTATCTAATCACATACAAATTCACGAAAAAGGCTTTCTAATTTTGACCTCTCTCTCAATTAGTTTTTTTTTCTGTATTTTTTCCCAACAACATAAGCACAACAGAGGCAAAACAAGCACAATTGAATCTCTATTCAATTTTCTTTCACAATTGCACGCTTTTCATTGGACATATTACAATTGAATCTTTATTCTCTACTCTCCTATCAAAGCATATACAATTTCTTAAAAGAGGCTTTCTAATTTTGAAAAATAACAATTGTATATGCTTAGATAGGAGAGTGGGGAATAAAGATTCAATTGTGATATGTCCAATGAAGAACATGCAATTATGAAAGGAAATTTGAATAAAGATTCAATTGTGCTTATTTTGCCTCTTTGTTGTGCTGTTGGGGAAAACGTTCAGAAAAAAAAAAAAAAAAAAATAAGAGAGAGAGTGAGGAATAAAATCTCATGGTGATGCACTTAAAATGGAACTGATGCTTTTATTATTTTTAATTTTAATCCAAGGGTTATTATTGTTTATTCTCATTATTCTTATTTAAAAGTTGTTCTCACTTGAAACACCCTCTATATATATATATATATATTAGACAAGATAACTAATTTTAAATAAAACTAAACCTTTTAACTTTTTGTACCAAACAACTTGCAGCTTAAAATGAATTTTTAAGTTAAAAAAATTTAAAAGTAACAAATAGCTTATACTTTTATTTTTTCGCTTTTATTTTTAACTTAAACTTAAAAGTTAAAAAAAAATTAAGCCAAATAAATCTAGAATATATTAAAATGAAGTATTGTAAATGCATGCATATGGCATATGTATGCAAAAATACATGAAAATGAAAGAAACAAGAAAAATAAATAATCAAAAACTTGAATTTTGATAAAAAAAAGAAAAAAGAAAAAAAAAAGACAGAATTATGTGATAATATAATCTTCAACAATGAAGATTATGGTGAAGGGAGAAGGAAAGGAGGGAGATGTCGTGGGTTTAACCACTACTAATATACTAATGATTAACATTTAACTATAAAAAAACATGTATCTTCATGTTTATGGCACTACATAATTATAGTACTATATTTCAAAAACATTTTTAATACAATGTTATTCAATAAAAATAAATTAAATAATATAAATATTGTGATTTGCGTTATTGTGATTAATAATATTATCCCTATTAAAAATATACTCTATTAATATATTTTTTTATAAAAGAAATAATATAATACTTTTTGTTGTCAAAAGTGACATTAAGTCATATTATTAATATTAAAAAAATACACATATAATCTTAAAAGTATTACTAGTAATAAATCATTTACATTTATAAAAAAAAATAATCTACATGTTATAAGTATATTTTTATACGTTAAAATAAATTCAAATAATACGCTAATAATACATGTAGTAACACGTGAGAAATGAAAGTGGGAGAGGGTTGGAAATGGAAGGGACACTAGGCTAAAGAGAGATTACAAGCCTACTAAGTGGGGTACATAAACATTCCTGACATCATGCAACAAGATAGATAATATCGAAAGAATATTATTAAAAATTGAAAAATTATATATATATATATATATATATATATATATATATATATATATATATATATATATTTTTATTTTTTTTTACGAACACGATATCATTAGTAATTTCTAATATTTATGCACCCTACTCAATCAATTGAGCTACACACCTTGGTTAACACTCACAATATGATATAATTGACTGAAATTTATTAACAATAATCAATTTTGGTCCTTACCTCACTTCTAAATTAAGAAAAAAAGTTATTGAAAAATAAAAATATCAAAATTAATGATTTTTAATAAATTATAAAAAAAGAAAGATAAATGACCAATTATGTCTTTGAAAGTGTTAAGCGTTGATAGTTTGATCCTTTTGAAAGATTTAGTCTATAAAAGTGCAAAAATTACGATAAATTAACTGTGTTGTTAATTTTGTTCCTTTAACATTAACGTTTCTGCTACATGGCCCATAGTCTCCTTATGTGGCCGTTCACGTATGCAAATAGGATGCTATGTCATGATGATTGTACTAGACTAATAGGTCAATATGTTTATTCATGACTAAATTAAATTACCAGTATTATTGAAAGTTTGAATATTTTTTACAATACCATCCCTCCTTTTAGAACTAAAAAAAGTCCAAATTAAAAGATTATTAAAAAATAACACCAAAGTTCAACAAATGACCAATTACAAAAATTAGCAATATTCCTAATCTAAAGATAAGTTTGAAGTTTCTTTCTTAATCCTCTATCATACCCTCTTTCTTGAAGATAATTCAACCTCGAATTTAGCATTTTATTACCTACATGAAATGAAAACACGGTTATTAGTTTGAATGAAAACAATATTACCTTCAACGGATATTGATTTTTTCTTGTAAGCCAAAGATTTCATTGATACCAATTGAAGTAGAAGATACCTTACATAATTATCTTAATCACACAATAGCTTCCCATTGAAAACCCAACCAAGAATACCAAAATACTAGGGATTAGTACAATCATAATCCCTTACATTTATAACTCCTATACCAACATTACCCTCTTTGACAAGCATAAAATAGTACATTCCCGACCTCTCACTCATAACAACACAACCCATTCTAAGAATAGGTACCCCAAAACTCTCAAATCCTCTCCCAATCTCTAAAATGTTTGCCTCTTAGGAAGCAAGGTGCACCCTCATCAAACGAACAACCCTCACCACGATCACGCTACATGTGCCATTGTTTGCAGTTAATCCTGTTACATATTTGAATTTTCTTCCCTAATAAAGAGTTGCATAAGGCCTGCATAATTCCTCTCTTCTTGTTTATCAATGCACCTTTATTCACTTTATTTGTTCTTGTCTTCATCATACTTTCCTGATCCAATTTACTAGCTGAAATACTTTCTCCTTCTGAACACACCTCTTTATTAATATTTACCAAGTGGGTCTTAGCCTTTTTATTTGGGCTAAAACCATTAATATTCACTACAAATAAACCTACATTTTTTCCTTATAACCGCACCTCCTTATTAGTATCTTTCCCTTTATTTGTATCCCTTTTGTCTTTACTAGGGCTAAGCCCAGTATTTTTCACCTCCTTGTTGTTCTCATCTTCCAAATTGACAAGTAACTAGAGCCCAACTTCCTTCAAGCCCACTACCTCTCCCCCCCAAGCCACTAAGTTGTTTGTAGGAGCCTAAAAAAGGCATTGTTTAATTCCTGCATCCTCTTTTCCTTTTTTACAAAGGTCATCATACATATTTACACTTTCCCACCAACCACCCATCTCATTTAATCCATTTAAGTTTCCAACGACAGCTATTTCATGTTCATCTCTTGCCTGCTTCTCTAAAATATTACTCATTGTGTTTTCGCATGCCATCTCCACTCTTATATTCTCTTTTTTCTAGCATTGTACCCCCCAATCAGGCTCTATAGTTCCCTGACACATGTCTCTTCTCCCTCCAAATTCTAAATTGAAGCTCCAGCCACCATTGGTTCCATCTCCGATGGTGAATCAATAGTTTCTTCATCTTTAGGCCACAACCCTCTATCTAATTTGTCATGCATTCCAATCTCCTCCTACCTACACTCTAATTTAGATGAATCATTCTCCTCTACCATGCCCAATAAGGAAATTTCACCAAAATAATGTATATTTTTCTTTCTTCTTCAACAATAGCTCACTCCACCTATGGAACACCACGACAATGCACCCACACAAACCTATTACTAGATTGAATATCTAGATTCCATCGCTCTAACGATACACAAATATTAGTAAACCACTCTTTCTCCTCTTTGATTAGTTTCCCTTCACTCGTTCCATCCAAGCCTGTTAGAAGCACTTGATTGTCCCCCAAGTAATGAATTCTAATTGAATTAAAACATTCCATGATAAGATTTTCATCGATATAGGGTATTCTGCTCACATCACTAACCCTACCAACCTAGTTATTTTTTGTTTCCTCATCTTCATAATCCTACACAATGATATCTATCCCCTGCCACAATTTATGTGCAAGGCCTCTATTCAATGTTTTTGTTGCTCCTCTAAGCATCCATTTTTATTGATAATTCTTCTATTGTTTACTAGTTGTCGCATGCAAATAGGAATCTGTCTTTGTTGTTTCTCCCTCTCCCTTCTCCTCCTTTGTGCTCTATGCCTTATTTTGGTTCTCATCTTTGTTCCTCAAATTTTCCTTCCAGCCTACCTCCCTTCCCTAAACTTTCATCTCAACCCCTCTAGCCCTGCCATATTTTAGGAGATTTATGTGCATTTTGACCTGTCCAATACATATGGCATCTAATTCCTTCTCCAACCTTACTTCATTTTTAACATCATGAATCGAGCAAAACCATATCTATGCTCCCTTATTTCTCTTGTTAGAAATAAAAAATTTCCATAGTTTTCCATACTTGCTAAACACCTTCCAAAGATCATACTCACCATAGCTATTAGAAAACTTAACATAGAAGAAGGTTGTTAACCTTTTACCAAGTTCATGTTTCCTAGCAACACCATCCTTACTCGCCCCATCACATACCCTCTCCTAGTTTCTCTCTGATCTCTCTCCCCTCGCTTTGTTTCTTTACCTCTCCATTTTTATCTTAAATGTTTTTCTTTCCCACGATGATCACAACATTTTTCCCTTAAAAAAAATATAGGTAGTTTGTAGTGTGAAGAATAAAAGGTAACGAATATTGATAGTTATAGATCATTATTAATACAATGTTATTTAATAAAAATAAATTAAATAGTATAGATATTGTGATTTGCACTATTGTGATTAATACTATTATCCCTCATTTTGAAAAGTACTTACAAATTAATTCCTCAACATTACACCATTCTCTCAATTTGATCATTCAAATATGTAACTTAAGTTGCACCAAAGAGAGTGAAACAGTAGTGAAATGAACACTAATTGAAGTGAGACCTACACTTTTACACTCTTCTTTACTTTAAAACTTTCATTCTTTTTCGGTTCCCAATCAAATGGACCCTTACTGCAAGGCCGGTCTTGACATTTTAAAGGCCCGGGGTAGAATAAAAATAAGACTTAATTACACTTTTGGTCCCCCCTACTTTCACAAATCTGCAATTTTGTTCCCTAGTTTCTAATTTACAATTTTGATCATTCTACTTTTAAAATCTTACAATTTTGGCTTAACCATTAAATTGTAATGGTTGACCGTCAAATTTAACATTGACTTTTTTAATTTTTAAAGTTTACCTATTTTTTTTACTAATCACAAAACATTAACTAATTAAATTTAATTACTTAATTTTTTACTAATCACAAAAAAATGAGTCACTTTTAAATTAAAAAAATTAGTTTTGTGATTAGTAAAAAAATAGATAATAAAAAGAAAAAAATTTACCTATTTTTTTACTAATAAAAAATTAACTTAATTAAATTTAAAAACCTAATTTTAAACTAATTACAAAATAAATAAATTAAGAAAAAAATGTAACTAGTAAAAAAAATAGGTATTTTTTTTAAATGAAAAAAAAGTTAACGCTAAATTTGATAATCAACTATTACAATTTAACAATTAAACCAAAATTGCAAGATTTTAAAAATAGATGACCAAAATTGAAAATTAGAAATTAGAGGGATCAAAATTACAAATTTATGAAAATAGGGGGACCAAAAGTAAAATTAAGCCTAAAAATAAGAGCCTTGTATAATTAAAAAAAAAAAAAGAAAACAA
The DNA here is from genome assembly GCA_014843725.1 of Amphicarpaea edgeworthii. Lineage (NCBI taxonomy): Eukaryota > Viridiplantae > Streptophyta > Magnoliopsida > Fabales > Fabaceae > Amphicarpaea > Amphicarpaea edgeworthii. The sequence goes on from CM026329.1 coordinate 8,095,502, forward strand.
CAAATATATATTACATAACAAATATATACATAGTTTCATTAAAATGATGAGAAATGTTAAAAGATACTCTCTTCGATAAAATAAATAGCATATGTAATATATGATTTTTCTAACTAATTTTATAAAATATGCCGTAAAAAAATAATTTTATATAATATTTTTAAAAATAAAGGTATATTATTTTATTATTTGAAGAAAAATATATTATTCTTATAGAAAATTGGGACCACACCCCTGAGCAAAAATATATAATTTTATATAATATGTCTATTACTTTTAGGTTAAAAATAAAATTTAATTTAATAAAAAATGATTATGATTTTAAACTTTAAATATGATATCTAAATAAAATAAAATAAAAATATCATTAAAATTGCCATCATGAATTTTAAAAATTGAATGTATTTTTTCAATATTATCATTAAATGTCTTTTTTCAACTTCAATTTTATAGTCTTTAATTTATTTCTTAATTTATATAAATTTAGTTTTTATGTTACATGACCAATTATTATGATTATTTTAGTTGTTGGTTAAATTTAATATATTAATTTTTAAATTATAATTTAATTTTTAAATTATAATTTAATTTTTATATTTGCCCCCTCAAAGAAAATGGTTAGCTATATTCATATAATCTCATATCAATAATCATTTTAGATTAAAACTTACTTATATTTTTGTTCTTTATTAACATACTGACTTCTAATTAGTTTTAATTACCAAGAGGTCTAATTCAGTTGGTTGAGCATAATGCGTGAGTGATGTAAACTCCATATGTTGTAACACTCTATCATTTATTTTATTCTATTTTATTTAATTTTTCTATATGTCATTATAAATTATTATTGTGAACATGTTTGTAACGAACTAGATAAATGGTAATTTGGGAATATGATTATAATTACTAAAAAATGGATTTTCCAATTAAAATGATAAAAGAAGACTAGCATATTATTATAGCCAAGTAATGGGCTAAGGTGGGTAGTGTAAAATCCATTTTTCTTTAAAATACTCTTTTATTGGGCTTTATGCTCATAGTCCAAAGGTGTACATAAAGCTATCAATGTCTCTTCCAAAACCTAAAAACACTTCTCTTCTTTCTTTTCTTCTCTTGGCTGAAACGTGATGACGATGAAATTTTTTTAGCAAGAACGGTTGTTACGTTGCGAGGTTTGGAAGAGGATCATCACGTCATCTCTTTCCCTTGCTGCATTTTCTACTTTTGAGGTAAGGGGGAGTGAGTTTATTCTTATTGATTGGAATGGCATTGGTCATGGGTAGAAGGGTTATCTAAAACCTCAAAGCTATTAGATTTGTATGTTTCCTCTATTTTGGATGAATTATGAAGGTTCTGGAATGCTTAGATTCTACCATTGAGTGACTACAATGTTATAGTGAGTTATTCCTTTCTTGTGTTCTTGGTGATTTGGGAATGTTTGAGTTTTCTTGATGAAGTTGTATGAATTTGTAATTGTAATAAATTATTTTTATCATATGAGAGTCTTATAAGTGTTAGATAATATTCTTGATACTTTTTGGAGATTGATTATAGTGTGAGAAATCCTCTGGGAGGCTTTAGATTCTACAGAAAAGTCATTTTCGGCATTCTGCAAAATATTAGCATTAGGATAGACAGTGTCTGCTCAAAACAGACAGTGTCTGATCTGCATCGTCTGGTCTGGATCGTCTGGCCTAGATCGTCTAGTCTACAATATCTAGTCTACATCATCTGGTCTAGATCGTCTAGTCTACATCGTTTGGTCTACATTGTCTGGTCTGGTGTTGACTGTTGACCGTTTGGTTTGGTGTTGATCATTGACTGTATGGTTTAGCGTTGACCGTTGACCGCCGATCCAATGTTGACCGTCCTTTAACTTTGGTCAACTCTGATCAACTTTGACTTTTTCCTAGAAAGTGTCTAGAACTTATATTTTGATGTGCAAATGTTTAATAGTCATTTCTTATACGAATGCTTATTTCAAATGCATGATTTACGTTTTGTGGGATGTTGTATATGAATACTAAGATGTGAATATGTAGTGTTTAAGTATGTGATATGAGGTGTCGTTGGATGTCACTAGGATAGGTGACTTAGCTTATGAGTTGGCAAGGATGGGCCTAGGTGGTATTCTAATCGTGAGTGACCTAGCCTGCAAGAAGCGAGGATGGGTTCACTAGTGCATGATATTAGGTTCATTGGAATCATTGTTTGTTTGAATGTTTTGAACAAGTATCATAATATTTGAGAGTTGTTGAATAGTTGTGAACCAAGAAAGTGGGGGTCATGACAGGTTTAACTTGGACCTTAGGGGTTACCTGGTGTGAAAACTCTATGAACTCATGTTGATTCCATGAGTTGGAGTGTACTTGCAAAGCTAGATAGCCTTGACAGCCACATACGAATCATTCTAGGTGTTGTAGTCTATGTCGAAGGCACTAACATTGGTGACGCTTCTGGGTAGACCACACTCCTAAACTATTCTCCCAAGCTAGATATGGTACCACATGGTATATGAAATAAAGCCTAAGAGGCATCGCATTACATATACATTATGATACTATGAAGAATTGTATTATTGTTATGTGATCTAACGTATCTTGAAAATAAGCAATTCTTGTTTCCCATTTATATTGTATCTTATTTTTTATGCAAGAATGATTCTCACTCCCTTTCTTTGTGCAATTCTTGTTGTGTGTGTTTGGGCTGATTGCCATTTGCAGGTGAGAATCGTCCAAGAATCGAATAGGATGTTGGAGGAGAGGCTTAGCCTATCTAGCTTAGTTTATATTTTCTTTTGGGACTTGTGCTCTGATAGCTATGACATCAGGGCAGGGTTACTTGTTCACATCTAGTTCTTCTTGTTAGACGTCGTACTCTTATGTGGCTATTTGGATGTCAAATGTTTTGAATTTACATTATGTACTTATAAGCATGAATTATTTTCAGAATTTGAGAATGTGAACCTTTTACTCATGAAAATTTCATGAAAAGTCTATATTCCCTCGTATAATGTTTCATTATTTTCGTACTTTATTTTAAGATCTAACTTTTGAGATAAAAGGTGTCACATATGTTACTGTGTTTGATTCATATGGATAAAAATAAAATTCTAGTTTTAATTCCTATATAATTTAAGTTTTTGTTTGCTTTTCTTATCTTATTAAAAAACAAACATATCTCTCATTAAAGATCAATTACACATTGATATATCACAACTAACTAAAATTTTATTTAACATTAATTTATCATTTATAAATATAAATATTAAAAGAAAAAAAAAACTAACAACCAAAATAATGTTACTTTTTAATCGCATGTCACATGTTAATTTGAAAAAAAATATATAAAATAAAATACTAATTTCAATACATTTATGAAAATAATATAAAATAAAATAATATATATATATATATATATATATATATATATATAATTTTATTTTTAAAATTTTGGGACCTTTCTTATTCATGACCTGAGCCATTGCCCCTCTTATCAAGACCCAAGATGGGCCTGCCTTACTCTCAATTTGGTCATTCAATATAGCATTATTTTTTATAGTTGTTAGTTTTACTAAACATGTAAAAAAAAAAACTATAATTTCTTAAATCTCTATTGTAAAATGACTTTTATGAAGTAACATCTAGAAACCAATTGTATAAACAACTACTGTTGAAAGAATGTGTGTGATAGATTATGTCTACGTGTAAAAGGGATAAAAAGGAAAAGAAAAGAAAAGAATCTCTATATTTATTTATCTGGACTCAGCGTACAAGATTAGTGGACTAAGAAGAATTGCTTGGTTTCTTCACAATACACAGAGTACAGAATATTGACTAATGAAGCTCCTCACAAAGAATATTAAATTCGTAGGTCCCGACCAATTCATAGTCTCTGTCTCTCTAGCGTGTTGTGCAAAAAGAGGTTTTGCACGAAGGAAAAAAGTGAAAAACTAAAGATTTATTTGGTTTAAGGCAAGGTTGAACGAATACACATGTCAATATACGTTATTTGAGAAGTATGAATTTGAATTTTCTAACTCAATAATCATTTAAAGGTTTCTTAATGTTAAACCAAACATACATTAAGTTTAACTAGTTTGAAAATAACTTTCATATTTTCATTTTAGCACTAGTAACATGTTTATTAAAGTACTTTTTTTTTCCCTATAGAGAAATACTTTATATTCACTTTTCTTTCAATTTTAAAAGTTATACATCGCTATAAAGTTTAATGGTAATGTATTAATAATGTAAAATAATTTTACATTGTCATTAATCACAATTTTATATACATTTGTATAAATTTTAAAATAATTTTATAAAAGTAATTTGACTTAACGGGAAATTAATGAATATGATTAACTTGAATTTCTAAAATTAAGTTTAGGATTTTGAAATATTAAATAAACATTTTAGGTGAAGTTAAAAAATAGATGGATGCTTTATTATTCAAAATTTTAGTGTAAAATAATTTTACATAGTTAGTTAATCATAATCCATCATTGTAATGATTTTTGAAATAATTTTATAAAATTCAATTGTTTTACCATAAATGGAGGGTTATGATTGACTGACGGTGTAAAATAGTTTTACAACAGCAGTGCATTAACCTTCTTTTTTTTTTCTCTCTCTCTATATAATTTTATTTAGAGTATAATGCTTATACACCATCAGTGTAAAATTATTTTATACGATCGATTAATTACAATTTATTGTAATGACTTTTAAAATAATTTTATAAAAGTTAAATTTCTTAACATAAATGGAGAATTGTGATGATGGAGTGACGGTGTAAAATAGTTTTACACCAATGATGCATAAACCCATTTTCTCTTTTATTTATTAATACCTAGAAATAAATATATAGCATAAATACCAAAAAGTAATAAATGTAGAGTAATTGACAAGAGAAAGCGACTATTGGATTTCCGTCTCATGCATCTAACCAAAATAGTCACAACAAAACAATGATTTGTTGTAATTATTCTTCCTTCGTTCGTTCACGTATTTTCTGAGAAGCCTCTATTCATTCATCTTCCTGGAAAACGAAAACTTCACACGCCAACCGCGTTGAGGACTCGCTTGACCCACACTCATTGACTCTTCTCTTCTAAGAAAACTCTCTCTTATTTTTATTTTTTTGCATTATTAATTATTAATCATCAACACCCTCAAAAGAAAAATATTAAAACCAAATATCTTTTTTTGCCAACTAGCCCGCGTTCTCAAATTTTACCATATAAAACCTCCATTCTCTCTCTCTCTCTCTCATAGTATCATATAAGAGTTCTCATATTCTCAAGCTTATTACAAGCTTGAGCCTGCTTCTTTGTGTTTTTTTTTTTCTTTTATCACTGAGAACCAATCAAGGTACTTGGAAATGGGTAAGAAGCTTGATGCTCTCCTTGGTAGAACCTTCAAGTCTGCAAAGTTCAAGGCTAATGTTAACCTTGCCATCTCACGCCTCACCGTGCTCAAGAACCAGCGCCAGGCTCGCCTTAGACACGCCCGTTCTGATGTCCTTGAACTCCTCCAACTCGGTCACCATGAGCGCGCTTCACTTCGAGTAAGATTTTATACATCATGTTTGTTGTCTTGTCTCTCAATAGCATTGATGGTGTAAACCAAATTATACTATCAATCAATCAGAAATCATTATAGTTGTCCAACTTTTAGCATAATTATTGGAAAAGTTAACAAACTTATTATACATGAATTTTGTGATTCAATGAGTCCTTTGCATAGACTATGTTCTCATTTTGTTTTATTACATAAATAACTAAAAACTGGTTTGTTTTTCATAGGCTGAGCATGTGATCAAGGATCAGAACATGTTGGATGTGTATGACAGGATTGAAGGATACTGCAACCTCTTGATCGAGAGGGTCCACCTCATTGAGCAAGAGAGGTTGGTTTACTCGTGATTTTGATCGATGAAAGAATTGGTTTTCGTTTTTTCTTCTTAAAACGATGAATTTGGTCTTGTTGTTACAGAGAATGTCCTGAGGAACTGAAGGAGGCAGCATCAGGATTACTCTATGCAGCGTCAAGGTGTGGAGATTTTCCAGAGATTCAAGAGATTCGCACGATTCTGACATCGCGGTTTGGCAAGGAGTTTGCTGCTCGATCTATTGAGTTGAGGAACAACTGCGGAGTCCATCCTCAGGTATGTATCTGATATGAGAATGACCTTTTTTTTTATTATTATTATTATTATAATTAATAATTATTTAAATAAAATTAATTAGTTAATTTTTTTTATTAATTACATCATTACCTTTTTTATTCGTAAGTTATCATTTCGTTTAATTAATTAATTAATTTAAATAAAAAAATATAAATTTTGGTAAAATTAGGATATGAACCAATACCTCTTTAATTTTCAATTATTAAAGTAACCACTAAATCAATGATTTAATTAATAATAATTGTGAAGTATTTAAAAAAATATATATTTATCTTTCACATAAATTTTATTTATTATCATATATTTAATTATTGTTTATTGTGTTCTCAATAAGAATTTAATATTTTGAATAAAAGTAAAATAAAGGGAGTAATTTATAAATAAAAAGTGAAATATATATAAAAAAAATTACAACTAATAATAGGAGATTTAAAAAATAAAGGAAGAATAAATTAAATAACTTTTAATAATATTAAAGATGAATTAATAAAATTTTATAAATTTAAAATTTGTATATAAAAAAAAAAAAATTTAATATAGGCCGGATTATGCGGGTCAATTAGTGACCCATTGATTCAAACAATGACTCAGTGACCTAGTGTCTTGACTAATTCGATATCCAAATTTTAAAACTATGATAGAAAGATTTCAAAACACGGAAGTTATTTAAATTATTTTTTTTTTATTTTTTAACATCTATTATTAGTTGTAAATTTTTTTTTTATATATATTTCACCTTGTTTTTATAAATCACTCCCTTCATTTAATTTTATTTAAATTATTAAATTTTTTTTATAATTTTTTTTATATATATTTCACTTTTTTTTTAAATAAAGTGAGTGATTTATAAAATTACTCCCTTTATTTTAACCATCCAACCAACCTTTATTCACATAAATTTTATAAAAATCACTCCCTTTATTTTAACCATCCACCCAACCTTATATCTCCGAGAATCAATGATCTTTGTTATGTCTAATATTGTTGCCTTTGCAGTATTTTGTTTTGCCTGTTAGACTAGTTAAGAACTGGAATTATGTACAAGGTAGAATGTGTGCAGAGAGTAGATAACTGTCTTATGATCAATTTTGATAATTTTTTTGGTGGATACTATGGGGTAACTCTTTTTATCTGGTTGTTCATAGATGATACAGAAGTTGTCAACAAGGATGCCAAGCCTGGAAAGCAGAATGAAGGTACTCAAAGACATTGCTTCTGAGAATGGTATTGTTCTGCAGCTTGAAGAAAACTCTGTTTTGATCGAGGTAAGAAACCTAAGGCAGCAATATTTGCAATTTCTTGTCTATATTTACATTTGAAAAAAACTACTTATGGCATCTGGTGTGAACTGTTCAGGAACAATCCAAAGTAGAAAAGCAAAGCCAGCATGAACATGAGAAGAAGGAAGAGAATGCAAGCATTTTCCTGGAAGAGGGAAAGATGAGAAGTTAACTGATTCCTATAAGGGAAAGAAAAAGTACAAGGATGTAGCCGATGCAGCACAAGCAGCGTTTGAGTCAGCAGAATATGCTGCAGCTGCTGCAAGAGCAGCGCTGGAACTCGCCCGATCTGAATCACATGATCCTGATGATCCTGATAGTCCAAGCCTCCAGCCAAGAAAAATGGAGGATGGACATTATGGTGTGAAACCTCAACTAGAAGAAAAGGAAATCCTCAGCGAAACTGAAAGTGAAGAATTTAACAATGATATAGATGAGTTAGAAAAGCCAACTGATGAGGTTTTGAAGGGGGCTACTGGTGCCTCAGCGGATGCTGAAACCGAGGCCGATCCTTTGGAAGAGGAAGTGGTTTTCGATGATAGCGATGATGAGACAGATAATAAACAGAATACAAATCAATCTTTTAAGCAGACATCTTCAGGGTATGGTGCTGGTATAATATTAAAAACAGTGCCAGGATCCAAGATGCAGAATGCGCCTCAGTTGGATTTGCAGAAGAGGCCTATTTCAGTGAGGAGTAGATGAATGCAAAATTACTGAGTATGAGTGGCATGTAGCATGCAATGTTGCATATCAGATTGAAGTTTTGCTACTAGCTTAGCTAGCTAAGTGTGCTATGGCTTGGTTCTTTAAATTGTCTTAAGGATTTTTGCCATCAGAATGTTAATATGTTTTTCATTATTTAAATGATTAATTTAATTAGTTGGGTGTAAAAATAGTGTCAGGGATTCTAACTCTTCTTTATTGCAATTTCAACATAAAAGTAGGCATCTATAGACATGGACATAGGAAACAGATTGATATTTGATCAAACACAGAAATATGACTGCAGAAGAAACCTTAAAAACATAAGAGAATGCTAAGTTACAACTTGATCTTCCATGGGATGTCATAATTGACATTAGATTAAACCATCTATTGACCATCTTATGTTATTTCCTAGCTCAAATTGTCATTTTGAAACATAATACTAGACAAGTTTATCAAATAGAGATTCAAATCATGAATTGCCAAGATAACCTTTGAATCGTGTATCATAATTTGTATTGAATCATAAGAGTAGAGACAAGACAATAAAAAATAACTTCAAATCTATTGTATAGATGATACATAGTGTTCAATGGGATAATTTAAAACTAGAAAATATATAAAACAAAACCATAAGTCTCATAAAACAAAATTATTAGTTATATTAGAGTTTGTAAACTCTATTTAAAAAAAGTAAAAACATAGAAATGGAACCAAACAAAGTGCATTTATTGAATGAGTGACAAAAAAAGTATTGGAATAATCAAAATAGAATAAGCTCAAAAGTGTTATTTCAATTCCTTTTAACAATTTAAGCTTATATTTTCAATATCTTTCAAGAGAATTTGTCAAAGAACAGTACAGAAAGAAAAAAAATACCAAATTGAATTGTATGATTCATATCGATGATACAAGATTGCACTGATTCATTCATGTATCAAAGATTCAAAGTCGTTTGAGAATTGAGATTCATCTTATATTACCAATTTATAGCTAACCAAATTGTATAATTTGAATCATAAATCGTAAGATTCTAATAACTATGATATTGAGTATACCAGGAAAAGCATTCGTAAGATTTTTATGGGGGGAGCACGCAGGGTTCTGGAAAATGGAATATAAGTGCTTTCTGCTTAGAGTTAGGTTTTTTTTTCTCCTCTAGAATCTGTTGATGTCAATAATCATTCTTCAGGAGATATGAAGTTCAAGAATTAAGATAATGTATTATATCCTTGAAACATGAGCACTAGAATAGCATGCAATGTAAAGAGGACCAACGCCAGAGCCCAAAGAAAAATTAACAAAAATATTGCATTGAGACTATGCTCCAATGATGAGCTAGGATTGTAATTCTAGGGAATAAACCCAAACTAAGTCAGAATTGTAAACACTTAATACATAGGCTATATATAATTTGCAGTAATTTTCACTGAGGTCAGAACAACAAACAATCTGTACTCCTAATTTGTTGATTCTAATAAATACATCACTGCCCCCTAGGCCTTTTCTTACCATGTTGAATCAGGTCATTGTATGATTGCAAACTGACCCCAACATCTTCATCATTTTCTATTCCAAGTTCCTCCTGCAAGGTGCAAACTAGTATCAATATGATGACAGAAACATTAAAAAAAACTAAATAAGATCTATGGTTGTGAAAGGCCAAGAAATAAACCTTAAATTCTTTGGGATCCTTTAGTGAGTTCTCAGTGAGGGTGTCCCATAAATCCTTGAACATTCTTTTACGCTTTTTCCACTGACCTATCATCTCTGACAACATATTCTCAACTGCCTTGCGTTCTTCTGGCTTCACCAGAGTAACACCTCCACTTAACTTGGTCAATTTCTCCTCCATTTCTTGAACCTGAAGCAGAACATAAAGATGAAAACCTTAGTTGAAACAGAACAATCACCACCAATTCCCTTTCAAGAAATAAAAGAAGCACACAAACATCCATGTCAGCTACCTCCAATCTCAGATTCACTTCTCTTTCAAAGATCTGTTCCAGTGTCAAATTTGATTGCAATGACTTAATTTCTGCACCAACAAGTTACATCCATAAATAGCAAGCTCAAGAGGTTTGTCCACAATATCAAATTCTCAATGGTTCCAATGCATGAAAACTAGTATCCACAATAACCACATCAAATGAACTGGATTAGGTAGTCAACAATTTGTATATTTGGTACAGCTAGTAAATTGAAACCATTAGGAAAAATCAGACGACTTAGCCACTCAAAATCAAAATGTAATTATATTTTTATGTTAAACCAAGGCTAGTGGACTTCACCCTTGTGCATGTGATCCCAACTAGGTTGACACCCCAAACACCAAAGATCCTCAGCTGCTAAGCAAGAAAATATATTCAAAATACCAAAAAAGATAGATACAAAAGATCATAGGGGGGGAAACCAAACCCACAAAGGAGAAACTATGAAAACCTATAGTTTGGAAGACATAAGAATTCCAACACTTATATCATTCTACATCATAATATTACTTCCTATGCATCCAGATTGCATCCGAATTCACTACTTTAGCAACTGCATGCATTCACACAGTCAGTTAATCTGAGCCATTTCAGAAGAACACACTTCTCAAATCTCAAATATCTGTTTTAAGTGTGATACATACACCAAGACAAAATGTAAATTGTCCAACCTTTATTCAAAGGTTCCAATTTGCTAACCGCTTGAATGTGTTAAATTTAAATCATTGTCTACACCAAATAACCCAGATTCAGTCTAGTCAAGAATTTGCATGGTTAGTACAATCAACAAACCTAAACCATTGGATGAAAATCAGACTAACTAAGGGTATGATTGGTTTAAAGTTGGAAATGCTGTGCATTACTACACGTGCTCCAATGCAAATCAGATAAAAGCAAAAGTAAGGGTCTGATCCTTTTGCCTCAAAAGCACGTTTTCGCCTAAGAACCAAACATGCACTAAACCAATCAAAATTAAAACATGAACTCAAAGTGAACTTCACCCTCATTCACTAACTACACAATTTTACTAATTGCCCCAAATCAGGTCCATGGTTTAAGTTGAGTTTACCTGCTTCAACCTCACTAATAGCTTTTTTCTGATCCACTTGCTGTTTTTGCAGGTCCGCATTCTGCTCCTTCATCTGATTAAGCTCCTCATTGTTCGGAATTTGAAACTGATCTTGCCGCGCAAGGTATATCTTCTGCTTCCCATACTCCTTGAACGAAATCCTCCCTCCATCCGCGAGATTATCCAATGCTTTCTGAATCGCCGCTTTCTTGAGATTGAACTTCTGCAACGCATCAGCCGCGTTCTGCGTATTCACCGGCCTATTTTGCTGCAAATTTTTTTTTTAAAAATTAGAATGATAATAACAATATAAAAAAAAAATCAAATTCAACACAGAAAATTGGGGCGTTTCTAATTTCGATTTTGATTTTGTTGCTGCGGAGCTTCATAATGATTGAAGTGGTGGTGATTTCTACGAAGGTGTGTCACGTGAGGTAAGTTGTGAGGCACGTGAGTTGTTACTTACCTCGTTGACGAAGTTTAACACGATCGCTACGAAATGAAAGAGAGAGTGGTGTTAGGTTCTGAAAGAGAAACTGCGAAATGAAAGAGAGAGTGGAGAGGGTACCTTCCGCGCTATCGGATTTTGGTGCCATTGTTTGGATCGAAGAAAAATGGCGCGGGAAAAATTCAGAGTCTTCCTTTTCTTTTCTATTTTCCGCCAACGCAAACGAACGAGGATTGTCTGACAGACTGACACGGAAGAAAATGTGTATCTACGACACCGTTTTAGTAATGGATGGAAAATAAAATACCGTAATGCTTAAATATGTTTGGATAAAGTATTTTCTTGTCCATCATCTTTTGAAAGGTATGGTTTTAATTCTTAAACTTATTTTTTTTCAGTCACCGTGTTTTGATTTTTTTCGTTTAATATGAGCAAAAATTATTTCATACATCTTATTTTTTTTGCTTCACACACTCCCTTATTGCTACTTGCATCTCCATATAACCCAAACGAAAAACAAGTGGTTTTGAGTATGGTTTCGATAAAAGCATGGGAAGGGGAGCTTTATGTTTGATTCTTCTTTCATGAATTGATGGTTAGGGTTTTACAAAAGAAGAAGAACTAAACATGAAGCTCTTCTTCTCCACTACACTTGTTTTCGTTTGAGTTTTATGAGGTGCATGCATAAAAAGGGGTGTGCAGGTAGTAATAGGGGAAAGTGTAAAGTAAGATATAGAAAGTAATTTTCTTAACACCTTTACCCAAAGTAATTACTTAAAGTTCATATTCCATGGAAAGGAATAAAACATTGGATGAAAAAAAAAAGTTTAAGAAACTTCACTAGTCGTCAAAAAGTTTAGGCACAAAAATCATAAATTCAAAAAGTTCAAATATCAAAAAAGCATACTTTATCCAATATGTTTTTAGTCATTCGTATATAAGGAATGTGTTTGAAGGCTTTTTAGTTTTTATTTTTAAAAATTATTTTTTAGAACCATTTTTAAAAAAGAAAAATTGTTTGATATTAAAAAATTATTATCAGAGAAAGATAAATTAGAAGATATGAGACTTGTGTGTGAGAAAAATATGAGATTTATATGAGAAAGATAAAATGAAAGATGTAAGACTTATCTGTAAAATTATTAGCATCTTACAGTTTATCCTAGAAATAAAATATGTGAGACTCTAAAAAAAAAAAAAAAAAAAAAACACATAAAAATTGTTTAATAGAAAATAATTTTTAAAAATTGATTAACCAAACAAGTTTTTGTAGTTTTATAATTTTTAAAAACTAAAAACTGAAAATAAACAAGCCTAAAGTCTTTATGTTTTAGTCATCAAATCCTTAAAATATCTTTTTGTAATCATTTTTCACATGTTATTAGTTGTATCAAACAAAAGTTATTGAATTTGCAATTTATCCTAATTTTTTGCCATCAAAATCAAATTGTGACAGTTAAAAACTATTACAAATTGTAAACTAATATGCATTGTTTGACAATTAATATGCATTGTTTGACAATTTTGGTTGAAGGACTAAGAAATGACATTTATTAGATTTGAAGACTAAAAAAAATAAAATTTAATTTCATAAACTAAAAAAATCTAGACCCCAATTTGAAGGACTAATAATATATTTAAACTTATCATAATAGTGATACTACTCACGCAAGAGAGAGAGAGAAAAAAGACTTAGGGGATATTTGTTTCACAAACTATTTTCTTAGTCTTAGGAATACAAGACAAGAAAAAATTATCTCACATTTCTTTCATGGACTATTTTCTTAAACTTGCTTTTGCCCCGATCGTGACTAAAAGGATCCCTTGTTGATATAGTTAGAGTCAAATGTAGCCTTTTTTATTTATTTTAAAAAGGTGAGGCTCCTAGCGATGGGGAAAGGGGAGTGGGTAAGCAAGTTCCTTTCAACCAGATTACTAGCTTATTATAGTTAAGGAATTGATTTATCAAAAGGGGTTTAGAACTATAGTGATCTGATACCTTATTTCCTTGGGTTGGCGGGGTTTGAGAGGTTTAGGCTTACTTTTCTTTTCTCGAGGTATCCATGTCCAAATCAAGCTAACTAGAAGCATAAACTTTGAAGTAAGGCCATCTATAAACAAAAGATTTGTTGTTGTATCAATCCCATTGGTTATAGTTCATACTCTACTAGTTGGTAAGAAGTAAGTCGAGCCTATTAGCTATTATAGCCAAAGACATATCTTTATCTCTTTTATTCAAGGCTCTTTCTTTTATCAAACTTCAGGCTATCACTGTCTTTCGGGCATTAGCAAGCAATCTAGACACCAAGATTACTATAAGATGTTTTCCCTTTATTTAAGGTACTATGTTACAACAAGACTTGGATGACGCCAATTTATTATCAATATCCTAGTATCTCGAGTTACATCCCTCGCATCCATCATCAGCCTTGTGTTAGAAATGTCCCGCCGGACTGAGTTAGTTAGTTTTTCCGCTACTATTGGTTTATTGCTATAGAATTTGCACTATCCAAGCAAGCATTAAGATCAGGCATTCGTGGGATGGGAGGGAGTAGGTCTTGCTTCATATTTGACACAATATGTTCCATCTAGTATTGCCATATAGTCTTGTCTAGTAACCCACTAGAATGATTAAGCTAGTGTCTTGATGGGTTTCCTTAATGGTCCCCCCTTTATCCGATACCTTTATGACCAAAAGAATGAAGAGAGATCTCCATGGTCCTTCAAGCTGGCTCCTTCTCGAAATAACCAAAGTCTGACCAAGACTGGTCCTTTGTAGTTCTTTTACCTATCTGGCTCATAGTTGGCTCTTGGAACTAGTGATTAACCATTTCTACACAAGCGAGGTGTCCCTCTCGCAGTAAGGTTCCAAACCTCCCCTTGCTCCTGTGACATTCTATCTTTCCCCTCTTCATTCCCACGTAAAGGGTGAGTCCCATGCTTTTGTAGATCGCGATCTCACGCACTAATCCCTACAAGTGCCTGTAGTAGGCCAATTTTTAAGCGACACAAATTCAAGGAAGAAGTTTTCTTCAAAGCTAGAAAGGCTTAATAAAAATATCTCCAGTACACTGAGCTTACACCTTTTTTCTTTCTTAATTTTATTTATGGGCTTCTAATGTAACGTACCTCCATCCCTTCAGATATGAGTTTACCGTTGTTGGATTTCATCGGTAATAGCCTTGGTGGTGTCATTTAATCAATTCACCCACGCGAAAAAAAAGAGCATCGATAAAGGAGAGAATGTCTAAAGATTGACGCCTCTTCATTTAGATTTTTGGTATCTTCATACCTTAAGTCTTCTCCGTTCTCTTAGTCTAGTGTTTTCTATTTTATGCCATCATATGTATGGATGATGACATTGTATTGTTTATTATAGACTAAGCTAAATTTTACATGCTAGATATTTGATCTGCTTTGTTTTCTTTTATCTCTAACATCACTAGATGATTTACTTTCTTAGGAACTTATTCTGAGAATTGAAATCGATTACACACTTTGGGAATCGATTACCAGATGACCAAATCTGTTTTGAACCATCTCTGGTATTGGGTTAATCGATTACCAACTATTGCAATCGATTACAAGTCAATCTCTGAAACTCAGAATTGGCTTTGTTTCATTTGCAATCGATTACAATAGATAACAGAAAGTTTAAATCATATTCTGATACACGGGATAATCAATTACACCTTAATTGCAATCGATTATATCTAATATAACAGTCATTTTGAAAGATTCCCAAGACTTGTTCTTTATCCAGCTAACTCTTAATCTTTTTGACCCATCCTATATATTTGATCCCATAACATCCTGTGCAGAGAGACAATTATTCACAATATTTTTTCTATCTTTCATTTGTTAAAATCCAAATCTTTTGATTTGATTCTCAGATTTGATATTGCTCTGAAACTTTCTCTTTCTTTTCTGCACATTAGCTAATCTCTTTTGAGTTTTTGAAAACTCATCTTGCTCTTACTGCTATACCCTTTTGAGATTAAAACTCTAAGCCTATACAACTATATTCCTCTCTTGTTCATCTATGAACTGAGGTTATTCAACGCTTGTTCTTGACTGCTGTACATACTTAGATTGGAGTTCTTCAAATGATCCTTACATCAAATTAATCAACACATAAAGGTATTTTCGTTCTTGAATTTTTTTTCTATTGATCTTGTTTGTTTCAACATTGTAGGAAGAGCATTCCTAAATGTTGTGTTGTTATTAGGAAAGGTTTCCTAATCTTGTTACTAGAATTGTGTTGTTCTAGTGTTTAGAAATTAGATGGTGAATGGTGTTTTCACATTCAGTTTTTAAGTTCCTGTTTTAGGTTATGAAATCAGGATTTGCTGTGAATTATGTGTGCATGGTGTATGTAATCAAATTCATAGTGAAACTCCTTGGTGAAAGGAAGAACTAGATGTAGATTGATGGTTGATCGAACCAGTATAAAATCAACAAACTCAATCTCTCTATCCCTTCATCTCTTTGAATTCAGATTTTAATCTTTAAACAAGTTTATTTGATCTAATGAAATCTGTCATAAGTTGAGATTGTTTTTTGGTTTATTCATTCAATATCATATTTCTAAAAACGTTTTTATTAAAACTTCAAGAGTGGTGGTGAAAAGCTTTTATTGGGAAAAAGAATCTATCATTTTACGTTGTATCAATTCACTTCCCCTCTTGATGTAACCGGCTGATCCTAACAATGTCTTTCCACCTAAAGCTGAACAAAAACAAAGGCCATTTCTACTTTCATTTAATTTCCTATAAGTGTGATTGCACTTGGGTGGGTTCTTTCTTTCGTCCCTGCCACTATTCCCTTAATGAGCGAATGGCGGATTCATTATGGAACGAAACCTTTACTATTAATAAGTGTTAACATTTAGTTTAATAAAAAATAAAATATCATACATTCTACAAAGCAATTACAACTGTTTTTTTTTTATGCAAAAAAGAAAAGTGTACATATAAGAAAACACTTATTTTCGGCCATCAAGATCATGATATTATTCTATTCTTGATTTGAGAAACCCTTCATAATTTCTATTAGAGTGAAAGTCTTTGCGGTATCATTTTCAATCTAAATAGTCAAAGTATCAGCATGAAAACCATCTTCCATTTTATTGTAAAGCCTTGTTTTCACAAGCTTCACGGCTGAAAAAGCACATTCCGTAGAAGCATTTGAAATTGGGAGAGTCAACACAAGATAAATTACTATATCAACTAAATGACAAATTCTTGATTTTTGTGAAATTGACAATAGTTTGCATAACTCAAGGTTTTAAAATATCTTGAAATTCATAATGCTTTAAAACATCAAACTCATAATGTTTCAATTGATTGAACCTTCAAGTGAACCTTTTCTTGATCAATATGATTCTTTGGATAATATTTGCAACCAAATTGCAAATGTCATCAACTTTGAAGGATTTAAAACCATTCACAGGACTAGGCCTGTGCAATGATCAAATTTAGATAGATTCAGGCCTAAAATAGCCAATCCATCCTAATTTGACCAATGATAAAATATGCCCAATTTTGACCATTTTTTGCATCAGGTTATGTAGGTTTGGATTAGACGGGTTGCAAGTTGGTTGGTTGGATCTGAGCGAGTTTGGCCAAACTACTTTGGGTTTAATTTTTTTATATTTTTGTTTCCAATTGTATGGATTGGACACATATTTGGTTAACTCAATTTTTACCTCAAATAGTCAATTTTGTTTCCAAGTTTCAACTTTAGTGGTTTGTTTAACGCCCACAAAATTTTTTATTGGACTCTTTAATTTAAATTAAAATGGTCCAAAGGTAGATTCTCAATTGATAAAAATCAATTAAAAATAAAATAATAAATTACTAGATTAATAAATAACATGTACATACATACAACTGAATATGTAAAGCTTAAAAAAGTCATTAAATACCTAATATTCATCTAATTGCAGTCTAAAAATGTATTCCAAAGGAATAATATATTCCATAATAATAATAGTTAATTTCAACAACAATTTCATTACAACAATCCAACTTTGAACTTGATAGTGAAGTCTTCCTTCCATAAGACCAAAACCTAAAGTTGCATATTCACCTAACAAATAACAATAGTGTTAATTTATTATTGTTATCTAGAAAATTAACAAATACAATGATTATGATGCTCATAGGGGGTTCTGTTTAAAATTAAAGGAAATCTTCTAAATTTAATATACATTGTCTTCAAAAGAGCTAAACATCTTGAGCTCCATGGTCATCTTGGTTAGGTTGACAAGGGATAACATGGAAAACCCAAAACATGAATTTAAATGGTTAGTTTAAATATGTTAGAGGAGTCATGATTCTTAGTACTACATAAATATTTTTTATCACAATAATTACATGTTACAATTAATCTTTTGGCTTCATTTTCTGGAAACTTCGCGAATTGATCCCAAACATTAGAAATAGGCTACTCTATGACTACTTTAATGTGAAAAAATTTAGTCAATAATCACCTAGTAAGTATCATTTAAGCATAATAAAGAAGTAGAACAACATATAAATAAAAGTTTTCAACTATTAAAACCAATAACTTGTAAGAATAAGCAAGAATAACATATATCTTGCACAATGTTTTCTTACAAAAATCAATATTGGCTTACTAAAATAGTTCACATTTCACACTATCGTGTATTGGTAGACATCGATTATATCCATTATCCAGCACAAGTTATCTACCAAAATCCAAAATAGTTAAACCAAATTAATTTCCATATGAAAGTTACATTTTAAAAAATAAAAAAATAAAGGTATCACATGCCTTTCATTTCACCAAGAGTTCAACGTCTATCCACATATCCATTTGTTATAAGATGGAGCAGAAAGGGCCTACAACATACTGACACGCCACATGGTGATTTCATGAGGTACAAATATAGATTGGATAACATGAAACCAAATTAGGTAAATAAAAAATACTTTGTATACATAATTTAATGTTGTTAGTGGTTGTATCAAAATATATTATACTAACAATGAATAATGTTATAGTTTTAATGGATATCGTACAACTATTATCCGTAAATTATCTCACCTAAAGCATTAACCGATTCTAATGTTTGGATTGTATGCACTTGTTATGCCATCGTAGTGTATCATCAATCAAATAGGGTGAAACTTCAATTTGGATTAAGACATGAGGTACCAAAACGACCTAGGAATTTTCATTAAGTCCACAAAATCAACATGCGATGACACACTGACGAAAATTGGAAAGAAAAGCATTTCAAGTAGATTGAATTGTGAAAAAGTCATCATCAAATGGGAAATCAGACATCCTTTTACAAGACCTCCCTCACATATCCATGAGTACATGGAATGGTATTATGGTAATTCAAGACCTTTTTTAAGTTTTGAATACCTACTGGCCTCAAGGGATATGAGTGTTGGCAACACAAGTAATGCAATACAACGAGTGAGAACTTCTCAACAACCTACTACCTCCAGTTCTCACACCATGGCCTATGAAGACCTCGACCCATCCGGTCAATCGTTTGTGTTCACTCCATCTCGACAAGAATCGTATTTAAATGTTGATGCACCTTTACAATCGTTTGCATTTACTCTTGAAGAATTTTATAGCACTCTATCTAGTGCAAACCTTGGAACTCCAAAGTCAATTGTTGCATACAAGCAAAGTTTGTACTCAGTTGCAAACCCATCATTGCACCATAATGAAGGCTATAGTTCATCAATGGGTAGGACAATGATTAGTTTTACTCAATCGTCATTTAATTTAAAGATCATCCAGCTTATGATTAAGCAAAATCTTCAAGTTGTTGATGATGGAGAAAATTCTATGCAACAACAACAATCGAAAAAAAATCTCCACATAATAAAAGACGTGGGCCATGTAGAACTAGGCATCACTATGAGGATTAAATTATGTTACTTTGACTTATCAACATGTACTTTATTAAACTTATGTTGTGTTCATTCAAAATGATACAAAATTTCATTTCATGATAATGATTTTTTGCTTTAATTTGCTTATGCAGAACATGTTGTTGGATACCAACAATAGTTCATTATCGTAGTATCCATGTAGATGAAACCAACTCTGTAACTTTGAGCATTTTGTTCAAACTAAAATTAAATAGTGCCAAAAAACATGAAAATATCACTTTTGTTATAAAAGTTCATTTCATGAAGGTCATCTTTTCCTTCAATTTGCTTAGGTGGAACATGTTTTTTAACACTGACAATGGTTCATTCTCATAGTATTAATGTTAATGAAGCCAATTGTACAATTTTAAACACTTCATTCAAACTAAAATTACATTAAAACAATGCTCAAAAACATAAAAAAATAAATCACTTTTGTTACAAAATTTCATTTCTTAAAGGTAATTTTTTGCTTCAATTTGTTTATGTAGAACGTGTTTTTGGACGCTTAAAATAGTTCATTCTCATATTATTCAAGTAAATAAAGTCAACTATACAACTTCAAACACTTCGTACAAACAAAAATCGCATCAAAGTAATGCCAAAAAAATTAAAAAATCACTTTTGGTACAAAATTTCATACTTTAATGGTGACTCTTCACTTCAATTTATTTATATTAATCACAATTATTAATGGTTTTTAATTAATTTATGAATAACTTAAGAAGTCTACTAATTACAATTATTAATTCATAACTTATTAGATGAACCAAAATTGACAATTTATAAAATTAAAAAAATCAAATATTTAAAAATTACAAAAACCAAAATCACGTATTAATAAAATTAAAGAGACTAAAATTATAATTTAGCATAATTTTTATTATTTAAGGTGATATATTAGTTCGTATAATTATCTTAATTACATTAATTTCTAAAATATTTTTTTAAGAACGGAATTCAATGTTCATAAGGAAATAAATATCATTTTTTTAAAAAAACTAAAAATTGGTTAAAAACTTAATGTTATGAAATTAATTTAAAATTTTTGTTATATTATTTGTTAATATATATTTACCATAGTAATTAACCATTCAAAAAGATACATCCTTTGACTCTTAGTTAAAAGTCACATCTTATGACTTTTAATGAAGAATCACGTTTCATAACTGTCAACACTCAATTTTGTCTATTTAATTACACTATTATAGTTATTATTATTATTGTTGCTGCTATTATTATCATTATTATTATCATTATTGTTTTACAAGTAGTATCTTGTCACATCAAAAAAGAAGAGAGAAGGAAAAAAAGAAGAGAAGAAAGAGCAAAAAGAAATAGCAAAACAAAAATGAATCAACAGCTTTTTCATCTCAAGCAACTCCAACAACAGCTTCACCAAGTAGCTTCATCAAGCAGCTCCATCATCACAGCCTCATCCCAAGCAGCTCCATCAGCACAACCTCATCCCAAGCAGCTTTATCAGCAGCCTCATCAACTAGCAAGCTAGGCTAGACTCTAAGGGTGGCTGCAAGAAGAAAATGACATGAGGAAACCCTCAAAAGCTGAGAGCAAACCCTCCTAGGGAAGAAACCTCATGCCTATATATAAGAGGCAGCAGAACAAAAAAGAGAGATCGATATCAAAAAAGGCAGAGAGAAAAAAGGCACAGCAAGCATCAAAGAAAAACATAGGAAAAAGAGAGAAAAACAGATACTAGAACAGAGGACCAACAGAGCAAAGAGAAAAGAAAGAAATCAGGAAAAGAACAGCAAAGGAGCAGCAAGGAAAACAGAGAACAGTGAGCAAACAGGTTTTCTTTCAATCTTCATGTAATCTTCATCATCATGTATTAGCTTTTTTTTTTATGTTTGATTGTAAACAACATACTATCTTGTAATCTATTTGCTCAAAACAATAAAGAGATATAAATCTGAGAAGAAAATACCATGTTTAAATTAATCAATCCTATCAAAGATAAATCAGAATCATAAGTGATCAGAGACATGAGCATAGACAAGTACCAAAACACCGACACCAGAATCATCAGAATCATTGAGTTCAAATCCCCTAATCCTTAAACAGAGGCCTAACAGAGACCCAACACAAACAGAGCCACCACAAAGCAAAGCATGAGCAAATCAGATAAACCAATCAAACAGATGAACCATAATCAAACAGAGTAATCAGTTCCAGGAAAACAAAAGAGAAAACAAAGAAAGGAGAAGAGAGGAAGGACTACACCTCATCCCGCGACCTCGCTCCGCCGCCCTCGAGCCACCATCCCGTGACCGCCCTCGTCCGCCAAACCACCTAGACACCATCCCTACCAAACCTCACCCCATGGCCGCCATTGGCGTCGCCCTATGCGACCCTCTCAGCCGCCAGCCACCTCCACCGCCACTCCTCGTGGTCCCAATCCCCCATTCTCTCACTCCACCCCGCAACCACCGCCGCGACCTCCTTCCCTCGCGCCGCCACCGCCACGCGACCCCCGCCGTCCGCGATAGCCATTGGCGTCGTCGCGTCGCCACCCCCCCCTTCCTCTTCTCTCGCAAGCGCCACTGCTCCTAGAGTTCATTTTTGTGAATCTGAAGAACGAGGGATGAGACCCTTTTTTTTACACTCCAACACCCTTTCTATTTACACCACTAATATTAATAAGTTACAACATATTTTTTTGGGCCAGCCTTTCTATTTACACCACTAATATTAATCAGTTGCAATATATATGTTTTGGGCCAGCATTTCTATTTACACCTCTATATTACTAAATTACAATGCATTTATTTTGGGCCATATTTCTGTTTACACCTCCGTTTTACTAAGTTGCACTTTTTTTCTTTTTCTTTTTTAATTATTAATAGTTGTCTAAATTAAAATCATTTCAAAAAAATAAAGATGAATTGATTTTGGTGTATACCTCTATCAATTTTTCAAGTGTCTTTTTAGGATAAATGAGTTCTTACAACTCAAGAGTCCTAAATTAAAAATAAAAGAATAAAAATAATGTTTCTTCTTCTTTTCTTTAATAAGACTAATCTTCATAAAAAAATAAATTATTCTTTTCTAATAATGTTTTTGTGAGATAAATGTCTAAAAATTATAAAAGATTTTTGCTTAATTAATTAAAGGTAATCGTTTTTATGATAGACGTTGTAAGGTGCTAATACCTTTCCTACACATAATGGACTCCCGAACTCAAATCTAGTTTCAAAGAACATTTTTTTTTAAAGGTTTTTCTGATGTTTTCTTTAATAAACATTGGTGGCAACTCATCTGATACATACTTTCGATTTTAATTGCCGTCATGTCGTGACCCCGATTGCGACAATAACATACAAGTATTTTCATGAAATACAGTTTATTCATTTTCAAAATCTCTCATACTTTTCAAGAACTTGATGTATGATGTAAATTATGTTTTTGAATAATTTCCAAATGATTGGATTGCAATTAAACCAACCAGGATTGTAATTAAGCAAAACCTACAAAGAGGAATGCTATATCACATCACATTAATTCCACAAAAATAATGCTTTTACAAATGTTACAACTTTTGTATGCATGATCACTTTTATTTGGTACAGTGATAATGATAAACATGTCAAATTCCTCATCACATGTCCCCTCCCAATGACTTCACTTTTCTTCTCTTTTTTTTGTTAAACAACAACATTTAACTTAAAGTTTTCTAGCAATTGAAATTGAGATACAAATTAGTTAACACTTTATTCCGTTATAACATGGAAATTGTTAACTTATTCTATCTTTCAAGAAATTACATTGACACCGCAAACTCGGTGTCAAAAATACGATTAAGAGTTGCAGCCAATCGAACTCCTCCTTGAGCTAATCGCAAATTGACTATTGGGTAACGAGACAAGAAGTATTCATCTGTATAGTACATTTTCATGGTATAGGAGAAGAAAAAGTGAAAAAAAAATTTGTCAAGACATACTACTTTAGAAATACTTTTAATAAAATTTAAAATTATCTTTTTTAATAATTAATATGTGAAAACTATCTCATATAATTTCATTTAAAAAATATTAAATTTCTATAAATTAATTATAAAAAAAGATAATATTAATTTCTAAAAAAATTAATTTTATTATTTTCTTCATATTTTTCTAAAATAGATCTCTCATCATCCTTACCCTTTAGTACTGAACCTTCAATGGCATCTTCATACGCCCAATTACAAGCATCTTCGGCACTCTCGGATGCATATCTAAAAATTATTTGACCCATGTTAAGCATGTATATTTTGAAGAGAAAAATGATGATAACGATGGCAACGTAAAATAAATTTTTCTATTATTTAATTATAATCTTTTATTTATAATAACTAAATTAATTTTTATAAAATTATTTAAAAGTTATTCAAACAGTAAAATTATGATTTAATGACTGGGTAAAACTTTTACACCGTAGGTACACGTACATTAAATTCTATTTTAAATCACAAAACATTGACTACTACAAATAGGTGTTGATTATATTTTTTTGCTTTTAATCATTCAAATATAAAAGTCTTTTTGTTTTAGTTCCCAAAATTCAAAGTTATTATAAAATTATTTTTTTAGTCCTTTCATATGTTTGTTAAACCAAAAATGTTGAATTTTAATTTGTGAAGGTTTCTTATTGCTAGAATTTATTTTTGAATTACAAAATCAGATTCTATCATCAAAAATCAAACTGTGATGGCCAAAAGCTGTAATAGATCCTGAATTTATTATTTTGAATTTGACACTCACTATTAGCATATGGGGGAGACTAATTAAAAAATATTTATCAAATTTGAGACACTAACAAAATAAAAAAAACTTTAATTTGAGAAAATAAAATAAAAATTATAACTATAATGTGAGAACTACAAAAATATTTAAGTATTTTTTTTCTCTAGATAAACAGTAGGATCGTGATAAAATAATTCTTTTTTGGATGTATTAAAGTATAACCAAGAGAGAAATATAAACAAAAATAAAAGATATTTAAAATATGTATATTTTTTTTGTTAGAAGCACTGTTTGAAATAAAATATGTTTGATAAATGATCCAGTGAATAGAATCTAATGGAACATACTTAATTGGGCATGATATGTCATCTTTACTGCACTTCTCCCATTCTTCCACTTCATCACCCCACACTTTCTGTTTATTCAAAAAAAAAATCGTAAAACACCAAACTTCAACAAACAGACAAATTATTGAATTGAATACAACAATTTTTAAATATGTTTTGAGTGATTGAAATATAAATTATATTTATTTTTTTACTCCAAATAAAAAAAATCCTTCAAAATTAAAAAATATTATTTTTAATATTTTTTTACAATAATGTGTCAAACAAAAAATAATATATTTA
The DNA here is from genome assembly GCA_014843725.1 of Amphicarpaea edgeworthii. Lineage (NCBI taxonomy): Eukaryota > Viridiplantae > Streptophyta > Magnoliopsida > Fabales > Fabaceae > Amphicarpaea > Amphicarpaea edgeworthii. Next base: position 8,120,480 of record CM026329.1, read on the forward strand.
TAATTTATAACGATTTTTTAATCATTTAATATGTGATATTTTTATATATTTTTAACAGCTTAAAATTATCATAAATTATAAATTTCTTACTCCCTCTTTTGACACCTACTATAAAAAGACTAAAAAAAAAGTATCTTTTGAATTTGAGGGATAAAATAAATAACTTTTCATATGAAAAAAAAATGCCATTCATATTTGAGTGAATAAAATCATTTTTAAGTGTAAAAGATGCTGCACAGTACGATATACCGTAATATTTCTTTGAATTGCATCAACGAAATCTTCAATGTCATCATAGAATCTTTCAACTTCAGTCTCAATTATGCTAGAATCCCATACCTGTGCGCGTATATATATATAAAATAAATATATATGGTTTAGTTTACTATTTAACTAAACATAAATTGTTAACAGATCATATATTGTTGTATATGAATAAGGTTGAGGAAAATTAGAAATATTTGACTAACATGGTGAAGAGTTTGCTTTCTTGTGTACCAGTGAACATTGATGTCATTTCCACCCCTGTCCGACCCAAAGCCACAATGTAGGGGCTGCAGATTAAGCGTGTAGAAAGTCATTATTTTGGTAAGAATTTTGAAGAGTTTATAAATTCTCGTATAAAATATGATTTTAGTCCCTCTCCTATTATTTGAGTGATTTCGATTTGTTAAGTATTATTTTTGTTGTTAAATATTTTTGTAAAATGATGATGCGACAATTTATTATGATAATTCTTTTTTTTTCTGACACGTGGAAACGGTAAAAAAATAAACAAAGAATTATAAGTTATATGAGAAAGCAATAATAAACTTTAATTTTGACGGTTTTATGATGGCCGAAAATTGTTTAATACTAATTGTCTCAATAATTTATAGAGAGTTGTAGACACCAGAAAAAAAAAATTGTCACAAGCCGTCAAATCATCATTTAACGGCATATACCAAAAATCAAAAGAAAGAACAGTTTAAAAACACAACTGTCAAATATTAGTTAAGTGACTAAAAATAAAAATTATGAATAATTTGAAGAATAAAAATATATTTTACCTTAAATTATTTTCACTAGCTTATAAGTAAAGTCTCAAAAGAAGGGGCATCCCAATAAAGTTAATATCTCAGGATTTTCTATCATGGACAAAGTAACTATATATTATTAATAAAAAAAAGAAAAAACAAAGTAAAAATGATGGAATCGACCCTCATCCATTAAAGCGAAAATGCAATTACCACCACTACTATTCAAACTAACCTATAAGTTATTTTCACCAAAACTTTAAAAATTAGATGGGAGAATGGTATATGGGTGATTTAATTAACCTTGTATAGATCTATATATATAAAATGCATAATACCTGATGGATGTCTCCCATAAAATGTGAAAGGAATAGAAGAGATTGAGTGAGGTTATCTGATATAGCATATAGCAGGACGTTACCATAACACAATATTCAAATTAATTGTTAGTACTGTGAAAACAATAAATATATATATAACAAGAAAAATCATATTAGTTTGAAGCAAGGGTTTAATTTACATTTAGATTTAGGGTCACTGCCATACTCGAGGAGTTGGTTGGTGTAGTTGGTAATCGCTGCCACAACACATCGTCCCTTAATTCCTGTTTTGTGATCTACACAGTCCCCTACATACCACAACATATTAACACATATTATAGAATTTTTTATCTATAAATTAATTAACATATATAAAGCTAATTATTTGTTATGAGATGAGAAGTTTGATTATTTGAAAAGGGTATATTTATAGTTTTAATAAGTCATTAATCTCATGTTTAATACTTATTTTAGTCTCCAAATTATAATTAATTGTTTTAATGTGTTAAATTTTTTTACTTTGGTCACTAAATTATTTAAAATAAGTATAGTTGGTCATTTTTTGTATGATTTTGTTATTTATATCTTTTTTTTTTAATTAAGTACACCCCTCATTTTTATATTTTTAGAAAAGTGTATTTAGTAAAATGAGGATGTAAATAGAAAGATATGATAAAAAAAAATTAATTGATTCATCTTAAACAATTGAGAGAACAAATTAAAATTTAGTGACTACATCAAACCATTAATTAGAGAGAAATAAAATGAATATTAAGTATTAATATTAATCATTAGATCTTAGAAAAATGAACGATGGAGATAATTTTTGATGTAACGTTATCTCTCCTCTTTTTTTTAAACTTATTTTTGTTCCTATTTTAGTTTCTATAATCTTTCATAATAGAAATTAAAATGGATCTAAATATATATATATATATATATAAAATTCAAAACTGATTATTTTTTTGTGTAGAGATCATTAAATTACGTTGTGGGTTAAATGAATCAAATATATTTTTATTATCTTAAATGTGATTATATTTTTTTATTATTTGAATGAAATGTAGTTTTTTTAATTTTTCAAAATAAAAAAATATTATTTTTTAATCTTTCTTAGAGTAACTATCAAACAAAAAATAACATTTTTTTTTATAGTTTGTAAAGATATTTAATTATTACAAATATTAAAAAATATAAAAATTTTAAATAAAATATTATTTATATATTTAAAAGACTAAAAATATACTTAAATGTGGTAAGCTTCTTTGTAACTTACTGCTGTTCTTGTACTTGCAAACAGAGTCAGGAATATTAGCAAAGTGCAGAGCAGAAGACCAAGGAAAGACAACCCTCAAACTATCTGCCCAAGAGCACTTGCTCGCCAAGTCATCGTTGGCAGATTTCGGCAACAATTTCTTCACAGCAGCTGCAGCTCCTGTGCTCAGCCGAGCCTGGACAGATAAAAGAGAATGTTAGTAAGTACTGAGACATCTGTTTCGATAAACTTATCTAGTTAGCAATGCTTTTAGATGAAGAAAAAAAATTAAAATAAGCTTATGCAGAAGTTTAAATTAACTTATACACATAATTTGCTTGAGTAAACTTTTCTGAAAGAAGAATTTTTACAAGAAAAAAATGTAAAGAAAAAACAAAATGAACATCTCTATTGATTAAAATTGGCTTCTTTTACAACTGATTTGTAAAAGATTCATGTTTTTTAGAAAAAAAAAATATATGAAAGTGATTTTAATTAGGCGAGAAACCAATTTTAATCGATAGAAAAAGAGAAATTTATTTAATTTTTTATTCATATTTTTTTTCTAGAGAATTTTATCTAAACAAACCTAATAAACCTAGTTACTGCATAAAGGATAATTGCATAAGAAATCATACGATAAATCTTCAACAAATTAATTTATAAAAAAATCTATTTTTTCTTTTCTTTTCTTACAGGTGCTTCTTCTAAATAAGCTTTACTCAAACAAGCTATAGAATGGCGAGAGAAGACACAGAAATTGAAACAAGAAGGCATGCACCTGAGCAATCTTACAAACAATGGTATGCCCCTCGTCTCCCCAGCCTTGAATATTTGGAAGCAAAATTAGCATGAACGAGAGTATTGCCACAAGCTGAACTGATCTGTGACAATCCATTGTTGTTGTTCTCTTCTCTTCAAAACTATGCAAATAACCAACATAGCCTGCTTTTCTTATATACGTGTGCGTGGGTGTATATATATATATATATATATATATATATATATATATTTTGAGGGTATTTTAAGCGAGAATACATGTTTATTATGAGATATGAGAAGTTTAAATAATAATTATTGATTAAATCTTAATGGTCCAGATATAATTTTGAATTAAAATTAAATTGTGATTTTAACCTTATACAATCATATCTTTGGTGGTGGTCGCCATCACTACGACCACCACTAACAGGACCATCGTCACCGTCACCATTATAACCATCGCCATCACTAATAAAACTACCATCATGGTTGTATTGTTGTCATCGCTATCGTCACGGTGGTGGTGACGACAACAGTGGAGACAACGACCATGATGGTAATGGTGGTGGTGGTGGCAAAAACGACGGTGGTGACCATGTTGGTGGTGGTGGTACTGGTCATGATGATGGAACAATAAATGCACAATAATTAAGAAAGATATGATTGTATAAGGTGAAAATAACATTTAATTTTAATTCAAAATTATATCTGGACCATTAAGAGTGTTATTTAAATCTCTCTTTCTCAATATTATTTTTAGTTATTTTGTTCAAATTATTAAATAATATATAAAAATATTGTAATTTATAATAATTTTTTATTATTAATTTTTTTTATCATATTTAAAAGTTTTAAAAAATAAATTTTAATTTGAAGAATTAAAAAAAATTATATTTAAATAATTAAAAATATATTTAAACTTAATCATGGACAATACTTACGTATATAAATTTAGTGAATCCAAACTCATATTATAACTTAATGAGTCAAATATTCATATATAATTAATGTAAAATTATTTTATATAGTCGATTAATTATAATTTATTATTATAATAAATTTTGAAATAATTTTTATAAAATTAATTATCACTGTAAATAAAAGGATGTAATTAACTTAATGTGTATAAATATTTTTCTCATATGTAATACACATGAACGTTATAATAAGAAATATAAAATTTTAGTGGGCTAATTTCCCCTTCCTCTTCTACGTGGATACATACATATCTTAGATTAATCGAAATATGTAAATATTTTAAAACTTATTCTGACTATACATACACATACCCCAATGCATGATCTTCTTTCCCGTTAAATGGCACGAGGGTTATGAATCTCGATCTGTGCAAGTAAATTATAATAATATATTCAACACTATACATAGACCATATATTGTAATAAAGAAAGATTAAAAAATAAGGATGTATTAAATTTAAATTAATGGTTATATTATTGAGATGAATAGCACGAGTTTTAGGCACTATTATTATTTTAAACGCTTCCTCTCTCACTCTCTCTCTCTCTCTATATATATATATATATTATCTGATTTTTTTTTCTTATCATATATTAAATAATAGAAAAATGTTAAGAACACATTCTTTTGAATAGGAATGTTTAAAAATCAAAACAAATTGAACTAAACTGTCAAATCGTAAAAAAAAAAATTAAAAATCGATTAAATCGGAAAATTGTATGGACCAAAAATCTTTAAAATTGTATATTTTTTCGATTTGGTTTGATTTTCGAATCTTGTTATAAAAATTGAATTAAGCTGAACCAAATCACATATTATACATTGATTTACTTTTAGATGTTTAATATTATCTGACTAATAATATTTTAATTTTTTTTATGATCATAATATATGATTTATAGTATTTTTTTTTTATAATAAATTTGTAATATATGATATATATTTTAATTTCATATCTTACAAAAAAAAAATATTGATATTACTAAATAACATTAAATATCAAGTGAAACATAATTTATTATTATGTTACAAAAGTATCATTTTATAATAATGCTAAATAGAAGTAAAAATAGTACTTTTTAAACTAAAATATGTAAATCAAAATTTAATAAAAAATAATATAACATAATAATTATGTAAGTTTAATTAAAAAATTTAAATTATGATAATAGATTAAAAAGAAAAATCGCTAAACCAAATTAAATCAAATCAAACTGTAAAAAATTGATTTGGTTTTGTTCTGATTTGATGTTATGTTAAAAATGAACCAAACCAAATCATGACTTTATTTTAGGTTTGGTTCGGATGAATTTTTACCTAAAAATCAAACCAAATTGTACCGTGAATATTCTTACTTTTGAGCACATTCTCTTTAATTAGTTAAAATTGATCGAAAATCATATAATTTGGTGGTCCTCACGTTAAATTAAGTGATCACATATTTTATTTAACGACTCTTTTTTTATTTTATAATTTTTAATGAATTTTGACTGATTGAAAATAGTGTCTAAAAAAAGTATTTTTTTTTTTTTATGTAACATTAATTATTGATCGCATACCTGTTGCATGTGCTGTTATAGTACGACACTAGCATGGGGATAGCGCATATCCATCTAAACAATATTTAAAAGTTCTAAAAATAAATTATGTAGTGAGATATATCCATCTACATTGTTGGCGTGCAAGTAATAGTATTTAAAAGGTCAACATGGACGAAGTGATATTTATATTTTTGTTATGGAAAGCATGGCAGTTATTAAAATCTTGCTAAAGTCCATGTCTATCTACCATCCAAGTAAAAAAGTAAACGATATAAGAAGAATATTCTCAGCAGATATTAATCTCGTTGAAATCTTTCTACTATCCAAGTGGAGAAGTAATGGATATGAAAGGAATATTCCCAGCTTGTCATGTGATCCATAATGTAACGAAGTTGCCTGGCAATTTCTTACAATTAATCTGAAAAAAATATTTCTTCTGTATTTGGATAAGATATTTTAGAAAGACTTTTAAAAAAATAGATAAAAATAAAATTTATTTTCCAAAAAGTTAAAATTATATTCTTCAAAGTAAAAGTTCTCCTGTATATATATTTTTTAAATATGTAAAATTTTTACGAATTAATTATTAAAAAAAATAATTTTAACTTTTACATAAACTAATTATATTTTTTTTATTCATGTAAATTATTTTTTTTTCTTCTCGTATTTTCTCTTCCTAAATATTCTTTTAAAATAGTGCCTTCAAATAGTTCCTATATCCTCGTGTTTTTCCTATAAGGTATAAATTAAGAATGTGATTTGGCATTCGGTGAGCCTCAGGATCTAGTTCACGATTTTAATTGTAATTCATGATTTTGTAATTTTGGTTTCTTTATTTTTTTTTTTTAATTCATGATTTTGATTTTCCAATTTTAAATTATAAGATTTGATTTATCTAAATTTAAAAGTTGACGATTTAATCCATTGGTCGATTATTAATTAATAAAGTTATTAAGTTAATTATAAATTAACTATAATTGTTAATTATTAAAAGGAATCAAAAGTGATTCTTTTTTAATGTTAAAAGATTTTTTTAATAATCGGTAATTAATGATTTTTAAATGTTAAATTAAAGTTTTTAAATAATTTTTAAATAACTTAATAATTTTATTAATCATAATTATTAATTAATAATCGATTAAAAAGACCAAGATTATTTTAAAATATTTATTAATTTTATCAACAACCATCCAAGCACACAAGTATCAGGCTAAGGAAATGAAAGTTGAAATATGGCATGGCATCAAAGACGGAACCACATTTCACTAGTTTAATGGTGATGTATAAAAAGCATTTCACTAAAATCTCTAGCCTCAACTACTTTAAGTAACAAGAGATAAGACAATGTAATAAAGTGTTGTATAAAACAGAGCATTTCACTCTAAAACCTTGCTATTTTTACAAAAAAATGAATACTTAAGTGCCCATGATACATTAGATGGCAATATGAGGAAAACAAAATTTGACAAAGCCTAAATCTACTAAGTTACACTAAGAAAATTTCAGGTGTAAACGATTCTTTTGTTCAGATTCAGGCTATACATATGGTACTGTAGCAGGATTTCATACTCATCAATCAAGAAATTAGTATAAGTATGATGCATAGCTAGTTTCAGTTTTACTGCATCAAATTCTTGGTGCTGCAATGAGAATCACAAGTACATCAGTTTGAGTGCTAGATATGCACACAGTCAAAGACTTGGGGGTAAAGAAAGTAATTGCTAATCGATTAATAAGACTTAATTGCACTTTTTATCCTCAACTTTTTAATTTTTTGGCAGATTTTATCCCAAACTTAATTTGGTGCATTTTACCCCCAAACTTCTTTAAATCTTGCAAATTTTATCCACTATTATTTGTCCATTAATAAACTTAAAAGTTAAGGATAAAATTTGCCAAAAAAGAAAAAGTTTGGGACAAAATTTTCCAAAAAATATAAAAGTTGGGTTTTGTCAAAAAATAAAAAAAGTTGGAGGTAAAATGTGCTATTATGTGAGAAGTAAAATGATAGAGTGTAAAATTTGCAAGATTTTAAAATGATGTGGATAAAATGTGCCAACTTAGCTGAAATGAACTAAATTAAGGTGCAAGAAGCAAAAATTGTTAGGCATTACTGCAAATTGACTTTAAACTTAGCTGAAACCTAGCTTTATTACAATGTGGGACAGCTTATTAGGATCTGTAAATTTCTCCTATGATTATAGAGGATCATACTGACAGGGGTTATTGACAATGTACCAAAAAACCACTGTTATTATCCATTTGCATATGAATTCAGTTGTATGTCTCTATCAAGTGGAAAAGTCATGTTCATGTGTATATACTATATATATACTACTATATGTTATATTTTTACAGAAGGATTAATACTCAGTTTAGCCCCCAAGTTATAATTAATCGTTCAATTTGGTCCCCAAATTTTTAAGTTTCAATTTGCTCCCTAAATTATTTAAAATGTGTCAACATAGTCATTTTTTTTTGTAAAATTTTGCTATTTGCATCCTTTTTTTTTACCAAGTACACCTTTATTTTTTATATTTTTAGGGGAGTATATTTAGTAAAAAGAGTGTAAATAGCAAAATCTGACAGAAAATGATCAAGTTGGCAAATTTTTAAAATTTTAGGGACCAAATTGAAACTTTTAAAAACTTGGAGACCAAGTTGAACAAGTAATTATTAACTTGGGAAACTAAATTGTGTATTAAGCTTTTACAGAACAGCTTGGGAGTTGATGAACCAAAGTCAATGAAGCTTAATTATCTAGTTTATGAAAAGAGCTATACTAAGTTCAAATTCATAGTTAGTCGCTATAAATTTCACTAAATAATGAGTATTTACCTCCACCCATTGTTGCTTCAGGCAACCGCTCAATTGAGTACTTGTGTTTGGTAATGTACATTATTGGAACACCAGGAATCTGTAAGACAGAAACCCAGTTCATCAGTCATCAGTCATCAGTCATCATGCATCAGGAATCAATATCAAAACTACCAAAGATGGAGAAGTGGATAATAATGACTTTACCTTCCGAATTCTCCTCTTCAAGTCCCGATCACATATTGCAACAATGTAGCACTTGTGCTGTTTCCAAGAAAATGATGTGTAAATAAAGTGGGAAAAAGCACGAACAAATAAGCAGCAAATGTGTGTCATCATTTTTTTTTACAGACAAATGTTAGTTTGTTAAAAACGTCAGTAGAGAGATTCGAACCGACCTATTCCTCCCCCTTCTCCCTTCATTTTTTTCTCCAACCATCCAACCAACCTTATATCTCCAATGTGTGTTATCATGAGCAAGTTTCAACTTCTTAGTGTGTGTTATTCTAATTTCTAATAAAACTGTTCAGTACTTCACTTAATACTCTGGTATCCATTTGTTAGCTATGAATTCAGAATTGAGAAAAAAAAATGCTAGAATTTTTCATAGTTCTAAATTACATTACAAGAGGGGAGATATTCTATCGACTATCAAATACCAATATTCTATTCAATTTTTGTCTCGAGTAGCAGTAGAAATTTGTTTACAGATCTAGATGACCATAAACTGCTAAGCCATTTAATATATCAGAGTCCCACATAATAGAAAATAAGTAACACAAGGAATTTACTAGGGTTTAGAAATCAACAAAATTTACCATCATCTTATATGGCTATTGCCTTCATTATTTGAACAAAAGAAAAAAGTAAATCTGTTTTCCCATTCCCCAGGACTTCAATACAGGTAAAAGGAACAGTACAAAGACTATTTCTCATCCAACCTGAAAAATCATTAATCAATCTTAATAATCAAATTGCTACCAGATGATGCTTCTTAGCATTTAGCTCAGAAAATTATATCACACCTGAGTAACTCTCTCAACGAGGCAGTCATCAGCATAGGTCCCTTTATGAGTACATAGTATTCTCTCAAATCAAGGATCCTTGGCAATCCTGTCATGTATAAAAGGGATACATAAATACAATAAGTTGAAACAAGATAATATAATTCCTTTTCTCTACTAGATTGAGAGATAGCTTATACAATAAATATGGCCAATGGTATGGTGCAAAAAAACATGATATTTCAAAGGAAAATAAAGTCCAGGAGTCCCATGATATCACTTGACCTTTGTAACTTTGTCTTTTAAAGAGAGATGTTTTTCCCTTTGTGATTTAGGGTCTGTTTGGACATACTACTCTAGAAGGACTTTTAGGAGGAGAAAATAAGAACAAAAAAATCAAATTAACTTCTCTAGAAGTTAAAGTTGTCTTCTACAATAACTAATTTGTAGAAATCCCACATCTTTTAGAAGAAGGTAAATAGGAGAGCTTCTATTAATTGGCTATTGGAGAAGAAAATTTTATGTTTTCTTCATTTTTACAGGCCCTTAATCCATTTGTACTAAAGCCCCCACGGTCTATCTTTAACACAATGTTATAATGGATGAATTATAGTATGTGGGATATTTGAATCTTTTATCTTTTGAAAAATTAGGGGGTTTAGAAGTGAAATAGACAAATGATTTGGTCTTTACATGACCCAAAAATTCAATTAATAGTGCACATTGTAAGGAAGAAAATTTGCAGTAAGTACAGACAAACTCAGCAAGCTAACAAAATATTGATTTTATATTAGGTGCATGTACATCTACCCTCCACATACCTCCCTCAGAGGGAGCCACCTCATGCATTTGGTCACCCTTTTTATATGTAAATCTCAAACGTATGAGAATATAAACCAATAATAATCAAGAAGACATAACATCTACCTTAGAGCTACGTGATATTTTTGGCCTAACTTTTCAAGTTCTGCCATCACACAGTCTGTGATGCAAGGGGTGCCTGAAAATCCAAATTACTAGTAGAATAAATATAATAATGATAGAATATGGGATGTTTGATACAAATATGCAATGCCATTGCAAAAACAAGCTTATTAATCCTGGCAAAGGATATATCTGAACATAATATCTAAAATTAATAGGAACCTCAGCATTCAACTAAAACTAAAACATGAAATACATATATTAAGACAAGTAATCATCTACTTCAAGCTCACATTTCGCATATAAGCAGTCCATCATTCCTTTCTCCAGATCTAACTGCATAAACAAAGTCAAAAAATTATGAGTCACAAACAGAAAAACTTCAAAAATCCATCACACACTAAAATACTCCAGTATTTTTATCCTGTAATAGAGTTAGTTAGATTTATCATTTCAATCCTTTTGTGAAAAGATCATGAGCATCATACACATGCAATCTACATACAGTCCGAGACATTATCAATTCCATATCACATAAACTTTGAACAGAGCATTCCATGCAAAGTTATATATGTCGAACGAGAACTATCATTTGTTTATTTATGTTAGAATGTTAGATTATTGAAGTTATTCCTACACTTGGAAACAAATATTACCACAACAAACATTTCCAAACAAAAAGCTATAAAATTAAAGCAAAATGAAGCAACTCACTTTATTCTGGATTGAGAAATTGATGAAGTTGGTGCCACCAAAACACAATAAGGGGGTCCCAGTGCAGTATTGTATTGAAAGAAAAGTGCCGAAGAATGACTTGGACTGAATAGTAGTATAATACAAATTCAAACCACATTAAAACCAAAAGAGCAAGGGAGAAAAGCAATAAACTCACAATCAATTAGAAATGGGGAAAGAGTGAGAGCGAAAGCTTACATGTTTCGGGTAACTTTTCCTTCATAGGATTCTTCTTTTCTGGGTTCAAAACCTCTTCTTTGTAGCTGAATTCAATAGGATTTCAAGGAATGAAAAAATAGAGCAAACCCAAGCATAATGAAGGAACAAACAAAGAAAAGAAAAACTCACCTTTTGATTGCTTTGGAAGTGACAATCTTCTTCATAACAGCAAACTTTGGTCCCTTTTTAGCTTTACCCATTGTGAGCGGAGAAAACGAGCTGGATTATGCAAAACCCTGGCCAAAACCATAAATCAATAACCCTGGCCCAAATAATCTCATTCTATTTCTATTAAATTGTATAAAAAAAAAGTTAAATTAAGCATTACAATGGGACTTGGTAAATACAGCAGAGTAGGGTTAAAATATAGGCTTACTATTTACATGTACAAACCTTGTCTTTAGAGTTCAAACATAGGAATACTATTTAGCAATGGTTATTTTTTTCATAAAAAAAAAAGTGTAACTAGGCCAAAACACAGGTAGTGTTCAAATCTGAAATATCAGCATACCAGCACCATATACAAAAATTAAAAATAATGATGACAGACTTCCTATCCTACACAGCGATTCAGGACACTCCAAATGTCACTAACAGCAATACCATTAGTTACTTTTGCTGGATATATGTACTCATGCATAGGCTATTATATTTAACATAGGAATACTGACTAATCTGCACAACATTGATCTAATACCTACAAATGTGAGCAAAGAAATTAAGAAAAAATATCTTAGAACTTAGACTACCTTCATAGTCAGTTGTCAATGAACTGGTGGATGGACCAAAGGTTAGAGAATTGAGAAAGCTTCCACATTGTTGCCAATTCTATTTATGCTTTTCAGGCCAATTTTGGAAAACATAACAAATTAAGGAGATAGATTTGGAATGGTGCTGCAATATTCTGAAGACTAACATACTATGGAGTGGGAAGTAAAAAAACTTGTTTGTTGCCAATGCCAGGTATCGAAATCTTGTGAACACAGTATCTTTTTCACTATTATTTTCTTATGTACACTAAACATCCTTTAACACTTAATATGATTAGTGCACTCTTTTTTTATATGAATGCTTGTTTTTCCTTTCTAATATACATAGATGCACAGTTATGATTGCCTCACAATATAAATTATTTTACAATGCTAGTGCACCACCTTTAAACTCATTGTGGAAACTGGGAATGCATCCCCTGCAGTGGTAGCCATTAATCTGTAATAATTTTATTATAAAATAAAAGTTGAAAAAAATTAACGGTTAGATTTCTATGCTGCAGACACATTATACTTTTCCCACTGGAGGGGATCCATATTCAAAATTAAAAGTACACATAACAAAGCAAGATGCGGAAGATAGAACATTGAGGCAAATTAACCCAATTGCAAAATGAACATAAAAAACAGTAGAGGATAAAAGAGACAAGTTAATTAAACACAGAATAACCATAATACCAATTGTGGGTAGGTAATGTTGAAGGTTTAAATAGCAGAGATACCTGACAGAGAATGTGAGAGTATGTCTAGTAGAGTAGTGTGCTAACTCATAGAATGAGAGTTGTCGCTCAGTTATATCCTCTATTTTGGTTTTATCTCTGGCCGATGTGTGGGACTTGGATTTTTCTCAATAAGAATGGGGAGTTACGTACGTCGTGTTATGTGTGAAAGGCTAGAGAGTGAGTGGTGAGGAGCGCAGCGGAGGACGCTAGTGGCGGCGAACAGAGAACAGAAAACAGAACTTCGGCGCGCGAAGAGTGAGCAACGTAAACGTAGAGAGCACGAAAGAACTCCAATGCATGACACTGCTGCAACTGCAACAGAGAGAGGGAACTCCTTCAATACTACTAGGGTTACTTGAGATTTTATTTAAGAGGGAAAAAAGTAAGTTTTACTCTCCGAGAGGGAAAATAGAAAGAGCTTTGTGATCCTCTGTCGCGTATGGATAAAAAATGAGTGATTTTGAAAATGTAGATATGGTAATGACAACTCGAGTATCGTTTTCAAGGATTCTTGTATTATTATTAATCAATGCAGTGAACGGTTAATGGGGGTTTAGATTATGATTTCAAGAAAAATGAATTAAAATAAATTGTGATTATCGAATAAGCTAAAGCGAATCAACCATCAGATATCGACTTCCGACTTATCATTGATCCTTATAAATTCCAATTTCCTAAACGGGTCCGATCCTATTCGACTATAATAACCACCGACAAGCGCAATAGAAATTATACGGCATATGATCTTGAATTCGAATTAAGCAAACGGATTAAAAACTATTGCGAATTAAGCAAACGCAATCGATCAAACGCGATAATGTAAAAGCTACGTTAACGCGAAATTGATTCAAGATCAAACAACCAATTGAATTTAAGATTTATATCCTATAACAACAATCAAATTAAGCAAATAATTGAGATTATTGGAATAAATCAAAGGAAACAGATTGACATGAAATTTATAAAAGAACCTCAAAGTGGAATCCGATTGCAGTAGATTGATTCTTCGGAAACTAGTTCTCCATTACAATTGCTCAAAACTCTCCAAGAAATTTCGTGAATAATGAGTGAGTGAATAGTGCTGCGTGAACAGTGAATATATGCACAACAGCCAGCCCTAGCGTTTTAATAGAATAAGAGTTTTACTAATAATCCGAACCGGGTCGGAAAATACAAACCAGGCTCATAAAATTGACCCAAAACAAATTATTTCTTAACGTCTGCAACTTCGACGAATTATTCAAGCCTTCTACAATCCGAATCAGCTTCTGACTCCAACATGAAAGTTATAGATCTTTCTCTTATCTTTCCAACGAATATTAGAACACCTCAATCTGATTCCTGTAGCTCCAGTTATGAATTTTACATTGAAAGCTGCTAATATTGAAAATAAAATACGAAAATAAAATAAAGCTAGAAACAGACTTAAATATGAAAACACACTAAAATGGTGAAATTACTGAAATAAACTAAGGAAATGTCTAAGAATAACAGTAGAAGAATGTGCATGAAGATGCACTGATCAAATTCCCCCACACTTGAACTTTTGCACTCCGAGCAAAATTAAAAATTCAAAACAGAAAAACTTCAAAACAAAAACGAAACAGAGCATGCAATCTCAGAGGTTATCAGGATACAAAGTGCAAGCAAACTCCTAATTCTAAGCTTAAAGAATATGACATTAGTGAGTAACTCTTTTGTGACAGTCAAAGTAAATATGAAAAATAGATTACCAAAAAGTACATCAAAAGCATCAAGATCCTCACAAGATAAACTGTTTCCACTCAACTCTCAAGTGTTTAGGTTACTGTTTACACTCAAAGCACAACATGAGAGATAGTACTACCATAAGCTTGAAAAGACTCTAACATTCACAATTTGAAATACATTGCACACAAAGATCAAAAGGACTTTTATTATGGTTGTAACTTGGCCAAGGTTAGGGTGAGATACATCCTAAAGGGGTACTAAGCTAAAATTCAAAGAGTTAAAAGAAAATTGAAAGAATTGCGGGAGTTGAACTAAATAATATCTCAATGGCGATTGAACAACAACCTCACAACTTATTTCTCTTCTCCTTTTCCTTTTATTCTTCTCTTTCTTTTTTTTTTTTTTTTCCAGAAGGACTAGCATTGACATCCTTCTCTATTTTTTTTCTTTTCTATTTTTTTTTCTTTTCTGCCAACCAACATCATAACAACAATGTTCAACCCCACACAACTCTATACAAGACCCTTTCAACCCTTTGAATAGGGTGATAACATTGTTTTTCACTTTTCGGCTTGTAATGAGTTTCAAACACAAAAAAGGATAATAGGCTCAAAGGGGCTTCCAAACAAAGGGATGATATTATCAAGGTTGGCTTTTTGGCTAACTAGGTAAAAAAAAAAAAAAAACAAAACAAGATGCCTTTATCATTTCAATGTGCACAAGTAAACAAAAAGCTTCAACAAGAGTCAATTCAAGTTCTAGAGACTAACAAACATGAGTGAAATCACACAAGAAAGAAAGAGATGGATTTTTTATGTTATCCATTATTAGGCTCAAAATCTCACAAGGGTTAGTGATCTTCCATTAGTGATGTACAATTTAGGGTTTAGTCAAACATACAAACTAAGAATGTGCAAAAAGAATCAATCACATCACACCACAAGTCTTTCGACAAAGAACAGAGAGAATACTCACAATTGTAGCAAGATAATCAACGAAAAAACATGCATTTTCCATTTTTTTTTAAAGCAAAAACAAACAAAAACAAAAACAAATGGTTCCCTCCCCCACACTTAAGACATACATTGTCCTCAATGAAAAGAACTCAATTATAAAGTAAGAGTGAGAGAAAGGAAAGGGTGCCCCCGATCAAGTTGCGGTGTGGTTGGGCGCTTCCAAAGAAAGCTCTTCTATGGTTGCATCTTCGAGCACCGAACTTTCATGGAATAGCTTCAGCGCTGCCCATTAACCTTGAAAACTTTGTCAGTACTTGCACTTTTAATTTCTACTGCACCATAAGGGAGAACATTAGTAACAACAAAAGGGCCAATCCATTTGGATCGAAGTTTCCTAGCCATAAGCTTAAGGCGGGAGTTAAACAGTAAGACCTGTTGGCCCACAGAGAATTCCTTCCTAGAAATCATTTTATCATGGAAGTGTTTGGTTTTCTCTTTATAAATCCTAGAGCTTTCATAAGCCTCTAGCCTAAACTCTTCAAGCTGTTGTAATTGGAGTTTTCTTTCAATACCTGCTTGTTGCATTTCCAAGTTACAACTTTTCACCGCCCAATAAGCACGGTGTTCTATCTCTACAGGAAGGTGACATGCCTTACCGAAAATAAGTCGATAAGGAGACATCCCTATGGGTGTCTTGAAAGCTGTTCTTTGGGCCCAAAATGCGTCTTCTAGACGGCGGCTCCAGTCCTTCCTGTTTGGTTGCACCATTTTCTCTAAAACCTGTTTGATCTCCCCGTTTGAGATCTCGGCTTGCCCATTAGTTTGTGGGTGATATGTAGTAGAGACTCTGTGCACAACTCCATACTTTCGGAGCAAAGCTTCCATGGTGCGGTTAGAGAAGTGAGTGCCTTGGTCACTTATAATGGCTCGGGGTATTCCAAACCTGCAAAAGATATTGGACCTGAAAAAATCTACAACAACTCTTGAATCATTAGTCCTAGTGGGGATAGCTTCTACCCACTTTGAAACGTAATCAACAGCAAGTAAAATGTAGAGAAAACCAAATGATACAGGAAAAGGACCCATGAAGTCGATTCCCCATACATCAAATATCTCACGAGAAAAAGCATAGGTTGTTTGAGGCATTTCACTCTTACGAGTGATGGTCTGTACTCGCTATCCGGCACTCTTTACAAGTACGGTAAGTCTCATAAGCATCTTTAAAAATAGTGGGCCAGTAGAAACCTGAGTCTAGGACTTTTCTTGTAGTCCTTTGCGGACCAAAGTGTCCTCCTACTTGAGATGCATGAGAAAAATGTAAAATAGATTCAATCTCATAGTCGGGGACACATCTCCTAATCACCTGATCACTACCAAACTTCCAAAGATATGGATCATCCCAAACATAATATTTGGCATCGCTCTTGAGTTTGTGAATTTGTGCCTTGGATGCACCTGTTTGAAAAACACTAGCAACAAGATAATTAACAATATCAGCAAACCAAGGAGTAACTCCATGCAAAAGTAAAAGCCGCTTATCGGAAAGTCATCCTGAATCGGAAAAGGATCTTCATCCCTCTCTATCCCGCTCAAGTGATCAGCCACTAAGTTCTCAGCTCCACTTTTGTCTTTAATCTCTACATTAAACTCTTGGAGCAACAACATCCACCGAATCAATCTCGGTTTTGCTTCCGCTTCTTCAACAAGTACTTTAAAGCTACATGGTCAGTAAAAACAACAACCTTGGAACCTAGCAAATATGATCTGAATTTATCAAGAGCAAAAACAATAGCTAGAAGTTCTTTTTCAGTGGTGGTGTAATTTGACTGTGCAGAATCTAAAGTCCTAGAAGCATAATAGATAACATGGGCAGCCTTGTCAACTCTTTGTGCAAGGACCGCTCCAATAGCATAGTTAGAAGCATCACACATAATCTCAAAAGGGAGGGTCCAGTCAGGGGGCTAGATGATGGGAGCGGAGGTCAATGCTTTCTTCAAGAAGTCAAATGCTCGTTTGCATTTGTCATCGAAGTTGAAAGTGATGTCATTCTTCAACAAGTTCGACAAATGGAAGAGCTATCTTGCTGAAATCCCCGATGAAATGCCCGTAAAAACCTGCATGACCAAGAAAAGAACGAATCTCGTGAATGCAAGAGGGGTAAGGCAGTGTAGAAATCACATCAATCTTAGCGGGTCAACAGAAATTCCTTTTTCGTAAATAATGTGACCCAAAACAATTCTGCTCAACCATAAAATGGCATTTTTCATAATTCAAAACAAGGTCAGTTTCAATGCATCTCTCTAAAACCATATTCAAACTGTTCAAACATGCATCAAAAGAAAAACCATAAACAGTGAAATCATCCATAAACACTTCCATGCAATTTTCAATGAAATCGGCAAAAATGCTAATCATGCATTGCTTTGGAAAGTGCCCGAGCATTGCAAAGACCAAAAGGCATCCTCCTGTAAGCAAAAGTACCGAATGGGCAAGTAAAAGTGGTCTTTTCTTGATCTTCAGGTGCAATATGAATCTGAAAATAACCTGAAAAACCATCAAGAAAACAAGAATGTGATTTACCAAAGAAGCCGTTCAAGCATTTGGTCAATGAACGATAAAGGAAAGTGATCCTTTCTAGTAGCTTGGTTCAACCTCCTGTAATCAATACAAACTCTCCAACTATTCTGAACTCTAGTGGGAACAAGTTCATTCTTTTCATTTTTCACCACGGTGAGTCCAAATTTCTTAGGTACAACCTGTACTGGGCTTACCCATTTACTGTTAGAGATAGGATAAATGATACCTGCTTGCAAGAGTTTGGTTACCTCTTTCTTCACCACATCGAGGATCAAAGGATTAAGCCTCCTTTGGGGCTGCCTTACTGTTTTTGCACCATCCTCAAGCAAAATCCTGTGCATACACATGGAAGGACTAATACCTGGGATGTCAGCTAATGTCCACCCATTCGCCTTCTTGTGCTTCTTCAAAACCTGCAAAAGCTTATTTTCTTGATCAAAATCAAGGTTAGAAGAAATTATAACAGGGAGTTTTTCATTACTCTCCAAATAAGCATATTTCAGGTTTTCAGGGGAGTTGTTTCAACTCTAAGGACGGGGGTTGCTCAATGGATGGAATGTTTGGGGCAGCCGGGATGTCAAGCGCATCAGCGGCATAAACAACTTCATCGACAACAACTTCACTTGTAGGAAACATGTTACCCTGCAAGACAGAATCAATCTCGCACATACAACACAAAGGTTAGTGTCAGTACAATCAGCACATGAGAAAACATCATCAAAACCCGATAAAGATGGAAAATCAAGTGAAAATAATTCAGAACAAGTGTCATCAACCAATTCAGAGATCAATTCAATATGAAAAATAGAATGCTCTTCCAAGGGATGTTTCATGGCATCGAAAATGTTAAATTTCGCGACAATGTCACCAAATTCCATGGACATGGTTCCATCGTCAACATCAATTTTTGTTTTTGCCGTTTTCATGAATGGTCTGCCTAAAATGATGGGAGCTCTGCTTGACTTAGTTTCTCCTTCCATGTCCGAGAATGTAGAAATCTGCAGAAAAAATCAAATCGTTAACTTGAACAAGGACATCTTCCACTACTCTCCCGCGGGCGAGCATTGCTCCTGTTCGCCGATTGAATGATTAAACCTGTATGCTTTGCAAAGGACCAAGACAAAGGTTATTATAAACAGAAGTAGGCATAACATTAATGCTCGCTCCTAAATCAAGCATGCAATTCTCGAATTTACTATCCCCGATGGTATAAGGAATAGCAAAAGTTCCCGGGTCCTTGCACTTTTGCGGCAAGACCTGAGTGAGGGCTGAAACATTTTGCTCGCTGGTAACTTTTTCACATGAAGGCTTGGGCTGAATAAAAGCAGAAATATTTCTTCCCAAGTTGACTCTTTCACTTCCCTTCATCCTCCTCTTATTTGTACACAAATCCTTAAGAAACTTTGCATACTTTGGAACCTGCTTAATTACATCAAGAAGCGGAATGTTTACCGCAACTTTTCTGAAAACATCCAAGATCTCTCTCTCTTTGTCTTCCTCCTCAATCCTTTTATTTTTCAGAACTCTATGTGGGAAGGGGATTGGTGGAACATACTCTTTTTCTTTATTTTTTTCAGTTTCTACCACAACAGAAGAAGGTGGAGAAGGTTCAGATGGAGAAGGTTCAGATGTTGCCTCAATAATTTTTTTTTATTTTTTTCAGGGGCTGGTTCTGTAACCTTTCCGGATCGCAAGGAAATTGCACTCACATCAGCATTAGGACCTTTTGGATTCACAACTGTTTGGGCGGGAAGTTGGTTCGATCCTTGGGCTTGCATGGCATTCATTGAGGTGGCAAGCTGTCCAATTTGTGTCTGCAAGGTTTGAATGCTAGATTCTGTTCTTTGTTGAAATCGAAGATTGTTAACACTAGTTGCTTGACCAGGTCCTCTAATGAAGGTCCGTAAGGTACGTAAGTGGTAACTGGTGGAGTGTTCCGTGGTTGCGGAATGGGTAACACTAGCTGTTGCTGTGTGGGCTGTTGGTTTCCATATCGAAGGTTGGGATGGTTCCTCCAATTGGGATGGTATTTGTTGGTGGACAAGTCAGGAGTGTTGTTGTACCTGTTTTGATTGTTTCCATAAAGGGCTGCTGCATAAGCTTGGGGTAACTCGGTAATCGACTCATCTTGCAAAATAGGACATCTATCGGTCGGGTGTTCGGCGGAAGTACAAATACCGCACAAGGTTGCTGGTTGAGGTTTACCTACTGCCAACTGTTTCACTAAGGAGGTGAGCTCGTCAATTCTAGTTTCTAAAGCTTTGTTGGAGGAAACCTGAATTTCGTTCACACTCCTTGTTTGGACCGCAATTATTTCTGGTTGTGAACTCGTTGGTAGTTGAGTGACATGTTCTGAATTAAGGTTTTGGCATCTGTTGGAGTCTTATCAACAAGTGCTCCACCACTAGTAGCATCAAGGATGTTTCTATCCATAGGTAGCAATCCTTCATAAAAGTACTGGATAAGTAACCGCTCGGTAATCTGATGCTAAGGACAACTGGATACCAACTGTTTGAATCTTTCCCAATACTCAGCCAATGTCTCATTACCCTGTCTAATACCACATATATCCTTTCTGATTGATGCAACTCTGGAGGCAGGAAAGTATCTCTCTAGGAAGACTTTTTTCAAATCATTCCAAGTTGTGATAGAATTCAGTTCAAGATCGTATAACCAATCCTTGGTAGCACCCTGTAGTGAAAACGGAAAGGCTCTCAGCTTGATATGGTCTTCAGTGATTCCTTCAGGCCTCAAAGGTGTAGAACACACAACTTGGAATTCTTTCAGATGCTTATGTGGATCCTCACCTGCAAGACCATTAAACCTTGGCAACAAGTGTACCAAACCAGATTTTAATTCAAAAGGTGCAACGACTTCAAGATACTCAATGCATAAACCATTGTAATTCACATCAGGGGCAGCCAACTGCCTTAAAGTTCTTTGGTCAGCCATATCAAAAACAATTTCAGAATCTGAATCAAACAAGTTATGCAAGTAATCGGAATCAGTGTCAGAATCAATTACGGGTGGTGAACTATTGCTAGCCTGGACTGCTCTACGTCGTGTGTGCAAAGTTCTTTCTACCTCAGGATCACAATAAAAAAGATCAGAACAAGAAGACCTAGTAGCCAGGACTAATGCAACAATGCAGCAGCAATTGTCAAAATACAAAAACAAACAGAATGAAGGAAAATGATTAAAATAAATTCAAAAAAAAAACAAAAAACACCAAAATTAATCTAATGAAGTGAAATTAGAATTTTGAGAATTTTTTTTGGATTTTTACGACACTATGAAAACAGTAAAAAATTAATTAAAAATAGAAAAAAGAGGAATTTGGAAAATTGAGGTCGGAATCCCGATTGCACGATTTTTTTGGTCCTAGCAGGAAGAAAAAAAAATAAAAAAATTTGCAATCGGACACAATTTTTCCAAAAACCAATTTTTTTCAACTCTAAAAGCGAATTGGCCAAAACCGTGGGGAAACTATGGCCTAAACGCGAGAACACTAAGCCTATGACTCTAATATTAATTAATAACAACAAGAATCCCTGGCAGCGGCGCTAATTTTGATCTGGCTGTCGCGCACAGATCAAAAACGAGTGATTTTGAAAATGTAGTTATGGTAACGACAACTCGAGTATCGTTCTCAAGGATTCTTGTATTATTATTAATCAATGCAGTAATGGTTAATGGGGGGTTTAGATTATGATTTCAAGAAAAATGAATTAAAATAAATTGTGATTATCGAATAAGCTAAAGCGAATCAACCTACTGTATCGACTTCCGACTTATCATTAATCCCTATAAATTCCAATTCCCTAAATGGGTCTGATCCTATTCGACTATAATAACCACTGACAAGCGCAATAGAAATTATACGGCATATGATCTTGAATTCCGAATTAAGCAAACGGATTAAAAACTATTGCGAATTAAGCAAACGCAATCTGATCAAACGCGATAATGTAAAAGCTACGTTAACGCGAAATTGATTCAAGATCAAACAACCAATCAAATTTAAGATTTATATCCTATAACAACAATCAAATTAAGCAAATAATTGAGATTATTGGAATAAATCAAAGGAAACAGATTGACATGGAATTTATAAAAGAACCTCAAAGTGGAATCCGATTGCAGTAGATTGATTCTTCGAAAATTAGTTCTCCATTACAATTGCTCAAAACTCTCCAAGAAATTTCGTGAATAATGAGTGAGTGAATAGTGCTGCGTGAACAGTGAATATATGCACAACAGCCAGCCCTAGCGTTTTAATAGAATAAGAGTTTTACTAATAATCCGAACCGGGTCGGAAAATACAAACCAGACCCATAAAATTGACCCAAAACAAATTATTTCTTAACGTCTGCAACTTCGACGAATTATTCAAGCCTTCTACAATCCGAATCAGCTTCTGACTCCAACATGAAAGTTGTAGCTCTTTCTCTTATCTTTCCAACGAATATTAGAACGCCTCAATCCGATTCCTGTAGCTCCAGTTATGAATTTTATATTGAAAGCTGCTAATGCTGAAAATAAAATACGAAAATTAAATAAAGCTAGAAACAGACTTAAATATGAAAACACACTAAAATGGTGAAATTACTGAAATAAACTAAGGAAATGTCTAAGAATAACAGTAGAAGAATGTGCATGAAGATGCACTGATCACTGTGCCTACTTAACTTTCCTCACTTTTTGGTTATATATTTACTATAATTATAACTAGTATATATATATATAATTGGTTTATTCCATAAATTAATATTTTGTGATGTCACGGTGTGTTGTGATGGTATGGTCCCAAAGAAATATTTTTGTGTTGAAATTCAGGATAGTGATGATTTAATTAAACATGTATGTGTATCTATGTGTTTTAAAAGTATGTTTATGGACTTAGGTGCTATTTAGTATGGAATCTCCTTTAAGCTTATGTTGATCATATGAGTTGAACTATCCTTGGAAAGCTAGATAATCTTGACGCGTTGATAGGGGTGTCTCCTAGTGAGAGTGTTAGTGTCGGATGCCCGTGGTGAGCCTATTCGCCGATTGCATGTACTCCTAGAATAATTTCATAAAAGAGAGTCATCCCAGTGAGAGTGTTAGTGTCAAATGTCCATGGTGAGACTATTCATTGAATGCATGTACTCTTAGGTTAATTTCATGAAATAGTCTTTTGAATGGTATACATGATTGTGCTTTGTATATATGAATTCTTAGAGATAAAATGTTGTATGTATTTGTGTTTCCTCTGTATGTACTGGCAGCAAGTGATGGTCAACAGGATCAAGAGGATAAACTAGAGATGAGACATAGGCCTTTAATGACTTTTATTTTATTATTTTATTATATGGCTTTTATGTAATTGAATTTTGACTTTAAACTACTAGATTTATTGATTAAATTTGACTTTGTTTATCACAAATTTATGTATGGCTTTTTGGAGAGCAAGTACAAATGAAAACTGTGTTATTTTTTTTTTACAATATTTATTTTGTAAGGTAATTTGAGGTAGTGGGTGTTGCACCATATCTCTTGGCCGGGAACAAGAAATGTAGGTGTTGACACCAACATTGCATTGTCCATAAGTGAATAGTCATAAGTGCTTATGCACAACCAACATGTGTAGACACACGAGTGAAATATTAGGACCCTAAATTGCAAGGTATGGGAGTTGAGTCCATCAAAAGAAATAGAACACTAACATGGGGTTTATATGACATTAGGCATTTTTCCACCACAATAGGTAGCCTTTGTGGTGTGGTTCGCTCCCCTAAGGTTTGTTGAGTATCATAGAAGCAACAATAATCATAAATCATAAATTGAAACATTAAAGAGGCAATAAACAATTTTTGCATGAGAGATTGATGAGGCTTGGGAATAAGATAATGAGATGATGATACAGAGCAAGGACAAAAACCTAGGTTTTGGAGTTTACAGGAGTGGAATGGAGTGGTTAGTTAGTTAGTCAGAAGAGGACGGTAAACGTGGGTTATCTCCCTCAGAGAAGCCATGGGAAGAAACTCTAAGTGTAGCGGAGTCAAGTGTTCCACAAAGACCTAAAGTTTCTGAAGAACAGTGAACAAATGAGCCACACCCCATATCAGAGCTTCCAACAACATCACTTGATCCTTCAGCCTCTTACAGACAGATAAAACTACAAAATTCCAAAAAATAAAAACACAACTACTCAATCAAAAACTGAAAAATAACATCAACACACCAAATTAAAATCCCTTCTGCCTTTGATCCTTCACCCTCCTACACATAGAAAAACTACAAAATTCCATAAAAAAAGAAAAACATTAAAAACCACAAAACAACCATCAACACCAAATTTAAATCACTTGTTCCTTTGATCCTTCAACCTCTCCTAACATAGACAAAACTACAAAATTCTAAACAAAAAAAAAAAGAAAATTAAACAAGCAAAAACCAATAATTTCATTGGGGATGACTTCGTTGGGGGATGTGAAGGTTAATTGGAGGACACTCAATATGGCTTTCATGCATCAGGACACAATTGTTGGGGATGAGGGGGTTTTGACTCTCTAAATCAATAATTTCACTTAAATCCTTAAGTAAATTATTTGATATAGAGACAATATCTCTTCGAGGATCAAGTGATGATGATGCAAGGGATGAATAAGGAGGGATTGGTGGAGATGCAGGGAAAGGAAGGGTTGTTTGGAGGAATATGCATCAGTTTTGTTACACTAGTGGGGCTGCCACCGAATTGGGAATGGATCCTATCAATGTGAAAAATGAAATTGGGGCTCTAAGTGGAAGAAATGTTGACAATTGGAGTGATTAGAGCCAACAACAGTCCCTATTCCAGCCCAGTTAAGAAGAAAGATGGGAGTTGGAGATTTTGCATCAATTATAGGGCCCTAAATAAAGCGTTTGTCCTAGATAATTTCCCAATCCTAGTAATTGAGGAATTATTAGATGAATTATATGGAGCAGATTTCTTTTCTAAAATAGACATAAGGGCTTGTTACCATCAAATTAGGATGCATGAGGAAGATATTCATAAAACAACTTTTATAACTCATCAAGGGAACTTTGCATTTTGTCACGTCCTTTGGTTTAACTAATGCCCAACCACATTTCAAGAATGTAGCCTTGCAAAAAAATATTTAAGGAAATGTGTATTGGTATTTTTTTATGATATTCTTATTTATAACAAGAACTGGGAGGATTGCTTGTTTCATGTGAGACAAGTGTTGGAAATAATGAAACAACTGGATTTTAAGGAAAATAGGAAGAAGTGCAATTTTGGCTAGTAGGAGATAAGGTATTTGGGCCATATGATTTCAGGATAAGGGGTTTCTATGGATGATTAGAAGATAGAAGCCATTTTGTAGTGGCCTATTCCTAACTCATGTAAGGCTTTGAGGGGCTTTTTGGGTCTGACGGGTTACTATATGAGGTTTATTTTCAATTATGGCAAGATAGCCAAGCCATTAACAACTATGCTAAAGAAAGGGAAGTTCAGATAGGATTCAGAAGGGTTGGAGGCTTTTAAGGAGATACAACAGGCCATTACTACTACACCTATTCTAGTGTTGCCTAATTTCTCTTAACCATTTCCCATGGAATGTGATGCTTCAAGGAAAGGACTAGGGGTAGTTTTATCACAAGGAAAAAAACCCATAGCATTTTTTTGTAAAGTGTTGTATGAGACAACTTCAGCTAAATCTGCCTACGAGAAGGAGTTGATGGCATTGGTGGTGGCCATCCAACATTGTAGGCCATATTTGTTGGACCACAAATTCACGTATATATAGATTAGAGGAGTTTGAGATACTTATTGGAGCAAAGTATTACAACCCATAATCAATAGAACTGGCTGGCCAAATTGTTGGGCTATGAGTTTGACATCATATATAAAATTGGGGCTGCAAATAAAGTGGCAGTTATCTAGAAGAGAAGAAGAGGAGAAGGAATTGCAGTTGATTTCTAAGCCTTTTTGACAAGATATAGAATAAATTGATGAAGAGGTGAGGGTTAATTAAGCTTTGTCCAAAATCAAAGAGGAATTGTTGAGGGATTATAATTCTCATTCGTATTATACTTTGGAGCATGGGAGGTTTTATTTGAAGGGAAGGTTGGTGTTGGCCAATACATCTGTGTGGATTCCTAGGCTATATAGGAATTTCATACTTCATCAACACGAGGGAATTCATGAATTCACATGACATATAAAAAGATGGCTTAATCCTTGTATTGGGTAGGGATGAAAGGAGTAATTATTGATTGTGTAGCAAAGTGCCATGTGCGCCAACGATGTAAATACCAAGCTACATCTCCAGCAAGGTTGCTACTCTGATACAACCTTTGCTAATCCCATGAAGTATGGGAGGATATTAGTATGGATTTTATAGTCAATTTGCCAAAAGCAAATGGGTTTGATGCTATGTTGGTGGTGGTGGATAGGCTAAGCAAGTATGGCCATTTTATTCTGATCAAGCACCCACATTCAACTAGGACTATTGCTAAAAATTTTGGGAGGGAGGTGGCTAAACCCTACATTCCAAAGCAATTTCTAGAAGGAATTATTTATATTACAAGGCACAAAATTAAATGAGTACAACTTATCATCCTGAGTCAGATTGGCAGACTGAAGTGTTATACAAAACATTAGAAACATATCTTAGATATTTTTCTCTAAACATCCAAAGGCTTGGGTGGATTTCACAAGTATTTGGTCAATTTCTATGGTTTTTAAGCTTCCTAAGTAATTATATTGCTTAGTGGAAATTTAATTCCTAGTGGAATTTTTAGAGGAAGCCTAGCCTATAAATAGAACCCTAAGAAACATTTGTAAGCAGATTTGGATGAAATCATAAATTGGCCTTTGGCTATGTGAGAGAGTTCAATCTTAGTTCTTGGATTAGAACCTTTTGATTCTTATCAAAGAAGCACCTTCTTTGTAGTGAATCCTCCTTGACTTATCAATCATGCTATGATTGTGGCGTCATTATCCATTTCTTGTCTTTCCATTTTCTATTTTTTCTTCACCTTTTTGTGTTCCTAATATTTGAGAGATGCTGAATTTGTGATTCGTGGATGGATTCTTATCATTTGGTAATCAAAGCTAGTTTTAACATCAGTTGTGTGAAATTACATCAAATTATGCTTCAATTTGGATTTGGACTTTGCACCAAAACATTGCTGCCATAGGAGGTACAAAATCATGTCAGTTATAATTTATTTTGGGCAAGCGTTCAATTGGCTTATTCATCAATCCCAAATTTGGTTCGTTATTGGAGATCTAAATCATGTTATTAGATCATTTATGAAACCTCAAATATTTAGGGTTTTATTTATATAGGGTTTAATTTAAGGTTTCATTAATGAAACCCTAAATATTTAATGTTTTATTATTGAAACCCTAAATATCTAGGTTTTAATTTAAGGTGAAGTTAAACCCTAAATATTCAAGGTTTTGAATTATTGTTTCAGTTATGAAACCTTAAATATTTAGGGTCTCAATATAAGATTTTATTTATGAAACCCTAAATATTTAGGGTGAAATTTATGAAATCCTAAATAATTATGTTTTTAATTTAGGGTTTTATTTACCAAACTCTAAAGGTGTAGGGTTTCAATTTAGGATAAAATTTAGGGTTTCAATTAGTAATTTCATTTATGAAATTCTAAATATTTTGGGTGCAGTTTAGAGTTTCATAGATAAAAACATAATTATTTAGAGTTTTAATTTATGATTTCATTTATAAAACCTTAAATTTTAAGGTTAAATTTAGGGTTTTATTTTAGGATATCATTAATGGCTTAGGATTTAGGGTTTCATAAATGAAAAAATAATAATTTAGGGTTTTGATTTATGATTTTATTTGTGAAACCTCAAATATTTATGGTTTGAATTTAGAGTTTTATTTATGAAATCCTTAATATTTAGGATTTAATTTTGGATTTCGGTAACGAAACCCTAACTATTTAAAGTTTAATTATTGAAATCCTAAATATTTAGATTTCAATTTAAGGCGAAATATAGGGTTTCATTAATGAAATCCTAAATATATAAGATTTCATTTATGAAACCTTTAGGATTTCAATTTATCCTTTCAATTATGAAATTCTAAATATTTAGCATTTCAATTTAAGGTTTTATTGAAGGTGGAGCTTCTCCTATGGCCTCCTGGCCATACGTCCTCCTTTGGAGGTGCCTCGTTTCTCAAGATTCACCCTCTCCTCCTCCTCTATCTTAGCTTGACCTTGATCGGCCTGCTGCATCTTCTTCCCCCTCCACGTAAATCTTTTGCAGCTGTCTTGAGGCACACATGTGACATTCCCCTAAGTCAATTACCTACACTGTGCTTGAAGGGAGATGCAATTGCCATTAAAATCCCTGAGGAAGAGTATCAAGCTGGCCTTGACGCATGCAAATCTCACCTTCATGGGCGTCTACTTTTGTCCAAAGGCAGAAAATCCCCAAGGGTTCATGAATTGAAGGACCATATCGCAAAGCAATGGGTGCTCTCTAGTGATTGGCTTATGGTGGCTATTGGTAGAGGTTTTTTTCGAATTCTCCTTCTCTAATCTTGATGATTTGCGTTGCATATTAGCAATTGGATCATGGAACCTAGGGCTGGGTGTGTTTCGTGTATTTGTATGGTTTAAAGATTTTAATCCAAGCTTAGTGAAACAAACTAATGCCCAATGTTGGGTTAGGGTCCATGATTTGCCTCAAGAGTATTGGAGGCCTAAAATCCTCTTTGCTATTGCAAGAGATATTGGAACACCCCTGGCCGTGGATGAGGCCACATCTCAATGTTCTTTTGGACACTTTGTGCGGATTCTTGTTGACTTGGACCTCAAGCAACCAATTCAAGAACAACTTTTGGTTGAAAGAGAGGGGTTTGCTTTCTTTGTTAATTTGGTGTATGAGAGGCTCTCAAATTTTTGTGCTAACTGTCAAATTATAGGGCACTTGGTGTCCAATTGCAGGCACTTATGTGAGAAACCAGCTGACAAGCAAGTTATGTCAAAGGAGAGAATATATGTTCTTAAACTTAGAGAAGATGTTGTGTCAGCTTCCCTTGGTGACCAAGCTGACCCTACCGTGAATCACGAGCTAAATTTTGATTCAGTTCAGCAGCATGTGGTTCCTAACGAGGTGTAGCTTGAGATGGCTAGCCCTCGTGATGCGCCTGATGCAAGAGTCGATACTGTGCACACAATTTTGAGAGAGAATTTTGGTCAAAATCAAGTAAATTCCGCTGCTAGTTCTCGTGAAAAACAAGATGGACGAGATGTTCAAAGGGCTACTCTTATGGGAATGGGTAATGATTGTATGGAGAGGGTTGCAGTCCATGAGGTCTCTACTCATGGAGAGCATGCTGCGCATAATTTGATTTATAATGCAATTAAAAAGGCTGCATGTGTAGGGAGGAGCGCATCAGCTGAGGGCAATGTTCTTGAGGACACTTTGTTTGTTGGGAAAACAGCTGAGCGGGTTGTGTATGTTGATAAAAATGCTCTTAATGCTATTCCTTCTCTTAGGGAGAAGAGTCAGAAGACTAATCTTGCTACAAATTGTGCTTAGAATTTCAATTTGGATGAGCAGTTTGTTCACCCATCCTGGAATGAGATGGAAGATTCGGATTCAGACCATGTTTCAGATTCAGCCACAGGGAATGTGATTCTGGTAGAGGTAGAAGACACTCCACTTAATGTGCAGCTAGACATGGAGAGTGTTTCAAAATTCTGGGCGGATAATGACAATGAATCGAAAGATACTTGTGGTGATAAAGATGACAAAATGCCGGCTGGTCTTGATGACTTGATTTCAAATGATTTCACTCTGGTAATTTCTAAAGCCAGCAAGAAAAAGAAAAAATAGTAGTAGGAATGGAAACATTACAACACTAGAGGTGACGCTACCTCAAGTCATAAATGAAGATTCTTTTTTGGAACGCAAGAGGCCTAGCCAATGCGGAATCTAGGTGGGTCTTATCTTCTATGTGTAAGACTCACAAACCTGACTTAGTTTTTATTTCTGACCCTATGATTTATGTGGATAGATTTCCTTTAAAAGGAGTGAAAGTACGTGAGAAGACTTACAATTTTTGAGATAACTCTACATCATAGGCTCACTAAGTTGCTTTGTTAGCATTAATTTTAATCATGGGTTTTTGGCCTAGTCCTCCATGTTGTTTATTGTTTTCTTTCTATGGATTTTGGCCTAGTCCCCCCATATTTATCTTCTTTTTTTTTCCTGTTATTTCAATAAAATACAACTACCTTTGTCTATGATGGGGAGTCATAGGGTTTCCAACTCTATTAGGTTCTCCATGGCTCTTTTTTTTTTGAGACTTTGGTGAACTACAACTTTAGTTAAAAAATTTAAGGTTTTATTTATGAAACCCTAAATATTTAGGATGAAATTTAGGGTTTTATTTATGAAACTCTCCTTAATTAGGGTTTCATTTATATGACCCTAAATATTTAAGATTTCTCTTATGAAACCCTAAATATTGTCAATTTTAATAAAATAAAAAATAATATTTTAATTAATAAAATTATCAATCAACTATTTAAAACATTATCCAACATCACGTTACTGTTACAATTATTAAAATAAAATAAATAAAAACTAATAATATAGCATTGAAATAGAAAATGTTTATTTTTTTTAAAAAAATAAAAATAATTAATAATATAAACTTAAAAATAAGGAATAATATTTTAAAATATAATTTTTTAAATAAAAAAATGGGCAATGATCCAGCATGTGTGTGATTATTGTTGGGTAGCATAACAAAATAGAAAAATATAAAAAAAAAACTTAAGCTTAAAATTAACTTTTTAAAAGATTTTAAAGCTCATTTTTCTAACTTTAGATTAAAAGTAATTAATAAGTTACCTTTTTATTTATATAAAAGTTTTATTATCTCTAAAATATTTTTATATAAATAATTTTTTTGTACAATATTTTTATTTTATTTTATAAATATACTTTTTCATTATACAAGATAATTAGTGTTTTTTAATTGACAAATGTTAGTAATTAATTTGTTAATTTTTGTTAGCGTAGGGAATTGAACTCACAACCTCTCCCTTTGAATATATTTTAATTAAGGAGTTTTTAAGTTAAAAAATAAATAATATTAACAAACAAATTTTTACTTTTTTTTAAGCTCTCATTTTTTAACGTTAACTTAAAAGTAACTTATAGGTTGAAAATAGGCTGGTCAAACGACCAGGTTCATAATGAAGGTTGGTAGGTTGTGTAGATAAGACAAGATTTTAATTACAATAAAAGAAATTAAACTAAATTTAATTTCGTGCCACGGCCAAAAATAAATTAATTTAAAAATAATTAATTTTTGTAACTGAAATATAACGACTTTTGTAATAACCTCAAAAGTACGATAGAAAAAACTTACCATATAAATATCATTATTCTAACACTTCCTCACAAACAACCAAATAAACTAGATGACGAATCACAAGATAAATGAATTCTTTTAAAGATAACTTGGGTTTTCTTATCATAACAAGAATGAATTATTTAGATCTACCAAAACAGAATCAACACATCATCCCTAGCAAAAATAAAATAAAAATGAAGCATTAACAGCCTAGCGAGAGCAATTTTATTTAAGTCCTTCCTCAATATCTTTCCCACGGTATTTTTCGGTATTGAATTGACAAATGCTACGCGTTTTACTTACTTGTATGGTGCAACCTGCAGCCCACAAAAGCACATAAAAAATTATAATACTCATATATATAGCTCCATTCAACATGCAAATAAGAAGGGGAATCGAAATGCATTTGTGGAGTAAACTAGTGTTAAGCCGTGGGATGCACAGTGTTTAATATTAAAATTTCATTTAAAAATTAAAAAATTACTATACGAGAGACTATTTGAAATTTTAGGAATATTTTTATGTTAAAAATAGTAACTTTTAAAAATTGAGAGTTCCATTTGCACAGGAGAAGATAACGTGAAAGAGTGAAGTTCTGCAGAGTAGACGCTATAGATGAGCAACCCGCAATAAAGTAAGTGATTAGGAATGCAAGCTACATGACACTACTTATAATTTATAGGTTTGGGTAAATTAAATTTAAAATTTGTTGACATGTAAAAAAAAAGGGTTTAATTGTAATTTTCATTCCTCTAGTTTTCTAAAATAGCAATTTCGTTCTCAGTTTTAAAAGTGAACAATTGAGTCTTCCTGGTTTCAAAAACGCACAAATTTGGTCAATTCGTCTATTTTAAAGAGTTGACCATTAGTTTTAAGGTTGACTTTATCTACTTAATATTTTTGAATTAATAATGATGACCCAACACTCTTTTTCTTCTCTCCAAATCCTAAAATTTTTCCCCTTACTATTATGAAGTCTCCTCTCCTCTTCTCCTCCAACACCTAATGACTCGCCTCCCTTCTCCTCTCCTCTTCTCCTTCCTTTTAGTGTTAGTTGCGTGAGCCATCAAGGTTGAAGGAGAAGGCGTCGTGGAGGTCGCACGAGGCAAGGTCGCACGT
This sequence comes from Amphicarpaea edgeworthii, assembly GCA_014843725.1. Taxonomy (NCBI): domain Eukaryota; kingdom Viridiplantae; phylum Streptophyta; class Magnoliopsida; order Fabales; family Fabaceae; genus Amphicarpaea; species Amphicarpaea edgeworthii. Next base: position 8,153,308 of record CM026329.1, read on the forward strand.
TGCGAAAGTCTCACAGAGGTTGCATGGTGGTTGTGTGGTGGTAGCGTAGTGGTTGTGCAGAGGTTGTGTAGAGGGCTTGCGATAGTCGCGTGGAAGTCGCTTAGAGGAGAAAAGGAGAGGAGAAGGGAGGTAGGGTTGTTGGCTCGGAGGAGAAGAGAAGATAAGAAGGGAGTCGGGGTTTGGTCTCGGAGGAGGAGAAGAGGAGATGAGACTTCAAATAAGTGAGGGAGGAAATTTAAGGTTCTAGAAAGAAGAAAAGTCTTGGGTTATTATTGTTAATTCAAAAAATATGGGTTATTATTATTAATTAAAAAAAAAAAGTAAACAGAGTCAACTCTTTAAAATAGACGGAGGGACAAAATTTGTGCGTTTTTGGAACCAGGAGAATCTAATTGTTCACTTTTAAAACTGGGAGATGAAAATCGCCATCACCACTGCCACCACCAACAGGGCCACCGTTATTGCCATCATCATTGTTAGAATATATATTATCTTGGTAGTTATTATCTTTATATTATCTTCATAGTTATTATCTTTATATTATTTTGTTAGTTATTATTTATCTTTATCTTCATATGATGTAATCAAGAGGGTTTCCTCAATGTAAACAACGGAGACGACAACCATGATGGTGGTGGTGATGGTGGCCTTATTGGTGGTGGCGGCAAAAACGGCAGTGATGACCATATTGGTGGCGGCGCCAGTGGTCATTGTGATGGGGGCAACTGTGTGTAAATGTGTAATAATTAGGAGAGATATGATTGTGTATGATGAAGATCACAGTTAATTTTAATTCAAAATTACATCTGGATCATTAAGATTTAATCAATGACTGTTATTTAAACTTCTCATTTTTCATAATAAAGATGTCATTTCACTTGAAATGCCGTCTATATATATATATATATATATATGGGTAAATATAGATTTATGTATTATATTAGTAAATGTTAATGTTTATTGCATATGTAATGAAAACAACCTTATATCTAATGAAATTACATAAACTTTAATACATAACAATAACAACTGACTTTCAATCCATTCGTTCTCCCTTGTAAAATTGAATTTCATTTACTTTTTCAGTGAAGACCTACTAATACAAAAATATGTGATAATATATATATATTTAGAAATAACATAAATATGAAATTAACAAACCTAACTAAATAATTAAAACTCCATAAATAAATAACTCACCAGTTTGCAGTTAATACTTGGAAGGACATAATTAATTTATTAATGATCCTCCTCTTCAGAGAAATATTCCAAGTAACAATCAATGCAACCTTTGAAATACTCATAAAAGGGATAAGATATTTCAATGCTTGACAAAGAGAATCTTAAAAAAAAAACATGAGCTAGAGTTGAAGTGTATATTTAATAGATGTTTGCCTTGTAGATTATAAAATTCAAATAAATGATCAATCCCATTGGATAAATAGGCTAAATAACCATCAAAATGAATATCAAGCCAAAAAGAATTGTCCTGAATATCCTACAGCTCAATCTGATCGAACTGCCACTTACTATTAGCAAGAATCATAGATATTGAGTATGGAAGTTGGATTTATCTTGAAAACATCAATGAATCCATATCACTTTAAAACAAAACCAAACAACAAATGAAAAAACAAAAGGAGTAGCGACTAACAGTATTAACACTGTCTCAAGATACAGCAAACACTTTGGTTGTGACAACCTCCTATTAAAACATTAGTAATTAGTAAATTAGTAAATAAATAACATTGATTAATAGTTTCCTTTATTTACATTCCAAATTAAAAATTAAAATAAATAAATTTTGTTCAATAGTCTAATAACAAAACATATTAATAAAGAATAATGCAAATAATTGGTTTATAATAACAAATAAGATAATAATTGAATTCACTAAATAAATCTAATAGTGAAGATATGATGTTAGAAAATATTACCACAAAATTTGTAACTTTATGTTTTAGAGAAGACAAGTTCAGAATTGTTGTTTTCTAATCGACAAAAACAACCATGAAAAATGAAAAATTAATAACAAATGTATAAATTTTTCCCATAAAAAAAATCATAAACAATTAACAAATAATACAAATGAATTAACCACCAACCGTTTGAATTAAAGCATTGAATGAGTACAGAAATATTAGATTCGAAGAAATACTAAAACTAAAAACCTGAAAACTCCTAGCTGAGTGCAACATTGAATTTGTTCTCCTTGTTTTGAGATGGAATTTTGACTGAGATTCTGTTCTAACAGGTGAATGAGAAGGGGATGAGTCATCAGCTGAACTATCGGTGATGACTATCGGAACTAAGGTAGATGATCTTCTAGGATTCCTTTGGTTGCGACGGAGGGTGCCTTTTTCAACAGTGGATTTTCTATTCTTCAAACCCTTTGGTCTACCCATTTCTCAACCTAAATCAATTGAAGGAAAACTTCAGCAAGTGCTGAGACAGTTATAAATACAAAATGAATATAGTACAAACAAAAAACAAAGATAATGGGCCCTCTCAATTACATTAGGGATGGCAATATGAACTTAGACCTTATGGGCACTTACAAAAATACCTATACGTGGGTAGGATAATTACCTGCATATTGGGGATGGGTCTTTACTCGCAAAATCTCATGAGGATGGGTGCGGGTACATGTACTATAGTACCCACCTCGCCCTACCTCGCACCATATAATTATAATTATAAGGGTTATGATCTTTTAAATATTTTGTAAATCTTTTAGATATTTTATGGTTAAATGAGATTTAAATTTGAATTTAAAATGATTTTAATTTAACGGTTGAGATTAACAATTTAATTTTTATTAAAAATAATCATTTAATTTAACGATTGAGATTTGGTGTCAATTGATCCTAACCTTAATTATAATTATAATTTTATTATTTACTAAATGAATATTCTAACCTAAGAAAGAAAGTGAAACCCTAAAGTTGCTCCTCACTTTCTATCTTCACTGTGTCCACCATTGCTTGAAGGCATGAGAGCCTCTAACAACCCTCCACTACCGCAACCACTGTGCGACCAACCCTTTCTTGCTACAACCATCACACGACCGCTCTCCACTGCTACACCACCACACATAACCCAGGTTAGTATTTGAACTAAAATTTGTTCCTAAATTGGTATTGTTTGAACTTAAAATTATTCTTAATTTGGTACAGTTTGAATTGAAAATTGTTCCTAATTTTGTACGGTTTGAATTGAAAATTGTGTTCCTAATTGTTCATAAATTGGTACTGTTTGAATTGAATTTTTTTTTATATATTTGGTTGATTTTTAGGAACTTTTAGTTTGATGTATTTTTTTTCTAGCTTCTGTACCAAAATTTGATTGTTAATTTGTACAAAAATTTGATGTACTAATAATTATGTTGCCTAATTTTTATTGTTACTGTAATGTTTTTTATTTAATTATTTTTATTGAACTCTTCATTTGTGTTGCTGTAATGTTTCAATATTAATTATAGATGAAAACTCTAAATGATATGTTTCCTTCAAAGGAATCTACAAGTAGTAATCCTCTAGATAGTTCTGGTGCTAAAGATCAATATCCATTTGAATCTGAAACCCCTCCTATTAATGTAGATGTGGGTGAAGGTGATACTGAAGTAACTGAAGATGGCAAAAGAAAGAAGACATCTGTTGTTTGGAACCACTTCGAGAAAAAAATGGTCAATAATGAAGAGAAGGTAGAGTGTCATTATTGCAAACAACTTTTAACAGGCAGGAGATCATATGGAACAAATCATTTACATAAACACTTGGGGACTTGTAAAAGAAAACCATATAGGGATATCAAACAAGCACTTTTGTTGAGAGAACAAAAGAAGGTAGATAGGTCAAGTACTTTTATGAGTAACTATTGTTTTGATCCAGAGCAGTTAAGAAAAGACCTTGCTTACATGGTCATAGTTCATGAGTATCCACTTTCAATGGTAGAACATTTGGGATTCAAAATATATTTTGAAGGTCTTCATCCTTTATTTAAGCTTCCAAGTCGGAACACACTAAAGAGTGATATTATGATGATATATGAGCATGAAAAAGTGAAGGTCATGAGACATTTATAAAGCATTGGAAGTAGAATTGCTTTGACTACAAACATGTGGACAGCTAGCAATCAAAAGAAAGGATATATGGCCATCACTGGTCATTTCATTGATGATATTTGGGAAATGCAAAGTCACATTTTAAAATATAAATTTAATTATTATTTTTAAATTTCAATTATAAATGACATTTTGCATTACATTGTTATTTAATTTATTATTTTGCATGATAGGTTTGTGTATGTCCATATTGTTGAAGTTCTTTCTACGATGTTGTATCAGTGCATTATGGAATGGAATATTGATTTGCAGAACTAATGACGCTTTTGTTGGATTTTTGTTAAATCAAATTGATTGTTCTTCTCTTATACTTGATGGTCAATTGTTTTACATGAGGTGTTGTGCATATATGCTGAATTTAGTTGCTCAAGATGGGTTGAGTGTTCTTGGAGAGGGCATAGAGAAGGTTAGAAATAGTGTTGCATTTTGGATAGCTACACCTAAAAGAGAACAAACCTTTAAGGAAACAGCACGTCTCATAAAAGTTCCCATCACAAAGAAAGTCATTCTTGATTGCAAAACTAGATGGAATTCTACTTATTGTATGCTTGTTGTTGCATTGGCTTAGAAAGATGCTTTTAATCGTTTGAAAACAAAAGAGCAATTATATACCTATTTTCCTTCATTAGATGAGTGGGAAATTGCAAGAGAGATTTGTAGTAGGTTAGAAGTTTTTAATCGTGTAACTAAAATGTTTTCTAGGACAATATATCCAACTACCAATATATTCTTCCCTTTGATATGTGAAATTAAGCACTCTTTGCATTAATGAAAAAATTGTCCAATTGTGGCTATTAGAACTATGGCTTCAAAAATGGTTATCAAATTTGAGAAATATTGGTTTGTTATTCATGGAATTATGTGTTGGTTATTTTGATTGACCAAATAAAATAACTAAATGAATGAGCAGATCGCATTACGTCAGATTATTGAAGAAGGGGGATTTAGAAATACTTGACTCCATAAAGATTGTGATTGACACACAACGGAAGCCTTTTGTTGATCAAGAACTATTGGTTGATTGATCTTTCTCAACGAAATCTCCTTACTCCTGATGGGACCTTCGTTTTCTCTCAAATGAGAGATGAGAAAATTGTTTTCTAATTTGGTATATTGGGGACCATCACCGTACTTTATGTTTTTAACCCATTAGAGTTCCCATTATGCCCCAATGGGTAAAATTGGAAATCTATTTATTAATTCCATATTATTTTCTGTTGACAGTCCAGGGGCTCTCTAAATTAGATCACTTAAATTGAACCCCTCTAAATGTGAATAACTAATATAAATGCTAAAAATTAATATCTAATCCATATTAATTAATTAGGAATAAATAAATTCCTAACAATCTCCCACTTGGACTTCATATTAATCTTAGACATTTATACCACAAAATTCTTTAGGTGCGCAACTGTACGTTATTCACTTTTAGACTCTCCTTTAACAATCTGGTCCATCTCATATAAGAACAAGAAACTACTACGGTTTTCCTCACAAACTCAACGTGACTAAGCCACAATGATCACCATTGTTACTTATATTTGATGACATAGATCAAATATGGATAAGTGATATGAAAATAACATGTCATGTGATCTTAATCATGTTTATTTTCAATTAGTCCAAACTTTATTCTTAATAGAGATCAATCCAAATGCAATAAAAATCGCATATAAAACATAACATAAATTCATAATAAGATGATAAACATCAATTTTATTTTTGTAGAAAATTCAAACAATAAAATGTTTTAAAAACATAAGATATAGAACATAGACAACACTCCCACTAAACTAAGGTACTATTAGGAATTACACCCATATGAGTAGTGTGCCCATGAAAAACTTTAAGTACCAAACCTTTAGTAAGTGGGTCAGCTAGCATATTTTATTTTCCTATATGTTCTACAATATCTGTATTTTTCTAAATTCTTTATTTAACAACCAAATACTTTATGTCAATAACCTTTGACTTGGTTGAATTCTTTAGATTATAAGACTGCTAAGATACTGTCCCAATAAATACCCAATGGCTTCTTAATGTTGGCAACAATAGGCAAGCCAGTGACAATAATTTAGTAGTCATAAATTCTAGTATGATGTCTCATAGCAAAATATTAACTCCACCAACATGGTTAAATGTGGATCCTAATGTGGAGTGATTTCTATTAAGACATCCTGCAGAATCGAAGTCAGAATACGTAATGATCTTTAAACTTCTAGACTTTCGATATGAAAACATGTAGTTTCTTGTTCTCTTCAAATAGCACATCATGCGCTTTACTACTTTCTAGTGTTGCATACCAAGATTACTCATATATCACCTTAGGACTCCCACTAAAAATTATTTCAAGAAAATAAAAATAAATTTAAGCATGATGCTAGTAGGATGTCATCAACATATAATACTAAAATAATAAATTTACTCCTACTGAACTTTTAGTATACGCAATCATCAACCAAATTTACCTCAATACCATAAGAGGTAATCTTGATGAATTTTGTAATACCATAGACAAGAGACTTATTTAAGAGCATAAATGAATTTCTTTAGTTTGCACACCATAAACTTTGGATCACCTTAAACAAAGTTTTCTGATTGCACCATATAATTGTTTCATCAATGTTTCTAAGAAACGTAATCTTTGTATCCATCTATGCAAAACAATCATCAAAATGATCTATAATGTCATTATAGTCCTAAGAAAGTTTTTCTAAGAAACCAGAGAGAAAGTCTCTTTATGATCAATGCCTTCCTTCTTGTAAAACTTTTGATGACAAGACAAGCCTGATATATCTCAATATTGCTCATTGAATCCCTTTTGGCTATAGATATTCATCTACAACTTTTGGGTTTCACACTTTCAAACAATTTAACGATATCTCAGATGTCATGTTCAACCATTAGTTTACATCATTTATGGCATCAATCCACTTAAGAATTAGAACACAACATGACTTGACTAAAGTCGATTAGACCTTCTTAGTTAACCTAATGTCATATTTATGTTCTTAAAGAAATATAATATAATCATATCAAATTACATTTTTCCTTTCTTTAATGAATCTTCTTAATGACACTTCTTGAGGCTATTGAGTTTGAACTTTAGGTGGTATTTGAGAGGGAATCCTAGTATTATCTTGTCTTTTAATGATGTTAGGAGTAACATCATTATTTAATTACCATATCCGTTTCTTGAACAATGGTAAGTACAAAGACTTATCTATTGTCAATAATAGATTATTCTTTAAAGACAATACTCCTTATGTTTCCTTCCCCTCCAAACTCAATTTCCTCAAGGAGTCTTGCATTTCGTCTCAAACAGGATCTTAAAGTGGGATAGTAAAACTTATGCATGCGAGAGCTTTAAATGTAACAAAAAAATAGTAACTATCTTTAAGTCTAGTTTATCTTCATGCAGTCTGTTAGACATTGCTTTGGCTGAACATCCCCAAATGTGCATATGCCTAATGCTGGGATTTCCCCAGCTCACACCTATAGGGTTATTAGTGACTACTTTAATTGATACCCTAAAAGGATATAAATTGCATTCTTTAATGTCTTTCCCCAAAGCGACTTTGGTAGAGAATAATCAAACTTCTTACCATATCTTTACAAGTCTAGTTTCATCATTCTGCAATTTTGTTCATGCTAGATTTGCCTAACATTATATATTGCAAAACAATTTCACAATTATTGAAGAAAAACAAACAAAGGGTAAATTAAACTTTATGCAATATCCTCAACTCTCAATTAACTCCTTTCAAACTCTAAATTTTATACATGCAGCTTTGGGATTTAAATAATATGAGTAATTTAAACTATAGTAGTAGTAGCAATAAAAATTAAAGAAGAGAACAATAAACATACAATGCACAATTAATCTTTATGGTAAATTTCAAGACCTAAACAAGATACCTAGCGCACCATTAATCCCCAATCTTTGGATTGAAAAGACTAATTGCAAGTGGTACTCTCAACGCATTGATCAAATATTGGTGATAAGTCCTATCAAACAAAGGTTGTCTTTGGACACTCCATTGCTCACATGGAAGACTTATATGATGATTACTCCGGTCAAATAATGATTGTCTTTGAACTTTTCATTATTCACATGAAAATCAATCCAATGATAACTCCTGTCAAATAATGATTATCTTTGGACATTTCATTATTCACATGGAAAATCACACTGTTTATAATCACCACATGTTTACCATCGCAAACATGTAATTATTCTACAAAATTGTGTCTTCCTTTGGGCCAAGCACAATTCGCATGAATAATTCCATGCAACATCTATGTAAATTCAATCAAACTAACTTACACAATAGAGGTTACTTTGGCAACATGTTGTTTTAATCAATTTAACTAAAATTACAAGACAATTTAATATAATAAATGGGAGGTCTTAAAATTACACAACTTTCACATATAATCAAGTTATATAAAAATATATATATATAACAGAACGTGCAAATATTTCACATAATGGACTCATAACAAGATACCAAGCACAACATTAATTCCTAGTCTTTGGACAGAAAAATTAATTTGTAAACAGTACTTTACACAATAATCAAATATTAACAATCAGTTCTGTCAAATAATAGTATTTCTTTGAATCATCTATTATTCACATGAAAATTATTTTATGATTGTTACATATTTATCATCACAGGTATGTTATTATTTGGCCAAATTGTGTCTTCCTTTGGGCCGAGCACAATTCGCATAAATAATCTCATACAAACATCTATGTAATTTCAATTAAATTAGTTTACACAATAGGGATTACTTTTGCAATTTATTGTTTGAGCCAACTAAATTAAAAAATTACTAGACATATAAAGAAATAGAAAGAGTCCATAAAAATTTGCACCCAAACTAAGCAATGCAATGCGCATTTCAAAAAAGAACAATAAACAATTTACCAATTTTAATCTGTGTACAAAAGATTAAAATGCAACACAAAAATAAACACGTATGCATAGTGCACAAATAAGTTTGTGCTGTGTTTCATAAGAAAAATAAAAAATGCACACTAAAAAGCATAAAGGTGCACTGTACACGTACAATTAAAAAAAAATAATAATAACAGTGCATTTAGGTACAAATATGATACCATACAATTCCAAAAACTTGCATAGTACCACGCCCAATTCTTTAATCAACATGTAAACATGGAGAAAAGGCAAGGCACCCTGGATCCAAAACGTGGCAAAAAAGGCCAAAAAAGATGCACCAACGTAAATTGTACGTGTAATTACCAAAAAATAAAAATGGCATAGGAGCAAAACCGCAATACGTACACAGTTCCAAGAAAATTGAAACGCAGTAACATTAGAAATTGAAATTGTAATTTTTTTTAATAAAAAATTACACGTAATATTTCTCCCAAAAATTAAATTAGGGTTCATAAAACTAAAAGAGGGATTCAAGTAAAACAAATCTATACTTTAATCTCAATAATCTAATAGTACTGAAGGCTCTGATACCACTTGTTGGTTATTTTGATTGACCAAATAAAATAATCAAATGAATGAGCAGATCGCATTACGTCAGATTATTGAAGAAGGGGGATTTAGAAATACCTAACTTCATAAAGATTGTGATTGATACACACAATGAAAGCCTTTTGTTGATCAAGAAATATTGGTTAATTGATCTTCCTCAACGAAATCTCCTTACTCCTAATGGGACATTTATTTTCTCTCAGATGGGGAAAGGAGAAAACTGTTTTCTGATTTGGTATATTGGGGACTATCACCATACTTTATGTTTTTAACCCATTAGAGTTCTCATTATGCCCTAATGGGTAAAACTGACAATCCACTTATTAATTCCATATTATTTTCTGTTGACAGTCTAGGGACTCTCTAAATTAGATCACTTAAATTGAACCCCTCTAAATGTGAATAACTAATATAAATGCTAAAAATTAATATTTAGTCCATATTAATTAATTAGGAATAAATAAATTCCTAACATTATGAGGATTGCTATTGTCTTAGATCCAAGATACAAATTGAAGTTGTTGGAGTACTTTTTTCCTAAGCTTTATGGAAGTTCATCATCAATTGAAATTCAGAATATCAAGAAATTGTGTTATTCATTATTTGGTGACTATCAAGCTAAGACTAAAGGAACAATGGAATATTCAACTTCTCATGCAAATGCTAGTAACTCCAGGTTTGATAATTTCAATGTTACCAATTTCCTTAATGATTATGATTCATTTGTGAATGAAACAATTGAGATACAAAAAAAGATTGAATTGGATCTCTACTTGGAAGAGAGTGTTTTGCCTAGGAGTGCTACTTTTGACATTCTTGGTTGGTGGAAAACAAATGGGATCAAGTATCCAATTATGTAGAAAATTGCTAAGGATATTTTGGCAATCCCAATTTCAACTGTTGCATTAGAATCTACTTTTAGCACAGGAGGTAGATTGTTGAGTCCTCATCATTCTATGCTTCATGAGTTTACTTTGGAGGCACTTATGTGTGTACAAAGTTGGTTGAAACATAAGTAACAAGGTAACATTTAATTATTTTAATTATTCAATTAGAGTTTTAATTATTGCGGGTCGCGGGTGCGGGTATGGGTATATAGGTACCCAGAGGGTATGAGGATGAGGATCAAAGTTGCTTTTACATTTCTGTAAGGATGAATGTAATAGTATGTAGAACTGCATAAAACTAAGTTGTTTTCTGATCTAAGTTCAATGCTATTTATATATATGTTGTTTAGATAAATGTATGTCATCTAATTTATTCGTAGTTTTATCTTTTCCAAACCAATATATATTAATGTAAACAATTTTCATTAAACTTCAATCAAACTTTCAAATTAGAGAATTTTACACAGATATTTCATAATTATTCAATTAATTTAGATCAAACTTTTAAAACTTTTGTATACACAAAATGTAAACAACATGAAAAATAATGTAAAATATTATAAAAAAAACTCATTAACCTGTCTTTAAATAGAATGAGTATTGCAAGGATTCACGCCTCACTATAAATTAATACAATATACTTGGAATTCATACTTCAAATATATATATGAATATTTCAATATAATATATTTTAAATTATTGCAACAAAATCTTAACTCGTGTGTATACGACTGCACCGATTGTTGGAATAAGCTTGCATTCTCCTTTATTTTAATTCTACCTTCCAACTAATGAATATAAGAGAAGGTTTTGAATATGAACTTGAATGAATATTATTGCCGATTGAGAGTTCTAATATATAGAACACATGAACTAAATAATTCAAATGTACCTCATAATGTACTTAACAATAAACTTTAACAGGATAATAAAATAACAAATAACAAGATAACAACATTATGAATTTGAAATGGTAACAGAATGATTGGTATCTAATACGCCCCCACAAGTGAAAGGTGCATCTAGCAGCTTGAGCTTGACAGTTAAGTCCTTGAATTTTTCTGTAGGAAGTGCCTTTATAAGAAGATCCGTGTAATACCCGTAAAATTACGCTTTATTGTTAATTGTAGAGGGGGGTGCATTTAGTAATTTTTATTTTTTTCTGTGCATAATTAACATTTTAATGTTCCCGGAGAATGGTAATTACAATTCTAATGTTGATTGTATGCTTTTATTTATGTTTTCGCTTATAAAAATTGAATTTCGATTTTGGTCAAACTAGTTTTGCAATTTTCGTGAAAATGGCCCGCAATGCAATTTTTATCGTTTTTGTCATTTGAAAATGGTATTTTAATGATTTTAAAGCATAGAAAATTTAACTAGGATTATTTTTAAGTGGAAAGTTAGTTTTGGGAACATTTGATACACAGATGACAAAAAAACGAGAAAAAAGCTTGACCCGGGCCCAAAAATCCAACCCTAAACCTAATGGGCCTTAATTGGCCCAACCTATTTTTCCTAAGGGAGATGTGCATGACCTTGAGAGACTGTCGGCCCTAGCTGCTCAGCTGCCCATCTATAATAAGAATTTTTACCTTATGTGGAGGGAGAGAAAAAAGCATGTTTTTAGTTTAAAAAAGAAAAACATTCCTTCTTGGTGACTTGTTCATGAAGCTCTCCACCTTCTTTCTAAAACCTCTGTCTTCTCTATAATTTTCTGAGTTCATTAGCTTAAATCTATTGTTTAAATTCTAGTATGTTGTAGGGGAGAACACAAGCTTCGATTTAAGCTCCATTTTTGTGCATTTGGAACTTTTGAAATTAAGGTATGGAGGAGTTATTCCATTCTAAACTTAAACCATGCTTTCATGTTGATTTTCATTGTTTCATTGAGCTTATTGAACTGATTTAGTGGTGAATATGCTTTGAAATACTTGTTTTGGATGAAAAATGGTCATTTCGATATATAGGGCTGAAACTGTGTTTTCAATTTTTAAAATTTTTTCGTGTTTTTTTATAGGGTTGAGAGACCATCTGGGTACTCTGGATACCTCTGGATGCTATGGTAAAACTTTTAGAATTTGTGGAGTTAAGGAACTATTTTTAAAAGGCCAATCTTTGATTTAGAGAATAGTTGAGTTTGGGGTTGTTTCGTCCTTGGAAATTATTTAGAGGAACTTTTTAAGAAATCTGGAAACACCATTGTATTTCATAAATCATTGGCAACGTCCATGATTTTATTTGGGATTTTAGAAAGCCTCTAGGTATTTTTCCAAGATATAATTAGTAAAACTGAGTTTAGTCACTTAGTATGGTTTTTGAACGATTAAAATTATATTTTGTGCATTTTAAATTCTAATCAATTTAAAATTGGTACTATTTGTGACTTATAGTATGTGATATTTTTCTTTGAATTTTCTGGAATATTTTCATAATTATAAATGGTTATTTTGTCCGAATCATGTTGCTGAATGTTAAGGACTATTTAATTCAAAAAGGAGTCTTATGAATGTTTTAAAATTCTGAGAAATATATGTGTTAACTGAGACATAAGGTAATCTCCCTGTGAAAGAATTTATAAAAAGGACTATGTTTATTTAGGTAAATAAATAATAAACCATGGATTCTTTAGTTAGCGCAAAAACACTTTTTAAATTAAATTAAATATTTATACATATAATTGTTAACTGAAAATTTATGAGTTGAAATAAGAGTGATGGAGACTATATGTACCAAATTTCATGATATTATGAGTTTTGTAAGTATGTCAAATAATTCTTGTACTAGTATTTTCAGCTTGAATCACTTGATAAATATGACATGAATTGTTGGAAATGCAAGGGGATGTTCTACCTTAGAAGGAGAATACCTCTAGTTATTGTGTATTATGTGATATTGATATGTGATTAAATATTCCTTGTGAATCATGCATTTTTATAACTGGCATCTAAGACTTGAGGAGTGTGACCCTTGGGCACCAACTGCTGGGGTTGGTTGTATTTGTGTAATTGCTTGATTGGATTTTGTGATTGATTGTTTTGGGGAAGTAAGGATGGTGAGTCCTTGTGGGGAGCAAATGGACTCCGATGGAGTGCATTTGCGAGATTAAGACGTAGTCTTAATTAATAAATGAATTCATTAAGAAATTAATGAATAAATTAATCCTAAGAGTGAGAATTTAATAAGTTAATGTAATGAGACATGAGTAAATAAATCGTTTGACTTAGACTTAAAAGTAGGACCCTTGCAATGGATTGGAGTAGCATATTTAATTGAAGCATAATACTTGAGTGTATGCGAGAATTACATAAGATTTAGTAAAACTTGATGGGGTGGGGTCATGAACGGTGTTCATGACAAGCATGTGATGCTTAATGCACGCATTGCTTTGTCTGGTGTGTTTAGTGAGATGCAAAAGGAAAGGATTTCCGTCGATGTCAGTACAAGTGAAACTGATGTGTTTGGATGTGATTACAATGTCCATGGCACGTTTTACGAGAAAGGCATTCTCAGTGAGAGTTGGTCAGAGGAACCAACTGGAATGGGATATGCATTAATATTCCCTATTACATGTGTGTTGATGAACGAGGTGACGACAACTACTCACTTAGTGTAGTGAGAGTTGGTCAGAGGAACCAACTGGAATGGGATATGCATTAATATTCCCTATTACGTGTGTGTTGATGAACGAGGTGACGACAACTACTCACTTGGTGTAGTGAGGTAGACATGTTGGTGTTGTGGATGAGAAGTTCACGAGGCACTTGGTGGACCATTGTTTAGTGTTTGTAGTAGCGAAAAGCGCACAACCCATTGGAAACGTAATCCTTGCTGAGGGAAATGTTTTTGAGGAATCGATCCTCAAAGTGTGGATGACCACAGAGTGGTATTTAAGAAATGGTTGCAGGCGTGGTGTCCTAGGGGGTATGGCGTTGGGTCGTGGCTTTGGGTCACACAACCGGCTCAGCAACCTCGACTAAGCGCAATGCATTTTTAGTTAGTGAGAGCCCCGTCAACCAATGACGAGAGGGGTGTACTCCTAGCAGTAATCCACCTAAAGTGTAAGACCACTGTGTTTGTGGAGTTTCAGTGGTAGCGGGCCCGAGTTTTTGGAGAAGTTATACAAGTGTAGAAACACATAGGTCTTCAATGAGATTGTGAGTGTGCCACTGTGGTGTGGATGTTGTTTGTGTATGTGACTAGAAGGTCGTTTGATTGTTGGTTTTTAGGAGGAGCAGAAAAACTCACTCCATACAATTTTTTTTCTAGATGGGGATGAATGTTGCATGTAATCGACTAAGATGGAATGGAATGGCTGTTAGAACCAAGACATTTGATGATGTCTAACCCCTAATACCTTGATAGGTTTTGATGATAACACATGTGATAATATTTGATCAACTAATGATTTCAGATTAAGTGATTTCAGGAAATAAAGTAAGAGCAGACAATGGTATAATCACTCTAACTCTTACTTTCGTCTTAACTGTCTGATAATTGATGATGATTAAGTCACACACTATAATTGCTTATAAACAGTCTAAAATAAGCTCTTAACGGATCATGCAATGTCTTAAGGCCAGATGATGTCTGAGGTCAGGCCAAACTAGACGATGTTTAATGCCAAGCCAAATGATGTCTGAAGCTGAGCCAAACGATATCTAAGGCTAGAACAGACCATGTCTTTTAATTCTGAATGTGTTTGTTAAGCCAGACGATGTCTGATGCTAAGCCAGATGATGTTTGAAGTTGAGCTAGACGATGTCTAAGGCTAGAACAGACCATGTCTTTTAATTTAGAATGTGTTTGTTAAGCCAAACACTATTTGTGCACGAACAGATCATGCTTAATCAAGACCAGACTATGTCTATTAAGCCAACCGCTGTCTGTGTAGAAACAAAATGAAATTTGTCATATGTGCTAAGGAATATGTGCTATATAATTAATTCTTTACTCAAATAAAGGCATTATTGCAATAGAAAGATAGGGTGACTCTCTTTGACATTACTTTCTTTGATTGCTTGTATGTCTCGTATTATGTGAAGTGTGTAGGTACAGCCAAAAGAACCAATCAGCATTGGGATGCACACTTTTATCTAAAAGACAATTGTAATAGAGACAGAAACCTGCTCTTGTTACATCAAGCACAATCAAAGCTACTTCAACACTCTACTGTGTGAGACAACGGAAAGAAGTCTTCTCCAACGTTCAAATTCATGAAGCTCACTTTATAAGGATTCCTCCATGAAACAAGAAGAAGAATGAACTAGAACAAAATACAAAAATCAATCTAGACAGCAAGAGAAAGCACTCTAAGACAAGGTCTTGAACATGAGCTGAGAGAAAAAGAATATCCATCCTTTACAAGCTCACGTAGATTCAACATTTGTTTATATCCTCTCTTTGAGAGTTATCTGAATCCTATACATATTTGTATAGAAAGCCAGGAGTGGCTTAGTGATAAAAGAATACTTGGGAAGTATAGTCTCAGGGGGAGATTCATACTTGTAACCAGAAGTGGTTTAGAATACTTGTAGTCAGGAGTGGCATAGAGAATACTTGTAGCCAGAAGTGGCAGTGAAGAATACTTGTTTTGTAATAAGTTGATTATAGTGGAACCCTTTAACAGTTGTTAAAGGAGAATTGGATGTAGCTCAGGTTGAGTGAACCAGTATAAAAACAAGCTCTCATCTGCTGTCTTGTGATTACATATATTTATCTTGCTCACTGTTCTCTTTTGGAAAGACTTTTTAAGCTTTGCCTTGCAAGGATATATTTGCTGATTTAAACTAACATATATCCAAGAAGACAACTTGTGAACTAATAGTATTTACGAAAAAGTTTTAAACCCACTGTTCAACCCCCCCCCCCCCCCCCCTTCTAGTGTGTTCTTGTGTATTTCAATGGTTACGACCAACATTGATGATGTGGAAAGACTTGTTTGGGAGTAGAAGGCCTTCGAGGTTACTTTTCAAGTTCTTAGTGAGAGCTGGGAGTTAATTTTTTGTTAGTTACTACCTTGGGTCTTAATCTTGTTTCTTGTGTAACAAATAGTAGACTAGATTTTAATTTTATGGTCTTTACGTTGTTATATACGATTCAGATGACTTATGTCTCTTTTCCAAAGATGTAAAGGTGTAATCATGTTTCTTTTTATGGAATTGTTGAAGGCAAGATTTTGGTATTATTTCACGTTTATCAGTGTTTTAGTATCATTTGGAATCAAACATTTTATAAAAAGCAAGAGATTTATTGTAAATGATATTTGTTAATGAATACTTATTTTTAGAAGAACGATAGGTGTATTGAAACTGAGCTTCATTGTAATTCTTGTAATAAGTTTCGAGGCAAGAGAAAGAAAAAAAAAATACATTCTATATTTTGATAATGCGTTAATAGATCAAGTTTTTAATTAAACCCATATTTTTAAGGATAAAATACAAAACTTAGGAATTTATAATTTTAAGGTGTTACAATCCACCAGTTGGTCCTTTGTGGAGACGTGAAAAACCTGAAGCTGTTTTGCTTGAACTTGCTCCCTGACAAAGTGATAGTCAAGGGAGATGTGCTTCATACGCGAGTGTAGAACCGAATTTGAACAAAGGTACGTTGAACCTACATTGTCACAAAACAAGCGTGTGACATGAGTCGTGGGAACCTGAAGTTCGATGAGGAGGTTTTGGAGCCACATAATTTCTGCAGTAGCAGTGGCCACTGCTCAATATTCCGCCTTGGTCGAAGAGCAAGCAACTGTCTTTTACTTGTGGGAGAACCATGAAATTGGGTTTCCGCCAAGGAAAGTGACATAAGCAGAAGTAGAGGTGGCATCATCAACATTTCCACCCGAGTCCGCATCCAAGAAAGCATAAATGTTAAGGTTGGATGTCGGTTTAATGGTGGCTTTAAGGTAGTGAAGAATGCATTTGAGATGCTAAAGGTGGAGAGTTGTTGGTTTGTGCATGTATTATGAAAGCTTGTTAATGGAGAAGGCAATGTTTAGATGCGTAAGAGTGAGGTACTGTAGGGCACCTATAATCTTACAGTGTTCAGTAGCATCGATAGAGCCAGTGTCATCATGAAGTTTGAAGACAGCAGAAGCCGATAATGGAGTAGGGGAGGGCTTAACACCTACCATATCGAACCTGTGAAGTACATCACAGATGTGTTTATGTTGAGAGAATAAAATTCTCATGGGGGTAGGGATGAGTTTAATGCCTAGAAAATATTGAGGGGCACCCATGTTCTTCAAAGAGAAATGCTGAGATAAGGCCTAGATGAACTTCTGAAGAAACTTAGTGTTGTTGCCAATAAGTAGCATATCATCAACATAGACCAGAAAGTAGGCAAAAGTACCATGAGCATGATAGACAAAAAGAGAGGGATCACTCTTATTGGTGAAGAATTCGAACTCAACAATGAAGGATTTTAAGGCATCATGCCAAGCACAAGGGGCTTGACGTAACCCATATATGGCCTTGTGCAATTTGCAAATATAGTAAGGATGCTGAGAATCCTTGAGGCCTGGAGGTTGAGACATATATACTTGTTCCTTGAGCTTACCTTGGAGAAAGGCGTTGTTGACATCCAATTGATGCATTGGCTAGTATCTTCCAAGGGCTATGGTAAGGACAATTTTGATAGTTTGTGGGTGAACTATAGGTGCAAAGGTCTCATGGAAACCAATACCGTGACATTGTGTGAACCCTTTAGCTACAAGTCATGCCTTATAGTGAGCAATGGTGCCATCAGCATTCTTTTTAATTTAGAAAAGTCACTTGCAAGCCACAATGTTGGTGTCCTTGAGGGGAGGGACTAAGGACCAAGTGCCATTTCGGAGGAGAGCATCAAACTCCTTAGTAATTGCCATAAGTTAGTGTGCATGTTTCATAGCCACACGAACATTGGAAGGCTCATGATTCTCAATTAAAGGAAACTTGGATGTTGTAAACACTCTCTTGGGTTTGAATATTTGGTTTTGGGATCGAGTCACCATATTGTGAGTGTGAGAGGGTATAGGGTTAGCTATAGTTTCATTAGTGGTAATGGAAATAGGTGAAGAGGGAAAATCATTACCTGATGAAGTAGCTATAGATGCAGGTCCCTCTGTTTGCTGCTCATCAAGATGGAGGGGATCGCGATTGCAGTTTATGAGTGGTATATGATTTTAGCCATGGGAAACACAAATAACCAAACGAGTGTAGGTGGTGTGGGTTAGGGACATTATGATGAAGAACCTTGTGTAGTGATTTCATGTGTAGGAGAGGAGTGGGAAGTTTGTTTATAAGGTAAGTGGTTGTACGAAAGGTATACGTCCAGAGTTTGAAAGGTAGATTTGCATGGTGAAGAAGAGCTTTCCCATTTTCAACTATGTGCCAATGACAACATTCAGCAGGGGCATTTAATTGCGGTGTATGAGGGGGTGTTGTATAATGAGAGATGCCATGTTGGGCCAAGATATTTTTTTAATTTTGTGTACTCACCACCATTATCAGAATATACTGCAACAATAGAGAATTTGAAATACTTCTCAACAAGATTTTTAAACAAAGGAAATATTAATGAAACATTCGATTTGCATTTCATGGGATACAACCAAATGTATTTTGTAAAGTGATCTACAAAATTTAAATAGTAACAAAATCCATTTGCGGATATTATTGAAGCAGGTCCCCAAACATTTGTATAAATCATGTCAAGAGGTCTCTTGCTAACTAGACTCGATGTTGAGAAAGGAAGCTTGTGACTTTTGACACTATTACACGAGAGACAAGTGGGAGATTGATGGCCTTTATTTTGGGAAGAAATTAAAATTGACGGAGAATGTTGTGTGCTTGGTGACCAAGAATGTGGTGCCAGGTTTTGGATAGATGGTGTGGTGAGGAGAGCCTTAGGTGTGTGAATGGGTGGAGACAAGGTGTAGAGACCATCTTTATGGCTGTAGATCCTTCACCAAGAAACAATCAAAGAAGAATTCAATTGATATAGGGTTAGTATGGCACAAGGCAGAAACAAATAATAAACTTTTGATAATAGCAAGGACATGTAAAACCCTTTCTAAAGTGAGATTTTAAAAGGGAGTGAGAAGAAAAGTTTTACCAGTGTTGTTTATGGGAAAGGCCGAACCATCTCCTACCATAAGTTGATCCTTGTCATGATAAGGATCACTAACATGAAGATTTTGGAGTGCATTTGTGACATGATGGGTGGCACCAGAGTCTAGGATCTAGTCTTGGGTAGCTGAGGTGTTTGTGGTGGGTGCATGGTGTGCATGGGGTCCTTGAGGACGTTTTAAATAGCCCACAATCTTGTAATAGACTCATGTCATGTGTCCCAATTTCTCGCAATACTGACAAATGACTTGCTTGTCTAAGCCAGGAGAAATGGATCAACCATACGTTGTGACTGATTGAGAGGTGTTTCCTCGTTTTTCATGAGAGTTTTTGCTTTTGTAGGCTGCATTTGCGGAAGCAATGGTAGAAACGTTTGAAGGTGCATCTCTTTGGAGGTAGTTCTCAAAATTAGCCAAGAGATCGTGAAGATCATCAAAGTTGATGGGGTTTTTGCGGGTGCGGAGAGATACTGCAACCTCATGAAACTCAGAACCGAGACCATTCAAAGTATGAATGACCAAATCATCATCATCAATAGGAGAATTGATAATGGCTAACTCATTTGAAATGGACTTGATGTCATGAATGTATGTGGCAATGAATTGGTTTCCTTTGGTAGTGCGAGAGAGGTGCTCCTTGAGGTGCATGGTGCGAGTTCGAGTATGACTTGCAAATACCTTTTTGAGTGTGTCCCAAGCTTGTTTCACGTTCTTGATGTTACCAAGCATGGTGATGATGCTTGCATCAACAGATGAGATGATTGCATGAATGATCAATTAATCCTGACAACGCCAGTAAGTGTAGTCAGGGTGACTTGCTATGGGGCACGTGCTTGTGCCATCAACAAAGCAGCTTAGATCGTATCCAATAAGGAGTGCATTCATTTGGACATGCCATGCATGGTAGTTAGCACTAGTGAGTTTGATGCCAGCTTGGGTATTCAAGGCCATGATTGATCGAGCAGCAGTGTTGGTTCCATAAAAAATAATGGTGGCCATAATGTTTAGGTTTGGATCGTGATGCTGTTAGGCTAAGCAGCAACTGATACCATATAAGAGAAGGTTTTGAATATGAACTTGAATGAATACTATTACTGAATGAAAGTTCCAATATATAGAGCACATGAACTAATAACAATAATTCAAATGTACTTATTGATATGCTTAACAATAAACTTTAACAGAATAATAAAATAACAAATAACAAGATAACAACGTTATGAATTTGAAATGGTAACAAAATAATTGGTATCTAATAATGAATCCTTATACATGTGCATGTTTAAATTTAAATACATTACAAAAAATATTGGATTTAAAAGAAACAACAGAAAAATAAGAGCAAACCTACAAAAAGATTATGTTATATGAGAAGGATGAAGAGAACTATTATAGATTGAACTTATTCATTCTCAATATGATAGTAGCAACATAACATAGAAAAGATACTAAGCAGTGACTTTATCTATATATATAGTGAATTTTGGAAAGTCAGGGTTTAATTTTGAAAATAGTGCTCATGCATGGGGAATAGGCGTAAAGGGACAAAGCTTTTGTAGAAACAAAATTGTAAAATGGCATGAACAAAATATACGACTCTTACTAATTGGTAGCTTTAGCTTTTCTTGGACAAAAATACAAAAACTAAACACAACAATTGAAAAGGAAAAAATACTTCCAATTACAAAAATGCAACCACGTGAACTAATTTGTGGAATGAATAGTATTATCATAGAACAATGATTAGGAGATAGGTAATTGATAAATAAATTTAAATATAAATAGTATATAAAAAGAAAATAAATTTCAGTACTTCATAAGTTACTAAATTAATTAACTACAAAATTTATAATTAATTAACCACATTATTAGTAACAAATTAATATTAATATTAATCAACAATTTAATATTTTTCAGATAAAACTTAAAATATGTGTAGGAAATAATTCATTTAAATGATCATAAATATGAAAAATATTATTATTACCATAATTACCATAGTATAATATAAATGAGTAGAAATCCAATATTATAATTATTATATACATTAAAGATGAACCATTAATATTAAAAATAAAAACAGGTATGAAAATCAAAGGTCTTACTGAAACGTACATAAAAGTAAGGTAAATCAAATTTCATTTCTATATTATTCTATACTAATACTTAGGTAATTGTATTGTCTATTGAATATGGATATCGAAAGTTCTGATCAATAGATATCAAAAGTTTTTTTTAGTGTATCTATCTCAATAGAAGTAATAAATCCATACCAAAAGTGCGACGCACAATAATTTTATAAAGCAATTCTCACTATTACTATAAGTTAATAAATCAAATATAACTAATCATATACATAGTTATTATAAATGACAATAATAAGAAGACCAAAACCTTTTGCAATTATAAGTGACTATAATTAAAGACAGAATATGAAAATAACAACAAAACACAACATAACAATTTATGAAATGAAGTTCAACATGTTGTCTAGGAATTAGATAAAATCCATTACAACTGAAAAATAAATAAAACACAACCCAAATTAATTTGCATCATAATAAAAAGACAATGACGAGGATGATTGGCTGAATGACTCGTAATTCCTACCACCACTGGGAAAATCCTACAGAGGAATCTTCCTTTGCCAGTGATAAATATATTCATCTGATGATCTTTGCAAATGTTCAAGATTGTTTGATTTACCCTACAAGGAAATAAGATATCTTAAATAATATTAAAACCAAAAAATTAAAAATTAAAAATAAATAACACTAAACTTATACACAACTGTATTGTTTTTAAATTTAAATGTTCTTAAACTATATCAATATTAACTTTAATATTAATTAATAAAATACATAATTAAAATATAAAATGTATAGAAATGTATGTATATATATATGTAGAAAAAAAACCTAATCAGTGGCTCAAGGATACTCCATTAAATGAAACATACGAACAACTTTAGGGACATGACAAATTTGCTTCACTTCATATACTTCATCATTATTAACATAATGTCCAGAGGTTTTGTCAATCAAACAAAGTAATTCCTTCCCTATAAGATTATACAGTAAAGTTGGGTATTTTTTTACCACCCAAACCCTAACAAGAGAATAGCAAGTTTAACAAAAATAAATAAAAATAAAAACATAAATAAAATGAGTTTAGATTAATAAATATAATCAATTGTGCAGCTCAGAGAAAAAACGTTGATACTAAAAGCAAAAAACCTGATTCAAAACAAAAAAATCTTGACAAGAGGTCCCCAAAAATTTCTCAACATCAACATCAACATCAAATAACATAATCATTACAATACCAGTTTCATCATAATCCCTTACCCAAACTGAATATTTAAATAAATAACAACAAAATAATTAGCAATATCAATTTCGATAATAGAATATATATATATATATATATATATATATATATATCATTTAATTATATAATTAATAGTATTAGAATGAAATATAATTTTAATTAAGTATATTAAATATATAAGTTAAATACAATGACATATAATTATTTACAATAATATATAGGAAATCATCAAAATTTATATATACAAACATATACATAAACAAAATAGTAACATATATATGAAATCATAAACTTAAAGCAATCAGATTTCTTAGATAAATGGGTCATTCAACAGGGAGCGATTACCGCAATGTTGGATTAATGGTGGTGCAAGAGTTATGTTGAATAAAGTAAGATTGTTCCTCGGCAGTCTCAAACCATGCACTATGCTCCACAATTTCAAACACTCGTGCCCAGATAACACAATCATAATCCTACATTATTCCAAATTAATTAATATTAAATACTAAATATAAATATAATATCTAATCCTCTGTCGGTGTTTGTATATAAAATAAAATAATATATGATAATGATAAATAATATAATATAATATATATAATATATAATATATAGTATATAACATAATATAAACAAAATTGGTAAAATAATAGAAAGCACCAATGAACCAGTCCCTTGCAGTGGAGAAACCGAATCTGCCTCCTTGGAGTATTAATTAGACACAAATCACAACTTTGGAAATCAAATGGACAAAGTGCATAATTCTTAATTTTAGGATTATTGAAAATTTGCTTCATAGAAATCTTGCAAGAAATCATTAATCTTCTTAACAAATGCCTTTCAAACAAGAAATTCGCTTTGTAGCTGACTTCAAAAAGAAAATACCTCATACAAAAATCATCAACTTCACCATAGTTAGGATTCTAAAGAATCTTGCTACAGAATGGAACCATCTCAATACCACATTTCACTATATGTAAAAAATAAAACAAATGGTATCATAATAATCATATTTAAAGCATTATACGATCATATATGAATATAAAAATTACATTAGTTAACAACGTCACTAAATCTATCAAAAACCTAAATGTAAGTATATAAAATAAACAATGTAAATATTAAAAAAAAATTACAACATACCCACAATTTCAACTTAAATTAAAGCTATTAAAAAAATCGATTCTAATAAGAAAATTATTTCAAAAGGAAACAAAAATATAACAATACCGATGCCCATAATAATCAACACATAATATACTTACCAAAAATAATAGATTTGAGGGTATTGACCTTTACAAACTGAGCAAACAAAATAGGAATAATGCTCTTGTCTACCATTTTCTGCTGAATATACTGAACATCATGACCAAAGAGAATACATTCAATCTTACCCTTGGATTTATACACAAAAATAGATAAAAAGTTAATATAGGATTTAATAATTAATAATTAAATAATGTATTCCAATTATACGATAATAAGCCGTTAAGATAAAACAAAATCCAAATGTGATCTAATTGAATTGAATAAATAACTACAAACGTTTTGTCAATAAGCTCCAAGTAAATCTTTTTAATTGTCTGTCCATCCTTGAAATACTCATGCTCATATGAAATCCCAATTATCAATCCAACCACATCTAAACCAAAATACAAGCTTAAATCAACAATTAATAAAAGTTCATTTAGACAAAAACATATTGAATCTATCTATGAAGAAAGATGTAAAACCATAAAGCATAAAAGGAAAAAAAAAAAACCTATTAAATGGTTAATATTGTTGGAAACTTTCTTAATAGTCCGAAATTGAACACTAGAGAAACCTTTAGAAGTCAAAGTATCATAAGAAACAAAAGAAACCAACGATCGGGATGATATTACAATTTGGTAGGGATGATTCGTAGTACAATAAACACCATGCTTGAAAAAAATATCAACTTTTATGAACCTATAAACACCACTCTTAATAAAGTCCAGGTTCAAAGAGTTCAAGAGCTAAGAAGTTATAGTCATCCCACATTTGCAACCCTGACAAAAGGATGGAACCCACAAAAATTGTTAAATATAGATAGATTATAAATTAGAAATTATCAACGATTCTAAAAATGCAAATACAAAAGATTCTTTATTACACAATAGATACATAGGTAGTTTAGACATCAAACTAACATATATACAAAGGTAATACCTATAAAATATAAAATATAAGTCACAACCATGTTCATCCCACAAAATGAGTTCCAAAGTTGTAAAACCGTCATTGGAAGCACTATTGTTAATAACCCATAAATGAATAACCCGCGTCTCAAAAACGCATGATGAGTGTTCTAGAGATATATCTTTGAGTTTCAAAATTATTGTATTTGGAGAATCCATCAGTTGAGAAGACACTCAAAAAAAAGAAAAACCAGAGAACACGAAAAGAAGAAAGTTTAGATGATTTCAAATTGTTCAGAAGGAGAGAGAAAATAAACAGCTTACTTTTCAAGTTTCGAAAAGCAGGAAACATAAAGAGACGATATCAGAAAGGAAAAATATAAAAATTAATAATAATATATTGATATTATATTAACTCAATAAAATAATAAAGGTGATATTAGAAAACATTATTACTAATTGTTATTAAAAAAAATAGTAATACTAAAACTAACACTAATTACTAATATACATAATGATAATGATATAATGATATATTAATTCATATTATATTAATTAAATTTTAAGTCAGAACAATAATAAACAAAATATTAAAAATAACTATTACTAATTACTAATAATATTAATTATAGTTATTAATTAATAATTATAATTGAAGTGATCAAAAGAGTATAAGAAGGGGGATTGAATTGTTTTAATAGAAAACTTCTATCTTTTAAGTAAAATAGATTAGTGTATTGTTAAATAAGTAGTTCAGAAGATATATGAAGTTTGCTTTTGATCAGTTGAAAAGATAGGATATATGCTTTTGATCAATTATTGATATTCTTTGAAAAACAGTTTGAGACATAGTTTTTCACCAGTTAAATTAGACAATAATAATAGAGTAAGCAAAAGAGAAATGGACAAGGGATTTATACTGGTTCATCTTAACCTTGGACTACGTCCAGTCCTCACTTTATCAAGTGAGATTTCCACTATATCAGATCAAAGTCTCAACTGTACACCACTTCTAGCAATTTGCTAATATATAGAATCATTCACCTACTGATCCTTATCCAACTCCCGGTTGATGCACACATCAAAACACCCAAGCACACTTGCTGGGTTTTACAAATATAACAGCACCAATTTACAACTAGATTTCACAACTCAAAACACACAGGGTACCAGTTACCACAACTAGGTTTCACTAACTCAGAATCAAGTCTCCAACTGATGACTTGATCTTTACAAAGTGATTTAGAATGGCTTTTCCAACTAAGGGTTTTCCTATTAGGAAATGCAGTTCTCAAAGCTATTTTAGAATCTAATCTAAAGTAGTATGAACAGCTAGGGATTTTTCTTGAATAAAGAGACAAAGCAAGCTTAGATCTGTTTGGATTAATCTTTGAGTAGTTACTTTGTAGTTGGATGAACACTGAAGATGAATAAAGGCTTCTATTTATAGGCTGAATCTAGAAGGCAGAGAGTTCACAAGCAAGCTATCATGAGTTGTAAAGGAGAGAGGACAATTGTAAAAGCAAAGTGACAGTTGTCGTACTTTACTTATGAATATGGCTTCTAAACTTTGCTTCTAAGCATTGTTTCTGATTAGTGTTCTGAATGAGCTTCTAAATACTGCTTCTAAACATGTTTTTGAACGTTACTTCTAAACATTTGATGAAATTCCATCTGCAACACTTAACAAAATACTTAAAGATTTTATCAGAATTAAAATCAATTTGAACCTTACAATAATATGTTATAATTTACAATTATAATATATATAATATAATATCCATGATTTTTGATAAGCTATAAAAAATGATATCTATGTATACATGACACATATACAATAATAAATAATAAAATAAAACATTACTCGATACTAATTATTAATTACAAAATACTATTACTAATTACTAATTACTAATTTACTAATATATAATGTATAATACCCTAGTTATGTTAATATGATGTGTTAAAATACTTAAATATAAACACCTTCAATTACCTTGTCAAATTACTTATTTATTTAAATGTACCATACATAAAGATGAATTTTAATTACCCAAAAAATGAAGCAATCATAAATCCCAATAAACATAGTAATTATATAACTTTAATAAATAAATAAAAAATTAATTACTGTTATTAATAATTATAATATGTTATAATTTACAATTATAATATATATAATTTCCATGATTTCAGATAGGATATATAAAATGATATATGATATACATGACACATATACAATAATAAATGATAAAATAAACCATTACTCAATACTAATTACTAATTAAAAAATACTATTACTAATTTACTAATATATAATGTATAATGCCCTAGATATGTTAATATGATGTGTTGAAAACACTTAAATATAAACACCTTCAATTTTTTACTTGTGAAATTACTTATTTATTTAAATGTAACATATATAAAGATGAATTTTAATTACCAAAAAAATGAAATGATGATATATCCCAATATCCCAATAGACATAGTGATTATATAACTTTAATAAAAAAAAAATTCAAAAACTAAAATAGAACACTAAACATTGTATAAAAAAAAATTATATGAAATATAATAAATTCTTAAAAATGATGCAAAATTAAATACATTACTAAATAAATAAATATAAAAAATAAAAACAAATATAATGAACATGAATAAATAATATTAAATAATACAGTGTAATAAATTAATAAATAATACTGTGTAATAAATGAAAAAAAAATCAAAAATAAGGTCATGATCAATCACATCATCAATACTAGAAATTAGTAGATGTAATAATGGGTATATGGCTATATATGTTAGCCTTTAGGGCAACCATGCAATTACAATTAGAATTGTAATTGTAATTTGAAGTTGAATATTTAAATAAAAAAAACTTCAGAATTCAAATTAAAACAAAAATTCATTAATATTATATAGTAAATTAATTAATTATTACTAACTATCTTAGAAAATAGGAAATGTTAAGAAAAAAAATTATAATTTGAATAAATTTAATCCATGCTATGTTTTTAATGTAAATAACCTCAAAAAATATAAAATATATGTTAAAGAAAATAAACTAATGTGTAACTTATAACTTAACAAATAAAAGTAAACAAATACCATAGGAATAAAACATTACATTACGTAAGGAAAAATTGTTCAATACAAGGAAATATTACAAATAAACCATTAGGAAATTCACACTAAAGTCAAAATCCCCCCCCAAAAAAAAAGCCTACAAACAACCATCACAGATGCAATGTCAAATCCATATCATTTACTTGAGGGAAAACACACTGCACCGCATCCCTTCTAAGTTGTAAATCAACATTCCTGCGATTTACAACCAAACTTATTGTTGCATATGGTTTCGTTGGCATGATGACCAGTTCTTGCTTGGTGGACGTGGAAGATGAACAGCTGACATTGTCATAGACAGAATTCATTGGAGACTTGTCCTCATTGATCAAACCACATTTAACATTGTTCAAAAAGTGAAATGATGGATCAACATGTATATATAAAACAATAAAACAATGACTCAAAATTAACAACTATCCAAACAAAAAAAACAAACATAAATAAAAAATAAATAAGGGTATGACCATTATAGATTGAGAAAAAGATAGTCCATGATCATACTCTTTGATAATATGAGAATCACCACAAACTCTAACAACATTATATGTTTGTGGAAAATTTGAGTATCTACAACTGAACTTATTGACCTTAAACAAAACCATTTTACCATTCAACTTCCTTAGCAGGTGTAACATCCCACCTTCAATACATATCTAATCAGAGAAAGATTAGTTTTTTTTTTATTAAAAAAAAACTCTTTCATTAAACTACTTACGAAAAAAAACTGTGAACTCTTCACGATTTCTAAGATCAATAAATATTATTATAAGCTTAATCTATAACCATGAGTTTATAAAACCAAACTAAAATATTTACAATGCCTCATGGTACTACACTCTTTATAAAAGAAATATAACATCAATAAATAAGACTCTTGGAACAAAAGCTTATCAACCTAAGCTATCTATACAAAAAACAACACCAAAGAGAAGAAGGAGGAAGAGCAGCTTCAAACTTGTACACGTTCCATCTACAATGACCCCCAAGAGAGCTTCACCTAAACTTGCTCCCCCGTATGACAAGATCGGGATCATCACAGTCACATCCACATGTGTCACACGCAAGGGTAAGCTCACCAGAATAAATACATATACAAATTATAGAAATGGGAAAACTAACTAATAACTTCATGGCACAACCATCTCAACTAAATCAAATAGCATAGTTATAAAATAAATCCGCAACCATCAACAACAACATAACTTTATCGCAACATAAACCATCAAATCTTATTACATTTAGTCATCAAATATCAAATATCAAGAGTCATTAGTCAATCCCAACAACATGCACTAACTCTGCTCCATGGAGACTTAACACAATATGAGCGATCCCCCATAGGCCCCATCCCATAGCATAGTCTCACTTTCTAACCATTCAGGGAGTCCCTTAGGCTGATCTTACGGGGGAGGTGTGGTTTTATCGAAAATAGACAAGTGTATATATTGACTTACCTCTGTAAGTTTGCAAAATCTTACATCTATAGGAATTCACCCACTCATCTATTCTATAAGCTCATTCCCGTTAACCACCACGAAAACCCCCAACACTAGGTTGAGAGCCTATCTAGCACTCCCAACTTATATGCCTACTCATATGTCCATACACCAACTGTGCATACATGGTATATTTCGATGCACCAACTATGCACCCTCTATATACTAATGGCAACCCATATTTGGAATTCTCTACAGTACTAGGTACGTCACCTTTGTACTCATCATCCCCAATAGCCTGACTTAAAGATCCAAATATATCTCATGAATACTTCATTCATATCCGATTCCCACATTCACAAACCATCATATATATTTAAACAACTAATTTATCATTCATAATTAACTCAACTATAATGAATTCATCTCATTTTAAGGCTAAGATTATTATCTACAACTCTTATGCTTATCTCGAGACATAGTTGGAAAGTATTCTATGCCTAAATTTTGAGCAAAGTGAAACTTTCACCAATTTGTGACAGCTTGACCTTTGCTTACTAATTTGATCATATATAGAGTTTTACATAATATTTTTGAGTGAATCCAAAGCCATTTGCTTGTAAACATCCATATCTACAACTTTCATACAGACTACATTTTCTAATTTTGACTCTAAAATTGAGTTTTTGACTAAAACAGATTCAGAGCGAAAGAGGAACACTGCAAAGGACACTGTCTTGGACAAAGATTTACTTTCTTACAACAACCCAGATTCATATTAGTATAATAGAGACTAAAACAGCAGCAAAACAAGCTCTCATGACAGCATATTAAAATTCAGGAACAACCTCAACAGAGTTAGGATTAAATGCAGCAGAAAGAGAATCCAATAGCAATGAAATTTGGAGACTCCATGCAATCAAACATAGCTTCAATTCAAGAGTATTAAGTACCAAAACTTTCTATATGATGCATATAACCATTTGATACCATAAGAAAGGTCAATCCACCCCTAGTTCATCATTTACATCCTGATTTTTAACAAAGAAATAGGGCTAGACAGTTTCAAAATTTTTCTGCATAATTAGCTATAAACCACATGTTTTGAAGTTGCAAATCATAAAAATCATGCATCAAAATATCCCATACCCTTTACCTAATTTTAAGGCATCATAAGAAAGGCTAAACCAAATCCAAATCAATCAATTAAGTCAAATTCAATGGTGGAAAATGGGTGTAGACCAGCAATCCATTTTTCTGCCATAACACCTAAATTATGCAGTAAAAAGGGTTCAAATCATGACATCTATAGCATAGAAACTTCACATATTGATCATATAATTACAAGGCAACTTTAGGAAATGTATACCAACATTAAAACATCATCTAAGACTTAATTTTTATTGAAATTCATAACAGAACAACAAATACATTTTTTTACTGTAGCAAAACAGAGAAAAGATCATTAAGTGAGCACACCCACATCAAGCATAAGTGATTAGGCAGCAATTAACATCCAATTACTTAACCAATATCCACTCATAATCACATACACCTTATAGAAAACCAAAAGAGAAAAGAAGTAGAACTTCCCTTACCTAAAAGGGTTCAAGAATTAGTTCTTTGGGAAAAACGAAAACAAAGCAAGCTTGATAATCAAATGCAAAAGCCCTCCACTACTCCAGTAGCTATGCTACACCTCATAGGAAAACAACAAACAACCTAAACACCTCAAATCGCATAATTTTGAAACCTAACCTAGGATTTCTTGCAAAATCCCTCTACATTTCCCTAAGGAGAGGAAGAAATTAAATTTAGTGCTTAGAGGAACTCACCAAGTCAAGGGGGATGGATGGGTCCTTGCCAAGAGTGATAATCTCCACCACTTCGAGCTCGGTGGTTCATCCATGGAGGAGAAAAGAGAAGCCGTGGGGAAGAAAAAGGAAACCGTGGAGGAGAAAAGGGAAACGTGAGGGAGAGTGAAAATGAGAAGGAAGGATTCTGCTCTTGAAATTAAAGGGAGAACTTAGACTTAAGCTTTTCTATCTGCACCCAATCTCTTTGCTAGACACACCCCTTTTTGTTCTCATACTATATACTAACCCAAAACCAAAATACATATAACTAAACTATAACCAACATTGAATTATTCATTCCAAACACTCCAAATTAAATTTAAATTCTCTTATAATTTAATTATATCAATTTATAACCCAATTACTAAAAACATGGTGTTACAACAAGGGCAGAAGTTCAAAAAATGAATTTTTCTACAATAAATAGAATGATATTATTATAATAATAAAAATAGATATCACTATCACTATATTTGCTAATAGAAAACAATGATAACCTAATTAAAGAAAACTAATTAATGATTAGTAATATATAATTTAAAAATAGTAATTAACTTAGTATTGATCAAAAGGTTGAGAGCAAGACTTCCCAACCAAATGTTCAAAATCAACATCTAATATAGATAATGGAGGTGACTCCACTTCATCATAAAACTTGAACTACAAACAATATCTATAAAGAGCAATAACTTGCAATTATCAGTAGATTGGCCTAAAAAGAAATACTTATAAAGTTTGGAAAATTTTAATAACAAAAAATAGCACATTATAGGAAATTAGAGTGGAATGCTTAGACCATTAGGACAACCACATTTGAAACATACATAGCTTTTACCTTCATACCTAATCTATAAACCACACTTGCATATGTATTTCCACCGCCTACCACCAAAGCTTATATCAGAAATATTCCCCTTAACAACATGCATTCCTTCCTACATGGCACTAACAACATTCACTTAAATTTCAAAGACAAAAAACAAATAATTGCATATAAAGAAAAATATGACAATTCGCTGTAGAGATATTAATCAAACCTTCACCCCATAAATCAAACTTTTCAGAGTAGCTCAAGTGTTAGAAAAAAATAAAATCATCCTTCATGGATATAATCTTCTGATAATCGTAATTAACAAGAAGATGGTCGTATACTTGTAAACTGGCGATGATAATCGTATCATATAACAAAATTATTATTGTTACTATAAATAAAAAGGATTATTGAGTTACAAAAAACATATACATCGACATTCAAATACATAACAAATATAAGAAACACAAATGACAAATGTTTAGCAAAATCGATAAACTGTATGGACGACAAAAAAATATGAACAATCAAATATTTATTAAATGTAGTGAATGGAAGATACATTACTATAATATTACTACATATTAAAATATAGTGAAAAGAAAAATAATAACAATAATGGTTATAATAATACATGTATATGAATACAATTTACAATATCAAAAATAAAAATAGTTCAATAAATAAATTACCCAAAAATATAATCTAAAGGGGATAACATACACATGTTTCAAAGCTTCAATTTTGTTAATCTGAGGATTAAATCTAATCTTGGTACCACTCAAGCTATTTTCCAAAACAGTGTTACCTAGCATGAATAGCATCACCAAATAATACATTAACAATTAAGGATATTTGACAATAAAAATATAACATAAATTGAAGTTAGAAAAAAATATTAACAATAAAATCCCATGAAACAGGTTTTACCAAATAAATAGCATGCATAGGAAGTCACTTTTAAACTCGTAATTAAAATCATGGGTTTTTCTCTTTCACCAGATTAAAAAGTTTTGACCTCATATGCATATTCATCAAATAAGACCACCTCCACTTTGCCATTGAGTGTTTAACAAAAACACTAATAAAAACAAAATGAAATAGAATGAAACAAAATAAAAAAAATTGACATATTAAAAACTGAACCTTTCATCCTTCACTTCCATGGTAATGAAATTCTTCACTCCACTAGATACCTCATATTCCCTATTCAGTGTAGTAAAGGTAACTATTCCCATTATATCTACAAAACAAATTTATGAAAAAAAACAAACCATAATCAAAATATCAAATAAAATGCTTAACAAACTATGATTCAACAGAAGAAAAACAAACAAAAGTAAGATGACTCAAAAATAGGCAAGTAAATAATCAGTTGGACAATGACTTACTGACTAAGTAATCAATTTTTACCCAAGCCCTAGTTATTTCACCACATTTCATACAATCAAAAGCAATGGAATATGGGATATCATTGTAAGTTACTTTTATTTCGGTGGTGGGATGAAATAACAACTTAAATGGGTGTCTTGTTTCCTTATAAGTTTCCAAATTTGTAATGATGGAAAAATTCCAAAAGAAATATACGGTGTCCAACAAAAGATTAAACTTCCTATTAGGTAGATACTCAAAAGGAATGCAAGCTTGTATCTTACCACCCTACAAAGAAAAAAAAAACAAATGTGAAGATATATATAACCATACTAATAGAATGAAAGAGAAATGTGAAGTGGTTGACTAAGACTCCATGAATGAAAAAAATATAAACCACATTCAACGGGTTAAACAGCAAGAAAAATAATGTATCAACAAAAATACAAAAAACATAAATGAACATCGATCAAAACAACATCCAATGAATCATATTCTCCTTCAATGCACCAATTGGGTGTGCTCCACATTTTAATGACTCAACATTTTAATAATCTAGTTTTCAAAAAGAGAAGTTATTTGAGAAACTAGGTGGCAAGGTAAAGGAGAAACGAAAGAAGACATATTTACTATTTGAATCAAAGAAAAGACAACGTTTTAGGAAAAACAGAGTGTTAGAATTCAAAAGAACTAAAAATTGACGTTAGAAGTTTAAAGACGATAAGAAAAGTTCAATTTCTGAGAAGCATGTGTTGTTAATGTATATGTATATTATGCACGGTGTATAGATAGCAATAGAATAGAAGTAAAAGATGCATAAAATGAGACAGCATGGGTAATCTAAAAAAGAACAGAATTACAAAGTACAAATCTTAAGAGATAAAATAAATACTCAAAATTAACATTTTTTATTAACAAAATAAAGTACATTATAGACGATGTTTAAAAGGATGTTAGAAGATAAAAATAAAAATAATAATAATGAATTTAAATTTGAATGAATATAATATACATGTATACATGGAAATAAAAATTTCAAATGTAAATAAAAATATATAAATATCAATACCTATAAAGCAATATCATATAGTATATTTTATAATAAATTATAGAACAACATATATCATCCTTATATTAATAGATATAGTATTAAATAAATATAATGTGGGTCAATAAACATTGCCTATGTGTTATATCGTTGAATGAAAATAAAATTAAGCTTACACACATATATATAATAATTATAATGTTCAAATAATATTTAAATTTTAAGGCAAATAGAAAATAACTAAACTGAATATTAATAATAATTTTTTTATTATAACAAAACAAATATTAATATTTTTACAAAATAATGCACATACCAAACGTGGGTATTATCAATGAAATAGAATTGTAAAAAATATATGCATTAGACCAAATACATGTGTATATATATATATATATATATATATATAAAAATACAAACAAAAAAGTAAGCATTTTGGACAGTAATAGACATAATAACATTTCCTTCAATTATATTGAATTCTAAAAGCTGAATATATAATTACAATATTATAATAAATATAAGTTTGAAATTAGATTTATAATGGATATTTTATTATATTCTCAATTCTCAATATTTAATATTTAATATAACGAAACTTAAAATCAAGTTATGGATTTAAACAATTAAAATTAAATAATATATTTCAATTAAAGGTAATTCCAAAAAAAAAAAAAACACCCAACAATCAACAATGAAGACAACTTTACAAACTCAAACTTTTCTAACTATCACCATTATCAAAAAATAAAAAATCAAATGTCAATAAAGTTTGATACATCTGCCTTAGTAAAAACGGGGAAAACAAACACCACATTTAAGCCAAAAAAGCAATCTCTGCAATATCCTAATGTAGCAATGTCATATCACAACAAAAGTAATAATTACTTAAATTAATAATAAAATAAAAAATACAAAAACTACAAAATAGACTGAGAGTTCCAATAAGCTAATAATGACATGTAACAGACAATTTGATAGTTGCACGTTTCCATTTTCGTGTATGATTTTATCTACAATATTGATTTCATGTTAAATATTAAATAAACCTACAAATGTAAAAAAAAAAAAAAAAAAAAACAACAACGATGTTAGCCTAATTATAATATAAATTTGTTGCACAAAAAAAATTCAAAATAAATTAAAAATTTCTATAATAAAAACTATCCTCAAAATACAATAGCAAGGATTTGTATGTAATGAATATATAACTAAATGTAAAGGTTAAATAAAGATATATGGCTGAAATTTTTAAACGCCTAATAAAAATAATATATGTCGTTGAATATATGACCTCTATGATAAATAGTAAATTGAAAATATGATGACTTTTATTAAAAAAAATAATTTGATTGTTAATTTTAAATTAAAATTACAAATGAAATGAAGACGTATGACACATGAATAAAAACAAATAATAACATAGTTACTATACCACAAGTCAACAAAAAAAAAAAATTAGTTCAAATTTTGAAGGACTGTAACAAAATATAGAAATAAATAAATAACAAAATCAAATACATAAATTAATTCTTAAAAAAAAAAGCAAAAAAATATAATACAAACTAAAATTAAAAACACAAGTATAAATGTAATATGAAATACAAAACAAATTATAAAGTCTGCAAACTTACATATAGTACCCCAAAACATATATAACCTTAATCACAAATGACTAAAACTATAAATAACTAAAATGCTAATAAATAAAATAAAAACCGCATCATATAATATGAAATACAAAAAAATTATAGATTTTGGAAAGTCACATGTAGTATCCCTAAATATATATCACCATAATTACAAATGACTAGAAATAAAAATAACTTAAATATTCCTAAATAAAAATAAGATTGCATCATACAGTTGAAAGCATTCTTCAACCTGTTAAAAACAAAAAAATATATATTAATATTAAAATGATTTAACATTGAGATCAGTTTAATTAATCTACATATACATACATGAATTACAAAATTTGAAATATCTTACCAACTATAGTTAAGTAGTAGAGAAAGAACTAATAGCATCATCATCATAATCATCACTGAACACATCAAAAACACCATTGATACTTGAATCACAAATTTTCAAAGGTGAATAGTTGATCTTAACACCATTAATTTAGAAAATTTGTATAAAACATTGTGAGTCAGAAATAAAATTCATGCGCAGCACTTGGGTTTCCACCACATTATAAAACTCAACCAAGTGACGAACACCACAAGACAAATACGCAAAGAAACCACAAAAATCAATATCAACGGAAAAGCGGTTGAGTTCAACATCTTAGAAGTTCAATGAATGAACTTGATGATTTGAAGTAAATATTTTATTCAACAAAGAATGATAACTTAATACGGAACTGCAAATAAAAAGAAAAAATTAACTCAAACAAAGAGATTTAAATTTAAATATTTAGAATAGAATGTGGAAAAGAATTAGAAACTATATGTAATTACTTGTACGTACTATGTTAAAATCAATGTCAGTACTGAAAGTATGACTGTCGACATACACAGCATCAACATATGCCCTAACCTATATAACACAAAATCACAATATTATTAATATACTATATCTTCAAAAAAAAAAATCAATAATATAAGATAACGAAATAAACACAAGAGTCAGATATATTAGTAAACTAACAATCATAACAAAACACAAAAAGGTAGTTTATCAAGAAACACAATGAACAAAAATATAAATTCATGAAAATCAACAAAAGTAAGATTTTTATAGACACTACATACAAAGATTAACATATCCAAAAACACACAACAAAAAATTTAAAACAAAACCTCGCATGGTACGACAGAAGGTGATAGCAAGAAATTTTTCCATATTTAGAAATAGTCTTAGGATTTTTCCACTAAGAGTTGCGAGCTAGTGTCTATTTACTCCACTCATTTGGAAGCATCAAAGGAGAAGTTGAAGAATTCGTCATGTACTTATTTCCAATATGCACGGTATCATCGGTAACAAAAACATTCTTATGATTTTTGGGAAATTTGTCCATTTCGAACCTTAAAAAGATGATTCTATGTGACAGGCTCTAAAACGATAAGCCTTTATAAACATTATTTAATACCAATTGAAAAACAATTACTAGCATTGGGCCTGTTAGCTCGAATCTATTGAAAATGTGGGCCAAGAATTGCAAAGGTCAAATACAGAGAATATATCAAGTATAAAAATAATATAAAAAATAACAATAGCTGAAGGTTATAAAAAATAATAGGGACAATGGAGTTGAATCATTAAAAAATTTCAACCAGCATAATATCTATTATCAAAACTGTTATATAGCCAATGAAAAATCAACAATATCAATATAAACTTAAATACAGTTATAAATTTTGAAGACCGACATAATAATAACAATACAAATCTCATGTTTCTGATATACAAATATACTAATAACCCAAAGAATGTAAATAACAAAATTATACATTATACACTATATATGATTCATTATAGATAGTTAAAGTCTACTATTAAAAGGGATTTAAATGAATAAATCCTTATTAGAACTATAACTATATTTAAAAATGAAAACATTAAATAAAAAGGTAATACTTAACATAAAAAATAAATAAATTATTGATAGATAATTTGGCCATTAATTTTTAATCTTTTTAAATCAGGATTAAATTACTATGTCTAAGTTTTTACATGATTACTTTTTGGTTCAATTTTCAGAAATCATAACTCACCAATTATAATATATTATATGCATTATTCATGTACTATAAATAAACATTATTTTAACATAAAATAACAATAACACTACCGTGATTGGAATTAAAATTGAAATTGAAACTGAATTGAAATGCACAAAAAATGGAAATAAATCAAGCTTGAAATAGATTTTGAGGTACATGAGTATGTGGTAAAAAAATTGTGAAACGAAATGCTTCTCTTAACCCAAAAAATTCCTACGTTGGAAGAAATTTAACACAGCAACAAAAGCTCAAGACATGCATAAGACACAGTTGAACCTATCCCAATTCAAACCCAAAGCAAAAAGCAAAGTGCAAATACTGAAAAGTAAAAACTGAATAGCCACCAAAACAGAACTTTATAAAAATACTATAATATTAAAAAATCATTATGTACCATTTAACTTCAAATTGCATAAAAAAAAAAATTGTAAATGACTACAATATAAAAATTGTACAGAAGACATTTAGAAAAGTTCAATACATATAATAAAAATTAAAAAATAGCAATTATATGGTCATAAAGTGAATAATAAATCAAAATTTATAAATAAAAAAATCAATAATTAACATAATGAAATACAAAATAAAATGCTTTAAAAAATAATTACGAATATAGTAATTTAATAAACAATGAAAAATGATATATTTACAAAATAAATACATTTTATAATAAGAAACATGACTAAAAACCAATTGTAATTATAATTATATTATTATTATTATTATAAATACAAACCACAATATAAAGTTTGCAAAGTTACATAGGGTATACAATATACAAATATATATAAAAGCTTAATTACAAATTGACTAAAATTTAAATAACTTCAATATTGTTAATTAAAACTAAATAATATACTTCAATGCGTTCTTCAAACCTAATAAAAACAACAAGTGAAACAATATTAAATTTGATATTTTATATAAGGTATATATTGAAACCAGTTTCAATTTATTCAATATCCAGGAAACAAAATATATCTTACCAATTATAGTACAGTGGTGGAGAATGCACTAACAACATCATCAATAACATCACACGAGTTCATACCAAATGTAGAATTGATACATGAATCATAGATTTTCAAGTGTGGATAGATAATCTCAACACCTTCAAGGGAGAATATCTGAATAAAACATTTACAGCGAGAAGTGAATTTCATCCATAGAACTTAGGTATCCACAACATTGTAAAATTCTATCAAATGATGAACCCCACCGGAGAGATATTCTAGCAATCATAGAAAGCAACGTCAATAGAGAAACAATTAAGTTGAACATCTTTGAAGGTGATTGAGTGAACTAGATACCTCGAATAAAATATCTTATTCAACAAAAAGAATGGCAACTTAATACGAAATTGCAAATAAAAAAAAAATCAACATCAACATGAAGATATACACACAAAGATAAATTTAAAAATACAAAATATTAAACATAAATTACCAAACATAAGTACATACTGTGTTAAAATCAATGTCAACACTGAGAGTCAGACTGTCAACATACAAAGCTTCAACATCTATCATAACCTATATACAAAATTAAAAGTAATATATTATCTATATTAGAAAATAATATACTATATCGTTTCCAAAAAGAATAGGAATAACGTAAACTAACAGTTTAA
The DNA here is from genome assembly GCA_014843725.1 of Amphicarpaea edgeworthii. NCBI lineage: Eukaryota > Viridiplantae > Streptophyta > Magnoliopsida > Fabales > Fabaceae > Amphicarpaea > Amphicarpaea edgeworthii. The sequence continues at coordinate 8,193,447 of CM026329.1, forward strand.
ACACAAAAAGTAAATACTCATAAAATACCAACAACGACCAAACAACAAAACCTTTTAAAATAAACACGAAAATAATAGACATCAAAACACGATCATACACAACAGTAATGATTTTACAGACACTAAATAAAATAAAAATCATAATCATAATCAGATACAAAGATGAACATATCTGCAAACAAACACAAAAAAAACTAACCCAAAAAAAGGAGTGGTTTATCAACACAGTGATAAATTCATATTCATATTTATAAAATCAAAAAGACATAGTCATATACATAAAAAAAAAAACAACAAGGATGATCAACATTTAAAAAAAAAAAAGCCACATAACAAAAGTTGGCATGGTGCATTATCACGATAATAGCATGCTATTTTCCCAAATTTCAAAGTAGTCTTAGGATTTTCAAAGTGATGATTGAGATGAAGGGATTCTTCACTTGGTTCCTGTCCAAGCATCATATTAAAAGAGCAAGAATCAATCATTTCATCATTTCCAACATCATCAAAAAAATTGTCCATTTCTAAAAAAATAGAAGAGTAAGAGACATTGAATATTTTTAACTATTAATGATACTTAAGATTATTTATAAGCATTTTCATAATACCCCTTGGACGATTTATAAGACCATTAGGCTTGTTGATTCATTTACGTCAAACATATATTGGCCCATATAAAAAAAAAAGTCCATAATTATGGCAGTTACATACTTACATATACAAAACAACAATACAATAAATAATACTAATAAAATAATAATAACAATGAATAATAAAAATAAACCTTTATGTATACAATAAATTCTCATAGACAATTATTAAATATTATTTGAAAAAATTATATAAGCATTCAATATTGATATAAGCATACTCTGTATAAGCATACTTCTATATTCTAACATACTCTAAAAAAACAAATCTTGTACTCATCATTTGAAAATAACCAAACAACATCTTTATCATACATTTATATAACAAGTGTTCCTGATACTTGCTTATATGTCATTGCTTCTGGTTTTTTTCCTGGTAGATTGCAGGTTCTCATAATATACTATACATTCTGCTTCCCTTGTTTTATTCACTAAAATCAAAATGAAGATTTAAAAATTTGTGCTATATACAGCAATTGACTAAAACCTTATATTATATACCATGAACACCACTCACATGATAAAATGTCTCCAACACTTGCAAGAAGAATTTGTTTGAATTTCTATTTTTTGTTAATGATTATAATAATTCAAAATTGTTGGATCAAACAACAATCATTAACAAAAAATAAATTTGACTATTCAAATACAGAATCAATGTATAGTAAATAAAACTTATATATATAAAGTTAAGATATTACAAACACAAAAACTGAATAACAATAAAAACCCTTAGGCGATAAAAAAACAAAGAACTAATAATACAAAATAGTACTTCATTAAACAACAGACAAGACACGATGCTAGATGCTAACTGACATAACAATTATCTAATTCGGACTATCGGTTTGTCAAACTTGATTTTCTTCCTGCATCAAATACCAATGGCATTTATCGCAACAATATCCTCCAAATGATTACCACCAATAGAAGTGCCAATAGATTTATGTTGGTTATTTTGATTGACCAAATAAAATAACCAAATGATTGAGCAAATCGCATTACGTCAAATTATTGAAGAAGGGGGATTTAGAAATACCTGACTTCATAGAGATTGTGATTGACACATACAGCAAAAGCCTTTTGTTTATTGAAGAACTATTAGTTGGTTGATCTTCCTCAACAAAATCTCCTTACTCTTGATGGGACTTTCGTTTTCTCTCAGATGGGGAGAGGAGAAAATTGTTTTCTGATTTGGTATGTTGGGGACCATCACTATGCTTTATGTTTTTAACCCATTAGAGTTTCCATTATGCCCCAATGGATAAAACTAGCAATCCACTTATTAATCCCATATTATTTTCTGTTGGTAGTCTATGAGCTCTTTAAATTAAATCACTTAAATTGAGCCATCTAAATGTGAATAACTAATATAAATGCTAAAAATTAATATTTAGTCCATATTAATTAATTAGGAATAAATAAATTTCTAACAATCTCCCACTTGGACTTCATATTAATCTTAGACATTTATATCATAAAGTTCTTTAGGCATGTAACCGTACGTTATTCACTTTTAGAATCCCCTTTAACAATCTGGTCCATCTCATATAAGAACAAGGAACTACTGCGGTTTTTGTCACAAACTCAATGTGACTAAGCCACAATGATCACCATTACTTATATTTGATGACATAGATCAAATATGGATAAGTAATATGAAAATAACATGTCATGTGATCTTAATCATGTTTATTTTCAATTAGTCCAAACTTTATCATTTATATAGATCAATCTAAATGCAATAAAAATCGCATATAAAACATAACATAAATTCATAATAAGATAATAAACATCAACTTTATTTCTGCAGAAAATTCAAACAATAAAATGTTTAAGAAACATAAGATATAGAACATAAGTGAGACTCCTATTAAACTAAGGTACTATCAAGAATTACACCCATATGAGCAGTGTGCTCATGAAAGACTTTAGGTACCAGACCTTTAGTAAGTGAATTAGCTAGCATGGAATAAGTCCCTATATGTTCTATGCAAATCTGTTTATTTTGAACTCTTTCCTTAACAACCAGAAACTTTATGTCAATGAATTTTGACTTGGTTGCACTCCTATTACTGTTGGAGTAATGAACTGCTGAGTTATTGTCACAGTAAATTTTCAATGGTCTTTCAATGTGATCGACCACTCTTAGACTAGTGACAAAGTTTCGCAACCACATTTCGTGATTAGATGCCTCAAAACAAGCAACAAACTCCACAACCATAGTCAAAGGAGTTATCAAAGTCTGTTTAACAGACTTCCAAGAGATAGCTCCTCCAGCCAATATAAATATGTATCCAGATGTGGAGTGTTTTCTATCTTGACATCTAGCAAAATCAGAGTCTAAGTACCCAATGATCTCTAGATGATCAGACTTCTCATAGATAAACATGTATCCTTTTGTTCTCTTTAAGTAACACATTACGCGTTTTGTTGCTTTCCAGTGCTGTATTCTAGGATTACTCAAGTATTTACCCAAGACTCCCACAACAAAAAATATGTTGGGATGAGTACAAACTTGAGCGTACATTAGACTTCCCACGGCTAATGAGTAGGAAATCTTTTGCATCTCAATTTTTTCAAGGTCATTACTGGGGCATTGTTTGAGACTAAATTTGTCTCATTTAGCTATAAGGGTGTCCCCTAGGTTACTATCTTTCATGCTAAATCTTTATAAAACCTTATCGATATAATTCTCTTGTGACAGCCTTAAGATACCTCGAGAGCAATCTCTTAATATCTTGATGCCTAACACAAAAGAGGCTTCCCCAAGATCTTTCATTTCGAAATTTTTTGTTAGAAATCTCTTGGTCTCATGTAAGAAGCCTATGTCATTGCTAGCAAGTAGTATGTCATCGACATATAATACCAGGAATATGTATTTACTCCCACTGAACTTATGATATATACAATCATCAACCACATTTACCTCAAAACCATATGAGGTAATGACTTGATGAAACTTGTAATACCATTGACGAAAAGCCTGTTTGAGACCATAGACTTTTGGTCACTAGACACAAAGTTTTCTGGCTGCACCATATAGATTGTTTCTTCAATGTTACCATTTAGAAATGCAGTCTTAACATCCATCTAATGTAACTCTAGATCAAAATGAGCTACCAGTGCCATTATTATCCTAAAAATATCCTTTGAAGATACTGGAGAAAAGGTTTCTTTGTAGTCAATGCCTTCTTTTTTGAGTAAAGCCTTTAGCGACTAGACGAGCCTTATATCTCTCAATATTACCCTTTGAATCCTTCTTGGTTTTAAATATCCATTTACAACCAATGGGTTTCATACCTTCAGGTAATTTGACGAGATCCCAAACGTCATTGTCTTGCATAGACTTCATCTCATCCTTCATGGCATCGATCCATTTTTTAGAGTTAGAACTGTGCATAACTTGACAGAAGTTGATTGGATCATCCCTTGTTAAACCAACGCCATCCTCATGTTCTTGAAGAAAGATAATGTAATCATCTGGGATTGCACTTCTCCTTTCTCTAATGGATCTTCTTAATGGCACTTTTTGAGGTTGTTGAGGTTGCTCTATAGGTACTGGAAGGAGAACCTTACTGTTGTCTTGTTCTAGAACAATGTTATCAACAATAGTTTGAGCATTGTCTTCTATTACTAGAGTGGTGTCCTGAATAGTAATAGGTATGAGGACTTGATCACTATCAATGACAAGTTCTTCCACAAAGACAACATTCCTTATGTTCTCTTCCTTTCCAAACTCAACATCCTCAAGAAATCTTGCATTTCCCATTTCGAAAAATGATCTTGAAGTGGGATTGTAAAACTTATAGCCCCGAGAGCATTCAGCACAGCCAACAAAGTAGCAACTAACTGTTCTTGTGTCCAGCTTTCTTTCATGTGGCTTATAAGGCTGTGCCTCAGTTGGACAACCCCAAATGTGCAAGTGCCTAATGCTTGGCTTTTTGTCAATCCAAAGTTCATAAGGGGTTTTATTAACTGCTTTACTTGGCACCCTATTAAAGATATAAACTACAGTCTTTAAGGCTTCTCCCCAAAGTGACTCTAGCAAAGATGAATGACTAATCATACTCCTTACCATATCTTTAAGAGTCTGATTTCTTTGTTCTGCTACATCATTCATGCTAGGTTTGTCTAGCATAGTGTATTGCGGAACAATTCCACACTCTTTGAGAAAAAGCGCAAAAGGTCCTAGACGTTGTTCTCCTGATCCATCATATTTGCCATACTATTCACCACCACGGTTAGATTTGACAGCTTTAATTTTCTTTCCAAGTTGAAGTTCAATTTCAGCTTTGAAAGCCTTAAAAACGTTTAAGGATTGGGACTTCTCATGTATTAAATATAGGTAACTGTATCTAGAAAAGTCATCTATGAACGTAATAAAATATTGTTGTCCATTCCAAGATGCCGAAGGGAATGGACCACAAATATCAGTATGTATTAATTCTAAGACGTCTTTAGCTCTTTTGACACCTAATTTCCTTATGTTTGTTCGTTTTCCCTTTATGCATTCAATACAAACATTAAAGTATGATAAATCCAATGGATCAAGAATTTCATTCGACACAAGTCTCTGAATTCTCTGTTTAGAGATATGGCCTAAACGCTTGTGCCATAAAGTGGCTAAATTCTCAATTAGTTTTCGTTTTGTACCATGTGTTGTTTGCAGTATTTCATTATTGGAACTAACAACATCAAGCATGTAAAGATTATCAATTAAAAAACCAGAACCAGCAATATTTGAATTTTAATAGAGACTAACTTTATTATTTCCAAATAAACAAGAAAACCTAAATTTGTCCAAACTAGAAATAGAAATCAAATTCCGCTTAAAAGACGGTACAACAAATGTCTCAAACAAATCCAAATAAAATCTAGTTTTTAACTGTAATCTAAAAGTTCCAATAGCCTCTACTGGAACCTTTTGTCCATCGTCCATAAAGATGAATCTTTCATCATCACTTGGCGGTCGACTCCACAAGCAACCCTGCATAGTTATACTTATATGAGTAGTAGCACCAAAATCCACCCACCAAGTATCATAGGTACAAAAGCTAAATTAATTTTAGAACAAACAAAAGTAAAAAAATTTACCTTTCTTTACATGCCAAGCAGCATACTTGGGACACTCTTTCTTCATGTGTTCCGACTTCTTACAGAAGTAATAGGTAAATTCTTCAACTTTCTTTGATTTCTTCTGCTGAGAAGACCCTTCTGCAGCATCCTTAGCATTTTTCCTCTTTTTATTGTGAGAGGTCAAAGTCAAATGAGCATTTTTAGTCCTATCCCTCCGCAACTTCTCTTCCTCTTGCCCACATTGAGATATAAGCTCATTGAGGGACCATTTGTCCTTCTAAGTGTTATAATTCACTTTGAATTGTCCAAAGTGTGGAGGAAGTGAGATCAAAACCAAATGCACAAGCAGGTCTTCACCAAGCTCTAACTTTAGTGCCTTAAGTTTTGATGCGAGATTTAGACATTTCTATAATGTACTCTTTGACATTTCCTTTGTCCTTATACCTCATGGAGATGAGTTTAGCCAAAAGATTGCTCGTCTCCGCCTTTTCATTCTGGGCAAAGTATTGTTCAATTTTCGCAAGAAAATTCCTTGCACTTTGACCCTCAACAATAAAGCCTTGAAACGCCTCAGGTATAAAGCACTTCATGATCATGAGACACATTCAGTTGGACCTCTCCCATTTCTCAATTTTTGCCTCATTAAAGACTTCCAGAGTGGAAATGGTTGGTTCTTCCCTCAATGCTAGATCCAAATCCATACAACTGAGAACAATTTCTACGGTTTCCTTCTAGACCTTAAAATTCATCCCATTCAGGATTGGGATACAATTTACTTGAGCAAAAACATTCACATCATTGGCAACTAAAATAGAGAACAAAAATTAAATAAATAACATGTTTACAAATTACCAAATAGTTCATATATATAAAAAATTATATATATAAAACAAAACATGCAAATATTACACACAATGGACTCATAACAAGATACCCAGCACAACATTAATTCCTAGTCTTTGGACAAAAAAATTAATTTGTAAATGGTACTCTCTATGCAATAATCAAATATTAACAATCAGCTCTGTTAAATAATAGCTTTTCTTTGGATCGACTATTATTCACATGAAAAAAAATTACTTTATGATTGTTACATACTTATCATCACAAGTATGTTATTATTTGGCCAAATTGTGTCTTCCTTTAGGCTGAGTACAATTCACATAAATAATATCATACAAACATCTATGTAATTTCAATCAAATCAGTTTACACAATAGGGATTACTTTGGCAATGTATTGTTTCAACCAATTCAATAAAAAATTACCAGACATAAAAATAAGAAGAGTCCATAAAATTTGCACCAAAACTGATAGCAATAATTATATACAAATAATCATTACTAATTTATAAACTGTGAATAAAATTACCAATCACTATGCACAAAAATTAAATTAAAAAAAATCAATTGCAAAATAAAATACCAAAGATACTGCACATGAATATTACTTAATTTTTGCAAAGGAAGAATTCGTGCAATTAAAACAAAAATTGCACACAGCATGCACACGTAAAGAAACAAAAGTGGCAATTAAAACAAAAGTTGCACAATGCAAATGCAAAAGACTCCAATTCCAATTCTGAAGAAGAAAAAAAAATCTACGCGCACAGTCCAAAGCCAATTGCATGATCAATTGCATTATGAATGAAATCCCAAAAACGAAAAAAAATAATAATAAAATCATCACGTGCGTATAATCATCATTTCAAAACCAAAAAATGTCGACGCAATACAAATTGGAGATAACGCATCATTGGTGATGTCCACAAAAAAACAAAAATCCTTAAAAAAAATCACAAGTAGGAATTTTCCCCAAAAATTAAATAAACTAGGGTTCATAAAATTAAAAGAGGGATTCAGATAAAAATCCAATTTATACTTTAATCCCAATAATCTAACAATAACGGAAGTTCCGATACCACTTGTTGGTTATTTTGATTGACCAAATAAAATAACCAAATGATTGAGCAGATCGCATTACGTCAAATTATTGAAGAAGGGGAATTTAAAAATACCTGACTCCATAGAGATTGTGATTGACACACACAGCGGAAGCCTTTTGTTGATCAAAGAACTATTGGTTGATTGATCTTCCTCAACCAAATCTCCTTACTCCTGATGGGACCTTCGTTTTCTCTCAAATGGGGAGAGGAGAAAACCATTTTCTGATTTGGTATGTTAGGGACCATTACCGTGCTTTATGTTTTTTAACCCATTAGAGTTTCCATTTTGCCCCAATGGGTAAAACTAGCAATCCACTTATTAATCTCATTATTTTCTGTTGGTAGTCTAGGGACTCTCTAAATTAGATCACTTAAATTGAACCATCTAAATGTGAATAACTAATATAAATGCTAAAAATTAATATTTAGTCCATATTAATTAATTAGGAATAAATAAATTCCTAACAATTTACCCTTGACATTATTGATTTCAGAAATAGATGAAATAGAAGGAACTTCTAAAGTAGATCCTGTAGTTGCAAATCCAATCTCAACATCAAAAGGTGACAAAGTCGTATTGGAAAGGCAAGGAACCTCAATGGAACTTTTGATGTGCTTAACACCAAACTTTTTCTGAAAATCGGAATGTATTCAATATGACTAAAACAGATATAACATAGATTTCAATCATTATAATTTCATTAACACATACCCTTTTAGGAGTTGCTGGGTTAGAGTTGCTCTTAAATTGTGAAATGATACCAATATCAGAACAAATTCGCTTAACTCCATATGAGTCATCAAAATGGAAACAATACTAAAGATCCCTTTCAACCTTAAACAACAATTCCAGACCAACAAAAACACCAAACTCAAAAAGTTGAACTTTAGAATCTTGATAAGAAAAAAAACTTAAAGTTATATAAACGTTAAATAAGATCATAAAAATTAATAAACAAAATTCAATACACTATTATCAATCTTACCAAATACTTATGGCTCAAGGAGGCGCATGATTCATCCAAAATAGACACAATCGATATCAAATAGCAAAAATGCAACAGTATCAAAACCGTTAAATATCTCCAACTTGATATTATATCTGAAAAGCAATATATTAATAAAATGACAAAAAAATTAATGTTAATGAAATGAATTACCTAGGAGTGATCTCCAAAGCAATCTTATCACACTTAGGACAGTATTTACAACCATCATTAACAACAACAGCTCTCTAATAGAGACATGCATCATAATACCATTGCTCACCAAATAATACAGACACAGCAATAGCTAAAACGATGAAAGTTCCATCTTGAAAAAACCAACATACATTATAATTTACAAATACTATATTAAACATTTTAGATAAGAACAAAAATTTCTTTGAAACATATGTAAAAATTTATTTTCCAATGTCACAACACAACCTAAACCCATTATTAACTCAACAAAACCCTCCAAATGAATCCCAAAGTCAACCATCCTACAAATAAGTAATAATAATAAATTTATATTAAAATAATCAATTGAAAACACATTTCAAAATGGTAAATAAGTATTAACATATCATAATTCAACAATAAATAATAATAAAAATTCTTAAGATCAACTACTCTATCACTGACATTATCCAATATTATCCTAGAAGTACTCAATATTCTGAAGGACAACAACACCTGCATACTAATAATGAATCTTCAAAGACAATTTTATGAAATATATAGGCTTATGAACCTTAATAAGGAATTCATGAGAAAAACATGATAACTCCATATAGAAATCAATGTCACAAATAAGAAAACAATCAAATTACCACAATGAGTTTTTATCTTCACAAATTGAGAAACAACAATGGACATATTTTACTAACCACCAACATTAAAAGCTAACACAATCTCAGCCAGATGACCAAAAATAGTACACGATACTTTCCCCTAACTCAAACCAAAAATTAAACAATTAAACAATTCATACAAAAAATACATTAAAGATATTATAAAACAACAAAATAAAAACAATAACTATAATACCTATCATTAGCAAGTACAAATTGAACCCATTTTGTGGACTTATTTCCATTAGTAGTCATCCTTTCCTCAGACATCCCAGTGATGACACCAATTATATCTATACCAATTTGCAAGTAATATAAACAAAACATATATAACATAAAAATTGGAACTAAAGAAATGGCAAGATGTACACACCAATAAGATAATCATGATCACCATTAGTAGTCAAAATATCTAAAGTATTCATATATGAATAAACATTGTATGGAATGGACTCATCATCAACCCTTTTAACTATTGTCTTGATGTGAAACAAAAGTTTAAATGTATGATGCAAAGCCCAAAATGAGCCATCATTACCAACAACCCCAAAGAAACTCATCTCATAAACAACATTTTCAACAACAGACTTCGTGAATCTTTTCATAATAAGCTTACAAATAGATGCTTGAATCATTTGATCTTATAATAATAATGAAAAATAGAGCTATATAAATCTTAGAAAACATGAGACCTACAAAACTAAAGCATAACTATAATAATATCAATATCAAAATAGAAGTAAGAAAACAAACAACAAAAATTTTCGAATCTGATGATCGACCAAAACCATTTCCAGAGAATAAGGATTAGTTGGATCATTAATTAGATACATACTCAAAATGCACATAACACGAATCTTCAATCTCCAATTCTGCTTCACGTTCGTGACTAATGCAATACTATCATAAACACTCTCCATATCAACAATCAAGAATTAATATTTTCAATTGCATAAACAACTACCAAATCAATGTATTTATAGTAAATTGTAAAAACCTTTAAACACACACAGACCACATGATAAGATCAAAACAAAGGCGACAAAATATAGTGATTCCAGTTCAAATTTCAACTTCTAAAGTAAAGTACATAGAAATCACCACCTAAGAATTAGAGATGCAGATAACATAATTCAAACTAAACAATAGCTACATACTCGACTTTAAAAACAATATCCGTGTCAAAGATAGCAATAACAATAACAATAGTAATATTTTTCAACTAAATAAACAACTAACACCTAAACATGGTTATGATAGAATTGAAACACCTTCAAACCCATGAAGAACATGCCCATTCCATTACAACCTCAATTTCAAAATGAACTACACAATAATCAACAGTTAAGCAAAAAAATCCAAATACGAAGAGTAGAGTAAATAATAACTACACAATTGACTTTGTGACCATATTTCTAAACAAAGGGAACATACAAACTGAAACTGCAGTTGAACATAAAGTGAAAGCAAAGAAAGCAATCATTGGTTAAAATCAAATGAGATAACATATTCACACGATACATAGACTCAAGGCTAATGTGAAGCACATGTATGTAAAAGATATCTAAAACATGATAAAATAATAAGTAGCATGTGCCATAAAAAAAATACATAATAAATGATTTTGATTAAATAAAACAAAATCAAAGATAGCAATAGCAATAACAATATTACTTAAATATAATTAGGATAGAACTGAAACAACTTCAAACCCATGAAAAACTTAACAATTCCATTACAACCTCAATTTCATAGACAACTAAAACCTAAACATTGTTATGATAGAACTGAAACACGTTCAAACTCATGAAGAATACGTTGAATTAATTACAACCTAAATTTCATTTTTGAACTACATAATAATTAACAGCTAAGCAGGAAAATCTACATATGAATAGCAAAGTAAATCACAGCCACAGAGTTGACTTTGTGAACAAAGAGAACATACACTACAAGAATTTGCAAATTTGCAATAGAAATTTCTATCATGAATCCATTGCAAATCCCTTGCAATAGAGTATTTGTGACGAATTTCCAACAATTTAGCAACAGACATTTTTGTAGATATATTCAAGTCACTAATTAATGACAAAATTTTTCCCTCGCAATGTCCACACTAATAATTTATTATTCCTCATTATACCATCACAAAATGCCCTTGCAAAATTCATTTCCCCAAATGAACTATTCTGTTGCTAATTTCCAAGAGAATATTTCTAGCCAAATTGTAGCAATTTTGTTGCAAATTTGTCCTCGCAAAATTATGACTATTCTCTCACAAAAATTCCTTAGCAAATTCATCACTATGAAATTCAAGTTTCCCTCGCTTTACTCTTACTATTGCCTCACAACTTTTAATCACTAAATTGTCACAAATTCATTACTGACATTCATTTCATGTGTCGATGATTTCTTGCAAATTTCTCGCAAATATACTTTCGTTATTCTGCCGCAAATGCATTATTATTTCATTCATGTTTTTTCTAGGTAGTTTCTCACAAATATTCATTCGCTAATTTTTTTGTTAGTTATTAATTTTGCTACTAGATCCAAAGTAATAATTATTTGTCACTCAAAATCAATGTTTTTAGAAATAATTATTTACCTATATATTTAAAATAATAATTATATATATGATAATGCAACAAACAAGAAATTTATAATAGTAATGAGTCAAGTTGACTCAAATTTAAAATTCAAGGTAGCAATATTAAAAGTAAAAATTACAAAAACAATTTAAATATTGTAAACAAATCAAGTCTACTAAATAAACATTATCAACAAGTCTCATCTATTGTTGAATTTTATTGCATATTAAAAGAGAAATTCAATCATCAAACTAAGATGTATCATTATTTTACTTTGATGGTGGTTTTGAATTTTTGAAGGCAGAGACTATCTCTTTTCGAAAGAACTCCAATTGTCCTTGCATTTGCATTTCCATCTGTGATTGCATCTATAACTGTATGTTCGCCATTTGTGTCTACGATGATTGTTGGAATGCCTGTGTTTGTACTTGCAACTATGTCTGCATCTGCTCTTGCATTTGAGACATCTATATAGCTATTACATTGATGTCTTCTATGGAACGTGTAGGATTTGTAGAAGATGAGTCTCTAGCTATTGAAGATGAAAAATGTGAAGAACTATTGATAAGCTCCAAGCTATGATCCAAGCCATGAATTCTACTCTTTTTGTTTTCACCCGCCACTTGTAACCAAATGTCAAAGTCGACTTTAGGATGTTTTGATTTATCTTCTCCATATTTCTCTGTTACAAAAATTTCATAAAATTCTTACAAGAAATTAAAAAACATTTAATGAGATAGTAATAATAAAATAGATTACAAAAGCATCAATAATTAAAAAAACATAATACATACAATGAAGTTCTTAGATTTGCTAGAGACATATTCTCCATCTTTTGTTTTATGCACTTTCGCGTACAATTCATTATAACTAATGGAACACTTGTGCTCTGCCTCCTATGATAACATAATAAGCAAACTCTTACTAAGATAATTTGTAAATTTTAACTCATTAACAAAATACAACTAATATGTATGAAATTACTAGGAAATATACAGTTCAATAATAACAATCCACTTAACAACTAGAAAAGTATCATACAAGGAAAGAATTGATTACCATCTTTTTCAAGGTTTTTCCAAAGCTTCTTGATCCTCCAGTGTGCAACATGGCATCGGGCTTGGCAGCCCTATTCATCTTTCCTTTAAGAGACTTATTCTTCCAATTTGGTGTATTCCAAATATCAACTAAACCATCCCATATCTCAGTTCTCATTCCTCTTGGTCCATGGCCTTTATAATCTGCAACATCATCTTACCCAGTCACTTGTTTTGCCTTCTCCCTTGCTCTAGCCAAATAATCAAAGAAACAATCCTTGCAAGTTTGATCCCAGATTGTTCTTGCCATATTGTGAACATCATTTATCTTGAATCTATATTTTTCCTAAATCAGTATAAGTCAAGTAAATTCATAGATAGATATTATATAATCATACAATAGACAATATTACAAATATAGTAGTTTACCATAAAATTATTGAATAACAGTTCTTTCATTTCAGGATAATAATTTTTCTATTTTTCGGCAGGCTTGGGCATCCTCATGAGTAAATCAGCTACAATATCCCACGTCACATCTGATTCAAATCTCTTCCTGTAAATCCATTCAATTTACATAATCAATAATATAAATCATGAATTAGTAACATTAATTTGAAGAATAAATTAAATTTACATTTACTTACAAATTAATCATATCTTCCAAACTTAAAACAAGTCTCGTCGTGACAATTTACACTTGAAGACTCCATTGTATGTTGTGGGTCACTAGGTGTCAAGGTAGCATCATCAATCAATGGGACAATAGTAGGTGATTGACCACCACCAATTGATTGATCACTATCAATGGGTGGATCATTGCTAAAAGTAACACCTAACATGAAAACAATGAAACAAAAACTTAGCATATGCATTTAATTAAATTATGATTTGACAATTTAAAATGTCATAGTAGAAATATACCTAATGCATGTGAAATAGGATCTTACAATGAAGGACCAATAGGAGATTGAGTTTGTTGATGTGAATTAATGGTGTGACCTCGACCTTGACCTCTTCCTCGGCTAGTCATGATCTACATATTAATGTCATTCTTATTTTTCAATCCAACGTTTGGTGCATATAGATAATTTAGTTGGATATTCAAAGCTAGGACCAATTAACTATAACATTTGTTTTCACAAATCACGTCAAACTAATTTAACCACTAAACATGTGTAAAGTTATTTTAACTTAATTTATGGTATTTTGAACTCAAGCTTTAGGTATTGTACTTTATATTGTACTTCCCTACCTAGCTAGGCTCCACATATTTAATACTACTCCTTCCTATAATTCAATTTTTAGACATTCCTTTTCCTTTTCAAGGATGAGACAAGTTAAATGGAAACATGATCCAAAAGCTTATTTTATTTAATCATTACTCAATCACTTTTAATCCTAGGAGACTTAGAAATGTTGACAAAAAAAAAAAACTACACATGCAATATATATAATACTACTATATGCTATAACATATGCAAAGCATGAGTTTCAATACATGAATCCATGTAGGGACAAAGGCAAGTTCCAAATAAATTCAATACTAAAGAAATTCTCAAATCAATATAATGCAAATTAAACATTCACACCCATTTGTAAACTACTACATCGACAATCAAAAGAAATTGCAAAAGATAAAATTGATTTACTCCAATTAGAATAAGAAAGTCACCTTGATAATCAGACCTAGACCCATAGTATGCAATAGAGTAATATGTAAGTAAACACCAACAATGAATACAGGGACAGCACAGCCGTCGTGGGTTAATGCACGATAGTGGTAGGTGGCAACATATTTATAGTAATGATTTATTGTTGTAATCTAATAATTTTTAAAGATAGATTAATAATTATATCATATAAATATAATTAAACATAATATATATATATATATGTACATTTTTTTTAAGATATATAAAAAATCTTTAATATGATATATATGTATGTATATATATATATATATATTTAAAAAAGCTTTCAAATATTTTTTTTAGATTAATAATCATGATATGATATAATCATATATATCATGATATGATATATATAATCCCTTCTTTATATATGAGTTCCATATTGCTCATCTTTCACTTTACTGTCTTCTATGTGAAAAAAAAAATGGGTGCATCAAAAAAAAGGATAGCACCACCACATGAGTGCTTCTATGTATCCTCATTTGACTTGGACATCGAAGATAATTTTAATGATAATATGATGATTAAGGAGTCACCAGATAAAGAACCAAAGTTAGAGGATTTGTTGATGCTCATTGTTGAAGATTCATTAGATAAGGAAGACCAAGTAAAAGATGATCTCATGTTATTTGAAGATGAGGTTAGTTCTCACCATTAGGATGTAGTCACAACAATAAAGAAAACAGAGTCATCTAGTGATTCTGGGATTGAAGATAGAGCATTTGCACATAAGTTCAAACACACATTTGACCTGAACAAAGTTCCTAGTGCTGAAATCGAAAAAGACATGCAATCTAACGAAATAAAAAATCTTTACCAAAAAATCGATCAACCAATGGACACTGCAGTTTTGGACTTAGATAGAACCTGATTGATAAGTTGCCAAATGATGAGTTTAATTATAGACCACATGATGAAGAGTTGAAGAAAGTGGTGAATGACATGCTCAAGATTTGGTTGAATTATCCATAGTAAGTGTGTTAAAAATGTAAAAAATGACATTTTTATTGCTTTTTCAGTAATTTGTAATTCTATTTTGAAATCAAGTTTAATAAAAGTAATTTATTTTTGAGTTGTTATTATTATATAAGTAGATTCTGATTTCTGTTTGGTTGCAATTATAAAAAATAAAAAAAAAACTGAAAGTATGGATTAAACAAATGAATACACAAAGACTCATTATAGCTAGAATGAGACCATGTTCCTATTTTCTAAAATATATCCCTCACCATCCCTTTTTCAATAGTATGGATTCCAATTTTTGTTTGTAGTATATAAACTAACAGGGGAGAATAAAATTTTGAATAAATGAATTATAAAAAATCTAATGTTAATAAATTTATTAGCTAGTAACAATAATATTTATACCCCACAAACATGTATGTTTAAACTACAAGTCAGCATACAGATCTTATAGGTGATAGTTTGTTAATAGAAGTAAGGACATAGTTCTATGACAATAAAACAGAAATTCCATGACAGTAGGAACCAAACTCTATGACACTAAAACATAAATTCCATGACAGAAGAGGCAAGTTTAATGTCAGAAAAATTTAGAGATTTCTATGGCAGCAGAGGCAAGTTTCATAGACAAAAGAACATATGGAACAAAAAGTAATACCAAAAGACAGCCACATTGACTCATAAACTAACATTTTTCACTAAAACAGTAGCTTCCAAATCAATACCTTTCAACAACGTAAAGCAAAGTTCAATATTTGATGCATAATTGCTTTTGCTGGAAATCATCCCTAGTGATCTCAGCCTTCTATGCAAATTACATCAATCTCACTTTGTGCCATATCACCAGCATAGGTTGGTAAAATCAATAGATTAACCAAAGCACAAAAGAAGTGTCAATCAATCTTTTATACTTAACACCAGCAATGTACATAAGACAAAGGCCAATTATATTAAAAATATCTCTCATTTGATGGTAGAAATGCTAATTAGCCAATTCCATTTGCAATGGTAAGAATACTGTCACTTTGACTGGTGGTGAAAAGTTACAATTCATAAGCAATTACAAAATCAAGTTCTAGCTAATACAAAGCTATAGCCAAATGCCTACTGCAACTACAATCTTTAACAAATCACACCAGCAACAGTGATGTTTTCCAACTCCAGTTGTATGGAAAAGTAAGTTGTATTATGACAAATGAGTTATAATCATGTAACACAAACGGTGAAATCTATACACATCAGTTCACATACCTTCAAAACAACTCCAAGACAAACAGTCAAAATGACAACACCAAGACCACCTAGTATGATCATTTGTGCAAGACACCTTCGCATTCAGTCCAAAATGCATAGTGATACAACATTAGGCATTTTATAAATAATAGTCAATGACTTATATTATATGAACATGTTGTATACATCTAGAAAGCAA
Source organism: Amphicarpaea edgeworthii (assembly GCA_014843725.1). Lineage (NCBI taxonomy): Eukaryota > Viridiplantae > Streptophyta > Magnoliopsida > Fabales > Fabaceae > Amphicarpaea > Amphicarpaea edgeworthii. Next base: position 8,210,672 of record CM026329.1, read on the forward strand.
CACTGGCTGTTGGGGCTTTGTGAAATTTAGAAAGCAACAAACACAACAACATACATAAATTACTTCTAAGTAGACAATAGTTTATATATTGAATATGCATACCAAATTGAATGGGCTTGCACACAATCATGTAAGAATGTGCCAATGCTTCCATACATATATGAGATAGGAACTATCATAATAAAAAGACAGCATCACTTTATAACTCAGAAAAAAAAAATGTACCCATAGAAGAATCCAAGAAAATAAACCTTAATTTGGTGAACTTCCATTAAGAATGAGCTCTCAAAAAGGAGAGCAGGAAGAAAAATAGCTAATAGAAGATCTGGATCAATCTTTGCCCTGCATATTAAAAATATCAATCATTCTAATTATTTTTAAACAATACTAGGGAAGATCAAAGCTTCTCAGACATATTCTAAAACCCAATCTATATATACACTTGCTCCAAAGCTGTATAATGAAAAAACCTTGTTTCTTGTTTTCTTTTATTGGCAGGTACATAATTTCAAAATAACTAGAATAAAATAGAACAAACTTACGAAGACAAATTCCATCCCCAATCTTTCCCAGACGATGATGAGTACCATATTCTGTTTAGAAATCCACCATTAATCAATCAAGTTATTAGTTAAAAATTAAAAAATAAATAAATGGAATATGTTCTATAAACATTAAATCTAAATAGTTTATATTTTATGGAAATGCTCAGTTCTTGGTTGGAACTTCAAATAAAAAGCTCAAAAAGGTCAAATACTAATTAAAATAAAATATAGAATGTGTAGAATCAAGAAAATATGAAAGTTCCACAATAAATTGTTTATTTCCTATTTTTGGATTTTGATCAAGCACTAGAGTATATAGAAAAGGAGAAAAGAGAAATCAGTTTCCTATTCACTATGGGTACCATCTCCATCAGGATCATGAACTTCATTGTTGCTCACGGGGTCACGAAATGTGACCTGTTTGTTATTCATTTCCTCTCCATAATGTGCAGGACGAGTATCACCCTGAGTAACCACCAGGTGGGTGGATGCATCATGGGCTGATGAATTCCTGTGAAATGAAATGGCAAATATATTTGAGCAAAGATGTCATTACCCAATAGCCCAAAGAATGTCAAATTTTTTCACATCATTACATTACTAATTGAAACATTACAACTAAAAAAATTCACACTTCCAACCTCCTCGTGGTGAATTTAGTTCAACTAAAGGAACTGATTACATACCAAAAATAAATGGAAAGAAAGGGGAATCATATAAATTAACATTTATTTTTTTAATGAAAGACTCACTAATAGATTACAGCCCTTCTCAAATTGTAATAGACAAAAACCGAGAGAATTTCCATTTTAATCAACAAAGTTTAATAACAAGTTGTGAGTGACCACATGGATTCCAGGTGATATGATATAAGCCAAGGTAGATAACCAAGTTTATCACAACCAAGTAGGAATTCATTCATCTATATAGGAACACCCATGCAATCAGAAAAATATCTATTTCAATTTTAATCTAATTTGGCCTACACTACTACTCAGATTAATAAATTGATACACAAATCTCTCTGGTGTCATCATACTAGTATGAGGTGCACCACTCTTTCTCTCTCACACATGCAAGCACATAGACAAACACACACAAAAGCACACATGCTTTCTTCACTTTACAACAACAAAAAATACATGGATAAAACTAACTAGGCTCTATAAAAAAAAATTAAAACTTGAAAATTCTTAAAAATAGAATTATAATACTTAATCATCAAAAGAATTATAGTTACTTGGAAATGATCTCATCAGGTTCCTTGGCAAATGAGACAGCAAGGACTAAATGGAGCAAATCATGAATTGTAGTGGAGTCAAGTGTTTACCAATAAGTAAGTTTGACAGAAAAAATGCATTGGCTTACCTCATCTGTAGTATAATCAGTTTCAGTAGTTCTATCCATTTCAATGGTTGCACCATACCAAGTAAACACCTGAAACAATTAACATTAACATTAACATTTCCCTTATAAAGGAAAGAATAGACATAAGACATGCAAATGTAACAACAACGCGGCTATTTACAGCGAACTTGAGCCTTGGAGGAAAATTGAGCCAGATTTCGAGGGAAGCTCGGTGCCGAAAATCTCAGCAGTGCCGTTAATGGGTTGAAGGTGAAGAGGTGCATCGTAACCCACTTCAATTCTCAGAAGACGAAAGGGTTTTTTCAATTTTTACTTTCTACTGTGTAATTAAATTAATTTAACTACTCATTTTTTAATAATTAATTAAATTAAATTAACAGCTTCATGATTTAAGAATAATTTTCAATTTAGTGTTGTAATCGTTCTTAATTAGTATTTCCCTAAAAACATTCTTAATTAGTATTATTTTATTAATAATTTTACTAACAAGGGATAATTTTTGGTTTTCTATGAATATTAAATTGAAAATTTTGATTACTCAGGTTTGATATCAATTTTTAAAAATAAAATTATTAGGAAAAATAAATTTGGAGATATTTTTACTTTTTATTTAGGCTTTTCAAAAATAAAATAAAAAAAATTCACAAAGAAGATAGAAAAGATGAGAATCTACTTTTCTTGAGTTAAATTTTATTTTTTATTTTAGTAAAAATGTCACTTACTCTTAGTAAATTATTTAATATGCTAAATAATTAAAGTAATTGATAAAAAAAAAAATACTACTAGCCCTCCCATGAAACTTACATAAATATTTTTAGTAAATTTTATCATTCGTAGAACTATAGTTTAAATAATTTTTAGATTCTAGATAAATATTTGAATTTTATTATGATATTTTTTTTTAACTTTTTACTTTGTTTTAATTTTTTTATGTTTTCTTTTCTTTTGAATTTTTAAGGACACTATAACATCATTTCAAACATTTGATACATGTTGAAACGGTATCATTTCATTGTTTAACTAAAACTTATTTAAAATTAAAATATGTTGCAATTTGTGAGGGATTAGTGACTGGAACAATTGTGTCGCAATATTGCAGCGAATCTGTTTCAGAAAGTATTCTTGCTAAAAATAATTTTATATTGGCAATGTCTTTTTGGAGAGATTTGCGATAGCCTTTTCCTTCGCAAATTAGTGGGGAATTTGCAGAAGAAATATCCTTCACTATTGTAACATTTATTTTTTAATAATAATTATACTAAGTAATTTGAGAAAGTTACAAGGGAATAGAGAGGAAAATATTTACCTTCATTAATTTGCGAAGGATTTTAATGATTTTTTAGTTCACGCAAATCTGCCTCTAAATTGCAGCAAATTAGTAACAAAATATTTTTCTCGCAAATTTCCTCCGCTAATTCACAAAATTCTTGTAGTGATACAAACTAAAATTGCACTTGAGCATACGTTAAAGCAAAGAAAACAATTCTTAGTTAAAGTCAAATGAGATAACATATTCACATAATACATAAACTCAACGCCAACACCAAGCACGTGCCATAAATCAATATGGAATAAATGATTCTGATTAAATAAAATGAACACACTGTTCAGTCAAAAGTGATTTAAGTCTTGAAAAAGTTCCTTGATTGTTTAGGTAGAGATTTGAAAATGTCAATGCACAAAAGAAATTAAGCACAATCACCTGATTGGCTAGAAAATCAATTATTTCTACTTCACTAAGGGAACTTTGAGGTTGCCTTACCACAAAAGCCATGGGCACTTGGCTGGCTTCTTCGTTAGGGAATATGTTATACATTGATGGTATAAAACAGTTTTACACTCTTGTGATCCAATGTATAATAACTTTGTTAACTTTTATGATAACTACTTAAAATATTAGTAATAATTTATTATTAGATGATACTATAAAACTATTTTACATTAATGATCAATCATTAAACTTTATTTTAAATATTTATTTTTATTTTGAAAGGGAGAAGTTATTTTCCCTATATCGTTCTTGATTAAATATTATATCGAAGAAAATAGGCTATTGACTAAAGAAGTAAAGTAATTCAATTAAATCACAAATCATCATGTATAGTAATTTATTAATTTTTATAATAACTATCTTAAAACTTATACTAACGATAATTTATAATCATAATTTTTATAGTAAAATCTAACAATTTTATCATATATAGTATTTTTTAATGGAATAACATTGCTTATATGCATTCTAATTCTTTTTTTTTTCTATAAAATAGTTTTCCATATTAAACAATAAAAACAAAAAAGCAAGATTTATTACAAAATAAGGATTTTAATAATTAGTAAGATAGAATCTTACATAATAACTGCAGCATTATTTATCTCTGGGTGAGAAAGAAGCAACTGCTCTAGCTCTATAGGAGCAACCTGCAATGTATGTATAATTATGTTGTTTTCAAGGCCTTGCTATACATACGAAAACAATAACATAGGACAAATAATATATCAACATATTATTTATAAGGCTTAATTGTTTTTTTTTTTCTCAAAAAATTTATTTTTCACGATTTTGGTTTACAATTTTTTTTATTACTTTTTATCCCCAAAAATTAATTTTTACCAGATTTGGTACCATTACTATTTTTTTTGCGTTAATTATTAGTTTTGAACGTCTATGTTAATGTGTATTTGTTGATGTGTTAGGTGTGTTGGTGCTAGCAAGTGTGGTGGTGATGATAGCAATGGTGTTAATTAATGTGTATTTGTTGATGTGTTAGGTGTGTTGGTGCTAGCAAGTGTGGTGGTGATGATAGCAATGGTGTTAATTAAGGTTCCGTTCGGGAGTTGTCAATTTTCAATTTATAATTTTGAAATACAATTTCAAAATAAAATGTGTTTGACAAAAAAATGAGTTGAGTTATTTTTTAATTCAATTTCAAAACAGTTTTATATTATTTTGTTAACAAAAGTATCAAAAATATTAAAAAAATAATTTTGGAGAAAAAAATACAACTAAGCCTATTTATAATTAGTTATATATATATAGAGAGAGATAGAACTCTATGTTTGTACAACTAATGTACATAAAAAAAAATATTATTCCTTATATTAAAAAATATTTGTCAAATATATTACAAATTTAAAATAAAGGAGATGTTACCTAGCACCCTTAGTATTTGATCAACTCTTTCAATCTATAACAACATACAAGAAATCACAACACTAAAATCAAGTATAGATAATACTTTTTAGGTAATGTTTATATGATTAACTGCTATCTATATAAAAAGAAGGAATATAAAGATAATGTTTTTTTATTTGGACAAAATATATAAATAATATTTTTAATATTCCAAATATATAGATAGCTCTTATTATATTAAACATTATCTTTTTTTCTTTTAATGTTTTTACAATTTTATTTTTAGTTTTAGTTTTAAGATTTTTATTTTCTTTATTATTTATTATTTATATTTTATTTTTTCTTTTTGTGAGATTATAATTTATAACTAAATATATACTATTTGGGTGATTATTCTCTCACTTTTTTATTTTAAAAATATTTGTCAATTCTAAGTTTTATGAGTTTTTTTTTAAAGGTAAATATTAAAAACAAATCCCATTTTTTTTTAGAGTAACAAATATAACAAAAACTCACAACTTCTACTCCCGCTACAGTCATCGTGCCTGGTTCGTTCACAATCCTGCTGCGCCGCCGCGCCACGTCCAAATCCTTTGTGTTTCCTCTCCTCTCAGTGGTGGCAAGGACCCATCCTTCCCCTTGACTCGGTGAGTTCCTCTAAGCCCTAGTGTCCAAAGTTTCGTCTCTTCCTCTCCCTAGAGCAACCTAGAGGGATTTCGTGAGAAAAACCTAGGTTAGGGTTTCAGATTCTGAAATTGGAACTGTTTGGCTGTTTGTGGTTTCCTATAGGGGAGTCTTCGCATTTGGTTATCAAGCTTGCTCTGTTTTCGTTTCCCCCAAAGACTTGATTTTCGAGCTAATTAGGCAAGGGAAGCTTGTTAATTTCTCTTCTATTCTCTGATTTAAATTGTTGTGTATGTATGTGTGCTTTTTCGTTATATATGGCTTCTGCTTGGCATATGGCTTATAATCAGAGTTGTGGTCGAGGTGATGTTGGCTGTTGTTTTGGCATTGAATTTTACTGATATCGAATGTAGTTTTGCTGCTGTTTCGTGTTTTAAATTTTCTGATATAAAGTGCAATCTTGCTGCTGCCTCATGTGCTAATTTTACTGATATAAAATGCCATTTTGCTGTTGTTTCATGGCTTAAATTTTACTGCTATGAATGTTAATTTCCTGCTGCTGTTCCAGCCTTGATTTATTACTGTTATGGAAGTCGGAATTTGCTGTCGTAGAGCCTTATTCTTGCTGCCACTAATGCTATATTCCTCTGTTATAGAAAGTCAGAATTTGCTGTCACTGAAGTTTATTATTGCTGTCACTAACAACTTCTCTCTGTTCTTTCAAAGTTAATGTGTTCTACATTTTTCAATTTAAATGAGACTTCTGTAGTTTACTTTTTTTTTGTTGCTAATGGCTGAATCAAAATTTCAATTTATCCCTTTATCTAGCTATCTATCTATATCAAAGGTTTCACAAGTTGAAGATAGAGATGTAGACTAGGCTTTCTATCCATTTATGTGGGGGAAATGGTAATTGTGAGACCATGGTTGTGGTTCAAGGCAAGCATGAAGGAGTTCTAATCATCATTTTTCATCTGGCCGTAGCAGCCACTAGTGGTGGTGTCTCAAGCATAATTGGGTTGTTGGCTCTATGTAGTTAGAAGTGATTAGACATGGGGGTTCAACAGTCATATACATGGGGTTGTTTAATTTATTTTTATTGTTGGTTCATGGGACTGTTTTGCTTAGACCCAATAGTAATTACTGCAGTAAGACAAAAAATAGCTATTCTAAGGGTTGGTTGGCTTTTTAACATTGGTGCGCATACTACAAGAATCATATATGTGGTCGGTTGGTGCTGTTTGCATAGAAACAGTTTTGGCTATTAAAAAAAAAAGACTAGGCTCTTTGTCATATATTTTCTTTAAAGTTCTAAAGTTAAAATTTCAGAAACTTAATTTTTATATAAGAAAATAAGTTAATTTTTATATGACAGAATAAGCTCTAGGAATCTGAAGCAGCATTAAGTAATTCTTTAAGAGATCCAAATACTCTTGTGAAGTAAGTTTTGTTCTTTTGATTTCTGTATTTCCATGAGAAGAAAATCTCTTGTAGGTTATCTCTTTTGATTCTTTCCTTCCCCCATATAGCTCGTTGGTGACTCTACATATTACTCATTTTCTAAAAAGTTAAATTTTCAGCAACTTTTAATTTTTATAAAAAGAAAATAGAAATAAGTTTATATTTATTTTGTTTAAGAATTAACTTGAAGCATACTTTGTGATATATGACAGAATAGGCTCACGGAATCTGAAGTAGCATTAAGTAATTCCTTAAGAGATCCAAACCTTGATCATCATAGAAGAAGAGTGAGTCACTGTTCTGTTTTCGCACTGAGTCGGCATCAACGAGTCGAAAAGTGAGTAACCACTCATCGTGCTGCATGGACCCTCTCGAAGCTTTGGTCACCCAAATCCAAGGGCTTTCGAGCACTTCCGATGACCTCACTCGCCTACACAGCGTTCTGAAGCTAGCCGATGACTTGCTCCGATCCGAGTCAACTCGTCTCTTTTCGATTCTCACTCAACTTGACCCCTCCATTCACTCTCTTGGGTTTCTCTACATCCTGTATGTGTAAAATTTCACAAAATAATTAAAATTAGCACTATTTGTCGATGCTCAAAACCCTAGTTTTTGAATCTAGAACATTGTTATTTTTATTATTATTACTTTTTGTTGTGAGATTTTTATTTTTATTCTTTGGTGATTGCAGAGAAGCTTCCATGACCGGTCCAGTTACCAGAACGCAGGCTGAGACCGCTGTTCCAGTTGTTACTAGGTTTATTTGCGCTTGCAGCACGGAGCAGATTCGTTTGGCGCCTGAAAAATGTATGAAAATATGAGATTTGAATATTCTGTTTTGCTTAATTCATTGCTACTATAGACAAGGCTTTATAAATTGTTGTCACGGTCATGGTTGAATTGACATTGTGGGAAATTGCGGACGCAATTGCAGTCACTATGAGAACCAAAAACCTTGATGTTGTGGCCAAAAGTGTGGTCATGTACAGTTTTTAAAAGTCTTTTTGCGTATAGATGAGTTAGTTTATTTTGATTGGTTGAGATATTCATTGTTTGGTTAAATTGTTGTTATAAAAGAAAAGGAGAGATGTTAATATTGGTTAAGAAAGAGGGAATTTTTTTTTAGTGAGTTGTGATTGTTCAATTGGAGGAAGAAGAAAGGGGACAGTTGAAGGCTGAGGTTTTAATTTGGTGTTGATATTTCTTGGTTTTCGTTTGTTCAATTTTATTTTTGTTTGGAATTTTGCAGTTTTGTCTGTATGTAGGAGGTTGAAGGATATTTTAATTTGGTGTTGATGTTGCTTCTTGGTTTTCGATTAAGTAATTTTGTTTTTAGTTTTTTTTTTTTGGAATTTTGTAGTGTTTTTGTTTAGGAGGTTGAAGGATCAAAGGCAGAAGGGATTTTAATTTGGTGTTGATGTTATTTCTTAGTTTTAGATTGAGTAGTTGTGTTTTGTTTTTTTTTTTTGGAATTTTGTAGTTTTATCTGTCTGTAAGAGGTTGAAGGATCAAGTGATGCTGTTGGAAGCTCCGATACAGGGTGTGGCTCCTTTGGCCACTGCTCTTCGGAAAATTCAGGTCTCCGCTGAACACTTGACTCCACTACACTCAGAGTTTCTTCTACTGTGCTTGTTGGCAAAGTGCTACAAAACTGGTCTATCTATATTGGATGATGATGTTTTTGAAGTAGACCAACCGCGAGACCTTTTTCTCTACTGTTATTATGGGTGAGCTGCTTTCTTCCTTTCTTTCCTTCAGAGTTTGTCCATATTTTAGTGTTGCCTTTTAGTTGATGGAATGTACTGCAATTTTTTCAACATTGATAGTATTTAATTGGATTTTTTCTTATTTATATGAAATATGTTGTAGGTAGTGTTTTGTGCTATTTACAGTAGTGTTGTGCTTGTAGGATTTTCCTATGCCGTTTTACTTGAGTGTTTGGGAGTTGGGAGGGGAAGAAATCAAAAGAAAATGAAAGGGGAGGGAAGTGGATAAAGATTTTATTAATAAGTTTCCTTGCTTTTGTTTGGATGTTTAAAGTCCTCCAAATTGGTGGAATTTTAAAATGTTGTTCACAATAGTGTTGTTAAATAGTGGCCATGGTGGATTTTTTGCCAACTGCTATAGGCAAGAGGGGGTGATGGTGTTATGGGATTATATGCTATTTTCTTCCCTTCATTTTAAAAAACTCTCAAACAAGGGAGAGATTTACTTTAAATCTTCCCCTCCTTAATCTGTGTTAGGATCCAGAAAAAGAGAATGCAGAATTTAATGAGGAAACCAGTAGCAGACCCAAATGAATAAATGTAACAAACCTGAAATAATATTTTGTATCTCAAGAGTCTACAACTTCCCCAAGCCCATGTCTTCTCTGAGGGAGATAACCCTGTTTCCTATACCTCATTAGGAAAAGTGCTAGATGAATCCACTCTCTAGTCTCCACCCCTTACTCTGTTGTATATTTCCCTATTATAACAGAATCATAATAACTTCATGCTTCCTGTCACTTCATAACTTCATTCCCAAGTTTACCCTCCTCTTCAAACTAACCACTCCACTCCTGTAAACTCTCCAAAACCTGGGTTTTTGTCCTTGCTCTGTACCATCATCTCATTTTCTTAATCCTGGGCCTCATCATTCTCATCCAAAAAATTGTTTATTGCCTCTTTAATGTTTCAATTTATGATTTATGATTATTGCTGCTTATATGTAACTCAACAAACCTTAGGGGAGCGAATCACACCACAAAAGCTACCCATTGTGGTGGAAAAATGCCCAATGTCATATAAACCCCACGTCAAAATTCCATATTTCTTTTGAAGGACTCAACTCCCATACCTTGCAATTTGGGGTCCTAATATTCCACCCGTGTGTCCACATGTGTTGGTTGTGCATGAGCACTTATGACTATTCACTAGTGGACAATGCAATGTTGGTGTCACCACCACTGCTTGTTTCTGGCCAAGAGACATGGTGGTAGGCTCTAATACCAAATTGTTAGGTATCTTGAAAGTGATTTGTAATAGCACTTTAATAACTATTAAAAGAGAAGAAAGACTACAGGTGCTCCTAGGTACCTTCTTTCTCCTGCTCAAAAGCCTCACTCTCTTTTTTGCCTACCCTTCTCTTTTGCCTTTTACTTCCTTTTATACCCTCCCTTCAGCTGAATTATCCTCTGGCTCTTCCTATCCTGGCAAAGTATCCAATCTTTTATGCTTCTATACTCTGAACACATATCTTGTGCATCTCCTATTATTCCTTCTAGAATACCTTTCTTATGTTTTATGATTCTCATCAGTGTTGTTAAATAGCCATTATAGCGCTATTGCATCAATGCATTGTAGAATTCCTTGGATGTGCTATCGCGACTCCGTTTGCAATTGCGGCTGCGATGGATGTTGTGGTTGTCATCTTTGGCAAGTCTCCAACCAATTAAATTAAAATGCACATGGACCGGGATAATGAGTGCTACTTGTTAGCATTTAATGATTTTAGATTATGCTTCTGGTCATGAGCTATTGGTGAAGAATTTGAATTCTCTGACGATGAACCTTCTAACAGAGGTATGATATGCATTGGACAGAAGCACTTTCAGAAGGCATTGGACCTTTTGCATAATGTAAGTAATCTACGTGCAACTATACTTGTATTATTGGTCATGGTTTGTTCATATCTACTTTTTGGTTCAGCCTTTGTAATAGCTTATTGGTTATATATTCCATTTCCAGGTTGTAACTGCTCCCATGGTTACCATAAATGCTATAGCTGTTGAAGCTTACAAAAAATATATATTGGTTTCTCTCATTTGTCATGGACAAGTAAGCCACTATTCTCTCCTGCCTCTATACTTGACACATCTTAATGAAGGTATTAAAACAAAATTTTGCTTTTATATAATATTGATGGATTTTTTATCCCAATAAATAAATATAAAAAGTGATAAGTAGTGTCTCATCTATTTAGAGATTGCGCCTTTTATGTTTCCTAATGTATCGTATCTTAAACATTATCTTTACGGTCAGAAGACAAACCCTTTATCTATAGGATATTTTTCATTTTGACCAATTTAACCTTTATTTTATGAAGTGCCGTATTTGTAATTTATTAACTGACCTTGCCATATGTTTGGTGCCAGTTCTCCACCAGTCTTCCTAAGTATTCTTCTTCAACTGCTCAAAGGAACCTGAAGAACTTTTGTCAGGTATGACTTTAATCAGTTGGGGTTAGAAAAGATAGGGGAAGCCTTTGATCACCTTTTTCGAACAAAATGTGTTTATTGATTCTGTTTTGTTTGCAAGATATCAATAGGAAATAGGTATAACTCCTATCTAAAGTGATACTGTACACATAATGAAAATTAGAAGGGATACTATATTGTAGTTGAGAAAAATAGGAAGAAGATACAGATATAATGTGCTGAAATAGTTAGAGCAACACTTGCTCCCTGTTAAGGAAGAATTTCCCTAAGCCCCAAGCTAAAGCTGAAAGGTGGAAAATATATGCATGAGCATGACCCCTCCTTATTCTTCACACTTATTTGGTGAAATAATCACTTATTTTAATAAAATAAGCAGTTATTTATTTTTTCAGTGTGTTTGTCTAAACTATTTCTACTTAAAATAAACAGTTTTCTGCTTATTTAAAGAAGCAAATCCTATCTGCTTATGAAATAATTACTTATCTGATAATCACTTATTTTATAAAAACTTATTTTAATTTTAAACAAACTGGCCCAGTATCTCTATTTAACAGAATACATATGAGGGCATTTTAGTTATAGACTCAGCTTTAGTAGCTAGCCACTGGATTAAATAAATCATGGTCCGATAGGGTAGTTGGATCTAGATTCTTATCAGTACCACCTTCCTGAGAAGCTTCTATGGGACATGGGTTTGGACTTCCACTGGAAAACCATTTGGAGACATGCATCCCTTGTTTGTGTAATTCTCTAGCTGTCAAAGTATCTTCTGGTCCAACTGGAGTAGAATTGTCTACCTCCAATCCAGAAGGAAGGACAGTGTTCAACTTGCTGTTTTAGAGGGCACTATTGCAAGGCTGCTTCTAACTTACCCTGTTGTTAGGCATCCAGTTCCTTGACAAACATAGAAGAAGGATCATTCAGCTTAGCCGTTTGCTATGTACCTTCTTGTTCCACTTCCTTGTACCCCTTTTGTAAGACAATGCTAATTAATGCCACTAACCTTGTATCCTTTTTGGTTAAATGAATCATGGTCTGCTGCTAGTTGGATCTATATTCCTATCAGATATTTTGAGTGTGCTGTTACATTATGCATTGCAAGGAAAATGATTCTCTCGTGTTTTGAAGTTCTTTTACATTTAATTTTTTTTTTGCCACTGATGTAATCTGATTGTAGTTGTGTTTTTATTTACTTCTCTTATTATTGGGTTCTCTGACTTTGTATTAGGCAATCCCCAGCCACCTCTCCTGACTTCCATTAAAGGCAATGGCATTGGCAGCTGATTTAGTTTAGACTAGTTTTCAATGTTGCACTTCATTTTCTTCCAACTAGATTTTTGTTTGTGATCTGAACATGCATTCTAAATGTGAGATATAAAGACATTTCTATGTTGGTGAGTTAGTTTATCTATCCTCTTTTTATGGAGACTGGACATCTTCTGACCTTAATAGGATTTTGGAATGTGTTTCACTGAGTAGCCTCTACTCTACAACAATATGTCTGCTTTAGTATTTCTTCTTCCCAGTAACTGCACTGCAATTGATGACTTCTCTCTTTTTCTTATTCATAGAGTTGCTTATTTAGAATTGTTTCCTTGTACCATCCACTCTAATGGAAGCATGCCTTGCTGTTAGCAATTTTACTTGATTTCTTTGAAGCACTTTGTTGAATTTCTTTTTGACTTGCCTTCCAAGCATATATTTTGGACTTGAGCTATGCTAACCTTAAATTTTTTTCCCCATTTGAGCAGCCTTATGTCGAATTGGCAAATTGTTATGGCACTGGAAAAATTTCAGAACTAGAGGAATATGTCGAGGCAAATGAAGACAAGTTTGATTCTGTACGCTCTTTGATATACTTGTCTTTTATTTGAAGCATCAGGCATATTGACTAGAAAGCCTGACTCTACAGACTGTCTAATTTCTGGTTCTTGTGTGGTTACTTCATAAGATTTCTCTGAAATTGTTTGTCTATGCGACAAGCTGATAATTTATGTGAAATTTTCTGTTTCAGGACAACAACCTTGGACTGGTTAAGCAGGTTGTATCATCCATGTATAAGCAGAATATTCAGAGATTGACCCAGACATACTTGACCCTTTCTCTCCAAGATATAGCCAATGCAGTGCAGTTAAATAGCCCCAAAGAAGCTGAAATGCATGTGCTACAAATGGTGGTCCTCCAACTTTTATATACTGTCATTTTCATTTGGCATTAACATTTTACCACTAATAACATACTCCTGAACTACAGATTCAGGATGGTGAGATATACGCAACTATTAACCAGAAGGACGGAATGGTGAGATTCTTGGAGGATCCTGAACAGTATAAAACCTGTGAAATGATTGAACATATTGATTCATCAATCCAAAGGTATGCTTTTGGTATATTTTATTGGCATAAATGCAATTTTGGTCCCCCTAATTTGTTTAATCCGTGATTTCGGTCCCTATTTTAAAATAGAGACATTTGGATTTCCTATTTTGGAAAATTCATAATTTTGGTTTCCTATTTCAAAATAGAAACATTTGGTCCCTATATTTTGAAAATTCTGCAATTTTTGTTCATTTTATTTATTTATTTTATGTGCATTTTATTTCTTCTTTTATCTCCTACATTGTAATTAATTAAATCATTTTTTGATTGCATCTTTAATGAAAATGTTAGGTCTAGGATTCAATTGGACCAAAATATAATAAATAAAACTTAAGCAAAATTGATTTTTTAACCAAAATTGTGAATTTTCTAAAATAGGAGGACCAAATGAATCTATTTTGAAGTAGAAAGACTAAAATTGCAGATTTTTTAAAATGGAGGGAGTAAAATTACGGATTGAGCAAAATAGAGGGACCAAAATTGTATTTAAGCCTATTTTATATCAAGCTCATTTAGCACAATAACTTTCCTGTAGTGTCTTGTTAGACAATCAATATGTTTAACCTGAAAACCGTGAAATGAATATTTTGCAGTTTTAATATTTTTAATTGTTAATTTGATGGTGATCTGTGTATAATACATGTCCTTCCTCTTGTACTGAAGCATTTTTCTCTCTCAATTAATGTCCAGAATAATGTCACTCTCAAGGAAACTTTCTGCGATGGATGAACAAATTTCATGTGATCAGTCATATTTGTCTAAGGTGTGTTTAACTGTTTTCATCGTGTTATCTAAACTCTGCAAAATATTTTAAACTAACAAGAGTGACTATGCACTCAGGCTGGAAGAGAGAGACAAAGATATGACTTTGACGATTTTGATGTTCCACAAAAGTTCAACATTTAAAGCTATAGGCTATGAAAGTTGAGAGTTTAGTGGTGTTTTATTTTCACTCCCAAATAGAAAAGAGTGCTTCTGTCGCGAACTAGCTCAGAAGATGTTGAATTGTGTCTACTTATCACTGCAGTATATAAAATCTATAGCTAGCACATTTAATATGTTTGCTTTGTTGACCAAGAAGCATTGTGCAGTAATGTTGAGATCTCAAGAAAAATATCCTCTGTTCTCAGTTTTATGTTTAAACGGTCGGAGTTTACTTATTACTGCATGTTTGGTTTCACATTTCATAGAAGCAGTACAATGTAGCTTTCATGCTTTTTTTTTTTTTTTACTTTTTGATGTGAAAAAATTGATATCCTCACATCTTGAACACCCAACCAAACATGCCCTTAAATCTTGCTGGGGCAACAAGCTTGTAGCTTTGGCAATTGACTGAGCATTTGAGTTGTGGGGAGGGAGAAATTGCTATAATTTCATGTGGTGTGCTCGATAACCATTCACTCGCATACGTGATAAATGTTCATATGTATTAAAAATAAAGTTATTGGTAACATTAAAGTTTAAAATATTAGTTCTTATACTTAACAGAGATTATTTATCAAACACTTTTTTTCTCTCTGTTTCCATCTTTTCATATTACTTATTATATCACTTAGTCAACACCTTCAACCCTTCATTTTTTTTTAATTTGTGGCGATTTTATAAAACAAATTTTGACATCCAAAAGCTACAACAAATTTCAAATTACATATTCCTTATTTATAGCTAACATCCACGTGCGGATGTTAACATTCAAAATTAGAATTAAATTGAAATCTAATTTGGACATGGATTTCTTAATCGGATTTTAAATTATTTTTTAATTTTATTTAAAGTAAGTGTCATCTTTGTTGTTTTGTGACAGCAAGAAGACTTGGAGGTCCATCTTATCCACTAAGATTCTCTTTTAAGAATTTGCTCCAGTTTTTGTTGACATGGAGGCCTACCTTATCCACTAGGATTCTCTTTTAGGAATTTGCTTCACTGTGCTACTTCGCTTTTGGTTGGTAGCCTAATTAATACTCTCTTGGTATACGTCGCGGTATTGCTAAGTGAATCTCTTTTAATAACTATGTCTATTGAACTTATTACCCCCTGGATCCTAATTATGCTTAGTCTAGGTCTGCAATGTCCTGAATGGCAAAGCAATCATCTTCATTATTCAAGTATGAGTTGCTACTCTGGACATTCTCTTCAAGGATCTCTAGCTCTTCATTTGAATCTAATGAAGACAAAGCGGCGGTAAGTGAGAGTTTATTATTGTGAGAGATGGAAAGTTTAAATAATAGTCATTGATTAAACATTAATGGTTTAGATGTAATTTTGAATTAAAATTAAATGTGATATTCATTATATATCATCTTATTTCTTCTAATTATTGTACATTATCACCATGATCACTGTCACCATTACCAACATGATCATCACCAACGTTTTTGTCACTACCACCAACAAGGCTATTATCACCACCACCATTATTGTTTTCATTTTGTGGCCTTCGCCACAGTAGAGAAAAAAACACCAAATCATCACTTAAGACTTTTTGAAAATCAAAAAGAACACCTCGGCATGTTTCTTCAACCCAATCAATGATCTTTGTCAACTCTTTCATACACCAAGTGAATGCATAGTCTTTTGAGAAGACAACAATGAAAACACGTTATTCCTCGATTGCCTACAACAGTTTCGGCTCCAAGAGTTCCCCTTTCTTGATTGTTTGGTCATCCTTGAAGGCAACAACACATTTCCTCTGAAGAGCTACAAAGAGGTGATCAGTGAAACCCATAACGAGTATCTTCACCTAGAAAGCTTACAAAGACATCAGAATTTCTTGCGCGTGAGGAAGAGCTTGGTTTGGATGCTACTACAAGCCATTGCAGAAGGTGCAAGCTATTAAGGTGGATGAGATCAGAGGCTTCTTAAAACATGAGATATGTTGTGGAAATGTAAATTACTGAAAAACTTGTCTGAATACAATTAATGTCCAGCAATCAATTGAATAAAAAGACTTCAAAGTCCATTCAGAGGGTATAAATTGTTATGAGATTGAGAAAATTGAAAAATCAAGTTTACTATTAACTTTAATCAATGGGTATAAATTTCTCTGTTTTTTTTTTTTTTTTTTATTGTATGAAGGAAATAATCAGAAGGACTATGAACCAGCACCCGTCAACTGAAATCAATTAATTTCACACTATGAAGTTGTGGTTCATATTATTCTTCTGATCTCGTATCTCAATCATATCATGTCCTCAATTATTGTCCACTTTTGATTTTTTATCAATGCAGCAGGAGGGGAATTGGTTAGTTTTAAAAGTTACTTTACTAATTAAGGACACCACCTGTCCCCATTCAATATTAAATTACAAAAATTAAGGTAACAGTGTTTATGAAAAATGAAACACAAATGTGAAAATTGAAAAAGCAAAAAGCAAAAGGCTAAAATATTATTTTAGTTCCAAATATTTTTAAGCAACTAATTTTGTTATTGTGTCAGTAGTTTCAGACTAATTATTACTTTCATGTTTTTCATTTTAAAATAAGTAATTTGAATATAATGATGATTAAAACATGTCACAATATACAGGGAAGGCATAAGCAACAAATTAGAAGACATCGCCAAGTTTTAAAATGCCACAATGAGGAATTTGATTTACAATAGCGATTTAGTGAACCTGTTAACTTGTTTTGAATTGGTTCAAAATTGTTAAACTAGTTTTTCTGCCAGTTCAGAGTCAAGTTTGTTTCATGCTTTGTAAAACTGTTACCAAGAGGTTCTACTCTGCACTCCTATCAAGAAAAGCATAAGGTGCTCTCATAATTATGTTAACAAGAGTATCAAAAATTAATTAGCTGTATTGTTGCTTTTAACACTGTACTGAAACTGATTTTAATCAAATATTCATTCACTTCCAACTGCACAGTATATTAATGAACCATCCTTGAATGATCCCTACAAGACATTCAACCAAGTGTTGGATTGTAGATGAATCAGTAGAGCCACACTAACACCACTAACTTCAATTACCTTATAAAATAATATTTTAGAGAATATAACATATAACATAATTTTCAATTATACTTGGTTCTCAAAAAGACATACATAAATTCATGATAAACAAAACTAAATTTAATCAATAAATCTAGTAGTTTAAAGTCAGAATTCAATTGCATAAAAGTTATATGATAAAATAACAAAATAAAAGTCATTAAAGGCTTATGCCTCATCTCTAGTATGGTCCTCTTGGTCTTACTAACCATCACTTGCCACCAATACATACAGAGAAAAAAGGGAGTGAGATACATCTCACCACGTGCTTGTAGTATGAAAATGGAGACAGGTAACAACACAAATACATAACACATTTATTTCTTAGAATTCATATATACAAAGTACAATTATGTATACCATTCAAAAGACTCTTTCATGAAATTAGCCTAGGAGTACATGCAGTCAATGAATAGCCTCATCATGGGCATCCGACACTAATACTCTCACTATGATGACTTCTCTTTTATGCAATTAACCTAGGAATACATGTAGTCGATGAATAGCCTTACCATGTGCATCCGACATTAACACAATCACTAGGAGAAACCCTTTCTAGCGCGTCGGGGTTATCTAGATTTGCAAGGATACTCCAACTCATGTGATCAACATGAACATAAAGGAGATTACACACTAGATAGCACCCCCAAGTCCATAAATATACTTTTAAAACACATAGATACACATATACATTTATTTAAATCATCATTGTCCTGAATTTCAACACAATAATATTTCTTTGGGATAACATCATTATAACATTGTAACATCACAAAATATTATAAAAACACTCACACCCACACATACATACATACATACATATATATATATATATATATACACACACGGAAGCATAACAGACAAGGACAATGCCAATTGCAATTCTTAGTATAAATGTATATAAAAGCTAGCATGATAGATGTACGACTAATGTAAGAAAGTAGGATATAGAGCACACATAACACACAAAAACACTTTAGCAATTGTACAATATGTATGAACTCGAAAATAGAACAGGAACACGTAAATTACATATCAATTAAACATTAACACCAGTACATACATTCTTTCTCTTGTAAGTCTGTCTCTTTCAATAAATGCTTTGTTAATACCATGAACTGCTTAAATAATTGTCCCTTTTTATTTGTTACATTTACCCTTACCTTCCGCCATATCTGGTATTAGAGCCAGAAATTAAAAAAAAAGTTTTTATTATATTATATTAAGTATGCTCTGTGGATGCGGCTTAGGCTGATCGTTCACATCAGAAATCTTGTTTTATGATTCTATTTTCATATTGTATTTTGTGTTTATCTTTAACTTGTTAAATCCAAATTTATACTTTAATTTTCCATTAAGAGTTTTCAGTTTAATTAATCCTACACCTTAAGTAAAGTAAGGTGTTACCTTGAGCGTTGGTCAGCCGATAAGGGTGGTCCCGGTAGTAAGTCCTAGAGTGAGGCAATGAAACCGTTGGTTTAGCCTGGTGGTCTCGGTCAAGGTCAATACTAAAGCTTTATTTAATGTCAAGGTTAATTAGAATGTTATCTCTAAAGGGAAAAGAAAAGGTAGAAGATTTGGAATTACAACAAGAAGAAGCTAAATCCCACATAATACACCATGAATTAAGAATCCCAGAAATAGAAGAACAAATCCAGAAATGGAGCATACCCAAACTCGAAATATCATCATTATATAAAACCTCGTTAAAAGACATGTTCACAGGAGAATATGTCATTAAGACAGTGGAAAAAGAAATTGATCTTAAAAGTAGTCATCAGACTATACCATTAATATCAAAACAATTAATTGCCAACCACATTAAGAACTATAGGTACCTTCATATAGGGTCTATATAGATAGCAATCAAACCATTGTTTAGACTAGGTCTAAACACACCCATGTTTGCGTCCTTAAGAGATAATAGACCAATAAAGCTTGAAGATCAAATACTAGCATTATTCGAAACCAACTTGCATAATGGCCCAGTTTATATTAATAACTATCCCAATTACTCAATATCATTATCAAGTTTCCATAATACTCCTTACAATCTAATGTTAGATGTAAAGATGTTAGAAAAAACCTGGAATCCTAATGCAATACCCATAACTATAATTTATAGAATATACTATAAGGTAATGAAAACCCAATTAGCCCCTGGGGCACTGCAATTATCCCCTACTGATGAGACGATCCTCTTACTAGTAAACCCAGAAAAGGTAAGTGCATCAGTTCCAAAGACCTTAAAACATAAGGAAATAACCAGTGGGTTAAAATGGAGATTGGAAGATCTCCTAGACCCAGAAGACCCTATACCTACCATGCTAGACAGCATAGTAGAATATAACTCAGGGGCAGTAGAGGTTAGTTTCACACCTTTAATAAGAACTAATTCCTTAAGAATACCAGAATCACCTTTTCCTAGTATGGCTAGACGATCGGTGGATCAATCTAACTTTTTCATACCAAGAAGCCTAAATTTCAGAGGAATAAGGACAGATCCAACTATACTTGTCCCAAAGTATGAAAAAGAACAACCTCCCCCTTCAATACAATTTGAGTCAGCTAGAACTTACAATTCGCCAACTCCGTCAGAATTTAGTCAATTAAATATGATAAGAACTTTCCAAATAAATAAAGAATTATTGAGGAAAGAATTCCTTAGTAAAGAAAACAAGAAAAGGAGAGACTGGTTCTTTGCAACCTTTTCGCAACAGGAATTAGCAAATTATAGAGAAGATTACTATAGAAACTTAGAAGAACTTCAGACTCAAATATCGTTCTTTGAGTGGTTTAAACAGAATTGTCTAGATAAGCTCTCTATAAAAATGATTAAGAGTGCTAAAAGAAGTTGGAAAACTATTAAAGGAACCGTTGATGGAGAAATTCCTCCTTTAGAAGAGATTGGCTTTGCTAACATTGAAAATAATGAGGTAACTGCTTCTCCCTTTAAAATGATTAGTACAGATAGAATAAAAAATGAGAATCCAACTTTAAAAGATATTAAAAATTTGCACCAACAACTAAATTATACAAATCAAATATTACATCAAGTAGCCTCAGAAGTAATAATTGGATCAAGAAAACCTAATAAAAGCTCTTCTAATAGTATAACATCCACCTCAAAACTAGAACACTCATTAACCAAACCATTTAAATTTTCAGAAGCTGAGCTTAAAGAATTAAAAATAGGAAAAGAAACCGACTTAGCTTTAGAAGAGATAAACAAAAAATTAGATCTGCTAAAATTATCTAAAATCAGCACTTTAACTAAAAAAACCTAAGAAAAACGCAAAAGAAAATAAAATGGAGATACCTTTACAAGATAAGATCCTAACTATAGTAAAGGAAGATGAACATGAATTAATACCCCCTTCAAATAAAATTTTAAAGTTAAAAGGAAAAAATCAGGTAAAACGCTTCACCCCAGCACCAACAACTAGAAATTTCTATCAAAGGCAACTCTCCTAGACATTCAATTTGAAGAATGGGAATTGGATACTCCTTTAGCCTTTGATGGATCGGGCATCATAGAGTGGAATATTGATGGTATGACCGACCATCAAATTCTACGAAAAACTAATGAAATGACAATGGCCGCCTCAGCCTATAGGGTAAAAAATACACTTGAGGAACAAACTATAAAATTAATAATAGCTGGTTTTACAGGAATTCTCAAGGGTTGGTGGGACAACTACCTAACCCCTGAACAGAAAATATATATCTCTACGGCTGTTAAGTGAGAAGGAGACAGGGCCATACTTGTAATGGTAGAAACTCTAATTGTAGCGATAATTCAAAATTTTATTGGAGACACTAAACTTTTCAATGAAAGGACTTCAACACTGTTACATAATTTGAGATGTCCTACCTTAGGAGATTTTAGATGGTATACAGATAATTTTATGGCAATGGTTCTTACCAAAGAAGATTGTAAAGAACCATTTTGGAAAGAAAATTTTATTGCAGGACTTCCTCAAGTCTTTGCAACCAAAGTAAAAGAAAGATTAGAGTTAGAATATCCTAATTTATCTATCCATGAATTAACATATGGGAGAATAGCGTCTGTGGTTAAAAACACATGCCTAGAACTTTGTAATAACTTAAAACTAGAAAATAGAATAAAAAGAAATGAAGCTAATAGGGTTAAAGAACTAGGTAACTTCTGCACCCAATACGGGTATGAAAAACCTTCTCCTCCCTCCTCTACTAAAAGAAAACAATTTAAAAAACAACATTATTATAAGTCAGATAGAACAACCCCTTTTAGAAAAAGAAAATTCTCAAGAAAACCTAAATATTCAGCAGAAAAACCTAAGGAACCATATAAATAAAAAATAATCTGCTACAAATGTGGAAGAGTAGGACACATGAAAAAGGATTGTAGAGTTAAACAAAAAATTAATGAATTAAATATGAGTAAGGAATTAAGAGAACAAATTGCTAAAATTCTACTAGAAGATTCAGATAGTGAGTCAGAAGAAGAAGTTCAAAATCTTAGTGATATCGAAAATACAAGTACTAGTTTTGAAAAGGATGAAAGTTGTGAACATTGTGATTCTGAAACTTGTCAGTGCCAATTTCAAATAAATATGATTAAGAGTGACACGAGATTAGCTTTAGAAATGATAGATAAAATCCCAGATGAAGAAGAAAGGATGAAATACTTAATAAAAATAAAAAATATGCTTCTGGCGTAAAAAGAAGAAGGAAATATGCTTCTCCTTAACTTGAATATTATCACACTCAATCACATGTGACGGATCATGGACATATTTTCTAAGTTGGGAGACATGGAAGACACCATGGAGATTCAAAAGGGATGGTGGTAAAGCAATCCTATAGGTGATTCGCCATCTCTTTCGAAGATTTGGTAAGGACCAATGAAACGAGGAGTACGTTTACGAGACTTCAACGCCCGACCAACACCAATCCATGGAGTGACTTTCAAGAATACATGTTCACCTTCTTGAAACTCAAGGGCTTTCCTTCTCTTATCATGATAACTTTTTTGCCTACTCTAGGATGCTCTCATTCTCTCTTGGATTAACTTGACCTTTTCGATGGTCTATTGCACCACTTCAAGTCCTAACACAAGGCTCTCACCTGGTTCTAGCCAACTTAAAGGAGTCCTACACCTCCTCCTATACAAGACTTCATAAGGTGCCATTCCAATACTAGAATGGAAGCTACTACTATAAGTGAACTATATCAAGGCAAAACATTGTCCCAACTACCCCTTTGCTTTAATACACAAGCCCTAAGAAGGTCCTCTAGGGATTGGATGGTTCGCTCAGTTTGGCCATCTGTTTAAGGATGATAGGAAAAACTCAACCTAAGCTTAGTTGCCAAAGCCCCATGCAAGCTCTCCCAAAATCTAAAGGTAAACCTAGGGTCTCTATCAGAAACTATACTAGAGGGTACACCATGCAATCTCGCAATTTCACTTATATACAAGGTAGTCAACTTCTTTAAAGGGTATTAATAATCACTTTATATACGTAAATATTGCATCATATTTTGTAGTGATTATCCAATGTTCTCAGGATTTTTAGCTTAGTTTGAAATCCTTTAATATAGATTTGTATAGTTTGATAATTCTAACCCTAGGAAGTTATTTTGTGAGAAATATACTCTAATTTATGTGTGCAGGCCTAGATTCAATAGTAAAGGGAGAATACAAGAAGAAGACAGATCTCGCTAAGCGACACATCTCGCTCAACGCTTCACTTGCTGAGCGCAACATCAAGCTACACGAGCTAGGTGGTCTATGACACGCTGAGCGCCATATTGCGCTAAGCGACATTTTCATTCGAACTGAAGACTCGTTTAGCGGGACATCACGCTTAGTGGAAGTTGCTTTCGAACTAAATATGCGCTTAGTGGAAGATTGCGCTTAGCGGAACACCTATTCTGAGATGCATTATGCAGTGTCCTGCGCTTAGCGGAAGGTTGCGCTAAGCGAGACTTCGACTATATAAACTACACTTGTAATAATTTTGAAGCATTCAGACTTGGTTGATTTGTTGGAGCTGCTTCCTCTATTTTTCTCTGTTTTCCTCTGTTCTCTTTCTTCCATTTTGTAACCTTTTCAAAGCTTCTCATGACAATGAGAGGCTAATCTATTAGTGTTGAGGACTTGGAACTAGGTGCTGACCATGTAAACGCTTTTCTTCATATCTATTCATTGAAATATTCAGTTTAATGTTCATTTCTCTATCTTTATTCTTGTTATATGATTGGATCAGTTATATATATGCATGTTTTAGAGTTTACCTGCCATTAACAGATGCTGTTGAACTTGGAACTGAGTTTGAACTCTAATAGAGTGTATTTCTAGACATAGGATAGACTCCAATAGCTTCACAAAGATCTCTAAGCTTCATCAAACCACTCAACTGAACTTACCGAGACATCGAAAGTGAGGTTGAGCAGTTTAGGCTTAATTTGATGGGAGATCACGTTTTGAGCACTTTTAGATCGAAGTTAATATGAACTATTAATGTGAATGGAGAATATATCTTAGATGTTTACATGGGAAGCAAACTGGTTGAACTAAATCCTCAACATATCCATTATTCCATTCTAAACTCAAGCACGCCAACTGTTCGATCATAGTCCTGAATCAACATTGTCCTTTTTATTGTTTATCGTTAGTGTTAATTGTAGTGTTTAGTTTAATTTATGTTATTACTTATGTTTCAAGAACAACCAACTTTAAGAACCAAACTAATGTTTAGGAATTGATTACTTTATTAATAGTCAAATACGGACAATTCCCTATGGGTTCGATACTCTGGGATCTTCCCTTTTAAACTATTTGTGCGATATTTGGTACGCTTGCCAAAATATTTCATCAGGTATCTAATGCTAATTGGGATAAAATGAGCAGATTTAGTCAACCTATCCACTATAATCCAAATAGAGTCTAACCCCTTGGAGGTTCTAGGCAAACCCACCATGAAGTCCATGGATATACTTTCCCACTTCCACTCAAGAATATCTAGAGGTTGTAACAAACCTAAAGGCTTTTTGTGCTCTACCTTAGCCTTCTGACATACTAGGCAAGCACAAACAAACTTCTCTATTTCTTTCTTCATACCAGGTCACCAAAACATCTTCCTAAGGTCCTGATACATCTTAGTAGCCCCAGGGTGAATACTCAAGCTACTCCTATGGCCTTCCTCTAGGATCATCCTTCTAAGCTCAAGAATGCTAGGCACACAAATCCTATTTTGAAGTCTCAAAACTCCATCTTGCCCCAAACTAAAACTACTCACTTTCCTTTGAGTTATAGACTCCAACTACGCCAATAGGAATGGGTTTGACTTCTAACCTTCCCTAATCTCTTCTACCAAACCACTAGTCACCTTCAACATACCCAACCTCACACTCCTAAGGGTAACCTCACACAACAAACTCATGTCCCTAAACTGCTCTATAAGGTCCAACTCCCCAATCATCAAGGCAGACATGTGTAAGGATTTCCTACTCGAAGCATCAGCCATTACATTGGCCTTTCCTGGGTGGTAACTCAGTTCAAAGTCATAGTCCTTAAGGAATTCCAACAATCTCCTTTGCCTTATGTTCAACTATTTCTGGTCAAATAGATACTTAAGGCTTTTGTGGTCACTAAAAACCTCAAATTTAGAAACATACAAATAGTGCCTCCACACCTTGAAGGGAAATACTACAGTTGCCAACTCCAAGTTGTGAGTGAGATAATTCTCTCATGAATTTTTAATTGTTTAGAAGCATAGGCCTACTTGACCTTTCTGCATAAGTACATCACCTAAATCCATCTTAGACACATCACAAAACATTATAAAGGGCTCACTCGAGTTTGGTAACACTAGAATGGGTGCAGATGTTAACTTACTCTTAAGCTCTCAAAAACTACTCTCACACTGGCTATCCCATACAAAGGCTTGATCTTTATGAGCCAACTTGGTTAAAGGCATGGTTAACTTAGAGAAATCCTTTATGAACCTTCTATAGTAACCTGCTAAACCCAAGAAACTCTTAATCTCAAAGACCAACTTAGGGGCTTCCCACTTAAGCACGGTTTCCACCTTAGATGGATCTACAACTATCCCTCCCTTAGATATGACATGTCTTAAGAAACTCCTTCTAGCCAAAACTCACACTTGGACAACTTAAAATACAATTGTTTATCCTTAAGAGTTTGCAACACTACCAAGTGCATTGGTCACACCAAATGGCATAAATAAATACTCATAATGACCATAGCGAGTCCTAAAAGCAGTCTTTGAAACATCCCCAGACTTCACTCGGATCTAATGGTAACCTAACCTTAAATCTATATTGTTGAACACACATGCCCCTACTAACTGGTCCACAAGATCGTCTATTCTAGGCAAAGGATACCTATTCTTAATCATTACCTTGTTCAATTGACAATAGTCTACACATAATCTCATGCTCCCATCCTTTTTCTTCACTAACAAAACTAGTGCTCCCTAAGGTGACATACTAGGTTTCACAAATGTTTTTTCTAATAACTCCTCTAACTATTTCTTAAGCTCAACTAGCTATAAAGGAGACATCCTTTAAGGAGCTATAGATATGGGTCTTGTACCAGGCACTAAGTCAATGGAGAATTCAACCCCACGCTCAAGGGGTAAACTAGAGATATCCTTTGGAAATACCTTAGGGAACTCTCTTACTACAGACATATCCTCAACCACTACCTTACTCTCAAGTTTCAAGGAAGTTAGCAACATATATACTTGAGCATTCTCTTTCAAGGATTCCTTCACCTGGTTAGCGATAATGCACCTCTCATCCTTACCCTCAATAGACTCACCAAACATAACAGTTATATCAAAGCAATTTAACATGACATGGTTACAAGACAACCAATCCATACCAAGGATTGCATCTAGTTGACTAAGAGGCAAGCAAATCAAGTCAACCAAAAATTCTCGACCAAAAATCAATATAGGACAACTTGAACAAACAGTAGAAACGACAAAACCACTTGTGGGAGTATCAACAACTAGATCAAATTTCAAAGGAAACACATGTAATTTTAGGTTTTTAACACAAGTTTGTGATATGAAAGAATGAGTTGCACTAGAATCAAAGAGCACAACTAACGAAGTTCCACTTATAAAACACTTACCTTGGATTAAGTCATTGGACTTCAAGGCTTCGACACCACTAAGAGAAAAGACTCTTCTAGAGGTTTTGGGTCGACTAACTTGTGAACCTTGACTCCCATTCCTCATCTCGTTCCTAGGATTAGAATAGTCCCTTCCAATGGACCTTGCTTCCTACAATTGAAACAAGTTACATCCTTATCCTTACATTCAAATGCCATATGACCAACATGGCCACACTTCCCACACCTATGTGGAATAAAGAGGGACACTCCAACACTCCCACCACTAGTAGGTTGACTAGCAAGTGTCTTCTGACTATTATTGTGGTTGCCATATTGACCGCTTGGAACTAAATATGGCTTCCCATGATTTTGTGCACTAAACTTTTTCTCCTTCATTGGACCCACACTCTTATAATGTGTTCCTTGTGCCCAATTGTCCTCATCATAAATCCTACACCTATTCACCAATATGGAAAACTGATGAATCTCTTGATAATTAATAGCCAACTTAATTTTAGGTCACAAGCCATTAACAAACTTGATGCACTTTGAGCGTTCTCCGCCTGCCCCATTGTAATGAGGAAAATATCTTGATAACTCCTCAAACTTCACTATATACTCAACCACAATCATATTCTCCTATTTAAGCTCTAAGAATTCCATCTCCTTTTTGTTCTTGATGTCCTCGAGAAAATACTTCTCCAAGAAAATTTGTTTGAAGACTTCCCAAGTGATCGCTCTATTTTCAGTTGCTAAGCGTTTACAAGCATTCTCCCACCAAAACTCAACTTCCTCCGAGAGCATGAAGGCACCAAAAGCCACCCTCTGAACAACGAGACACACCATAGCCCAAAAAATCTTCTCAATTTCTCCCAACCAATTTTGTGCACCATCGGGGTCGTACCTTCCTCTGAACGTAGGAGGGTTGTTCCTTTGAAACCTATCCAACCAATTGAACTTGCCCCCTCCACCACCAGCATAATGATTCCCTACAACTTGAGCTAAAGCTTATAGAGCATCAACAATCGCACAATCATTTCTACCTGTCATTTCTTCTTGTATCGACTAGAACTAAGTACTGGGTGCAACAAGTAAAATGACAAGATAAGAAAAGACATAACAAACATGGCTCAAGAAGTCAAACAATTGTAAAGGACACACGCAGAAGCACAATAAACACATAACACACAGGTCAAAATAATCAATCTACTTTGATACCATTAATGTAACACCACTAACTCCAATTACCTTATAAAATAATATTTTAGAAAAAATAACAGTTTTCAATTATACTTGGCTCTCAAAAAGGCCATACATAAATTCGTGATAAACAAAACCAAATTTAATCAATAAATCTAATAGTTTAAAGTCGGAATTCAATTACATAAAAATCATATGATAAAATAACAGAATAAAAGCCATTAAATGCTTATGCCTCATCTCTAGTATTGTACTCATGGTCTTGCTGACCATCACCTGCCACCAATACATACAGAGGAAACACAAAACGCAAAGGGAGTGAGATACATCTCACCACATGCTTGCAATATGAAAATGGAGATAGGTAACAACACAGATACATAACACATTTTATTTCTTAGAATTCATATATACAAAGCACAATCATGTATAGCATTCAAAAGATTCTTTCATGAAATTAGCCTAGGAGTACATGCACTCGACGAATAGCCCCATCATGGGCATCCGACACTAACACTCACTAAGATGACTTCTTTTTTATGCAATTAGCCTAAAAGTACATGTAGTTGATGAATAGCCGCACCATGGGCATCCAACATTAACACTCTCACTAGAAGAATACCCTTTATAGCACGTTAAGGTTATCTAGCTTTGCAAGGATACTTCAACTCATGTGATCAACATGAACTTAAAGGAGATTCCATACTAGACAGCACCCCCAAGTCCATAAATATACTTTTAAAACACATAGATATGCATATACATTTAATTAAATCATCACTGTCCTGAATTTCAACCTAATAATATTTCTTTGGGATCACACCATTACAACACTGTAACATCACAAAATATTATAAAAACAAACACATACCCACACATACATACATACACACACACACACACAAAATAGTAGATATAAATGTGTGTATATAAATGTGATACCTATATGTGGTTATATAAGCATTCGTAGTGCACATAGAAATTAGAATTAGAATTAACATATCTATGGTTATATATATATATACACGGACAATGCCAATTGCCAATTGCAATTCTTAATATAAATGTATATAAAAGCTAGCATGATAGAAGTACGACTAATGTAAGAAAATAGGATATAGAGCACACATAACACACGAAAACACTTTAGCAATTATACAAATTGTATGAACTCAAAAATAGAAACAAGTAACGCGTAAATTGAATCAATTAAACATTAACACCAGTACGTGCATTCTTTGAATCGAATTTAAAATATAACAAACAACAAAACACACAGAATATACAATCAATTGGGTTTTAGAGTCAACCCCACTACCTCCGACCATAGTCATACCCATGAGCAAGATAATACCACTCCCCCCTTACCTCGAAAGGCACAACTCTAGGATAGGAGTACAAACAACAACGATCAACTGCTATTTGCAATTTCACATTTCCTCCTGTATTCACGGTTCTATCGCAGTTTCCAAAGAGAACAGAAAATAGACCTCATAAGGGAAAACTAGGTTACTAAATAAACCTAGCAGATTTTAGAATCGAATTGAGCTTCCTAAAATTAAAGCCCAAAAACATATAACCCACTATATAAACTATATATCATTTTTTTAAAAAAATAAATAAATTATTTTGAACTAACTAATATATATATATAAATTAGATGTTACAACCACACCGTGGATTGATGTTGACCGTTGTGCCCAAAATAATCTTTGCTAGGGTTTCTCATTGTCGTGCGCGCGTCAAACACGCCGTCAAAGGCTACTAAATTCCCCAATAAGTTTTGCAATATAAAGCTAACTCAAGTCATTTTCTCAAAGATACAATTCATCAAACACCTTGCATTCAATTCAAAATATGAGGGATTTTGTGTGATTTTCAAAAAATTAAGCAAACAAAGCAACTTAAATCAATAAACGAAAATAGAATCAAAGAGATACAGCAAGGATTACTATCACATTCCTAATTTTCCTATGGAGAAATAATCATAGTTCCAGCAAGGATAAGTCAAATTCATGCTCATAAAAATATGAAATTTAAGGCAATCACCTCACATTTATTCGGAAAAATTCGGATTACTATCGCATTCCTAATTTTTCTAAATTCACGCACGTATCGTATTAAATTACAATCAATCGATTGAAATTGATCCAATTTCATATTTCAATTTCCTAATCTAATCATTTCATACATTAAACAAGGAAATTGAAAATCAAAAAAAGGGGAAAAGGATTTTCATGAGCATAATTCAAAATTGAAAATAGAGGAACTCATATTTACCCACAAGCACATGATCCTTGGGTTGCAAACGGGTTTAGCCCTCCATGAAGATCTTTATGGGAGCTCCAATGGGACTGCACGAAATTGGAGAAGAAAGGGGAGAAAAGAGAAGAAAAGAGAGGAGAGAGAAGAGAGCACTTTTAATTTTAAAGGTGTAATTTTTATCGAATGAAATAGTGTGTCCCTTTTACATAGGGAAAAAACTATATATATGATAGACTAAAAACGTGGGCCTTCAAAGCAGGACTGAAACCCACTAAATAAAATGCTATCTTAACTAATTAAAATTCCCAAAGGGTCCCTAGTTACAAACTAAAACGCGAAATTATACAAATGCAAGATCGTAACATTTAGTCCCTAATTTGACCCTTGAAACCTTAGAATTGACCAATTCTTGTGAGACACAAAATTGTAGCTCTCCTCCTTAGACTTCAAACAAGACAAAAATCATCAAAATTGGAGACCTGTGTCAAACTTTATGGGCTTAACAAGGGACAATGTCAAAAGCATCAATAAAACATGACAAATAGTAGTATCAGACACTTGGACCAAAATTGACCCAATCTCACAAAACTCATCTAAAAGGGTCAAAATGAGGTATAAAAACATGTCTAGACTATGCTAAATGCATCTCTAGATTATGCTAAAATACACTCTATCACTCATCACTAGGGTTCTTCCTGGTAGCGTGCCACCTCCCTACCATGTTGGTTCCTCTAGTCTACCACTGATCCTTCCTCGATTCCGTAGGGGAAGCACGCAAATCGATCCTCCCTTCTTCGAAGCCCCCTCCAATCAAGACTTTTGCGAAAATTGTGGGCAACTGTTGAGATATTTTGGCAAGCGTACCAATTATCGCACAAGTAGTATAAAAGGGAAGATCTCAATATTGAATCCACATGGTTTTGTTCGTATTGGTTAGTAGTAAAGTTATCAATTCCTAAACACTAGTTTGGTTTTAAAGGTTAATTTGTGTTGCAGAACATAATTACAACAGAAAGTAAGCTAAACACTACAAAGATAACAAGTAAAGGTAAATAATAAAACAAGAAACTTGATTCAGAATAGTGATCAAACAGTTGGAGTACGTGAATATGAAACGATGATGATTGGATATGTTGAGGGTTAGGTTCAACTAGGTTGCTTCCCATGTAAACATACAAACATATTCTCCATTCAAAGCAATATTTCATATTACCTTCAACCTAAAAGTGCTTAAAACGTGATGTCTCATCAAATCAAGCATAAATTGCTCAACCTCACTTTTGATGTCTTGGTAAGTTCAGTTGAGTGGTTTGGTGAAGCTCAGAGGTCTTTACAAAGCTAATGGACTCTATCCTATGTCTAGAAATACACTCCATTAAAGTCCAAACTTAGTTCCAAGTTCAAAAGCATATGTCTATGACATCCAAACCCCACAACATGCATATATAACAAGCCAATCATATAAAAGATAATAAAAATAGAGAAAGGATGGAGTTTACCCTATGTCTAGTGATATACTCCTTCCTAATCTCAGTTCCAAATTTGAAAGCATATGTCTATGACAGTCAAACTCCACAACATGCATATATAACGAACTGAATCATATAACAAGCGATAAAAATAGAGTAATGGATTTTAAACTGAATATTTCATTGAATAGATATGAAGGAAAGAGTTTACATGTTAGCACCTAGTTCCCAAGCCCTCAACACAAAAGGAAAACTAGCCTCTCATGGACATGAGAGGCAAAGAAAATGAGTTACAATGGAGGGAGAAGAGAAAATGGAAGAAGAGCAATGCCCTAATGACGAAGTCGCACAACCCCTTCCATTATCCTTTAATCTAGTCCAAATCCTTAGAAATTATGAAGTGAAGGCTTTTATAGTAAGTGAAGGCTCACTTAGCTCGAGTTCACGCTCAACGCACTATCGTGACTCTACATATCTTCACTTCAAATACAGGGCTCTCACTTAGCACATCGAAGCGCTTAGCGAATTCTTCAAGTCAGAGAAAATAATTCGCTTAGCACAAACTTAAGCTTAGCGCTTCATAAAATTCCACTTTGCGCGCTTAGCACATAGTGACGCTTAGCAAGCTCCAGGTCACAATTCTTCTTCCTATCTTCCCTTGATGATGAACATAGGCCTGCAAAACATGAAATTGAGTATATTTTCTACAACTAGCTTCCTATGGTTAGAATTAGCAAAACTATAAAAATCTAGATTAAATAAATCCAAACTAAGCTAAAAATCTTGAGAACATTGGATAATCACTACAGAATATTATGCAATATTTACATATATAAGGCGATTATCAGCAACTCCAACGACATCCCCCTCAGTCAGCTCCCAAAGCCTTGTATTAAAGGGAACTATGTCTCCATCAAGACACCGAAGGAGGAATATCTAAAGGGCTTAGCCAACTACAAGAATAACCTCCACGATCGGCTCATTCTTCCCAAAGGTAGTTCATCATTGAAATCAAAAGACCTTAGAAGTAAGCTTGCTATTCTATGGAAATCGATTGGTCCTTGGAGAATGATTCTGCTAGGCAAATGATTTTTTGAATTTAGTTTCACCTCTATGGAAGACCTTCGTAACATATGGGCCATGGGTTCCTAGAACCTCCAACCTGGTATCCTTCGTTTGTTGCTATGGTCCCCTAATTTCAACCTACTCAACATAATTTTCCTCAAAGAGAAATTGGAAAATCATTAAGATTTTGTTCCTCTTGGTTTACTGAATTTCGCAATTGGTTAGAGTATAGTTTAGAAAAAAAATGTTGCATTTTATTTGTGTTGCTATGTCTTTAGGCCTGATTTTGGAAAACAATCTAGTGGTGATACATTTGTAACAGAAGGATTCACAAATTGGAATAAAAAAGAAAGGTTTTCATCTCATGTTGGAGATCCTACTAGTGATCATAACATTGCTTTGAAGAAGTGTGAAGATTTGATGAATCAAAATCAACAAAATGAAGTTGCAATATCAAAGCAATCAAAACAAGTTCGTGATTTATATTGAAGGCACGTAACCACATCAATTGATTGCATTCGCTTTTTATTAAAGCAAGGATTAGCTTTTCGTGGTCATGATGAATGAATGAACTCTACTAAACAAGGTAATTTTATTGAGCTTTTTAGATTCCTTTCTCAACATAATGAATCAACAAATCATGTTGTCTTAAAAAATACTCCTGAAAATAATCAATTAATTGCTCCAACAATTCAAAAGGACATTTTAATACCTGCCTTGGAAACAACTAATGCAATTATTTCTGATTTTGGAGATAAATTATTTTCTATTATTGTTGATGAAGCTCGTGACATATCAAATAAAGAGCAAATGGTTTTTGTTTTGCATTATGTTAACAAGAATGGAAGCATTATTGAGCGCTTCCTTGGTATGGTTCATGTGAAAGATACTATGTCTTTATCATTGAAAATGGCAACTGATGACTTATTTTGCAAACATGGACTTTGTATATCAAGAATATGTGGTCAAGGTTATGATGGTGCTAGTACCATGCAAGGAGAATTTTCTAATCTCAAAAGTTTGATCTTAAAAGAAAATTCATCTATATTTTATGTACATTGTTTTGTTCATCAATTACAACTTACATTAGTTGTTATTGCCAAAAATCACATTCAAGTTGCTTCTCTTCTTAATTTATTGTCTAATTTATTAAATGTTGATGGGAGATCTTGCAAACGACATTACATGCTTCGTGAAAAATAAATAGTCAGTGTTAGAGAGACATTGGAGAAATGAAAAATATTTAGTGAACAAGGTTTGAATCCAGAAACTAGTTTGAAATGACATGCGAATATTCGTTAGGGTTCATATTATGCAACTTTGATCAATTTGATATGGATGTATTCTTCAATAATTGATGGAAATTATAAAAAAAAGATGGATCAAATGTAGAGTCTATGGTTTTTTACACTTGTTAGAGGATTTTGATTTTGCATTCATATTACATTTGATGAAAAATGTCTTGGGTATTTCAAATGAATTGTCACAGGCATTGCAAAGGAAAGATCAAGACATTATCAATTATATGAACTTGGTTAGCATCACAAAGCAACGATTGCAAACTATGAGGGATAATGGATGGGAGATTTTATTGCTAGTTTTATTTTGCAATATGCATGCCATTAGCATTCCTAATGTGGAAGATGTATTTTCTAAACGAAGATCTCGATGTGGAGGTAAAGCTCAAAGTATCACAATAGAACATCACTATCATGTTGAATTATTTTATATTATTGTGGATATGCAGCTTCAACAACTTAATGATCGTTTCATTGAGACAAGTACTCAATTGCTCCTTTGTATAGCTTGTTTGAATCCAACCAATTTGTTCTCTACTTTTAATAAGGCAAGGCTAATTGAGTTTGCAAAGTTCTATCCGTGAATTTTCTTCAACTCATTTGGTAATGCTTGATAATCAACTTGAGACTTACATCATTGATATGTGTAGCAATGTTGAATTTGCATCTTTGAAAGGGATTGATAATCTTTCAAAGAAGTTGGTTGAAATTAGAAAACATATTGTTTATTCATTGGTTTATCTTCTTTTAAAGCTAGTAATAATTTTGCTTATTGCCACAGTGACTATGAAGAGAGTTTTTTCTGCTATGAAAATTGTGAAAAATAGGCTACGCAATCAAATGGGAGATCCATGGATGAATAATTATCTTGTGACTTATATTGAAAAGGATGTATTCAATAATATTGACAATGAGTTAATCATTGAATGATTTCAAAACATGAAATCACATAGAGGACAATTATAATGTAGGTAATTTATTTGATTATATATTAGAATTTTTGTTATTTTATGATTTATATCTTTATCTTCATATGTATGGTAGTATTTTTTTTTTTTTTTAAATAGATTGCCACACTAGTCCAAGATCTTGGATCCACCATTAGTTGAATGTACTATCACCACCATCACCATTGTTGCTAGCATCATTCTACCATTGTCGTCATAAATACTACCACAATTCCACCATCGCTAAAATGGACACACCGACTTAGTTCGTCAAGCAAGTCTAAAAATGGGTTGAGCCGATTTGGCACAAATTCTATATTGGCCATATTTTTGTGATCCAACCTTGGTTGGTAGTCTGTTGGACCGACTCATATTGGTATATTTTAATTTTTTTACTCTCTCCTCTCTTTCTCTCCACACACACTAGATCAAAATAGATTCGATTGAATTTAGGCTTAAGTTTTTTAATCCCAAATTAACCTGGTGAACAATTATTACACCACCGTCACAAAGTCATGGTTATAGTCATCATTATTTCATAGTAAAGCAAGATAAGGTAAAACAATTAAATGCATTTTATTCATTTTCAATTTGTAACAACTTTTTTAAAATTAAAAACAAGAATAAACTTAGATCAATTTATAACTCAACTAAAATTGGTTTCGATTTTTAAAAATTTCAAAACTAAAAATCGTAAATCACTTCGAACGATACCTAAATAACCAATATGTGCCAAAAACACATAAGTTTTTTAAAGTTTCCATCCAAATAAATCAAAATGTATCAAAAACATAACTAAAAATATTAAAATAACATTTTTAAAACACTATGAATCAAATGATAAGGAACAAAGAAGGATCGCCTTGAAGTTCAGACCACAGGAAAGATATTGATACCACACTCAAGAAAAAGGTGAGTGATAAGTCATGAATTTTGATCGTCACAGGTCGTGTTGATAAGATTAGATTTGGTTCTTTGCCCCATAACACAAAGGATGCTCTCACAATAAGAGAAGACTCAATTTTCATTCACAATTAACTTCGACTTTGTCATTACATTCGGTCTCTGCTTATAGGCTAAGTGGGTTGTTGAACATTTAATTCACACTATATTTAAAACCCCCCATAATCTATCATAATGGCTAGGAGCTCTTAAACTCACTTAAAATTGAACTATGGAAAACTAAAAGCCATATGAAATTTGTAGTTTCAAAATAGTGTACAAAAATAGCATAAAAAGATAAGAAATTGGGCTCATGTGCTAAACAAGGTAAACCCAAATTATTAGAGCTTTTAAAAAGAAATAAAACTGGAATCTGTTCATCTCCTTCATTCCTCATGTTGGATCAAGATTCAGCATTTTGGACTTCAATCCTTCTAGGCTTGATTTTGCTTCGATCAGAGTTGTCACAATTTGATTAAGGGCCTTCTTAGCTTTCTTGGTACGTGCCCTAGTTATTGGTCCACCCAGGCCCGAGTGCTTCATAGTCCATGCTCCTTGGTTGATCCTCATCACCAATATAAAAATGAAAAACTTAATGGTTTAAAATTTACATTCAACATAAAAAAATTTATTTTGATAATTATTTGGTTGTCGTTTTCGTATAAAATTAAAGTAATATATTTTTCTTTCCACAAATAATTGCATGTCATCATGATTTTTTTACAAATTTAAGCACTCTCCTTTTACTTTTTACAAACACGGGCTTAAAGACACATGAGTGAACATACCTGGTAAAAAAAAAATTGGCTTAAATGTATTTTTAGATTCTTAATTGGGTGTTAATTTTTTTTAGTTCTCAAAATTAAAGTTTAGTTTTCTTTAGTCCTTTAAATATGATAAATATTGTTTTTAGTTTTTCTTCTATGATAGATATTATAGATATTATTATGTAAAATAATTTGTAATTATTTTAATCATATCTTATAGCATTAGTTGTCTAAAGGTTAGCCTAAATAATAGTTGGTGAAAAAATTGTCATAAATTACAAAATTCATATACCTTATTTGATAATTTTAGATAAAATGACTAAAAATAGCATTTATTATATTTGAATGACTAAAAAAAGATTTTAATTTGGATGAATAAAATAGAAAAACCTCTTATTTAAAATACTAAAATCATATTTAAACAAAAAAAAAAAAAGTGGACAAATGATTCAAAGGAAAATTCCCATACTTTATCTATGCGTTTAGATGCAATTTTCTTTTAGGGTAAATGACCATTTTGAGTCTAGAATATGTAAATGGGTGTTAGTCATTGGGTAAAAAGTACAACAATTTAGTCCTAAAGTTAAATTTGTAAGATTATTTTGTCATTAAGCTTAAGCTGTAATATTCAAGAATCAATTTATCATTAAATTGTATTTTTTTAATGATCAATTTGACATTTAATTATAAAGCTCAAGGAACAATTTATCGTTAGGTGGTACAATACACGAAATTATCACATTTCGTATACATTCAATTACTAAATTGAAATTTTTACACTTTCAATAGAGTTGTCAAAATGAGCAAGCTCGATCTGTTGGACCTGGTCCACCTTGTTGGTGGGCTGGACCAATCTAGCTCACTTTTTAAGGAATTCTAAAAATTGAACTTAGACCGGGCCACCACAGGTTAGTGGGTTAAACAAGTCAACCCACCAACTCACTTAAAAGTTTTTAAAAAATAAAAAATTTGAATACATTATATATTTTTCCTAAAAAAAACAAATACATTATATTTTCTTTTACATGAAACACATTCAATTTAAAAAAAAAAAAAGTGAAATCACATTACAAAATATTAAAAAATAATGAAAAAAACAACCCTTGGTAGGTTAGTGGGTCAACTCGACCCACCACAGGTCAGCTCGTGATGGGCAAAGTTCTTAGTAGGTTAGATTCAATTTTTGAACCCACCAAAAATTTTGTTATTTTTCTAGCTCAGCCCGGTCCAAACCCGTGGTGGATCGAGCCAACTCGTAGATTCTTGTCCATTTTGACAACTCTAACTTTCAAGGACTAAATTATCTCAATTTACACTAAGACCAAAATGATCATTTATCATTTCTTTTAGGTGGTTTTAGTATTTAGTTTTTTTTAATCAAAGTTAGAGTTATTTCTTAGTAAGTTTATCTAATAAAAATTTACATTAAAAAAACAATATAAATTATCGAAATAAAACTCTAATTCTCATTGAAGAACAAAAAAAATAAAACAAAGCCAACAATTCTACATGTATAACTAGTGTTTTTTTTTTTTTTTCATGATGCTATTTTGCTTCCATTTTCATCTTCCTTTAAATACAGCAACTTCAATTCTCAGCTAGCAATTGAGAACCACATTTGCAAGTAACATATTAATTATATACACATTTGCATGGTTCTGTGTTCTCTCTTCTATCTTATATAGTTTCTATTCTCCTTCATTTTGAACTTCACCTTCCATATCTTGAACTTCAAGGATCTCAACTCTACGGTTCAGCTTCTTCTTTATCTTTATTGCAACATCTGCTGGTTCAAATCTCCCAAACACAAATACCCTGCGTTGCTGCTTCTCTATCATATGGTTCTCTATCACTTCAATATGCAATAAGAAAAAAAGAGCTTGTCAAAATTTTCCAACTTTTCTTTAATTAAAGAGTTTAATAAGTATGAACATGTTTAGGTAATCTTCTCTTGAAGAATTTTTGGAGAAAAAATATGAAAAAGAAATTCAATTAGT
Source organism: Amphicarpaea edgeworthii (assembly GCA_014843725.1). NCBI lineage: Eukaryota > Viridiplantae > Streptophyta > Magnoliopsida > Fabales > Fabaceae > Amphicarpaea > Amphicarpaea edgeworthii. Next base: position 8,249,447 of record CM026329.1, read on the forward strand.
TTCTTCAAAAAGTTAAAATTGACTTCTCTTCTAACTAATTATTTGTAAAAGTCTCATATCTTTTAGAAAAACTATATAATATAGTTTCTATAAATTAACTCTAAGATAAATTTATTTTAATTTATAAACAAGTTAATTTCATTTTTTTCATTTTTTTTAAAAATTTTTAGAGATATTTACCTAAACAGGTCCTATTTGACGTTGATTAAAAAAAATACATGTAAATTTAGTCCTTTGTGCAATAAAGAAAGGGATGGCTAAATTAACATGTGTTTTTTTTTTTAAATAAATAAATGAAGACTAAAGTCATCTATATGAAAATATAGCGAATTTAACCATGTCGTGATAAAAATATAGGAACTAAAAAACACTTTTTATTTTATTTAAGTCATTTACCTTTCATCCTCAGAATGATTCTCCTTAATTTTCTGCAACAAGCATTGCAGTCAACGTTGATTCTCATGACCATGCAGCAATACTGCTGCAATTGTAAACAAATATGGAACCACCAACATTAAAACCAACAAAAACACCAAAATGATCAAAATGGCATTTTGAAAAAAAAAGAAAAGATTTTTTTTTTGTGGGGTAGAACAAATTAAAACTTGCCTTTTCTGACATGGGGTGTGAATTGACGGAACCCACGATTGCTTATTTTTATTTTGGATAGGCCAAAAGGCAAATTAAGAGTGTGAATACTGAATATGATCGTGGATCAATTCATGATATATATGTTTATATTTATATTTATTGTGTATTAAGTTGTGTTGGAATCCGATTCTAATTGGTGTTGGACTAAGCTATATAAGGTAGTTGTTTGTCTTATGAGTACTCCTTTTTATCCTTGACTTCACTTTTACACTTAATTCATTTGAAAAACAACATGGCAAGGGGAAGCATCTCTTCATGCACACGGTTTTTGCAATTTGCATAGCCTAAAAGCAATGCTAAAATCTTTAAAGCATCTCTTTTATTTATTTCCTAAGTTATTAGATAAACTGCATTAAGGGAACACCACCTCATGCATACATGAAATTCTCAAACTCGATATACTTTTGTTGCCTTTTGTTAATTACACAGTGGTAAGGTGCTACCTTGTGACTTACAAATCACAGATTTAAAAGGTAGAAATTATCTTTCTATTTATGCAGGTATAGTTGTATTGGGATACCTCGAGATTGAATAAAGAAATCACAACTAACCCCTTTATTCAATCTCTCATCGGACCAAACAGTGTATTATTAAAAAAATAAAAATAAAGTAGTTAAAAAAAAATAGGGATTAAGTAAAAGGAGTCTAGCTCAATTGGTTGAATAAATTGAGTGAATATTGTAAACATCCTATAATAATGTGTTTGATTCCTATAGATAAAAAAAAAAATAAAAAAAATTGGGATACCTATATTTATAATCATCTATTTTGGGTGTATGATTTGTTAAAAGGAGTCGGTATCCTAAATAAATTTTAATATGCACATTTCAATATAAATTTTATGGATAAAAATAAAATAAAAATAATGGTTCTAATCCTTTATGCAAAATGACTTTTATCTCAAAATTGGTTTTCCATCAAAGAACCTAGAGAATCTATTGATAGTTTTTTTTAAAAAGTCATAGTACAAAATGTTGAGGACAGACTGAAAACTAAACATGTATGAAGTTTCCTAAGCAATAAGCATGGACAAGGAGGATTAATCTTTCCTTTAAAAAAAAAAAATATTCGAATACAAATTAAAGTTCAATGATAAAGTTAAAATTAATAAAGCAATAGCAAAACAGATTCAATAATGAATACAAAATCTCTCTCTTTTTGTGTCAAATTCATTATGCAATCACTAAACTAATTGAATGGATCCAGAAATTTTGTTCTGTACATAGTCAAATCAATGAACAAAATATTCTTATGAGCATGTTATCAACCACGGGAAGAGCGAAATAATCGCTTGATTATGGCAACTTTGGGGAGAAAATTCATGCCGATGGGAGTAATTTGCTGAGTGGTGACTTTCCCTATAGATGGTAATAATTTGAAAGTAAGTGTTACTTTCTTTTCCAACACATTTATCACCACGGACTCTGTCTCCACTGAAGAAACAAGAATACGTAAGTAAAATTGTGATGGAACAATAACGTAAAATTATTACATAACGATTAAACTCTTATAATTTTATTATATAGTTCTTCAGATAAAAAAAATGATATTAATCACTATTCTTGCTAATAAATATTCTAAGAACACCTATTAAGTGTCTGTTTTGACTAACTTCTCTATAAGGTCACAAGAAAAAAAAATAAGAACAAAAAAATAAATTAACTTATGTATAAATTAAAATTAATTTCTCTCATAATTAATATGTAAAAGTTTTACATTTTTTAGAAAAGATACGTGACAAAATTTTTACAAATTAACTATTGAAAAAAATAATTTTAACTTATAAAAAAAATTATTTATTTTTTTCTCTTAAAAGTATTTCCTTACAAGTTTACCGAAACATACCATAATTAATATCATTATATGTTTTTTATGCGTTTCATTGTGATAGATATTTTCATTTTCATAACACACTAGCATTTTCCTTTAATTTAACAGGCGATCAGAGAACCCTTATATAAATAACTTGGTCCTATAGAAGCACAAATCAAACTAGAAGCGAAGGAATAATAAAATGAAATCAATGGCTATTTTTTGGGGAACAAATAATTTAATTAAAATAAACTCACACGATAATTTATACTGTCAACCAATCTTGCATTGTTATGTGTAACCAAAAAAATCTTGCATTGTTATATAATTGAAAATTATTTACTTATATGATAATAAATTTAAGTTATACATCGAGTGTTATTTCTTATTTGATAGCGTAAGAGCTTCAATTTATAAAATTCTATACGGTGTGAATAAATTTAAATTTACAATCAGAAATCATGATAAGCTTCATTTTTAAAGTAATTATTATAAAAATTAACAAATTTTTCATCCATATTTATGATTGAATAATAATAGTACAAAATCTTAAGTAATAACATAGCCTATTATCCAAAGACTCAAAAGTGTAGTTCATTTGGTAATACACAGTTGAGTTTATGAGAGAGGATCTTAATTAAATTCTCGTAAAATACATTCTTAAGAAGACGAAGAGTTTTAAGTGTAATTAAATCCTAAATTGAAGATTAGTCTCTTAATCCTTTCAAACGTTCGAAGCTTGTAGGGATACTTTAGGTATTACAAGAAAATCTAAAACCTTAATTAGGTGATTATCATAAAATAAAAACAATTTACCAAAAAATCTTTCTAGAAAAGATGCATCAAAATCAAACTATTTTATATTTAGACGAATCATGCTTGACTAACGATAAGCATGTGATGACTTTTGTTGTTTCCTTGTGTCTTCATACATACCTAAGTGGCTTCTTTATGGCTTAGAGGTGAGCCACTAAAGGATAAAGACACTACTTAGAAGATGTCAAAATACGTAATTAAAAAATACCATGGGTGGTTGAGAGAAGAGTAGTAGATTCTAGAAGAACCAACAACAGAATATTCCAAGACTGAGTTAATAAAAAGTAAAATAAACAAAAATAAGTGTCACAGAGAATAAGGATATTCACTAATCGTTTAACATAAATTTATATCATTATAATTCTACATTTATAACAAGTCAGTTTTAATTTTTATGAAATATTTTTAAAATTATATAAATGTCAGTGTATGATCGTTATTTTCGTAAATTAAATTACTCTTATACTACATTCCAAAACATAAACATTGCCAGCCTATTCCTAGGTGGAAACCAACGAGGACCACCTCTTATGATGTATGCATTTCCCCTCTTGGGAATCAAATGCTCCTCTTCATCCTATTAAAGTTTTCTCTTAGGACTCAATTATTTATCAAAATAGGAGTGTTATTTATTTTATTTTTTTAGTGTTTTTCTGATTGATGAGTTAAAATTTATTGAAAATTATTTAATGACTTTATTTCCTAATTTAATAGATTTCAATCAAAATTGATAATTTTTAATAAATTTAAATCAATCATAATAAAAATTTCTGAAAGAAAAGTGTTGCTAGTGCAGTCCTTTTTATCAAAAAGAGATTAATAATGATATATTGAGAATATATGTCTGTTTTTAATGTATTTTTATAAGACTATTTTAAAATTCATGTAAAGGGTAAGTCATAAATGGATGTATCACTGTTAAACTTTAAAAATAAAATAAAAATAAAAAACATTATTTTCCTGGACCTTCAAAACCAATCAAAACTCCGGCAAAAACATCTAGAACACAAACTATTCCACAACTCTACTCTTGAAAGGAAGCATTCCAAATTACAAAAGGGAACACAACAAACATTCAAACAACAAGCTTACCATTCATTTTAGCAATAATGTCAGTGATCCTCTTCTGGCACTTTTCACATTGCATGTCTGCAGAGAGCACAACCTCCTGAACCTGCTTATTACAATAACAAATTAACAATTAACATTTGTCAATGAAAAAAAAAAAAACATCACAATCCATAACCAAAAATCCATAACCAAACCTCAAAAAATAGAGCAAGCTAAAGCACAAACCTGAGGCATGGACAAGGACTCCATAGAAGCTAGAGAAAAACCCTTCGATTTTTTTACACCAACCACTCCTTGAACCTCCTTTTTAGCACCATTTTCACAATCCATACCTCTAATTAGGTGTGAAACAGAGACACACACAGTGCCCTTTACATATATTTAAAAGGTTTGAAGCCTCAATCACATCCTAAGAGAGAGAGATAGTGAAGAAAACGATCTATGAACAGACCCTATTGCACTGATGGAACAACCACATCTCAAATTGTTAAGTAGTTGGTTGAAAAGAGAAGGATAAAAGAAAGAAAAAAAAAATGTACAGGGGCATAATGGCACAGTATGGTAAAGTGAAAAAGGTCTTATGCCAAATTGACAGAGATTGTTGTTTCAACTATAACGTGCAGAAGTAGCCCCCACATAATAGTGCTTAATTGTTTTTTTTTTTTCTCTTCTTCTTCTTCAGAGTGATTATTACTCCCTCGAGGTTGCTTATTAAATCAGGTTCTAGGCTAATTCAATGAATCAATTAAACTAATGGTGTTTCAGGGGGTCTTGGCTCGGCATCAAGAAAACGACTAAGAGTATGATTGGTTTGAAGTTAAAAATAATATTATATGCGTATTTTAAGAACATTTTGGGATTCATACATTTAAGATGTTTTTTTTATAGTTTAAGCGGTTTAGGAAAAAAAATTAATATATTTGGGTATTTAGATTAAATCTGAAAAAAAAATTATTTTTTGAAAAAATAAATTATTTTAATGAAGTTAGAAATTTATAGTTTATAATTATTTTTCAATCGTTTATTTTTTTCTTTCATCTATTTTTACACTCTTTTATCAAACAAAAATTAATTATTTGTTACATCTAAATAAAAATAAATTATAATTATAATTAATTATTGAAATAATTTAAATTTTTTAGATATCTCAAACACACTAATATAAATACAACAGATAAAAATAAAATGAAAACAAAAACATCATACATATTTTTTTACCTTAAAAATCAAACATACACTAAATGTGTGTTTAACTTAGATGGAGAAATCAAGTGTTTCAAATTCAAGACAATAATTCAAAAATCATGTGAAGTAAGCTTCTTTTTTAAACCTGTTGCGTTTTTTTCAACTAAATCCAAACACACTCTAAGCAAGCCAAACTGATATTGTTAAATCGTTGAATTGTGGATGGGTTACTTAGATAGTGCCTTTGCTTAAAAAACAAGAGTAAAGGATGAAGGTTATGTCGATGGTGATTATTATTTTCCCGGTAAACGGTAAGTAATAAAAAAAATAGAAAGTTTTATAATTATTATGATAAATAATTTAATAAAATACATAATGATTTTTAATAGAAAAAAATACTTATGCATGTAAAATTATTTTATACCATCAGTTAATAATAACCATTTATTTATAGTAAGATAATTAATTTTTATAAAATTATTTTAAATGGCATTATAACGTTATAATAGGTTATGATTAATGGATGATATAAAATATGTGTGAGCATTTTACTCTTTTTAATATGGTTAAATATGTATTTATTTTACATACAAAGAAATGTTTATTTTTAGTCCATAAATAATTTTAAAGGTCTCGAGTGTGGGATCTTTGCTACATCTAAATAAACTACCAATTTTGTCTCTAAAATACAACTCTCTTTTTCTCTAATTGGTTCCTAAAGTTGTAATATTATTTAAGTAGTCTTCAAAGTATTGAATATTATTTATTTTAGGCCTTAAATTGATGTATTTTAGTAAATTTCCAGGATTATTTAGGAAATTACTTGGTATAATTTCTAATACTTCTATAATTAAGTTTTATTTTTATTCCATAAAATTATTTTTATAATTAAGTTTTTTTTTTTTTTTTATCTTAGAGACAACTTAAAAGAGAGGATGATACTTTAATATGAAATTGATAATTTATTAAATAAGAGGTTCAGATTCGAATTTAATCGGATTGATTACGAAGAAAATTATGTTTGAAAGATAATACCTATATTATTTGCCGAAGATTAATATTTGTTTTCGGTAGGATTATTTCATATCAATATTATAATTAACCAAAAAATAAATAAGAGAACAAAATCCAACGGATTTTTTTAGAAACTAAAGACGAACGTTTACTAAATTAATCAACTAAAAACATATTTAAAGTTTTTTCTTTTTCCAGCAAATATTCTAAGGGCCCTATTTAGGATAACCCTTTATCCCAAAATTTATCACTAGCATTGGATCCACGACCGTAGGCCACAGTATGCAGCTAAAAGTCAAGCAAGTGGCTCCTCTCCCTGTGGACCAAAACCATAAAACAATAATACAAATATAAATAAAAGTGCTCTTTACCTTACATTCCACTCTTGATAAACTAGTACTCCCTCCTTTCCAAAAGATAATTTTTTTTATCTTTCTAATTTTGTTCCAATATCGAAGGATAATGAAATAATTAAAGGTTAATTATGTTTTTATTTGTTAAAATTTTTAGAATTTCGATTTTTAATTTTCAAACTTTTGTTTGATGTATCAAAGTTCCTAAATTTTTTTAAAATTCAACTTTTAATTCTTGAAAATCCATTAAATAAATAGAAAAATTAAATTTAAATTTTTCTATAAAAACTAAAAACCTTTTTTTTAAAGTTCAAGAAATAAAGTTTATGAATCAAAAATCTTTAAAAAAAAAAGTTTAAAAACTTTTACTAATAAAACAAAAGTTTAGGAACTAAAAATGTTTAAAATATTTAAAACTAAAAACATAGTAAATCCAATAATTAATGATAAAGATATTTTTATTTAAATTTATATCAATTGAAAACTGCTTCTTAATTAATATGCATAGCCATACAAATTAGGAATAGTCCTTTCAAAGAAAAAGAAAAAATAGAAATAGTAGTAGTATACATATCAAAACTTAACACGGCAAAAGGGAAACTTGTGATAATGATAAAGATGTTTTTTTTTTTTTTCTTTCATCCCCAAGAGGAACTTGTGATAATGTCATCATCGCCCAAGAGATTGTTCATAGTATGCATAAGAAGACTGGAAAAACTGGATATGTTATGTTCAAGATTGATTTTGAAAAAGCCTATAATAGGGTTGATTGGAGCTTCTTGAGATTGACTCTGAAGGAATTTGGGTTTCCGGACCGCATAATAGATTTGATTATGAATTGCACTACTACTATGTCCTTGTCCTTAAAATGGAATAATGAGAGATTGCCCTCTTTCTCGCCGAGACGTGGTCTTCGTCAGGGAGACCCAATGTCACCTTATCTCTTTCTGCTATGCATAGAGAAGCTAGCACTTCTCATTCAGGAAAAAGTGAGTAGTGGGGATTGGCAACCTAGCATTCGGTCTCCGAGAGGTGGCCCTAAGATATCACATTTATTTTTTGCCGATGATTGCCTCGTTGTTCACTAAGGCGTCAAAGAAATCAAGTGCGGTTGGTCCAGGATGTTATCCGTCTATTTTGTCTTGCTTCGGCTTGAAAGTCAATAGTCGAAAATCTAAGTTCTTCGTCTCTAAGAATGTTCCACGTAGCAAAATCTAGCAATTCGCCACTATATTAGAGTTCCAACACACTCATAATCCAGCAGATACTTGGAGTTCCCTCTCTTGGTAGGTAGGACCACTAAGGCGGATTTTGCCTCCCTCATAGCACCGTGTCAATAGCCGCATTGCGGGTTTGGAAGGGCCAACTCCTTAGCCGTCTTTGGGCAGAGTAACTTTGGCTATGTCGGTTATATCTCTGCTATCCCTTCCTACTCTATGCAAAACCTATGGATCCCTGGAGGGAATTTGTAATAAAATTGACTCTAGGTTAAGGTGCTTCATCCGGGGAGGGAATCACAATCATTGGGTAGATTGGTCTACGATCTCTAAAACTCGTGCCAAAGGAGGTTTGGGCATTCGTCGATGTCGCCAAGCTAACATTTCCCTACTTGGCAAGCATGTGTGGGATCTTTTGCACTAGCAAGGATAAGTTATGGGTTCGCTTACTATATATGCGAAATATATTGGCCAAAAGAATATTCTTCACCTTAAGAATTCCACAAGCAAACTCGTATGTTTGGTCCTCTATCATGAAAGCCTTATCTCATCTCAAACAAGGTTTCACGTTTAGGATTGGAGACGGGGATTGCTCCTTTTGGTTTGATCCTTGGTTAGAGGAGGGACCATTGTATGGCATGGTAGATGAGGTCCATGAAAGGGACATGCAATTACGCGTTAAGGATGTCTATTTTGATGGCTATTGGCACTTTGACGTCCTTACTACAACCTTGCCCCAAGATATTCTGAACACCCTTCCGTACTTGTTTCTTAATCCTTCTATGCCTGGATATTATTAGGTGGAGTGCATCTAGCTCGGGAAGGTATGATACCAAGTCCACCTATGCGTGGTTGAGCCGAGAGCCCTCTTTTCACCTTACCCGTCTTTGAGAGTTAAGTGGGTGGGTGTGGAAGTCCAAGCTACCCGAGAATATTAAACACTTTATTTGGCTCACCTATAGAGGGAGTCTTCCTACTAACTCTTTCCGCTTCATGCGGCATATTACTACCGATTCTTCTTGTTGCAGGTGTGGAGATGCCAATGAAACATGGATTCACATCCTTTGCGATTGTCCCTATGCATGTAAGGTGTGGCAATACATCCAGGTTGCGGTATGGTCTTGATTTCTTCATTGATGATGCCGCATACCTGGCTCGTAAGTAACATTCAAGGAAATTTTCAACTCTTATTCGAGCATCACTTGCTTGGATGATTTGGCGTGCGAGGAATGAGGTGGTTTTTAACGATATAGTTTGGCCGATTGGTATATGCATAACCAGGATAAGTTCTCTTTTACATCTAGCCAAAGGGACAAGCTCGACCAGATTCGACCAGCTCATCCTCAATAGATAGGATACTCGTTAACTGGGAACCTCCTCCGCAAAACTACATCAAGATCAATACGGACGGCAGTTCCTTTGGTAATCCTAGCTTGTCAGGTTTTGGTGGCGTTCTACGAGATTTTGCAGGCAATTGGATCATGGGTTATATGGGCAATTGTGGTTTTACTTCAAATACCACCGCGAAATTGTGTCTTTATTTTCCATGACATTAAACTTGCCCACACAAAAGGTTTCTCTAATGTTATTTGTGAGACGGATTCCACCACTTCTCCGAAATTCATCATTGAAGGGCTCGACGTTGTTCATCCTCATGCAGGTGTGGTTTCGGCCATTCGTGATTACGTACAACTACCTTGGAACATTAGCTTCAAGCATACGCTTAGGCAAAGAAATAATGTGGCGACATTCTTGCTAAGTCGAGAGCCAAATCCTCCCCGTTTATTTTATTAAATTCTTGTCCACTTTCAAACTTCAATTACTTAGTTCTTTGATGCTTCAGACACTCTCTTTTATAGGCCTTAGTGCCATTTTTTTTAATTTCTTTATTCATAAAAAAAAAAAAAAAAAAAAAAAAAAAAAAGCTCAACACGGCAAAGAAATGCTGAACTATGCATTAATAAGCACGAGTACCTACAGGCGGCTATGACTAATTTAGATGATTGGGATTGACCAATTGAGGAGTCGTATTCAACTTAATAAAATATCATGATTTTAATTCTTAATTTTATCTTCATGTTACCAAGCATTAATATCCGCGTTCCAAAATAAAAAGGGCAAATGGGTAACCATTTTATGGCTTATATTTATATTTCTGTTTTTTAACTTGATTTCTTGTTAATTTTAACATTTTTTAATTTTTGCTTTTTTTTTTTTTTTTTTAAGTAATCCAACCCAGCTCTCATCCAGTGCTAGCTTGAACCAAATGGACATGTTTTTATTTCATCAAAGACTACTCAAATTATTAAGAATTTAATATCCATGTCCTATAAGAATATTTTATTGTTGTTATCTTCTCTTGTTATTTTATGTTTGTTATTTTATGTTACACTTTTCATTACACGTATTTATAAACAAATTACAAATAAGTTACACCTATTTAGAAAGAAATAAGATATTTTTCACTTTTACTCTAAATACTTAGATTCTTTCCCTTCTATTCTCTCGTTCTCACTTTATATTTCTCTAAAACAATTTTCCAATCTTCAACATTTTTATTTTTATAAGCATATTTATCCTCAACTATGCTTCCTTTTCAATGCTTTCAAACTAATTTATTAATTCTTCGAAAATTTGAAAATAAAAACTGTTAAAAAAAATAAAAAATTCTCCTAAAACCAGTCACCAAAACATAGTTGAATCCAAAACCAACCCCGAATCAAGGTATTAACAGCTTTAAATTCGAAAATAATCTCATCCAACCCTCCACTAACATTATAAAATAATTTTAATCCGTTAATACATCACTTTTTTTTCTAAAACTAAATGAAAATACAAGACTTACATTAATTAAAAAAAATCAACTAGTTAACTAACATTCAGCTCAATATAGGAATTACACAAATTACACTGGATCATCATTTTATATGAAAAGAACACAATCTATTTCCTTCGGTTATTCCACTACGTTACACTTTTTCCTATGCCAAAACTTGTACATGGCATCATCCTTGCCTCCTTGGCTTCGATGCCACAAACCACAAACTAACAATAAAAGGTGGGGGAAGTGAACAACACTAACCTAAGAAAGATCAATTTCTCTGTTAACAAGAACATGGATGATGAAGATGCATCGATAGGATGCACTGATGTTTAAGGGTTTAAATACATACTTAAAAGACAAGAGAGAACCCAGAAACTAAGAAATGAATTATGGGGTCTAGTCACCTACACATAACCATGTTAGTTAAAGAAGGCACAACTGAAGAACTGAAGATGGAAGGATCCCCAACATACTTGTAGTCATGATCATGATCAACTTTCAATGATGCCGGGATCACAAAACCATCGTCTGGAGCAGCATCATCATTTGATTTCGAAACCTTCGGCAGCAACCTTCTCCGATGGCTGTCGGTGAAGCGCCGCTTTCTGGTGGTCTTCCACCTCAACTGGGACAGCAGATCATTCTTCAAAAGGTCTGGGACAACTTCAGGCTTTCTTGGTCTGTCCTTGTCAGAGGAATCCAAGCATGTATCTGATTGCCCAGATTGTGTTATTCCATCTCTGGTGGTGGTTGCTCCGGTTGATTGGATCAGAGTGTTGTTGGATTTGGATGAGTTCTGTTTTGTTTTCAAGCTTGATAGAACAGAAGCCACAAGATCAGGCCTTTCCCTCACATATACCCACTCATTCACTACCCAATCTTGAGACTCTCTTAGATTACCAGGACCAAATACTGACACCACCTTTTCCCCTGCAAAGACAATACCATGAAGATTAATCAAAATTACAACATAAGAATAGTTACCAAGCTAACACATGCTTTAAGATGAAAAACATGGCATGAGCAGAAAGGCATACCTGGGAAATAAACATGATAATTAGCTTCATTGTCCTTTTGAACAACAATTCCCTCCCACCATCCATCATGCCACCAAGCATCTACAACAAAACCGACATCCCCTGCCCACGATAGTTCTCGTTTGTTGGACGGTGGAGCTGGCCGGACCATGGTCCTCCCGCGCATTCGAAGACCCAGGTTGTCAGGCCCTGCAATTCTTGAAGCTAAAACCCATTCCTTAACAAAAGAAAAATATATATATATATTAGTCTCCACATATACACAGAATTATTCTTCCAGGAATGGCTATAAAGATAAAAAAAAAAAAAGTTCCAACCCACCTCGAGCTTCTTGGTTTCTTCAACCGCATCCTGAATGTCTTGATATTGCACCTTGACTTTTTCTTTGTGCTTCTTAATAACAGAAGCTCTAAACCAACATCCTCTCATGCCACTGTCTTGAGAGAGGACCTCGACTTCAGAACCTACAACTAAATGATGTAAAGCATGTTCATTTGTCCCTTTAATGGTTGTTGTCATGTTGTTTGTGTGCCAAACCAGTTTCCCAGAATTGTTTCCATTATTGATGATTTTGGTATTATTCTTACTGATTTTCAGATTTTCAGTTTTAAGAGCAACCAAATCACCTGCTTCCTTGGCATTGTCTGCTTTGGTAAGGCGCAGCCTCTTCTTAGGTCTGATGGAAGGAGTACACGACTTATGATTTTCGTCGAGTTCCAGGCTATCGTCAGACTGCCCAGAACTCCCATTAGACTTTGAGTCCAATTGGGCATTATACATGTACCTGAGAATTTCCTGTTTCCAATAACCCTTAATCTGTGTTATATCAAAGGGTTTCACATCATCGTTATCGAACTGATGGTTGCACATGAATGGTTCCAGGTGAGTACGACGACGGGCCTCATTCCAAAACTTTTCGTAATGCACGGGACTGAGGACGAAAGCCAATCCATCTATGCATTCAATACTCAGATCTTGAAGATAAAGAGAAAAGAAAACCTCTCTGTCACTAAAACTGTGAGGCAAAGTGATACCAACCTCATCAATTTTGTGAAACCAGCGCACCACAACCATCTTGTTGCCTCTGGAATCCTCATAGAGGTCTTCCAAGTAGGCAACAAGACGCTTGTTCTCTTCTGCCAAAACAAATACAAAATCATGCACCTGAAAAAAAATTCAAACACAGCAAAAAAATTATATAACAGTCAGATTTATAATTATCAATTATGCATGGCCAACAAAAAAAAGGGGTATACAAAAAAACAAGACTCACGGATATCTGAAAACCATTTCTCTTATATGCCTGATAGTGCTTTCTTCTTTTCCTACACGTCCATGGCAACCCTATCCATGTGAATTCTTTTGTACAATTGCGCATCTTCTGCAATTGATTATCCTGAAATACAAACACAACAACAACAATTAAAACAAAATAAACATTTAAAATAGCAAAACAAAAACGCAGATAGCAAAACGATAAAGGGGCATGTGATATATCAAGCACAAGCAATACCTTCAAGGCTCCAATTTCATGTTCATAACCATGTTTACCCACCATAACCGCATCCCCAGAAGCCGAATCTAAAAAATAAAAACAATTACAAAACGTTACCCCAGAGGTCACATGCAACTCGATTAAAGAACAAATACTCAAAAATTAAAAGAAAAACAAAGAATAAACTACGAAAAAACTACGAAAAAACTATTCAATTTCAGATCCAGCTCAAGGAAATCTCGCCCTCAGCCAAGCTTTCCAAAACCCTCAAAATCTGAGAAATCCCCAACGCAACGCAACCCAATCCAGACCGAAAACCCCAAAACCAAAGACGGAAAATTAAAAAAAATAAAAAAACTTTTTTTTCTTATTTCACAAAATAGCAAAAGAGTGACTCACCCTGACCGAAACCCTCAAAATCTGAGAAATCCCCAACACAATCCAATCCAAACCAGACAGAAAACCCAAAACAAAAGGAAAAAAAAAAAATTTCCTTATTTCACAAAAAAGGAATAGAACCCAAAAGAGTGGCTCACCCTGCCCGAAATCTGAGAAATCCCCAACACAACACAACGCAATCCAAACTAGACAGAAAACCCAAAACAAAAAACTTTTTTTCTTATTTCACAAAAAAGAAAAGAACCCGAAAGAGTGACTCACCGTCACCAAAACGCTAATTTTTTTCCAATAGCAACGTAAAAAAAAAAAAAAAAGAGGTGAAGAATTAGAATGAGAATTAGAATCTTATTAGGGCGAAAGGGGCAAACCTGAAACAACAACCGAATCCAACCAATCCACAACCTCTCTACGCGACCTGAGCTTCAAGTAAGGCCCAAACGCTGCGTTTCGAACGGCGGCGGCGTAGCGATACGACATGTGTCTGAGGCTCTTCTCTTTTCCCAAAACGGCCAGATCCGAGCCTCCGCCTCGTCGTTTAAGCAAATAATGAACCTCCCTCTTACCCTTATCGCTCGACACGAACACCTCCTCCCAGCTCACGTAAACGACGACAGTAGCAGCCTTCTTCTCCTCACACGACGTCGTTTCCATCCACCCAACGATAAACGACGACAACGCCTCTGCGTTCCGAACGGAGAAGAAAATAAAAAGGAAATGAAAACGAACAGGGCTCTAAGGAGGGAGAATACTGAAGAGAAGAAAGAAAGAAGATTGGGGAAGAGAGAGAGGGTTTGAATTGCGATTTATATAAAAAAAAATTAATAAAAATAAAAACGATGATTTGGTTTGTTTGAGGAGGGTCTAGGGTTTCGAGATCTGGGAGCGGGATCCGACGGTGGAGATTGGCTTTGACGCAGGAAAGGCGAAGGAAGTTACGCGGGGATAGGGAGTTACGGAAACGGCCCCGAGGAATGTGGTTTAATTACGAGCTTGCCATTTATTGTATTAAATTAAATATACAAATAAATAAATGATAAATAACCAAAATCTTTAAAATATGATAAATGAAGTGAGAGTATTAAGCATGGTCTAGTTAGATTTTAAAAGACTTTTTTTAAAAAAAAAATCTTCTTTTTTATTGATAGAAAAAAGTCTTATAATATTTAATCAAGACATCAAGACTTTTAAATTGTAAAATATAAATAATACATTCATCAAATAATTCCACCTAAATCCTTAAGATTTAACTAGATTTTTTTTATTTCTTTTTCTAGAGCTCGTAAAACTTTTCTTTTTTTTTATTCAATCTAATGCATTTTTTCATCATTGAAGACGATTATAATTTTCTTTGAAAGAAATATTGATATGATGATTTTTCAATTGAATAATAGACCAAATCCAATAAGCAATCTCATCCAATCTCGATAGATTTTTCATTTTCATGACTTTTTTATTTTATTATCTCTCATTTGAAGGTGGTAACATAATCTTCCACCCAATCTCTCACGTTCTTTTGCTTCAAGATGAGACTTTCCATATAATCATAATAGTGATGCGTTCATACCCCAAAATCACTACAAATCACCTTACAAGCCTACATCATCTAACTAATATAGTTTATCATTTCATTCTCCTTTAAAAGAAAGTTGTCATAAGAGAAGTAGATTTGAACATAGAGGAAGTTTTAACTACAAACAAAAGTCAAAGTTTTCAAAGACTTTTCTAAATTATTGTAGTTAATTTTGAAAAGATATACAACTTAATAGAAAAAATAGAAAGCAATGTTTGAGATGCTATAAAAGAAATCTCAGATCTAGACTTATTTGTTTTGATGTCATTGGAAAAACGTTTATCTTTTCTTCAAGTTAGGTAAATGATTAATGTTTTGATCATCTCTAATAAACTTTTTGGTTCTATTTAACTATGTTTTTTATGTCTTTTTTGTTGAATTATTTGGTTTATATTTTGATGACATTATTGATTTTATGGGTTAAATGAAGCATTTGAACTAATGGGGGGTAATTCATATAAGAACTGTATTTTTATGTGAGAATGAGAACAAAAATTCTCATTTGTTGGATTAAATTACACAGTAAAGATTAACGCACAATTATTTAAAAATTAACATACACCTATTTCATTTGATCTCTCTGCTTCCCCTCTTCATTGCATCCAAAGTTTAAAAAAAAAATCAAATATTCAAAAGAATTATTTTATCACATTTTAAAATATTAAAGACTTATCATTACCGTCTCCAAGAGTTACCCCTATTATTATGACCATCGCCACCATCACCAACATGTTACCACTATTACTAGAGCCACCATCACCGTTACCATCGTAGTCGTTATCCTCGTTGTTGTCGTCAGTGCCACCATCACCACCACTAACACCAATATGGTTACCATCGCCATTTTTGCTACCACCAAGGTCAGTGATGGTGGCAATGGCAACAACGGGAACGACAACCATGATAGTGGCAGTGATGGTGGCCCTGACAGCGATGACCATGTTGGCGACAGTGGTCATGGTGATGGGATAACTCTTGGTGGCAATGATGATAAGTCTTAGATATCTTAAGACGTGATAAAATAAATCTTTTGAATATTTGGTATTTTTTTTTTTTTAATTTTGGATGCACTAAAGAGGGGAAGTAGAGAGATTAAATGAAGTAAGTGTATGTTAATTTTTAAATGACTACGTTAATCCTTATCGTATAATTTAATCAAACGAATGAAAATGTTTGTTCTCATTCTTATGTAAAAATACAATTCCCATACAAGTCGCCCCCGGAATAATGTTTTGTTATTATTTTTTGTACCGCTATCACTTTATGAGAATTTATGATTAAAAGTAACTATTGTGGAAAATATATTTCAAAATATATTAGCAGCTTTTAACTTTCATTTGAAATTTATGTATACTCTTTAAAAAATGATGACTTGTGAGTAGTTTATATTCAATGATATTTTTCAGGCACACTATTTTTATTAAGTAGTTTTAAATATTTTTTCTAAAAATCTATAGAGTTCTTTCAAATCTTATAATTCCGTAAAGTTTTTTCAAATCCATTGAAATCCAAACTATAAAATCATAATCACAAAAGTTTTTTATATTCCTACAAAGTCTTAAAAATCCACAAGATTTTTTTATGTCAAAATAATACATCCCCCTAAAATTTAGCTATAAAAAGTACGACATATTAATCACGTCGCCATGTTCCCGAAAGACACAATTGTTTATGCTTGGAAAAAAAAATTATAGTTTATTGACAAATAAATCTTTAAATAATGTTAATGTCATTATAAACCTTAAATGATACACTTATTATCAATATAATTTATAAATCAAAATTTTAGTTGACGACAGAATTAATGTCAAATTTTTTTATGTATTTAGAAACTAAATTTTAATTTATCATTTTTTATGGACAAATCTATTAACATATTATATTTTTAAAGGATGAATTTAATTATTTATGCATATAATTAAAAACTTAAATAAATTTTAAGTTATTATAAAAAAAATTTATAGAGATATAAAATAAAAAAAAATATTTTATACGTAAACAACTTATTTAAGTCCAGTAAATGAATGAAAAACGCACGTTGGAGGGGACAAAAGGAAATCTATGGTGGTGCCCGGAATTGTCGGTCGGGAAAGGAAGGAATGGAAGACTCGCTCTTTCTTTTTGGGTGCCAGCTGGACCCGATGTAACAAAGTGAAAATGATGTCAATTGGGTAGATTTTGATAAATCCAACCGAATCAAAGAAAACTAATTGGTTTGTATACTTTTTACTTTTATTCTTTGGAAAATCTAGTTAGAATTAAAGTAAAAAAAAAAATTACACACAAAATCATTATTCTTTTGGTATGTTATTTAATAGGCTTGATCGCACATTTTATCTTTCAATTTTTATTATTTTGTAAATTTTATCATTTGAATTTTTATTTTTATAAATTTTATCACTTGAGTTTTCAATTTTTATGTTTTTTTTTTTTTGCTTTTTGCAAAACATTTATCATGTAGAAGAATTAACTTTAGATTATTTTAATTTAATCAATAATTTTGAATTTGAATTCTAAATATAAAATTGCTACGAGGGTTCATTGTTTGGACAAGATAGAATATGATATGCAAAAAAGGACAAGAAATAGTAAGAACATGATAAACTTTAGGATAAAATATGTTTTTCTCCTTAAAGTATTAAGCATTTTCGTTTTTAGTCCTTAATTTTTTGTTTGACTGGTCTTAATTCCTAAAGTATTTTTTCTGTTTGGTTTTTGGTCTCTCCGTTATTGACAAAAATTAATGTTACGTGTCTCATTAGATAACTGAACATATGATACTAAAAATATTTAAAAGAAAATAATTAAAAAAAAAAATTAATGTCACATGTCTCATTGTTTAAGTGGCACATGATATTAAAAAATAATTTTTTTTAAAAAAAAAATAATGTCACGTGTCTCATTTTTTAAGTGACACGTGACATCAATCTGTACTAGTAACAGAACACATTAACGAAGGGACTAAAAACCAAACGAAAAAATACTTTAAAGATTAACATCGATCAAACAAAACATTAAGAACTAAAAATAAAAATACTCAATACTTTATAAACTAAAAATATATTTTTTTCCTAAACTAAACTTTAATCATATTCAATTAGAACATTTTAACATTGAACTTTCGTTGGATGCTTCATAGCAAACAACTATGTTTTCTTTTAAGGGCCCATTGCGAGCATTGATTTGAATTGCTTCGGAAGCATCAATTGCTTCCCAAAGCACCAATGTTTCAATTTCTTATTTAAAAAAAAAAATTAATACAGTAATTAATTAATATTTAATAATATATATTTAAAATTTGAAAAGTAACATTTAGTTTTTATATATAAAAAAAAACAACAGTTACTTTTTATAATTATGTAACTTTTATTTATGCTTTAATTTTCAGGTCGTGTTATTTTCATCATTTTAATTTTGTTATGTTATTTTTATGTTTTTTATTAAAAAAAACATGTAATTTAATTATGTTTTTATTTATATTCTTTTATTGTCCATTTTTTTAACATAATATTAGTTTAACATAAAATTTAGTTAATTTATAAAAAAAAATATTAATAAAATATAATAAGTTAATTTTTTTTTGGAATCTATTGGAAACAACTTTGAAGAATTGCTTACCATTGAAGAAATTTGATGGTTAAAGTTATTTGTATTAAAAAAAAATATAAAAAATAGATGATGTGTAATGATGAGTCTTATTGAAAGTAACAAAAAATGAAACAACCATTGTGGATGTTGGTGCCTACTAGGAAAAAAAAAGAAGATAATGAATAAACACAATATAAATTGTGTTTAAATAAAAAAAAAGTGCTAGCAACATCCTATCTACGATCTATTATTTATATTCTTTTGCGTTATTGGTTGAAATTTATTCAAAATTATCAATTTTGGTAGTTGAAATCCCTTAATGATAGTTGAAATTCATCAATTTACTATCTCTTTGCATACAAATATTAATTAGAGAGGAGGAGAGATAAAATTTATCATTATCTTGTTGATTCTAACTTAGCTCTCTCTCTTCAAGATAAAAAAAAATAAAAATAAAACACACCACAACAACATGATAAGATAAACGATTAGAATATCATTATTATATTAGTTGGCACATCCAACAACGGATCATTAAATGATAACATAACTATCTTATCTTTATCATCTCTTTAAAATACACAAGAACACACTAGAAATGGAGGTTGAGTAATGGGTTAGAAAACTTTTCGTAAATAATGTTAGTTCGCAAGTTGTCTTTAAAGGTATACGTAAGTTTAAACAAACAAATATATCATTTCAAGGTAAAGCTTTTAAAAACCTTTTCGAAAGTGCATAACGTGCAAGATGAACAAATGTAAACACAAGACAACAATGGTATAATGCTTGTTTTATATTGGTTCACTCAAACTGAGCTACGTCCAATTCTCCTTTAACAACTGTTAAAGGATTTCACTATAATCAACTGATTATAAAACAAGTATTCTTCACTGTCACTTTTAGTTACAAGTATTCTCTATGCCACTACTAGCAACTAGTATTCTCTATGCCACTACTGGTTACAAGTTTGAATCTCTCCTGAGATTATACTTCCCAAGTTTCTTTTATCACTAAGTTACTCTTGACTTTCTATTCAAATATGAATAAGATTCAAATAACTCTCAAAGAGAGGATATGAAGTTGGCTTGAATCTATATGAGCTTTCTTGAAGATGAAGTATTCTTTTCTCTTAGCTCTTTTTCTCTCATAGAGTATTTGCTTTTCTTTTTCTTTTTGTTTATGCTTGCTTGTTCAGATTAGATTGGCTTGGAATCGTTAGTCTTCTCATTGCATGGAGGCATCTATATATAGTAGAGCTTCATGGATTTGAACGTTGGAGAAGAAAGATTTCCGTTGTTTCTCAGAAGAGTGCTGAAGTTGTTTTAGCTGAGCTTGATTTGATAAGAGCAGGTTCCTGTCTTGTCACAACTTGCTTTTAGCTTTAGGTGTGCTTTTTAAAGATGATTAGCCTTTTGTTGTACCTACAGAACTTCATACTTTTCGAGCCATGCAAGCAGTCATACGAGAAATAGAAGAGAGTAACTCAAAGAGTATCTTCATTTCTTTATGTATCAGATAGTGCGTTCTTAAAGTCAAAAAATGATAATTAAACGCATATTCATGCATATTCCTCATTATGTAAAATAGCACATGGTCTAGTTCAACATAGACATGATCTGGTCCAACTATCACATAGTCTGGTCCTAGTTCCATGCATGGTTTGGTTCAGTACTTATGCATAGTCTGCTTCGAGACTTGTATCGTCTGGTCTGAGACTTCACATAGTTTGTTCCAAGGCTATTGCATGGTCTGGTCCGAGACTTTGCGTAGTCTGTTACAAGACTACTGCATGGTTTATTCCAAGACTTGTACCTTCTATTTTGAGTACCTTTACAAGGTCTATTCCAATACTTAACTTAGTCCAATTAGAAGCACTTTGGATGCTTGATTTATAGTTAAAGTGTTATCAAATAGTTAAAGTAATAGAGTGAGATGGAGAGATTATACCATTGTCTGTAATCATTTTGATTCCCTGAAATTACTCAATTTCAAATCATTAGTTGATCAAACATTATCACATTTGTTATCATCAAAACCCATTTAAAGATTAAAGGCTAGACATTGATAAACCCCTTTTTAGTCTTTGTTTTTAAGGGATTTCTTGCACCATTTTATTGATTTTTGCGTACCATAATGAGATATTTGATTCAAATGTGTGTTGAGTTGCTACAAGACAATTGAGACATTGGAAAAGGGGAAAAATAACTTCAAAAAGAAAATTTGGTCTTATTTTTGAGTATGCACAGCCTCAAGCTCTAGGACGTGCATAAGTTTATGAAACACGACCTCCAGCACGAGGGAGTGCAAAAGGACCTTCATTTCATAAAGTATGCATGGCTTGAAGCACTAGGTCATGCATATATGCACGACCTCAAGTACCAGGCCGTGCATAACAGTCTCCGCTTTGTAAAATGTGCACGACCTCAAGCTTGAGGCCATGCATACCTCCACGAGACAACTGTACTTTATTTTCTATAAATAACCTAATTTTCATTTTTTTTAGAATGAGTCTTTTTATCTTTTTATCTACTTTTCTTTAGATTATTGAGAATTCTTGAGAGAACTACAAAGTAAGGAACATCACAGGGATTAATTTTTGTAAATTCTTCTCCTTTAATGTTTCTATTGCTTTCTTTTGTGGATTGTTGCTTTCCTGTGTTAATGGCTAACTAATTCCTAATCTAGGGTTGTGATGTAGGACCTATCATGTAAACCCTATTTCTCTATTTTCAATAAAGTTTCTCAATTGTTATTTCAATTATATCTTTGCGTTATTCTTACTATTATTTAGGATCGATCACCCCATAATTTAAATTGATTAATTGTCATGATCAACACTTTTAATTGATAGATCTACGCATAGATTGAATTTTAGGGATTTGCATGACCAAACTAATTCCTAAATTCCCAATCTGATTAACATTGGTTAATCAACCTCTCTACACTTAAAAACCTTCTCTCTAATTTATTCTTTCATGACCAACAAGAGAATAAATTAGGGAGAAGAGGATTTTCAGTGAATGACCAAACTTTGATTATTAGTTTAAGAGGCATGATTGGTAATTGAATAAATAATTGTGGGTTTAATTGAAATAGGAAAATAGAGAGAACGTAAAAATAGGTCTGAATTCACGACTCTAGGTCTTAATTTATTTAAAATTTTTTGAAAAGAAAATCAATAATTCACTTGTTAGTCCAACAATATTTTACAATAATACTAATTTATTGTTTATTTTAGGGTTAATTGCACTTTTTATTCTCAACTTATTAATTTTTGGTAAATTTTACTCCAACAAATTAATTTGACATATTTTACCCCAAGTTTTTAAAATTTTGCAAATTTTACCCTCTATAATTTTCCTTGTTACATGATTGCACATTTTATCCTAACTTTATTATTTTTTGGCAAATTTTACCCCTAACTTCTATATTTTTTTGACAAATTTTACCCTCATCTTTTCTTTTTTGGTAAATTTTATCCTTAACATTCATGTTTATTAAAGGACAAATAACAAGAGGGTAAAATTTGTCAGATTTTAAAAAGTTTGAGATAAAATACGCTAAATTAATTTGTTAATAATAAAATTTGTCAAAAATTGAAAAGTTTTGGATATAAAAAATGCAATTAAGTCTTTATTTTAATGCATTATTTTTATTTTAACGTAAAAAAAAAAGGCACTTAAGTTATTTGCTTTGACAAATGAAAAAGACGTGGGAAGTTATGGTTGATTTATAACAATTAAAATGTAAATATAATAGATATCGGAAATCAGCTTGACATATTATTTTTCTCTTAACCCAAAGGGTTAGCACACTGGTATAAGATTTCACTGCCCTCAAAGTGGGTTGGGAAACACTCATGAAATTTGTTTCAATGGTATAATTTTAAATAACTCTTAAATGACTCATTTTAAATGGTACAAAAACAATTTTTTTTCAAAGCAACAATTAATTATATAAGCAATCGAAACTTAAGATTAAACAACTCAATTGACATGTTGATAATGTAGCTCTTATATATTTGAATTTTTTTTTTTTATATATTATGGGCTTAATTACACTTTTTATTCTAAATTTTTAATTTTTGGTGAATTTTACTCTCAACAAATTAATTTAACACATTTTATCACCAATTTTTTAAAATCTTGTAGGTTTTCCCCTTTATAATTTTACTCCTCACATGATTGCACATTTGACTCCCAATTTTTATATTAAAGGACTAAAATAAATAAATTTTAATTTTGAGGACTAAAAAAATAAACACCTAATTTAAATGACTAAAGTCATATTTAAGCCTCTTTGAAATAATGAATTATATAAGATGTTTTGTGCATTCTATTTTTGCACAAATAGTAACCATGAGTTCCTCACTTATTAACACATAAATATGTTTTTATAGTCCTGGCTTTATTTTTTTAGTTCTTAAAATAAATTTTACTTTTTTTAGTCATTTTGAAATACACAAGAACACACTAGAAGGGGGGAGAGGTTGAATAGTGTGTTTAAAACTTTTCACAAATACTATTAGTTGTCTTCTTGGATATATGTTAATTTAAATAAGCAAATATATCATTGCAAGACAATGCTTTGAAAGACTTTTCAAAAGAGCACAGTGAGCAAGATAAATATATATAATCACCAGACAGCAAATGAGAACTTATTTTATACTGGTTCACTCAACTTGAGCTACGTCTAGTTCTCATTTAACAACTGTTAAAGGATTCCACTATAATCAACTGATTACAAAACAAATATTCTTCCTGTCACTTCTGGCTACAAGTATTTTAAATCACTTATGCTTACAAGTATGAATCTCCCCCTGAGATTATACTTCCTAAGTATTCTTTTGTCACTAATCCACTCCTGGCTTTTTATACAAATATGTATAAGATTCAAATAGCTCTCAAAGAGAGGATAAGAACAATTGTTGAATCTATATGAGCTTGTAAAAGATGGTGTTCTCTTTTTCTCTTAGCTCGTGTTCAAGACTTTTTTTCTCAAAGTGTTTTTTTTTTTTTTGTTGTCTAGATTGATATTAGTTATTCTGTCTTAGTTCATTAGTCTTCTCGTTGCATGGAAGCATCCTTATATAGTGAGCTTCATGAATTTGAACGTTGGAGAAAACTTCTTTCTGTTGTCTCACAGTAGAGTGTTGAAGTAGCTTTGACTGTACTTGATGTGATAGGAACAGGTTTCTGTCTCTGTCACACTTAGCTTTTAGCATAAGGCGTACATCTCAATGCTGATTTGTCTTTTAGCTGTACCTACACACTTCACATAATTCAAGACATACAAGCAATATGAGGAATCAAAGAAAGTAATGTCAAAGAATATCTCCCTTTATTCCTGTTATAGCAGTGTCTTTATTAGTGTAAGGAATTAATTATAAAGCACATATTCCTCAGTACATAGGATAGATTATATTCTATTCCTACACAGACAATGTTTAGCTTAACAGACATAGTCTGATCTTGATTAAGTATGATCTATTCGTGCACAAACAGCGTCTAGCTTAACAAACACATTCTAAAATGAAGGACATGGTCTGGTCAAGCTTCAAACATTGTCTGGCTTGACAATGCATTGTCTGACTGTGCTCCATACATGGTATGGTCCAGTACATATGCATAGTCTAGTCCTAGACTGTTGTATGGTCTGGTCTCAAACTTTGCATGAGTCCTTCCAAGACATTCATGGTCTTTTTTAGAGCTTTATTTTAATCTGATTACAAACATTTATGGTGCGTGATTTAATCATTATCAGTTATCAGACAGTTAAAACGAAAGTGAGTTAGAGTGATTATACCATTG
This sequence comes from Amphicarpaea edgeworthii, assembly GCA_014843725.1. Lineage (NCBI taxonomy): Eukaryota > Viridiplantae > Streptophyta > Magnoliopsida > Fabales > Fabaceae > Amphicarpaea > Amphicarpaea edgeworthii. Next base: position 8,274,289 of record CM026329.1, read on the forward strand.
TCTATTCTCATTTTATTTCCTGAAATCACTTAATTTAAAATCATTAATTGATCAAATATTATCAGATTTGTTATTATCAAAACCTATCAAGGTATTAGGGGCCAGACATCATCAAATGTCTTAGTTCTAACACATTTAAATATGATCAATTTTGTTTTTAATTCTTTTGTCTAAATTATCAAACATAATTTTTTATTGCCATAATTTGACTTTGACGATAGAAAATCATCACAAATTACAAAATCTATATAGTTTGTTGGACAAATTTGGACAAAATGACTAAAAATAACATTTATCATATCTAAATGACTAAAAATAACTCTTAATGGGAATGACTAAAACAAAAAAAAACTACTAAAAACATATTTAAACCAAATATTAATTATCTTTATTATCATCAAAACATTTTTAAACTACCAAGCATCATATATCTTTGGTCCTGTGTTTGATTTTCACTATGTGCAAAATTCCCTTGGACTAGCGGCAACCATGCACTACAAGCGGGGATTAGTCTCCAATCCAATGGGTTGGGGATGTAAGATCTAAAACCCTAATTTTAATTCTGACAAAACCTTTAAATATTCTATTAAGTGTTGCAGATAGAATTTCATCAATTATTACACACAAGTAATACTTGGATAATAAGAAACATGTTCAGAAGCAGTGCTTAGAAGCTCATTTAGAAGTAGTGATCAGAAGCTCATTTAGAAGTAGTGCTCAGAAGCTCTCTCATAAGCAATGACCAGAAGTATGTTTAAAAGTAATACTCAAAAGCTTATTCAGAAGGCTGATCAAAAGCAGTACTCAAAAGCTTATTTAGAAAGCTAATCAGAAGCATTGTTCAGAAGTGTGATCAAAAGCATTAATTAGAAGCAATGTTCAAATGCATGCTTAGAAGTAATGTTTAGAAGCTATATTCAGAACTAAAATACTAACAATTATCATTCTACTTTTACAGCTATCCTCTCTCTTTACAACTCATGATAGTTTGTGTGTGAACTCTCTACCTTCAAGATATAGCCTATAAATAGAAGCCTCTATTCATCTTCAAGGATCATTCAACTACGAAACAACTACACAAAGATTAATCCAAACAGATCCAAGCTTGCTTCACCTCTTTATTCAAGAGAGATCCTTAGCTATTTCTAATACCTTAGATTACTTTCTAAAACAACTTTGAGAACTGTGCATCCTGTTAGGAAAATCCCTAGTTGGATAAAACCATTAGTAAATCACTTTGTAAAGATCAAGTCATCTGTTTGAGACTTGGATCTGAGTGGTGAAACCCAGTTGAGTTGACTAGTGCTATTGTATTAGTAAAACCCAACAAGTGTGTTTAGGTGTTCTATTGTGTGCTCAGAGCTGAGAGCCAGCAAGGAGTTAGTTGAGAATTAGTAGGTGACTGATTCAGTGTGTGAAACATTATCATTAAAGTGCTGAAGGTGTTGTACAGTCTCAGTTGAGACTTCTATTAGATTTAGTGAAAATCTCACTTGATAGAGTGAGGACTAGATGTAGCCTAAAGTTAAGAGTGAACTAATATAAATCTTCTGTCCATTTCTCTTCTACTCATTCTCATTATAACTGTCTGGTTTAACTATTGAAAGATTACATTTCAAACTATTTTCTAAGAATACTAATAACTATTCAAAAGCATTCATCCTTTCTTCTGAACTGCTCAGAAGCAAACTGCATATACATTCTGAACTTCTATTTTGATAATACAATCTGTTTTATTCAAAAATACATAAGTTTCATAGTAAAACAATTTAACCCCCCCCCCCCCCCCCCTACCCACCCTACCCATGATCTCCGGCCTCAGACCATAAAAAAGATTAAAGGTAATATAAATAATGTTTTTTAATCATCTCATAATGTAACAACTAGTCAACTAACAACACTTACATGTTAAACTCTTTATTTATTTATTTATTTTTCTTAATATTCATTTAGGTCATGTTATTTATTTTTTACATTGTCCTAATTGCTTATTTAGACTAATACAACTAGACCCAAATAACAACTTTTTAAGAAAATACCAAAGTGAATATTTTACTATTCGTTGTGCAAGATGTTAGAATCAGCCGAATAAATCAAAAGGTAGTGAATTGATATTTAAAAAGTTTGATCTCTTTTTCAGAGTAAAAAATAATTCAACCACTTTCTTGAAGTTTTTCGCAGAATTTATAGAAAAGATGTTGTTGATAGGAAACCAATTCAGAAACACAAAATAAACAATCTTGTTAAGAACAAATCATTATAAAATTGAACAAGATAATAATGGAGAGATGAAGGATAAGAAGATGAACATAAGTTTTGTACTAATTTGATCACAACCTGATCTACATCTAGTTCTTCCTTACCTTGAGGAGTTTCACTATGATCTGCAATGTTTACACACACATAAACATCAAAATCACAACAACCTATTATTGTTCACAAGCAGAAATGCAATAGTGTGAAATACTATCACAACTTTAGCACCTCCCTAGGAAACCTTATCCTAGAACACCAATTATAACCAAATAAAGAGTAGAAAGTTAAGGAACAAAAGCACCTTGGATGTGCATATTTAGCTAGAGAAAAGCTTAGAAAGAAAGCACCTTAATGTGCAAGTGTAGCTGGAGAAAACACTTTTTCTACAAAGAGATTTTAAGCAATTGAAAGCGCAAGAGAAACTTTAGCACAAAGATTTTAGCAAGTGAAGAATAGATTAATACTTTATGATTGATTGCTAAAGGCAAGCTGATCAGTGCATCTTCATGCACATTCTTCTACTATTATTCTTAGGCATTTCCTTAGTTTATTTCCTTAGTTTTACCATTTTAGTGTGTTTTCATATTTAAGTTTATTTCTAGCTTTATTTAATTTTCGTATTTTATTTTCAGCATTAGTAGCTTTCAATGGAAAATTCATAACTGGAGCTACAGGAATCGGATTAAGGCGTTCTAATATTCGTTGGAAAGATAAGAGAAAGAGCTACAACTTTCATGTTGGAGTCAGAAGCTGATTCGTATTGTAGAAGGCTTGAATAATTCGTTGAAGTTGTAGACATTAGGAAATAATTTGTTTTGGATCAATTTTATGGGTTTGGTTTATATTTTTCGACCCGCTTCGGATTATTAGTGAAACTCTTATTCTATTAAAACGCTAGGGCCGACTGCTATGCATATATTCACTCTTCACTCACTCACTATTCACGAAATTATTTGGAGAGTTTTGAGCAATTGTAATGGAGAATTAATTTCCGAAGAATCGATCTACTGTAATCGGATTCCACTTTGAGGTTCTTTTATAAATTCCATATCAATCTATTTCCTTTGATTTATTCCAATAATCTCAATTATTTGCTTAATTTGATTGTTGTTATAGGATATAAATCTTAAATTCGATTGGTTATTTGATCTTGAATCAATTTCGCGTTAACGTAGCTTTTACATTATCGCGTTTGATCAGATTGCGTTTGCTTAATTCGCAATAGTTTTTAATCCGTTTGCTTAATTCGGGAATTCAAGATCATACACCGTATAATTTCTATTGCGCTTGTCAGTGGTTATTATAGTCGAATAGGATCAGACCCGTTTAGGGAATTAGAATTTATAGGGATCAATGATAAATCGGAAGTCGATACAGTAGGTTGATTCGCTTTAGCTTATTCGATAATCACAATTTATTTTAATTCCTTTTTCTTGAAATCGTAATCTAACCCCCCCCCCCCCTCCCCCCCCCCATTAATCGTTACTGCATTGATTAATAATAATACAAGAATCCTTGAGAACGATACTCGATTTGTCGTTACCGTAATTATATTTTCAAAATCACTCGTTTTTGATCCGTGCACGACAGCAGATCACAAGCTCAAAGAGGATCTCTTTATAGTGATTTGGAACAAATATAATCTTATCTTATAATCAAATATAAGATTTGAATAAAAGGATGAGTAATCAATGTGTAAGATAAGATTTGAGGAAAAAGGCTTAATCAAACAAATATAAAATTAGGATTGAAAGATATGGTTAGATCATAAAAAGATAAGATTGTAATCTAAAATCCTAAACCCTAAATCATAACCCCTAAGACCATGGAAGAAAAAGGATGATCTGGCTTCTCCTATTGGGAGAAAAGTGATTGTTTGGCATCTCCTATTAATAAAAAATGGATAGTTTGGTGTCTCCCACTTCCTAGGAAACACACAAAAATGTTATCTCCTAAACTTTTGAGGAACGATTCCGAATGATGTCTCCAAATTACCGAGTCATGATCAACGTATGAGAGAAAATGACTTTAGTAGCGTCTCTTATGTAATGAACCATAAAAGACACACTTTAATAAAATCTTTTAATATACACCCTTGGTATTTTCTTTTTCTTTTAAAAAAATATCCAATTTGGTCAAAAAGACCTCCAAATAACTAACAAATCCCCTAACAAAAGGAAACAACACTAAATGCATTAACTAACCATTACAAATAATTAAAGTACACATTCCACCTAATTAAACAACACGTTGGTGCACACCAAAGAATCACAAAAAGCCCAACAAAAGCCTAATAGCAAAGGTCCTCGAATATAAGAAATGCTATTACCAGATATGACAATAGTAGGGTATGGATAGGGTACTATAGTACCTGTCTCCATTCCTTCGTTTAAAAAAAATACTTGTCTTTGGCCTTATACTCGTGCGGGTAACAATTTCAATCTCCATCCTCATATTTTTTAGATATCTATATACTCATACCTGCACCCACGATTCACACTTTCCATATATATAAAATTAAAAATCATAAAAAAAAAACTCATATAATATTAAAATCAAACAAACATTGATTTATCAAAACTTAGGTTATAAATAAATAACATTACAAAAATAATCATCCAATATAAAGATTACAAAATCTAAACAAAAACTCTAATTAAATCGGAAAAAGTAATATATTTTTAAAACTAATTAGTTTATAATTATATATTAAAAATTAAAAATAAAACACAAATAGATATAATAGTTTGACTTTATCATCCGAATCAATTTCTCTATATTTTGTAAATATTTATCTCCATAATTTGTTTTTATATTGCTTTGAATCACTGATACAAATAGAAATTAAAACATGATAGAATATCAAAATTAGCATATAAAAAGAATAATTAAAATAACAAATAGATAATTAAATAATTTTAATTGAATAATTTAGATAATAAAATTATAATTATATTAATTAATATGTATATATATAAGGTGCAGAGTAGAGTAAGTACTATAATACCCATAACCACATCCATTCCTATGAGATTTTATAGATAAATACCTATTTTATCCTCATTTCTAATATGCAAGTTATTATCTTAGTATTTTTACATATGTTCATAACTTGTTCATATTTTCAGCTCTAACTAATTCAAAAGAATCTTGAAGTCTTATTCCTCTTCCTAATCCTCTATCACCTAACATGGCCTATGTTGGTCGTGCTTATTTAACACGTGTCTTTCAATAGGTTTTACCCTCTTTTTTTTTTGGGAGATGAATGGTGCCTCAATCACGTGTGCGAGAGTGTGTCAACGGTGCCCCATCTAGAATGTTATTATATTAGGCCTAAAGCTTTGAAGGCTATTGAATATTTGAATTCTATATTGAGTATGGTTTCAGGAAATATTTATTATTTTTATATAATCTTTATTTTAAAAATTTTAATAAAATTTATTTATAAAAATAAAAATACTAAAAAAAATGAAATCATCGAAAAATGTGAATGTTTATAAAAACAAAAATGTTAAATCTTTATTTTCAGTTTTCAGAATTTTTAAAAAAATATTTTCTTTAAAAATATTTTCAAAAATTAAAACAAACGGTATTTTCAACTATATTTTTTTATGAAAATGAAAACCTTATATTATCATTCACTGGTAAGTATTAACATGATAAATAGTAAATAGTTGATCTTACAAAATTGAATCATTCATTTGAGACCTGAGTTACTTTCTTTTTCTATGGACAAACATTAGTTTGTTAATTCTATTAAAAATATTAATGAGAATGATTTAAACCTGTGAGCTCTGTCTCCTTCTCCTTTTACCCTTAAATTCTTATATTCCAACCACCAATTCAACTTTAATATATCTTCCATACCCGATTTACATGAACAAACAATCCACAATCTTGTGTCAAAACTAAGAGATATGGACAATTATATGATTAGTTATGCCACAACAACTTCCTCAGCTAGACAATACACAATAAGTGTGGGTGTTTCAAAAATCCAAGCATGGACTAATTACAAGCTTCATCTTTTAGGCTTAATTTTGAAAAAAAAAATATAATTTAGTTTGATTTTTATACTGGATTACGAAAGATGGTGCTCACCGAAAACAAAAATAACACTTATATTAATGCTACTCCATTCGAACTTAAATATAAGTAAAAAGGTAATTAAATTTGACGGACTATAATATCGGTAAATTCAACTATTTCAATCATAATGTCCTTATTCAAGAAATACCCTTAACTGAATTTAAACATGATAATCATTTTGATTAAGAATACTTTAGGAAATGTATATTTTTTTATATAAAAAATTAAGAAAACTAAATAAATGTGACTATATTCTTAACTAATATATAATTAGATTTTGTAAAAAATTATTCTACCATATATATAAATTTTATAATTTATGACAATTTTTTATGGTTAAGAAAACTAACAAAAATTATAAAATTTTTATAGTTATTTGACAATTTTGAGAAAAAATTAAAAATAATATTTATCATATTCAAATACTATAAAAATAATTTTTAATTTGAAAAGAATAAAACAAAAAATTATATTTAAAAGATTAAAAATATATTTAAAATTTTTATTAAAAGATTTTTGTTCCCTATTTTGTGTTTTGTCTTCAATGTTCAGTTATACCTGTCAGTGCATGTCGTCTTTTTCTTAAATTACTCCGTCACCCTTTCACTTTCTAGTTTTTGTTGGAAGATTCGAAGTAATGACGGAGTAGTGTTTGAGTCGTAGAGCTGGTCAAATAACAAAACAAAATGGTGATTGCAATAATGGCATTGATGTAATTTTATATGCATCTATTTATATTAAAAAAAATTATAATTTTGATCATTAATTTTTTAAATTTATAATTATGGTCTTCTTAATCTTTTTTATTATAATATTTGATTTTTCTAGTTTTATAAATTGGCGTGTTAGGATGTCATGGTCACCATTTGTAAAATTAAAGAGACTAAATTTTATAATAAAAAATTAAAAAGATCAAAATCTTGGATTTAAAAAATTATTGGACGAAATTATAATTTAGTCTTAAGAAAAAGTTATTGAGACATTTCAAAATAATGAACCTTTTGAATTTTTGTAAAAGGTGTAAAATGCAGTTTTAAAATTCTGATTTCGCTGAAAAAGACCTCCCTCGCTCACATGTTGAAAAATAAAATAATTATTCAAACTAGTAAATATCTCATATTAGTCATATATATTACATAAGTATTTTTAAGTTTAAAAACATAAATTAAAAGAAAGGAGTTCAAGAAAAATATTGGTTAAAATATAAATATAATATATATTGGGAGTTCAATCACTTAAATGAATCTTAATACCTTCAACAATTAGTCTTTCATTCTCTTTAGAAAAAAAAAAAAAAAACACAAACACACACACACATCTCTTTTATTTATTTTTGGGTTAAATATATTTTTCATTCTCATAAAATTCTCAAAATATTAGTTTTATCTTTTAAAAAAAATTCATATTTATTTTGTCCCTATCAAATTTAAGTATATTTATTTAGTCCATGAGTCTAACAAACATTTTTATGTTATCAACGTTATTTGTTAATTAAATTATTTATTGGATAAAATATTTTTTTTGATCCTCATAAAATTTAGCATATATTAGTTTTGTCCTTCAAAAAAAATTTCGTATTTGTTTCATCCCTATAAAATTTAAAAGTATTTGTTTGGTCTCTATTCCTTTTGTTGTGATCCGTTAGACACTTTGACGAGACTGAGAGGAAGAACTCATTGATAACATTTTGAGCTCTTGAATCATATGAGGGCGAACAAACATATGAAGGAATAATGAACGCATTTAAATGTGTAGTGACTTCAAAATTACTAAATGAAAGACATTGTCATTTTTGTTATCTTTGTTGAGATCTAGAAGGAGATCTCAACCGTCTCTAGATGAAAACAATTACAACAAGACCAACAATTACTCCAATAAAGTCTAAGTTTTAATACCAAACATACCATTTTCTAAGATCATTGAAACAGACAAGTAGAAAAAAAAAGCCAAAACAATACCATGATCATTTATACTATACAACCTTACACATTCTTATTATCTTTACTTACACATTGTACATGTTGGATTGAATAATTTGGGAACAAATCTGACCAAATTTTGCATTCAATATGTGATGAAACAATTGCAAAATAAGGTTTCATTAAATAATAGATTATATCATAAGCCATACTATGTCAAATAGGCATTTCAATTTATATCACCTAGGTGTCTAACAGATCTTAGCAGAGGGAATAGAGATCAAATAATTACATTTAAATTTTATAGCGATAAAACAAATACAAAAATTTTTTGAAGGATGAAACTAATATTTGGTAAATTTTATGAAGATTAAAAAATGTTTAACCAATAAATAATTTAATTAACCAATGATGTGGATAACATAGAAATATATTGGTTAGTCATGTTAGTAAAAAGGGTCACAGAACTAGATAGATGGACTAAACAAATGCGTTTAAATTTTATAAGGACAAAACAAATACAAAAAAAATTTAGAAGACGAAACTATTATTTCGAGAATTTTACAAATACCAAAACATGTTTTACCCTTTATTTTATTTTATTTTTGAAGAAAACACACATCTCTTTTATTAGTTACAATAATAAAGAAATAAAATAGAAAGGACAACAATACATAAATCATGAATTTATGAAACTAGAAAACCTAAAGTGCATTTAAGTCTTTAAATTATTAAAAATACATTAATTTAGTCATCTCTATTAGTTTGATGTTAATGACATTAATGAGTCTGATTGATTGACAAGATATGATATGCAATTAGATACATAAGATAAGAATAAGGAATATGATAAGAACACGATAAACTTTAATTATATCTTAAGTTAGATGTGTACTTAATAACAAATGAATATAATATAAATTATGTTTAATTAAATAAAAAAATCGTTAATTTCTAATATTTATTTACGTAATTAATTGAAATTTATACGAAATTATGAATTTTAATAGATATAAGATAAATTAAGAAATAGAATCCATAATTAATAGATAAAATTGATTAATTTATTATTTATTCAAATAAAAATATTAATTAAAAAAGAAAAAAAATAATATCTTATCCTATCCATTATAAACCACTCCCTCTTTCACCTTTCAGGTATTTGCAATTCGAAATTTCATCGTACTCAATGAAATAAATCCAATGGCCAACTTGTCTCAAAAAATGGTCCAAATTGGCGGGAAATGGAACAAATAATGCCAAAGCAAGATGGGACCACCACCACCGTCCAATGAGCCCATATTTTAAAGGTAAATCCGTGAATGGACCTTTTCGTAAAAGAGAAATCACAATATAGTAAGATTTAGTTATTAATTAATTATAATACTCATTTATTAATTATTGATATGATTGAAATATTTAGTTTAAATAAATTATTTATTTACACTGAGATGTATTTTATGGAAATAAAAATATTTATAATATTATCGAAACAATTCATTGAGTAAGAATTCTTTAAATACATAAATATATAATTCACAACTTCAATTTAGAAAAATTAAGTGTGTATAATCTGAATAAGATATATTACTATACTAGTGCGCGTGTATCCGTGTGTGTCGCACGTCAGGTTATTTTTTTATTGAACGAAGGTTGAGAACATAATATATAATATATTTTTATTGTAAATAATTTTTTTAAAATTAGTTTTCCTTAAATCGTATAAAAATGAAATAAAGAATAATTTATTCAAAAATAATTATAGACATGAATTATTTTCCATATAAAAATTATAGTATTATTATTATTATTATTATTATTATAACACTGAGTTAAAAAAATTATTTTTATCTTAATAATTTAGATGTTAATGTGATTTTAAGTAAATTATTATTCTATGTGATTAAACATAAATTTTTCTACTTATATTCGACAAAAAAGTGTTATTGCTTGTGAATTTTATTAGCATATAATTTCTAAAAGTCATAAAAGAGTGTTTGTGTAATTTATTTATTATTTTCGTTCATGTAAGAAGGAGATGAAAATGATTTACTTATAAATTGAAAATAGACATTAATTTTATTTATATAAAAAAACATTTCTATTATCATAGCAATGAATTTCAAAATTTATTTCACCATAATAGTTTAGATGTTAAAATTGATGGGAAACATAAATTTTATATATATAAAATATTATTTCATTATAGCAATTGTATAAGGACCTGCACATTAGTTTCATAAAAAGAATTCAATTTTGTTATAGTCTAAAATTTCAGAAGTGTTCGAAAGATTAATCTAAAATTTCAGAAGTGTTCGAAAGATTAATCAGAGTATGAGAGTGAAATTTGATAGTCCAAATTTGTCTGACTTCAAGGTCAAACTTCATTTATATAGAAAACGATCATATCTTTATCATTTATCTTAGAGATAAAGATATCGTACATAAAATAATAAATTAATCTAAAAAATAAATATAATATCTTTATTTTTTTACATTTATCCCATAAGATTATTCTCCCGCTTCTTAAGATAAAGATAATATATTTATCTTTTCACATTTTCAGATTATTCGGAATTTGGTAGAACCTCAATCGTCTAATTGCTAGAATGATCAAACGGTACACAACTCCTCTAACCATAAGCACGAAAAGGTTAAATTTATTCATTTAAGACAATTGACCTTTGGTAGATTGACAATCATTCGATCGATGAAAATGATCGAACGATACAAATTTCTATTCCTAAGTCGTGTTACTATAATTTTCCTCACTATTTAACTTTAAAACAATTGATAACATAAAAAATTCTTTTCTTTTAGTTGACTTTAAAATTTATAAGTTTCTTGACCAATCAATGCATCTTGTTCTTGTGACAATAATAATAAATTGCTTATGTTAAAAATAGTAACAATGAGTTATGGAGAGAAAGATGACAAAAGAGAATATTAGAGAGAATGAGTTTTTTGAACTTGTACAATACTCAATGGCATAGATATTCAATTTATATACAAAACATATTTTTTGAATTTTAATATTTTATTTTTTGAATTTATTACAAAACATTATTTATATTAAATGATTTTAAATTAGTTTAAAAGTATGTTGCAGTGTGATCTTGATAAAATTGTTCAACGTAATATATATAAATTTGATTTATTTATAAGACATAAGATTTATTTATATATATTTTGTTAAATTAAAAAATTGATTTCTATTGTAACTCAAAATAAAAAATTTCTTTATATTTATTAATATTTTTAAGAGTATTCAATAGATAGGATAAGATTTGAATTGAATTTCTAATTAATTTAAAAATTATTTTATTTAAAAAATTGTAACCACTCATAATTAAATTTTTTAAAAATTGTTTTATTTAAATTTGAAAATTATAGCTCATATATATATATATATATATATATATGATTTTGTTTTTAATTTGAATTGATTTATAATTTTATTTAAATCAAAATATACAGTAGTTTTATGGGGAACATTGATTGAATTTGTTATTTTTTATTTTAGTTTTTATTTTACATAAGAACATTTTTATCATAAATATTAATTACCTAAAATATAAAGATTTTAGAAAATTATTGATGTAACTTTTAACTTGATGATAACATGTATAAAACTTTCTTCAAAATAAGGTTTATTATATTAATATATAAGTTAAGATATATATAATATTTTATTTTTAATTTGATTTATAATTTTCTTGGTAAAATTGATCGTCTATGTTTGTATTTGATTGATTTATAATTTTATTTTATTTTAATCAAAATAATTTTATTTAAATTAAAATATACAGTAATTTTATTGGGAATAATGATTGATTTTTTTTATTAATATATAAGATTTTTATTTTAGTTTTCATTTTAAATAAAAATATTTTTATCATAAATATTAATTACTCGAAATAAAAAGATTTTAGAAAATTATTGATGTAACTTTTAACATGTGATAATACACATAAAACTTCCCTCCAAATGAGATTTGTTATATTAATATATAATATAAGATATAACCACTATTTAAAAATAAGACATAGACAAGTAGATTTATTATTTTGTATTCGAAGAAGTTAATATAATAATATTGTAATAAAAAAATTTCGGAATTAAAATAAGTTATTAAACCTTTTTTTTTTTGAATGCAAGTGTTATTAAAACTAAAAGGACCGAATCATAAATTGCGATTAGAGGTGGTAAATGAATTCATTTATTTATCATCCATCCAATTCATATATTACAAAAAGAAAAAAATTAAATGGATTGGATCTATTTCATCTATTTAATTTAATGAATGGTGAATGATCCATCCATTAATCTTCAAAATCCAATAAGTTCACTAATCAATATGTAATGAATCAAAATTAATTCAATTTATATTTAATTTTTTTTTAAATTTTTATTTTAAATATTTATATAAAGAAACTGAAATAAGCAAAAAAAAAAAAATCTATTTCATTGGTTATGAGAATAATAATAATATGAGCATGATAACAAGAAACTCTACACAATCTTAAGAGTACTCAAAAACAAATTCCTAAAATATAAAATTGTATTTAATATATTTCAAAAATATAGAAGGAAACAAAAGATAAACGTATGAAAAAGAAAGAATAAATTAACAAAATTGATTTAATATATTTCAGTCAGGCTATGTACACAAAGTTATTACAATGAGATTTTAAATAGATAAACTATAAAGTTTCTCATTGGACAAAACAAAAGATTTACAATGACATCTTAAATGCAAACTATGAAACCTCTCAATTGACAAAGCAAAAGACAAGTAATCATAACTAAACTTTAAAAAAAAACAATGTCATTAAGTTAAATGCTCTCTTGAATATAAACAAATAACATAATGTTAAAAATAAAGTAAAAATATCAAATTATAACAAATAGGTAAGTTGAAAATTAATCTTGACAAGTTTATTTTTCATAAAATCACAATGAATCTTTCAATATTATTGAGAGAAATGAAATGAGAAAATATTTAAAAAAAATTAAAATTTAAAAATTATATTTTTTTGTTAAAAAAATAATTTTTTTTAATGGATCAAGTTGGATCAAATTTTTTAAATAAAATTTTAATAAATTAATAAATTATTTTCATCCGATCCCATTAAGATTTCCATTATTTTTTTCTACTTAACTATTACTTTTGTGAAGTGAATTTTATGCAATAGAAGTAGTTACCTACAACGTCAAGGTCAAGAGTGTGTTTCATAGGATTTTTTGGAAATTTATAAGATCATTTGAGTAGTTTATAACTCTTTTTATCAAAATAAATTTGTTTGGTACACAATAAGATGTTAAAAAATAATTAAAAATTACAGATTTTCATATTATGAAAACAACTTAATTTTTTTTTTTTTTTACAAATTTAAGTTGTCGTCCCAAATTATGAAAACAACTTATTTTTGTAAACAACTTAAAAAAAAAAACCTAAAAATTGGGATTATAATCTTTTCCAAACATGCTATAATAATTTATGGAAAATAAGCTACTCCAATTACTTATTTTGATAAGCTACTAAGTATTTTTTTTTATTATCATTATTTAATTTGAAATCTCATTTTATACTTTTATTCAAATTAAAAATCATGTTATTTAATTTAATATTCTTACCAGCACAAAACAATCAACTCGTCTATTCTCATGGCTACACTGTTTTTTTAGAGTTAAAATTTTATTGAATGATATTAATTGTATAATTATTTGTTGAACTATTATTTTAAAAAAAAATTACGACCTAATTCGATTCCTTTGCATGATTTTTTTAATCTACACAATCCTTTTTTTAAAAATATTTTTTTATTAGTAAAATTATCAAATCTTTTACCATTTAAAACAATATCACTAATGGCTTGTTTGTTTAAAATTAAAATAAATACTTAAAAAATAAGTAATTATCATATAATTGATTATTTCATAAACAAATAAGATTTGTTTATTTAAATAAGTAGAAATTTGTTTATTTTAAGAAGAAACAGTTTAGACAAACACACTATAGATAATTGTTTATTTTATTAAAATAAGTGTTTATTTTATCAATTAAGTTTAAACAAACCAGTTTTAAATTTTCCAAAGAAATGATTTATATAATAATATGAGTAAAACCAAAAAATATTTATCATTTTTTCTTATTATAAAATTAAAAAAAACTATCATCCAAATTTTTAATAGTGATATTTCTAATCCAATTTTTTTCTACATCCCACTAACATCCCTTGTTTCTTTTTATTTCTCTCTTCATATTCCATCATCTCACCTATCATACCTATATTTTTCATTCTTTTTTCTTTCTCTTAATAGGTGTTAACTAGTATTTGGGTGTAGAAATATTTTTCTTCTTTTTAATATGATAAATTATTAAAATTAAATTCAAATTTAAAAAATATTAAATATGTCCTTTACATCATTTAACATTTGTCAGTTAGCTTATTAATTAATTTTACCAAACACTTTCAAATTAAATCAAATAACTTATAAACTTTCAACTATGTTTGAGCTTTTCAACTTCTAGATTATAGCTTATAAGTTTCCCATTAGTTTATAAGTTTTCAATTAACTTATAATTAGTTTTATCAAATATAGCTTAATTAAAAATAAATTACTATAATTTTTAAATTTTTTTTTTTGCTTTTAGTCCTGGCAAATTATATATATATATATTGTCCTTCAAGCAATTTAGATAACGCTTTGAACACTGAAAAAATGTTATCTAGACTAAGTTAAAGATGAAAAATAAAACAAATATAATTTATATGAACTTAAAAAAAAATATTTTACAAAAATGAAAAGTAAAAAAATGCTAAATTGTAAGGAAATTAATTAAATGGACGCACGTCAGCATCTGGCGTCATCACGGAGCCGGAAAAATGAAATTCCAACAATACTAAAAAAAAAAAAGACAATTTTTTAAAATAATAATTACTTTTAAAATAAAGACAATAATTGCAAGAAAGATTGCGACGTGTTTGTCCTTTAGTTTAGTGACATAGAAAATGGATCCCAACGACAGCTAAGCCGGCCGAACGAGAAATTAATCAAATTATTGGAGCTGAAAACGCGGGAGATTTGAAAACCGGGTGCCGTTTTGGCCTTGCGATTCTGGCCGGTTGCCTCCTTCAAATCGGAGCGCTCCTTCACCGGCTTTTACCGGTGCCCGCGACAAAACATCTTAAATTGGCTGTATCGTATTGCATTTATTTCTGAGTCTGCACGTGACAGTCACATCTGCAGTTTGAATTCCTTGAAGATAAAAAAAAAAAAGGTTTGTTAAAAATATATTTTTTAATTTTTCTTAGGAATGTATAGAATAAGAATTATCTGAGAATTTAAAAGATTTTTTTTTAAATATATTAGATATTCAATCAAGATGGTTAAATATATGATGGTATTCAACTAAAATTATTTGTTATTTAGAAATAGTTTATTCAAAATCATAAAGATTTTGAATGATTGTCTTATTGGTTAGATTTTCATAGATTTTTTAATTGATTATATAAATATTAAACCCACTAAACAATCTCATCCAATTTTGAGAGATTTTTCCTTCTTATCAGACTTTTTTATTTCATTCTCTTTGGAGACAGTGACATAATTTCTCATCTAATCTCTTACATTTTTCTATTTCAAGGTGAGACTGTGATGTGTTCATATCTTAAAATCATTACGAATCACCGTACCAGCCTACATCACTTTACCAATGTAATCTACCATCTTATTCCCCTTTAGGTTTAAAAATTCCTACTAAAATCATCATAAGAAAAGTAGATCTGAGTATGCAAGAAGTTCTAATTTAACTGGGACAAATAATCAAGGAGTAAACAATTAAACTAAAGTTTTAAAAGACTTTTCTACTACCATGGAAACTATTGCACTCAATTCTAAAAAAATACACAACTTAATAGAGAAAAGAAAAAATAATGATTGAGATGCTATAAAAGAAATCCCCTATCTAGATTCAGATGTTACCTGAATAGATAAGTTAGACAAATAATTAATGTTTTGATCATCTCTTAATAAAAATTCATAAAGTCATTTCAAATTTTATAAATTCATAAAATTTTTTCAAATATTATGTTATGAATCTATTGAAATCCAAATTATAACGTATATAAAAATCTTAAAAGTTTTTACATTACTACAAAATCTTTAAAATTCACAAGACTTTTTTTATGCCAAAATAATCTTTTTTTAAATTCTAATCCAATACATCCCTTAATTACACATTTTTTCCTACAGATTCCTAATGTCGCAATTTTTATTGTAAATATATATATATATATATATATATATATATATATATATATATTTTATGAATTTTATCTTCTAATTTACAAAATTTACAAAGTTTTGCTCTCACGTAAAAAATAACTATAATTAAGATAAAAGAATGCTACCAAGTACCAACACATTTTTTTAATACTCTCCTCTTAAATCTTAGGTTTAATGTATGTTATTACCGAAAAATGGATCTTCCTCGCAAGACGATTTCTTCTCGACTGAGTATGGAGAGACTGAGGAAGTATATGTAAAAAAACACTCTCAAACTCAAGTTAGACATAAACAAGGTCTAAGATTGAATGAATTATCCGGACTAGTGTACCGTATTCTCTTTTTATTTATAAGAGAAATATTTCCTTTGTTTGTTCGATAGATTTATTAATGATATATACTTACTCAGAATATTTGATTTATGTGACCAAGTAATCCTCCTTTTCGAGTGGATATTCTTGAGTATTTGAACTTAATATTATCTTTAATGTCCATAGTAGTACAATGTCCATTTTATTCATTAAGTTCTTTTTTTTTTTTTTTGCATATTATTTTATAATATTTAAAAAGTATCATTATTTTGGTACTTAAAAGATTAAATGTAATTTTGGTTCTTTTATTTTTTAAAATCCGTAATTTTAGTTCTTTTATTTTAAAATAGAAACATTTAGTCTTTCTATTTTTTAAAATCTGCAATTGTAATCACTTTATTTAAAATATAGACATTTAGTCCCCCTAGATTGTAAAATTTATAATTTTGATCCCTTTGTCAAGCATTGCTTGTTGAAAAATTAAAATTTACTATAACATGGATTAAATAAATAATTGCATACAACGCCGCTACATTTATAGCACATCATATTAAAGCTTTGAATTTTATGAAAGGACCAAAATTGAAGGACTAAATTGTAGATTTTGAAAAATAAAAGGATTAAATGTCTCTATTTTAAAACAAGAGGACTAAAATTCTAAATTTTGAAAAATATAGGGATTAAATGTTACTATTTTAAAATAGAGAGCCTAAAATTATAGATTTTAAAAAATAAGGAGACCAAAATTACATTTAAACCTACTTTAAATTATATTTTTGACACATTTTAGTCCAGGATATAAACATTAAAAAACTTTTATATTTTTTTTTATACATTTTAGTTCATTAAATTTTTAAGTGGACCTATTTGGTTCATTAAATTTTAGGAAGGCTTTTGCTATTTACGCCTCATGTAATTGCTAATACACCCCATTTCTACTTCTTTTTACCCATACTACCCCAAGATATACCCTAATCTAATTCATTCAATTTTGTTGTGCGGTACCACACCTTGAAAATATGGCTTGTTCCTCTTCCTTAGCTTTGTTGCCTTCCTCCTCCATAACTATGGGTGACAAAATGAGCCAACTTGTTGGCTTGCAAAAAACTCACCAAAAATGGGGCGAGGCGGGTTGGCTCGCTTATGGCCAACATGGGTTGGACCGCTTGGCCCGCCCCACCAATAGGTGGGTTGACCCGTCAGCTCACCAACTTTTTTTTTTTCAATTATTAAACTTGATTTTTTGTAAAAAAAAAAACTTACATCTATATATTTTTTCATTTTCAATTATTAGATTTGATAATGTCTAAGTTAAAAAAGTAAATATAACAACAACATAGACTAAGTAGTAAATACAAAGTAATTTTTTGTTAAAGGACCAAAAGGCAAGAAAAAAAATTACTCCATTAGGAAATGAAATATGATAAGAAAAAAAAAGAATAGAAATATATAATATGAAAAAACATATTTAAGTTTTTTTTTTTTATAGAAAACAAAATGCTTAGAAAATATTTGAGTCAAGAACATTCGATCATGTGACTTTTTGTTTTTTTTTTTTTTATTGCAAATTAAGCATTAATTGTTAGTTAATCTAATTCATTTGATTAAATAGAATGTGTAAGTTATAAATTTTTTGGACATGGGCATGATTTTTTTTATGGACAATAGCTTCTTTTTTTTTTTTTGGATTGGCGGGCTAGCGGGTTCTAAACATTCCCCCGCCTCGCCAATTTTTGACCCGTAGGCCTAGGTCTTCTTTGCCACCCCTATCCACGACAACGCCTTCCACCGCTTCCATGCGCTGTGCCTGCATGCTGTTTTCGCATGGTACGTCCGCATCGCCTCCACGCATAGCCGTTGCTTGGTGTATTCACGTCCACGCGCCGCCATTGCACACTGCGTCCCAACCGTGTGCTGCCTCTGTGTACTACATCAACATCCGCACGCTATGTCCATGCACAGCCTACATACCTGCGTTCATGTCTATGTGCCACCTCCATGTCTGCCTCTACCCTTGCCTTTCCAGTGACCTCCCCTCTTGCTTTCAGGTCTCCAATGGATGGAGACTCGATCTATCTCTTATTTTCTATAGTGCCATTTCCACAACACTTACTCATGTGATGATCGTTTCTATTTCTGTGGTTAGTTAGGGTTCACAATTCCAAGAGGCAACCATTTGAAGAAAAAAATACAAATAAGTCTCTTAAACAGATTCATTGGATCAACGAATTCATCAAGTTTGCATCTGTTATTGTTATTGAGATATACTGGAATGCTTATGTTCAATTTGAATCTTTAAATGAATATGGGTGTGTATAATTTTTTTGGAAGAGAGTAACTTGAGAAGAACAAGGAGATGATGAGTGCTGACTGGGTGTATTCAAGGTTAGATGTGGAAATTGTTTTGCAAGGAAAGTTTATTTAGAAGTTAGAAAGGTGTAAATAACAAAAGCCTTAGGGAATCAATTTAAGATAGGATATAACATTGTTATCAAACTATCAAATTAATTTAATGACCAAACAAAAGACCAAGCAAAAGATTCAATCAAATTGACTTTTTTAATGATTCCACCTAAATGAATAAAAATGTGTTAAAAACATAATTTAAAGTACTAAAATGAAACTTTTAAAATATTATGTATCAAAATGTAGAAAATAAAAAAAACTTAAATGCACTAAAAATGACAACCTAAATCTTAATACAACCCTCTTAAATCTTAATACAACTCTATCATTGATTAAAATTTATTAGAATTTACAAAATCATGAGAGAGAATTGTTAAATAAGTTGTGAAATTCATAATTTCTTTTAAAAAAATTAATAAATTTTAACCAATGAATGATAATGTGTTCAAAAGAGCTATAAGAGTATGTTTCTAGTATTATTTATTAAAATATTTTGCAGTGAGTTTTTCTTTAAAACACCACAATTAAAACCATTTTTAAATGATTTTTTCATTAATTGTAGCTGTAGGAGAAAAATTCACAATGATCGATAAAAAAAAGATCTATTTTGTGTAAAAAATATACTTTAAAATTTGTAGAAAATATTAATCATACCATTTATTTGAATTGACCATCTATGAATTATTATAATATTTTTAGGTTAAATTGCAGTTTTCGTAATTTGCTTTCATAAATATGTGATTTTAGTCCCTTAGTTTATAATTCGAAATTTTGGTCCCTTACTTTTAAAATCTTGTAATTTTGGTTCAACCATTAAATTGTAATGATTGATCATCAAATTTAACGTAAGTTTTTTTTTCATTTAAAAAAAAATTACCTATTTTTTTTACTAGTCACAATTTTTTTTAATTTAAAATTGACTTAGTTATTATTATTTTTTATTTTGTAATTAGTTTAAAATTAGGTAGTTAAATTTAATTAAGTTAATTTTTTTATTAGTAAAAAAATAGGTAAACTTTTTTCTTTTAAAAAAAAAAAAATTATCTATTTTTTTACTAATCAAAAAATTAATTTTTTAATTTGAAAGTGACTTGATTTTTTTTATTAGTAAAAAAAATTGGTAATTAAATTGAATTAGTTAATTTTGTGATTAGTAAAAAAAAGGTAAACTTTAAAAATTTTATGTCAACGTTAAATTTGACGGTCAATCATTACAATTTTATAGTTAAACCAAAATTATAAGATTTTAAAAATAGGAGAACCAAAATTACGAATTAGAAATTAGGAACTAATATTGCAAATTTTTGAAAGTAAGGAATCAAAAATATAATTAAGCCTATTTTTTAGAAATTTGTAGTCCATAATCATCTAAAGTGGTCTAAAAACATCCTTTGGGCCAAAAGCCCAATTAATCAAAAATGGATTCATACTTGTATTATTTTAGGGTATTGCTATTTTATTTTTTGCATATCATGTTTTACTTTCTACACCTCTTGTTTCCTATTTAATTGTTTTTACCTAAATACCTTACTTATCACACACTTCCCCCTCCCTCTCCTTCTCCAATTCAACTTTCCATGCAATGCAAATTTATTATTGTTCTCCTTTCACATTTTTTCCCCTTAACCATAACCAAGCCATGCCTCTATCGACTCATCCCTAACCTTAATAAATCACTCTAGTGTTCTACATAGTTATTCTTGCATGGATCAACCTCAAGCACCATTATATCGGATACCCATCTAGTCGTGTAACAAAGGTCAAAACCTCAACAAGGTCAAGGAAACAAGCCAAAGGATCAACATTTTCAATAATAAGAGGCTGAAGCCTCACCCAATTAAAAGGTTGATGAGCGGTGACGAAACTATTTATAACTATATAACAAAAAAAGAAGAAGAAAACAAATGGAAACTTTTGATATGTGTCATAACAAGGAATAATTTCACCAAAATCAACAAATAAAAATACTAACCATTTTAAGAATATATACTAGTACTAAAAGAAAAGAAAAACAAACAAAAAAGAAAATTAAGATTTTTTTTGGGTAAAACTTGTTTGTGAAACAATGGATTTGACTGTCCAAAAAAAGAATCTAAGAAAAAATGTCCAATAGATTTAAACAAAAGGTTGATAAGGTTACTTTTTTAGGCCATGATTCAGTTTCACATGTAACCAAAACAAAAAAAAAACAAAGGAACAAAAATGACACTTGGATTACAACATCAATCACAAAAACAACCTAAAAGAGCCTCCAAGATATACTCAATTTAACATCTATTTCAAATTCGTAATTCACAAAAAAAAAAGGAAACCAATCCTCTCTTCTACAACGTCCCTACTTCTTTGACATGAAAATAAGATTTTGTGTAGCTCCATACAAGGAAACTGATGTTGTGTGTGAGTGATGCTACATCAATTATCTAGTAAACTGATGTCTTCGATCTCTTTCAACATCCGTTATGTTATAACCGATGTCAAAAATTAAGTTGCAGTTAATTAATTAATTCATTTATTTTAATACACATGTAATATAAGTGAGATATTATGAAAATAAAAAAATTCTAAATATATATAGAATTTATTAATTTATCCTTTTTATTATTTTATCATTGAATATTTAAAATAAATATCTATTAAAAAAGAAAAACTAAAAATATTTAAAATATTGTAACAACTTTTACCTACGCCAAACATTTGTAGACGAAAGTCTTCTATGATATTTTACTTACACCAACATATGCAAGTATAGTCTTTTTTGGTTTTACTTACTGTCAATTTTATTTCTATGAATATTACAATACTTTTATATATACCAAATATTTATAGGTAAATGGTCTTTTTTTTATTTTTTTTATTTTACGGACACTAAATTGTGTATGTGGGTAGAAGTACCTGTAGGTAGAAGGCATTGTTTTTTTAGTGCTTGTACCTAATTTGTGGAAGTATAACAAGCATGTTTTTGAACTGAGACATGTTTACTTAACAACATTCCAGTCAGAAACTTTGTTATATGCTACTCGCAACCTGAGGCAATTGATAAGTTCAATTTATTTAGAGAAATATTATTAAGAGAGAAAAGTAAATGATCTAATAAATAATGTGCATGATAGAATGTTATAAACACAAAAGTTCTCTTGTATGAATAAAACAACTCTTATTTACTAGATATATGACATGTTTACATTTGTGAAGCATACATTTATTATATTGCTTGCTGCCTAAGTAAACATGGCTTCTTCTTTGCAGTATGGGGAATCAAGGAATCATTCCTTTAAGCTCTAGGCTGCTGAATTTGTTATTCTCAAAACTGAAACAAAAATGGGACAAATATATATTAAATATAACAGCAGCAAGAAATCTGGAGTAATACAAGTTATGAACTCAAGTTTGAATAGCTTATTCTAGGAAGTAAGATACTCCATCCCTTACTTTTTAAGAGTTGTTTTAGCGCGGTTTCGTAGAAATCAATAAATGTGATAAATTTTCTTTGATTTTAATAAAATAATTGTAGAGTTTATTGTTTTATCCATTTTTCTTTCCATTTTACAATAAATGCATGTATAAATTAAATAAATATTAACAAATAAACAAGGATATAATTGATAAAAAAGTAATTAATATAATCTTGAATTTCCCAAAAAGAAAGATAAAATATATCCAAAATCCTACTATTAAAAAGGAACAAATGAAGTACTTTGTAATCAGTAATGTCCACTCAGGCTGAAAAATGTTATGAATGAATATTAACCAATGCGGAGAGGAATGGATGCATCAATAAAGAGAGAATAGTTACTTCAAGGGAGATCAATATTACTTTGTTGTCTTTTATCAAAACTAAATTAAGTGCAATCAGTCTTTTCCTTGCAAATATATCAATGAATTTCATCTCTTTAAAGACTTTTATTCGAATCAATTATTATCCTAGGCACTAAAGTGGTGGACAAGGTATCTAGACACCATATACAAGTCTGTTGAGACAAATGCCACGTGTAATTAGTGTGAGCTTGGTTTAGTGATGAAAAATTGATTCTGAGTTTTGGATAGATTTCGAATAGATTTTATGTTGATGAAAAATTTAAAATTGATTATGAATTAAAATAATTAGTAGTAGCTTTTTGTGTTGAATAAAAAAATTTAAACTAAATTTTATTTCAAAATCAATTTTAACAAAAATTGTCAAAATATAACTCATATCACTTTAAAATTAATTTTAATCAAAATCAATTTTATTTATAATCAATTGTGTCAACATTTATCCAACCAAATACTTAAAGAAACTAGACACTTAATAAGATAAAATATCTTCAAAGTGATGCAGATGCACTAAATGAAGTCGCTTTTTTTTTCTGGATTTTCATGTTGGGTCTAAACAGAAGTTTAGAATCGTGGCGTATGGTGGCAATGAATCTTGGTTTGACTCTCCAAGCTAAAATAGATATTTTGACATGTTTGATACGAGAAGCTCTATTGTAAGTTCTAAATACATAGCATATTTATCACACTTTTTTGATTCATAGGTCATTGGACTAGTGAAGAATGAATTAAAAATAAGTTACATTGAACAGACTAATGAGGCATGAATTTCACAGTTGCAATACCTTTTCTTTGGGAATGATTCAAAGTTGCCACCATTTGCTGTTCGGTTTTAGATGTTATTATTAAAAACATCACTGCACAATAAGGTTTCAAATTAGCAGATAAATCAATAACAAAATAAAAAAAAATGAAACCGGTCTTAAAGTTTCTCCATTGCAGGACTCATCCCAGCGTAAAAAGAATGATAAAAGTTTAGGGAAAAAAAATCTTAACAAAACAATTTAAGGACTTTGTTCAGTTAAATAAAAGTTTAGGAATTAAAAATTAAAATTTTAAAAAACTTAAAGGTTGAAAACATAGTTAATCCTAAAATAAACACAAACATAAAAACGTATAGAACGAGAATCTTACAGGACTTGGAGATGAAGATCAATGACCTCTTTCGGGACAGAACCTGTGAGTTTGTTGTTGTTTATTCGTCTGTATCATTAATGCAGAAGGATGAATGAATAAAATATAATCATAACTTTCTAGATAAATGAATTGACTTTTATGAAATTGTTTTAAAAGTTATATAAATAAAAAGTTGTAATGGCTTGGATGCATTATCCTTATTCTTAATAAATAAAGATGCTTACAGGAATTTCAGTGACTTTAATTTGCCAAATGACTTAGGGATATTCCCTTCCAATTGGTTACGATACAAATCCATACTTCTAAGACTATTCAAGTTACCAAGTTCTTCAGGAATCGTCCCACTTAGGTTATTCCCATAGAGCTCCCTGCAATGAAGAAATTTATAATATTTGCATATATATTTGATTAGATTTCTTATTAGTTAAGAGTGTAAAAAAAATTGAAGTCATTTGTATAAAGAATAAGACTTTCTCTTACAGGTATTGGAGGGAGGATAGCTGGCCAAGTTCTGGGGCCAAAGTTCCAGATAAGTTATAATTCCCCAAATCTCTGAAATTCAAAGAAATAAAATGAATGAATGTTTAGAAATTAATTATTAAAGAAAATTAAGAAGAAGTGGATCAAAGAAATGCTACAACTTACAAACGAATGACGTTATTGTTGGAGTCGCAGGTAATATGGAACCAAGTACAAGGATCAGCCAGAGATGTGTCCCAACTCTCCATTGCGTTTTTGGGGTCAGAGAGACGGCTTCTGAAAGCACCGAGAGCGTCTCCTGATGTACATCAACTCAAAATGATGATTAAAGTTATGTTTAGAATAAGGTTTCTTTCAACGCCAATCAGCTTTAGAAGTAAAGCTAGACTACTTACGTAGCTTTTCTCTATGAAAGTGTTTATTCAAACACACATTAAGTATACTATAGCATGCAGGACATACAAGAGCATTCATAATCTAACAAACATTTTGATTGTTTTCCGTGAGATCTACTTTTAAGCATTATCTTTTTTTATATTTTTTTAATGTAAACAACTTAAATCGTCAAATTTCTGCACCATCAAATCTTTACAATAGTAATTTTTCAAAGTTGCTTTAACAGATCTCAATTCTTCAAATAAATTTAATTACATTAATATTTTTTTTTTTTAATTTAAAATTTGAAGCACTTAGATGTTGAGAAAAGTGTTTGCCAAACACTTACCAACATTGTGAGTTGGTGATAAGAGAAAAAGTGAAGGAAAAAGAAAAGGAATAAGTTATGGTTCAAATCCCTTTACACTTTACACTGACATTTATAAAATAGAAATGACTAGTATGCAGATGGTTTCATTTTAGAAAAAGAAAAATTAAGGTTGAGAAAAGAATATATAATACCTTCGGGGTTTGAGAAGGATGGGAGAGGAAGCTGGAAAAGAAGTGCAAATAATGCAAATAGATAAACCAAACAAGACGCCATTCTTCCACTTCGGACTTGGGAGGATGGAACCAAAAACAACTCACAAAAAAACTTAAGAAATGTTAAAAGGTGAATGAAAGGGATGATGAAAGAGATGAATAATGTCACTACATTTTATAGCTGTAATTGTGTAACATTATCTCAATAATTAATGCTAATAATTAATACAGTTTTAAATACTTTATAATTTAATACAATAGTGTTAGAGCATCATTTGTGGGGATCTTAAGAGATATGTGGAGATCTTAGATCTCCATAAGATATGATCTTCCACAAAACTTTTCCAAGAAAATAATTAACCAATTTTTTAAATAATATAAAATAAAAAATAACTAATCAAATTTTTTTAATAATATAAAATAAAAAATAATTAATCAATTTTTTTTATGAAAAGTAATCTATAACAACAAGATTCAATAACAAATATAATATATGAATTTTTTTGACAAAAAATAAAACAATAGAAAAAACAATTAGGAAAGAGGACTCGTGTTTTTTGTGCAACAAAAAAATTAAAAAATTTGGTTAAATGAATTTCTATAAATTGGTCGCTTAGGGACAAAGCCACTTGGTGGCCGATTTTTCAATTTATATAATAATAATAATAATAAAAAAGTATATATATATATATATATTTTAAATATTTGAATAACTTTTTTAATTTGTAACAAATTAAATATATTTAGATGTAATTTTTTTTCTTTATTTACAATATATTTGATCTCTTTTATAATATATTTTTTTAAAGATAATAATATATTTTTTCTTTAGATAAATATTTTGTTTTTCTTATTATAATTACTATGGAGATAATTATATATATTTTTTTCTTTTAGATAAAATATTTGAATATAATTTATTTTTAATATTACTTTTTTCTTATAATCTATTTTAAATGCTATAAATAAATATATTTACAAGTCTTTATTAACATATTCAATGACAAGAGTGTGCATAAATCTAAACACTTTATATTTAAACCTTACAATGAGCAAATTAATGTTACACTATAATCAATTAAATTTGTTTTTATTGCGTGATTATTGTATAGTCACAACACAATATTACTCTTTAATTTCTAGCAATTTGAAAATATATAATTTTTTTTATTAATTATTGACTAATATCTTTCTATAACTAATCTAATTCATTCTTCCTTAAAAAAAAAATATAATTCATTATATTTAAATAGATTTTAAGAACATAATTAATAGGATATTTTTCAAAAAAATAGGATAAAAAAGAATGCCATTATTTATTATAAATTGATAATATATATATATATATATATATATATATATATATAAAATATTTTAATAAATTAATTTATATGAATATAAATTTGGCCCCCCTACCTAATGGAGCTACCACTAAAGTAAAAAATGTGAGAGATTTTGACACTCACGTGACACTGTGAGGATCCACAAAAAAATACCTTAAGATCTCTTAAAGATCTTCCTCACTAAAAATGCTCTTATATACTTTTTTTTTTTTTTTTTTTTTTTGCAGAAAACAAGGAATGTAATAAATTTTTTTTGATTCTAATAAAATAATTGTAGAATTTTTTTTTCTTTCCACTTCACTATAGATATATGTATAAATTAATTAAAGATTCAAAAACAAACAAAAATATAATAGATAAAAAAAATAATTAATGTAATTTTTAACTTCGTAAAAGACAAATAAATAAAAACAAAATTGATTCCAAAATCAAACTATTAAAAATAACAAAAAGAATATTAATTAATTGATTAATTGGATTTTATTGAGATTTGAATTTTAGAAAACTATTTTGATAAGAAAAAATATTGCTCATTTTAAAAGAGTAGGTAGGAATAAGATTTGAAAAGATTTGGTAGATTTATAAAATTTTAAATAACTCTTTAATTTTTTTTAAATATTTAAAATTAGATAAGAATTGATGAAAATGATAACCATAATAATATTGAAGAAAAAAAAAAGTAAATAATAGGATTTTTCCAATATTTTGATAGCTTATTCATTGTAGTTAAAAAGCACCCAAACGCCTTACTTTGATTAGTGGTTATCTCAAAGTTTTTTTTTTTCTAACGTGTTTTTAAGGCTTATTGCATAAATTGTTTCATAATTACCATGTTATACTAGCCTTTTATGTATTAATATCACATCTTGTTCTTGCTATTGGTTTGAATAATATGCTTAGATTATAATTTTTTTAATTGATAATTTTAAAGATTATAAAATTTAGTTATTGATTAAATTAAAAATTCATCGTGTTGACATTTAAAAAAAAAAAAAAAAGCGTTCTAACCACCTTCAACAAAGAGAGAATGAATTATGTGGGATAGAAAAAGAAAAGTTTTGGCAACAAGCCAAAAAAAAAAAGAAAAGAAAGTCTAGCAAAATTTTAATGTATATGTTTGATACATTTTTCTTGTAGCACCCTTTATTTTATTTTTTGTACTCTCACTTTACTTTTTTTTTTTTTGAACAAAACAAACTTATTTCATTTCACATAAAACAGAATTCAAGATACAAGAGGAAATACAATCAAAGACTTGGTGACTAACATAAAATCTAGACGCTCTAGTAAGATTATGAGCGACTTGATTTGCTCGTCTCTTAATAAAACTCACCACTGAGTTTGTGTTATGTTGAAGGTGTTGTTTACAATTTAAAATAATTTTATTTACTTCATAATAGTCATTGCGAGTAGAATTGAGACTATCACAATTTGTTTCAAAGGAAATATTTTCAATTGCAAGTGAATGTGCCCAATTAAGTGCTTGAAGTAAACCTCATGCTTCAGCTTCTTGTGGATCTGGAAGTCCTTGCTTGTAATGAGTACATGCTTTGATAAATTTACCAAGGTGATCTTTGATTATGATTCCTATACCAAAATGATTCTCATTGAATAGTGCTGCATCCACATTGCATTTGAAGTGACCCTGGATAGGTGGTTGCCAATTATCATTATGTTGGTTAGCATGCATGTTGTCCTCAAGAGGGCTATGACAAGTTGATTTTTTCCTAGCATGCTTCCAATCATTATAGAATTGAGTGCTTGTCAAAAGGAGGTTGCTAAGATCCAATATATTATCATTCCAAATTTTATCATTACGACCATTCCAAATGCTCCATAAGGTGATAGCAAAATTCTCTAGTACACTATTAGGAAGGATGTCCAACAATTTGAATACAAGCTCTTTCACTCCTTCTGCAGTTGTGAAAAAACGTTCAATGTGGTGCCATATGTTAGCGACCTGCCAAATGCTCCTTGCACGAGAGCAACTAAATAATATATGCCATTCATTTTCTACATCTCACGGGCAAAAAGAGCATGTAATTGGACAGAGAACTCCTTTTTGTTGTAACTTTTGTCTACATGGCAAGCAACCCTGTAATACTCTCCAGATAAAATGCTTGATTTTTGGGGGGGATGTTGAGTCTCCAAATACTCATCCAGTTGCCGTCAACCTTCAAGTGCGAAAAGTCTGTAATGTGCTCCATAATTAGATGATAAGCTGAGTGCATAGAGTAATCACCATTTGCACTATGACTCCAAATGATACGGTCTTGAGCTATGCCTAACAAAGGGATAGTTAAAATTGCTTACTGGTCGTTACTGTTCAGAAGTTGTTTAAGTAGGTCGTGTCTCTAGGAAGATGTGGCATTGTGTATGAGAGCAGCTACAGTCATGTTTTCTAATCCCAGAGGAAGTTAATGGAGACAAACGGGTCATTCTTCGATCTTAACCAAGGGTCTCTCCAAATGTTGATTAAGGAACCATCACCAATTTTCCATCTCATGCCATTCTTGACAACAACTTGTGAAGTGTGGATACTACGCCATGTGAAACTTGGATTATGCCTAAGGTTGGCATCCAAGAAATTCCCTTGAGGAAAGTATTTGGCTTTGAGAACTTTTGAAACAATAGAATCTTGGTTGGTTAATAGTCTCCAACCTTGCTTCCCAAGCATGGCCAAATTGAATGCATGTAGATTTCTGAAGCCCATCCCTCTATCTTCTTTCTTCATTGCTAGTTTGTCCCAACTTAGCCATTTGATACCCTTTGTAGAATTGTGCCTATTTCCCCACCAAAAGGAATTCATCATTTTTTGCAATTCATCTTCAAGTGTAGACAGTAGAAGGAAGGCACTCATGCAATAAGTGGGAATGGACTGTGCAACGGATTTAAGAAGGACTTCTTTTCTGGCCTTAGAGAGGTAATTACTTGACCATTGGTTGATTCTTCTCCACAGTTTGTCTTTCAAGTAGCCAAAAATAGCTCACCTTTTCCTACCAATAGTTGAAGGAAACCCCAAGTATCTCCCTTGACCAATTGTCTCGGTGACACCAAAGATAGAAGAGATAGAATGTCGCATAGATGGTGTCTCGTATTGGAAGTGAAGAAAATTTCAGACTTTTGATAGTTTATCAATTGGCTCGATGTTGTGCCATAAGTGTGGAGAATGTCCTTTAAGTTTTCGGCCTCTGTTTCATTTGTCCTGCAAAAAAGAAAACAATCATCAGCAAATAAAAGGTGTGAGAGGATAGGAGATCCTCTACACACCTTCACACCATGAATTGCACCTCTCATCTCTCTATTTTTCAGAAGTGATGTGAGTCCCTATGTACAAAGAATAAATAGGTAAGGTGACAGTGGGTCCCTTTGCCTAAGTCCTCTCCTTGGAAGAATTGGTTCGATTGATTCCCCATTAATCATGACAGAATAATGTACAGTTTGGAGACAAAGTTGGATCCACCCCAACCATTTTTTATGAAAACCCATCTTGGTCATGAGTCTTATGAGATAGTTCCAATTGACATGGTCAAAGGCTTTGCTAATGTCAATTTTAAGAGCAACCTCATCTCGCTTACCTTTAGTCTTACATCTCATGTGGTGGATAATTTTAGAGGCAACAAGGACATTATCCAAGATGGAATGACCCTCAACAAAAGCAGAATGGTTGGACCAACCTAGTTGCAACCGACCTCTTGGAAAAAAATTAAATCGTGCTTTGTTGAAATGAATGAATGGGGGAAGCAAATTAGAATAAGATTCTGCTCCAAGATTGATAATTGTAGAAAACAATTAGAGGCTCTATGCACTTCCAATGATGACCAAGTTGCTACAAAATACATTGAAGCCAACAACCAGTTAAGCAATCTAATCGCTCAAGAAGAAGCTTATTGGCAATAAAGAGCTAAAATTTTTTGGTTGAAAGACGGTGACTTGAACTCAAAATATTTCCACTCCTAGGTTGGTGCATGCAAGAAGTCAAAGACCATTACTGCCTTAACTGATGATAATGGCTCTAATGTTTCCAGCCATCAAGATATTTGTAATGTTGTTAATAACTACTTTACTAATCTTTTCAATAATAATAATTCCTCTTCTGATTACTCCTCTGTTGTTGATAATATTCAAAGTTGCATTTCGCAAAGTGACAATGAATTGCTTACTATGCCTTTCACTATTGATGAATTCAAACAGACCCTCTCTCAAATGAATTCTAACAAATCACCTGGCCCAGATGGCCTTAACCCAGCTTTCTACAAAAGATTATGGCACTTGTGTGACCCAGAAATCTTTACTGCTGCCACACTTTGGTTGCAAAATGGTGAACTTCCCCCTTAGCTGAATAACACATACATTGTCCTTATCACTAAAAACAACAATCCTTCCTCCATGAAAGACTTTAGACCCATCTCCTTATGTAATGTCCTTTATAAAATCATACTCTCACTTTACTTATTGCATCTCTCACTTTACTTATTTCACCTCTACGTTTTTAATTTTTATTTTTTAAAAATAAATAGATAAATATTAAATATTAAATAAAAGTATAAATATAACATAAAAATATTTAAAATGATGTGATAAGAATTTATGTAATTGTAAAATTAAAGTATATAATGTTTAGGAATGAGTTTCTTACATTTTTTTTAATTTCATTATATGCTATAAATATTATAACACTTTATTACATATTAATGCATTTAACATGAAATAATTTATAATTGGTGATTTTATTCTTAATTTTTAGCCCACTTAATAGGAAATATAATAATGACAATTATCTTATGAGTCAAATGGAGAATGAAAAATGCTCTACTAGGGTTTCAAAAATCGACCTTGATCGGAATACGAAAAAAGTAAAAATCAAAGAGGAGACCTTAGTGCTTGAGGAAGAGATGACTACAGTGGATAACACTATATCGTATAAGGAGAAATTACTGACAATGTCAGAGGAGGAAGGAGTGAAGTGGGATGGAGCTTTTACCCAAGGAGATGAAGAGGAACTATCGGAGGATAAGTGGGAGAGAAAGACCATGGAAGAAAGTGAGGGAAGTAACAAAGTCTATAACCCATGTTCGGAAATTTGTGTCTCCGATGAGGAGTTACATAACTGGATTGGAAAAATTCCTTGATCATTAATGTGCTTGGGAAACGGGTTAGTTACAAGATTCTGGATGCTAAGCTACGTAGGGACTAGGAGAAGGAAGGGAGGATATGAATCCTTTCAATTTTTATGTTGTCCAATTTACTTCGATGGAAGACTACAAGCATGCACTTTATGAAGGACCCTGGAGGGTGGCTGATCACTATATACTGGTGCAAAGATGGAGGCCTTTTTTCTTGGCAAATGTAAGTGAAGAGAAGAAGGTAGCATTTTGGATAAGGATCTAGGACTTCCACTAGAGCTCTATAATGAAACTTTTCTATGGAGGGTTGGAGCGACTATTGGGAACCCGCTGAAGGTGGATAGATTAACATCCATACATTCTCGTGGCCAATTTGCGAGAATATGTGTGGAAACTAATCTGTCAAAGAAACTAGTGCCATCAATCAAAGTTCGAAGCTTGGTTCTACCTTTAGAGTACGAAGGTTTGCATCTTGTGCGCTTTAAGTGTGGTACGTATGGTCATCGATAAGAAATGTGTCATGTTGAACCAACCAAGACGGATGGATCTACCGATATGGTGGCGGAGGATACAGAGAAAAGTAAGGCAGTTATGCCGCCAAGGGAGGCCGCGACGCAAAAGGGTAATGAAGAAGGGGCATTAAATGCATGCAATAAAGATAGGATTCAAAAGGAGGGAATTACAGAATCAGGACGTTATGGGAAGGAGATTTACGGGCCGTGGATGCTTGTGAAAAGAATTAATAGGAATAAAAATGTGGATTTTCTTAATCCTAATAACCACGTATCAAATATTGGTGAAATGAATGGTATGGAAAAAGGAAAGGAGGCTACAAGATCACGATTTGGTGTACTTGATGAGAGTAATAATGGAGGGCATAATGTGCATGAATCCATTAACGTACATCATGCAATAAATATGGGCCTTGGTGGACAATCCAATGAGAAACCAGGAAAAGTGGGACCAAGAGTTAAGGCGAGGTATGGGGAAAATCATGTGGCCCTGGTCTGAAGATTAATGAAGGGAATAGAAAAATCCAAAAAGGAATTAAAGTGAATCACGTGCAGGGAAAAATCACAAGTATTGAACTCAATAAGGAGCATGCATCTATGTCAAAATCGAAGACGAAGGAGGAGAGATTGATCCAATAAAAGAAGGATGAGGAAATGTTGCAATGAATGCGAATTTTGGAGAAGGGAGATCACAGGAAAAATTGGTATGATGATTTAAGTGATAGCTTTATTAAAAAGATAAAGGAGGATATGGTGCAACAGAATTGAAGGCTCAAAATCCTAAGGACCCTACAACTGATAAGAGCATGCTTGAGAAACTCATAATAGGTGTGCAAGATAGTGTTATAAGAGAAATGCAAGTGGATACAAAGAGTGAAGTTGAAGGTAGTGTGATGCCAAAGGGCCTTTTAGAGGCCTAAAACCAACAATAATTTTTATGAATGTGCTAGCATGGAATTGTCGAGGGGACCAGTGCACGTGGATTTGGTGCTCTAATCAAGGATATCAACAAGGAATATGACACTCCGTTAATATTCCTATTGGAAACACATGCTAGTGGAGAGACGGCCAAGCATAGTTGATAGTCATTTTATCTAGGACGCAAACAAACATTCCGGTGGTATTTGGTGTCTTTGGCGGGCACATCTTTGGACTGTTAATGTTATTCATAGTGGCCAACAATTTGTGCATATGGAAGTCACATGGAAAAGGTATAAGTCGTTGTTACTAATGGTGGTGTACGGTAGTCCTAATTAACCATAAATCCTTATAGGAGGATCTTATTCAAATTGCGGGAACGGTAGAAAAAGCATGGGCTGTGATTGGTGATTTTTAGTACTATCCTTTACAAGCATGATAGGTGTGGCAGTTTAGCGAACTCTTCGTGGCGAGGCGCGTGTGATTTTGAGGAAGCATTGTCTAGTTGCGAGCTCATTGATGCCGGGTTTCAAGGACCGGCCTTCACTTGGAAATGGAAGAACTTGCAGGAAAGGATTCATAGGGTTCTTATGAATGTTGCGTGGCAATTACGTTTTCAAAACGCATTGGTCCTACACCTTCCTTTATTCAAGTCGGATCATAGGGCACTACTTATTAAAATGTCATCTTACCAATCTGTGAATAGAAGGTGGAGACCCTTCAGGTTCGTGGCGGCATGGATGATGCATGATGGTTTTGTTCCTCTAATTAAGAACTATTGGAAGAGGACGGTAGAGTGGTAGCCAAGATTGGAGGGCCTCAAGGAAACTCTTCGTAAATGGAATAAAGAAGTCTTTGGAGACATCTTTAGTCGAAAACGGCGTTTCATAAAAATGCTAGCTAATATATCTCGAAAATTGAAGGATGGGGCTAACCCAATATTAGAGGCATGGTAGAAGGAGGTTTGGATGGACTACCAGGAGGTTTTGAGAGGGGAAGAAGTGTTGTGGTTTCAGCGATCGAGAGCAAAGTGGATTGAGTTTGGCGATAGAAATACTAAATATTTTCATGGTGTGACTGTAATCAGAAGAAGGAAAAATCATTTTGAGGCTATCCAAGATTCTAATGGTGTATAGGTAGGGAAAGAAGAGGATTTGGAGAAGTTAGTAACTGAATTCTTTGCTAAGTTGTTCAAATAGGAGGGTGCCTTTATTCCATATTGTATTCATGGTGCATTTCCAAGAATTGATGATAGTAGGATTCGTTAGTTTGAGCAGGAGGTGTCAAATGAGGAAATCCATAAAGCATTATTTTCTATTGGCAATTTTAAAGCCCCGAGAATTGATGGCTTCCAAGTGATTTTTTACAAGAGCTATTGGGATGTTGTTGGTAAGGAATTTTGAGACTTAGTTAAAAACATGTTTGCCGAGCCAGCTAGGATTGCAAGAATTAATGAGACACTTATCTCTTTAATTCCTAAGGTGGAGAATGTGGTTAATATGAAACAGTTTTGCCTTATAAGCTTATGCAATGTTACCTATAAAACGGTAACAAAAATTTTATCTGCAAAACTTATAAGAGTGATGGAAGATTTGATCAATCCATGCTAGTGTAGTTTCATTCCTAATAGGAATAGCGGGGATAATATCATCATTGCCTAGAAAGCTATCCATTCTATGAAAAATCAAAAAGGTAGTAGAGGGTGGATGACAATTAAGATCGATTTGGAAAAAGCTTATGATAAGCTAAAGTGGGAGTTCGTGGTAGACATGCTCATGGATATAGGCCTGCTGGAAGCTTATGTGGAGATGGTTCGATGGTGCATTTCATCACCAGTGATGCAAGTTATTTATAATGGAGAGGCCTTGGAAAAATTTATACTGTCAAAGAGGAGTGCACCAAGGAGACCCCATTTCGCCTTATATATTTGTTTTATGTATTGAACGTTTGTTCCATTTGGTGAAGGAGGCGGTATAGCAGAAAGCCTGGTCCCCTATCCAACTATCTCGAAATGGTCCTAAGATACCTTACTTGGCCTTTGTAGATGATATACTCCTCTTCGCGGAAGCAAACACAAATCAAGCGGAGACCATCAAGCATATTCTAGACTTGTTTTGCATTAGTTCTGGGCAGCGGGTGAGTGGGGAGAAAACAAGAATTTAGTTCTCCAAAAATGTCCATTGGCAGACGAGGGATGCAATAACAACTATTTTGGGGTACCAGAGAACCTCGGACCTCAGCAAATACTTGGGGTGCCGCTGCATCATGATAGAGTATTCAAGACAAGCTACAATTCTTATTAGATAAAGTCTCACTCAGACTTAGTAAATGGAAGGTGGCAAGTTTGTCCACGTGGGCAGAGTGACTTTAACAAAAGCCGTAGTGCAAGCGCTCCCAACATATGTGATGCAAACGAATTTTCTCCCTAGCTCGGTGTGTGAAGAAGTTGAAAAAAAGTGCAAGAATTTTGTGTGGGGTGATTTTAACAGTGACAAGAAGGTCCATTGGTTGAAGTGGGAGTCAATGTGTAGACTGAAGGTGAATGGAGGATTGGGTCTATGGAAAACGAGTTATGCGAACCAATCGCTCTTTATGAAAGTTGGTTACAATCTTTATGTTAAACCCAATGTCCTTTGGGTCAAAGTAATGAGATCTAAATATAAATGTGGGGATGATGTATTGCCAAAGATTGACTCAAGACGTAGGGGTTCAAACTTATGTAGGGGTATTGTGAATGAGTGGGATAAACTTATGTCCAATATGATGTGGAAAGTAAATGATGGCTGAAGTGTGAAGTTCTGGTCGAATGATTGGGTGCCTGGTTTTGGTCAGCTGAAGCAATATTGTCAAAGGAGGCTGGACCAGGAAGAAAATATTCCAGTATGCTTCTATGTTGACGCTAAAGGTGAGTAGGATTGGGATAAATTGGCACGTTTACTTCCGCCAAACATAATCTAGGGTATTTGCACCGTGAAACCTCCTTGCAATAACTGACCTCACCATGATGTCCAATGGAAACATTCAGTTGATGGAGTATTCTCAACCCGTGAAGCTTATATGGCTTTATCAAGAAATGATAACCTGCCTGTGAACATAATCCTTCAGAAGGTGTGGCGTTGGGAAGGACTTGAAAGAATAAGAATTCACCTTTGGAAAATAGAACAAGGCATTCTTGCTATGAATGCATTAAGAAGAAAAAGGCATATGGTAGTGAGTGATTTGTGCCTGTTATGTCTAGACGCGCCTGAAACTATTATGCATGCCTTGCATGATTGTTGTTGGGTGTCTCAGATTTGGTCCTTGCTAAAAATATCGAACGTGTCAATATTCATGCAACTTGAATTGAAAGAATGGCTCCATCATAATTTGATAAACCAATTATTTGGTGTAGCGCTTGACAGAATT
The DNA here is from genome assembly GCA_014843725.1 of Amphicarpaea edgeworthii. Taxonomy (NCBI): domain Eukaryota; kingdom Viridiplantae; phylum Streptophyta; class Magnoliopsida; order Fabales; family Fabaceae; genus Amphicarpaea; species Amphicarpaea edgeworthii. The sequence continues at coordinate 8,311,214 of CM026329.1, forward strand.
TGGTGGCGGAGGAACGAGTTAGTGTTTAACTAGAAGTGGACAATGCCGTTGGGGTCGTTGAAAGTATCTAGAATCTGGCAATGGATATTCAACACAATAGTGAGAAACAAACAAGGCTGCACCCTGAAGAAATTACTAGGCTCGGTCTGTATACAGAGAGAAAGACAAAGATGGATACTAATATCTTTAGGCTTAATTGTGATGGGGCGATGTATCAAAAGGACGACATCGCAACATGTGGTGGTATTATTCAAACTTACAAGGGTGAGTTTGTGGAGGCCTTTTCGCGTAGAATTGCACTATGTTCCATACTTGAAGCAGGGCTTTGGGCGATACTATATGGTCTCTTCATGGTGGCCAATTGTCAGATCCACAGTGTAAGAGTAGAATCAGATTGTATGGAAACAATTAGATTGTTGAATAATGGTTGGGGCTATAATGATAGGTACAGTGAATTGCTTGATGAGATTGGCAAAGCAAGGGATGAATTGCAACATTGCTCATTTTTGTACATTGGAAGGAAGAATTAAAAATTAAGAATTAAGAATAAAAAATAAAAAATTAAGAATTAAGAATTAAGAATAACGTTTTAATTTTTGGCTAGACTGGTATATGCATAACCAGATAAGTTCTCTTTTACATCTAGTCAAAGGGACAAGCTCGACTAGTTCGACTAGCTCATCCTCAATAGATAGGATACTGGTTAACTGGGAACCTCCTCCGCAAAACTACATCAAGATCAATACAGACGGTAGTTCCTTTGGTAATCCTGGCTTGTCAGGTTTTGGTGGCATTCTATGAGATTTTGCAGGCAATTGGATCACGGGTTATATGGACAATTGTGGTTTTACTTCAAACACCACTGCTGAGCTGTGTGCTATTTTCCATGGCATTAAACTTGCCCACACAAAATGTTTCTCTAATGTTATTTGTGAGACGGATTCCACCACTTCTCTGAAATTCATCATTGAAGGGCTCGACGTTGTTCATCCTCATGCAGGTGTGGTTTCGGCCATTCGTGATTACGTACAACTACCTTGGAATATTAGCTTCAAGCATACGCTTAGGCAAGGAAATAATGTGGCAGACATTCTTGCTAAGTCAGGGAGCCAAATCCTCTTCCTCGTTTATTTTATTAAATTCTTGTCCAGTTTGAGCTTCGAATTACTTAGTTGCTAATGCCTCAGGCACTCTCTTTTGTAGGTCTTAGTGCCATTTTTTTAATTTCTTTATTCATAAAAAAAAGAATAACGTCTTAAGAATTAAATCTTAAAAATTAAAAACGTAGAGGTGAAATAAGTAGCATGAGTGATGTAATAAACAAAGTAGGAGTGCAAAAAATTAAATAAAGAGTGTTGAAAGAAAAATATATCAAATACATAGACTTGCCTATCCGAACTAAGTTCTTAACTAAAAAGTAACACATTACAAAAATGCATGGATGAAAAATAGAAGAAAATTTTTGTAAGGACTAAAAAGTAAACTTTTCATTATTTATGGGACGAAAAACATATGTTAGCCTAAAGAAAATCCATTAAAATTTGAGTAATTTTTAATAATGAAAGACTCTCATCATATGTAAAAAAATGTTTATTGAAATCACACGAGAATTTTTTAATCTAACCTATTAATAAATGAGATATCCCTTTTTGGTGTACACAATTTTTAGACTATATTTTACCCTTAATTAGTTTTTAAAATTGTACAGATTTAATACCTCTTTTAATAACTATCCATTATCGATGTTGTTATTTTTTTTTATTAGTCTTATTTTTATTTGTTTAGCTTTTTTTTTAATTTAAAACATATAGAGAGGCACGGAATGCCTTTCCAGTGATATATCAATAATAATGGTATCCAAGACAATTTGTATTTTTTTTTTTTGTATTTGATTATGTTAAGATCTTCGTTTAAAAATACATTAAAACATTAATAATAATAATTATTTATTAATATTAATGGACAAAATATCTTTAATAAAGAAAAAAATAGAATATATTTTTTTTTTTATGAATTCAGTGTCCTTTAGCCAAAAGTCAATGACTTATCAATAAGATCCATTTAACCATTTAACTTCTATTAACGTATATTTTCCATAAAAATAAAATGAAATAAAAAAAAAAATTAAGGTGAGAATAATTAAGAAAAGCATTCAAAACTTGATAGTAAACAAAATCAATTATAACAACTAATCCTCGACAATAACACAAAAAAACTTAAAGTATAAAATACGTTCATTTATGAATAATAGATCTAAGTCAGGATACTATCCTACATATTAATTTAGTTTCCAAAATAACAACTTTATAAAGGTCAAACGATTGCAAGTTATTTGGATTGTGATTTTTCAATTACTTATGAGAGAATAAAATGTAAAGAACAAGAGAGAGTAGTGTAAGAAATTTGTCACATAAATAAAGCAAGTTATGATTATAACATGCATTTGAATTCCCATATTTTCTAGTTAATTGAAATTTTAATTATTCTTCAAACTTTTCTTTAATTAGTCAATAGGTCTTCGTCAAACACTATTAATTATTTTTCTTTTACTTCAGCTAAAGAGAAGGTATAAACAGGGAGAGAGTATTAAAAAGTGTCAAAACCCCCAAGATACTTTAGTTAATCGCTATCTTTAAGAGATTTCATTCAATATGTTCTATCAATTGTACAAAGTTGGCAACAAACACTAATGAAATTTAGAGTGATCATTTCTAATATAATTAAAGTATAGTAAAACAAAACAATTGATGAAATAAAAAGAGAACATTCAATTAAGATTCAACTGGAGTCCATCAACAGAAGTTATATCATAAGTCATAACTTTAAAAAAGAGACTTAGCCAGCCATAGACCCAAGCTGAGAAACAAATCAATTCAACGTAAGGAAGAAAAAGGCAAAGAAGAAATACAATTAGAAAACCCCCTACATCTTCCTCAGGTTTCCTCCCTCCACTCACACTTCTCTCACAATGTCTTGGCCTTTCTCAGGAAATTCTATTTCTTACCGGGTAAAAGATTTATTCGCAGCTCATTCTCTGGCTCTTTATAACATTAATTCCATGAAAGGAACACAACCGTACTGAATGAGCATGATCGTTCTAAAGGGACTTGTCACGTGGATCTAAAAATATGAACGTTGTGTTTAGCATGATCGTGTTACAACCGTGCTAAAGTGAGCACGATCGTGCTCGGAAACTATGTTGATGCTTTATCTTGAAACATTTGAGCACGGAATAAAACTATTTGCAACCAAGAAATATGTCAAAAATTTAACGCCGAAGGTAAGCTTAGACTAATTAATCAATAGAATTGACAGAAAAACTAAACACATGACAAGCAAATTTAGTAATGGTCTAGGTAGTTAATTTTTTATATAAATTAATTTATCTATAAATTAAAAGTAATTTAAAACTAACATATAAATGAGAAAACATATCTGAAATCATTTAATGTGTACCTAAGAAAATTAAGATAGTTTAAAGCAATTAACATATAATTGCTAAAATTATACAAGATATATCTGAAATAATTAGTGTTACTATAATTAATATGAGAAAATAAAATAATTATAACTAAAATTAATATGAAAAATAACTTATATTTGTCCATTCCTCCTTTAGCAGTGTGGTTTGTTAATATCTTCCATTTTTTTCAAAAATCATATCAAATTAAAACAATTATTTTATATTTTATTTACTTAATATCTAAAATTATTGTTATAAACAAAATTTATAAAACATAATAAAAGAAAAAAAATCAAATAATGTAATTTTTGAAAGAAAAAAAAATACGTTAAAGATCAACAATCCCCACGCAATAACAAGCAAGACTTCCTTAAACTTTGTAATAATTGAAAATGGGATGGTTAATACTCAATTTTGTCAGTCTAATTATCTTTTTATAATTATTAATTATTATTATTATTATTATTTCACAAGTGCTATCTTGCCACATAAAAAAAAAAAAAAATACACAATAATATAACATGTTGGGCAAAAAACCCCAATCTTTTGTCATTTTTCATGTTTCTTTATTACAAGATCATTACAAAATTGGAATACTACAAAATTGAAATGAAGTTTCAGCTCAAGCCTAAAATCTAAAGGTGACACAAGCCAAATCAATTCAAGGCAAAAAGAAAGAAGAAAAAAGGAAGCAGCAAAAGAAAAGAAGAACAAAAAAGGAACAAGAGAAAACAAGAAGTCAATTGGCAACAGCTCCATCATCATGTAGACAACCACTTTATCAAACTTAGGCCCAACACTAGGTGGTGAAAATCCAAACAATGCAACTGCAAGTAAATAGAAAAGCAAATAAAAATGATTAAGTGAGGAAAACTTCCTAGAAAGGAAAGCTTAAAAAATAAGCAAAACCTCATATGCCTATATATAGCAATAAAGCAGTAGAGAGGGGGGGGGGGGGGGATAGAAAACAGAACAGCAAAAAAAGAAAGAGAATAGAGGAGAAGATAGCATACAACAAGTGAAACATATAGAGGCAGAGCTTACAACAATAGAGGATATAAAAAAAAAAAAAGAATAGAGGAGAGCAAGAACAGAGCAGAAAAAGAATACAACATATAGAAGAAAAAAGCTTTGTGAAGAAGACGAGAATTATGGAAAAAAGAAAAAAGGGAGAAAGAGCAAGACAGAATAGAGCATACAACAAACAAAAAAATTCAACAGAAGAGATAGCTTGGCAGGCTCATAATAGGTTTATATGCAATGTAGTATTTTGCACTCTATTTGCTTTTCATCTTTACACTTGTGTTGTTTTACTCAAAATAATGATAAGAGATACTGTATTTAATCAATGAAACTATCCTTAAAAAACATCAACGTGAAATAGATTGTATCCTAAAAAGATATGAATAACTAATTAACCAAACTATCCCTAAAAAGATATGAGTCTAAAATAGATTGATTTGATAAATCCAAATGCTTAGAATTAGAATCAGAGACATTCACCATGAGCACAAAATCCAAAAACTTTGTATATGCAATAAAACCCCATCAAAGATATCACAAAGTAGAAATAGGAACAAACCGGAGACCAAAAACAAAATCATTGAGTTCAATCTTTTAATCCTAAATAGAGACCAAAAACAACACCAAAAACAGGATCATCAATCCCAAATAGAGACCCAAAATAGAAACACAAATAGACGCCAAAAATAGAGACCCAAACAGAGACACAAATAGAACCATTCCTCATGCTTAGCCCAAACCCAAATCATTCATCCTAGACCAAATCAAAACCACAAAGCTAGTCACCAAAAAACCAAAATCAATCAGAACATAAGAGAACCCAAAGAAAGTGAAAGAGAAACAGAGAAAGAGAAAGAATTGTATCTGGACACTCCGGCCACCGCCCATCGTCGCCTAAACCACTGTGACCCCTCCGCACCTCACTCACTCCCAATCAGCCACCACCGCGACCCTCATGCCACTACACCTCACCACAAACTCACCATAATCTTGAAGCCGCCTTAGTCATGTTGTGGTGCAGCGACCATGACATCATGACCCCGTACCGCCATGGTTGTTGCACTGAGACCCTCACTCCGCCATGGTCGCTATGCCGCCGTGATCGCTGCGCTGTCGCAAATGCTGCACATATGCGTTGGAGGATGAGAAGTGTTGCCTTCTTTCAATGTTAGGGCACAAAATCCCTTTCATTTTCGTTCACGAGAGACAAGAGAGCAAGTGAAGGAAAAACTTTTTTTTTCTTTTTTCTATTTGTCTGTACGTGATTCATGATAATTCATGGGTCAATTTGATTTGTTATTTACTTTAAAGAAAGCCTCTTATGAGAGCCCTTTTAATTCCGCACTAATTCTAGAAAAATCTTATTTAATTAATTAATAGTAATCAAGTACTGATAACAAAGTTTTAATATTCTATTATAGTATTTTTACTAATTAAACATCTATAATTTAATAAAATAAAAATTTAAATAGAGAAAAGATTATTTAGATGTGACATCTTTTTAATCTTGGAATTTTAGGGGACAAGTTGCGATAGTTTGATAACCTTAAAAAAATAATCTTTTAAGAATGAATGATTTTAAAATCAAATTCCATTAAAATAAATTTAAAATAGATTGACTTGGGTGTACACCTCTATCAATCTTTCACATTTTTAGGATAAATGAATTGCGACAGCTCAAGAGTCTTAAATTAAAATAGTAATAAAAAAAATGAAAATAATATCTCTCCTTCTTTCCTTTAATAAAATTGATCTTCATAAAAATTAAATTATTCTTTTCTAGTAATGTTTCAGTGAGGTAAATATCTAAAAGGTTATAAAAATTTTGCTTAATTAATTAATGGTAATAGTCCTTGTGACGGACGTTGTAGGATGCTAATACCTTCCCTACGTGTAATAGACTCCCGAACTCAAATCTGGTTTCAAAGATCATTTTTTTTCTAATAAAGGTTTTTTCGATGTTTTCCTTAATAAACATTGGTGGCGACTCCTCTGATTCTATTTATTAATATTTTTTGCCGTTCTGCCGTGATCTTGGTTGCGACAGGGATAGAGAGAGGAGAGAGGTTAGAGAGAGGGGAAGGTACTACGGGTTAGAGAGTAAGAACAAGGCAGAGGAGAGCAATTGGAAAAAATAAAGAGGACGGATGGGTAATAGTGAATCATAAGAATTGGCATACAAATAGGAGAGATCTTACTCCCTTTTTCTTCTCCAATTTTCCATATGATCACAATGAAAAACTCATGTGGAAGATCTTTAGCTATTTAGGAGATATTCAAGATCTGTTCATCGCAAAATGAAGAACAATGGGTGGCCTGAGATATGGCTTTGCAAGATTCTCTGGAGTGTTGGATCCAGGAAAATTGGAGAAACAACTAGATAATATAATGTTAGGGAGCATGAAGCTACATGCAAACCAACCAAAGTATGGAGTGGGTAAGACTAATACTAGCCCTAACCATGGGAAACAAACTCAACAAAAGACACCACACTTGGTCAGTGTGGCTGACGGGAAATACTACGAATGTAGGAAGTGGGTTACGGAAAAGAAATTTGACATATGCTCAAGCAGTGAGACCTAGGGACACTCATATTTGGCAAAAGAAAGATGAATTGATTAAGGAAGCTACAGGTTGGAGAGGGAGAGGGAGAGGGTTGAATGTTGTAGAAACAAATACAGAATGGCTCCAAAGATGCATGGTGGGGAGAATTCATGACCTGAGGAATTTTCTCAACGTTAAAGAAGCCTTTTTGATGGAGGGATACTTTACCATCAAAGTGCAGTATTTAGGAGATGATGTGGTATTGCTGTCTAGTGAAGTGGAGGACAACTTGCGAGATATATTGGAAGGGGAAAATGAGTGGCTTAGCACAATTTTTGATTCTATCATGCCGTGGGATGAAAACCAATGAAGGGACAATAGACTGATTTGGGTGCGCTGTTGTGGAATTCTACTACAATTTTGGAATGAAGAATGCTTTCAAAAGGTGGCAAGTCTTGTGGGGACCTTAATCAGTATTGGTGAAGAGACAAAGAACATGAACAGATTACACTATGCTAGGTTGCTAATCAGACTCCCACTTATAAATGATGTGTTTGTCCACACTCATTTGAGGATTAAGGACAACATTATCCCAATTAGGATTGAGGAAGAGGTGATTTCGATGGATAATGAAATGTGTAAATGTGTGTACAAGTTGGGAGCTAAGGTAGAGGATGCATCATCGTGTGCTAGCTATGGGATTGAGGATCCAAGCCTGTAATTAGAGGATGAAGGAGAGGACGATGAATGAGGAACGAAAGTAAAGATGGAGGAAACCACAACCACATAGTGGTCTGATAGGATCCCGATGGTTGCGTCGAGGACCACTGTAATGCGGATAACGAAGAAAGAAACGGTCAAATGTCTTCTTTGGGTACACGACAAAAAGCATTAAACGAAAAGGTGTAGGAGCATAATGCTGTAAAAAATAGTATGATAGTTGTGGAAAGGGCTCTGTTGGATCTTGGGGAGAATCAAAATCCTAATCATCCTTTGAGGAAATCTAAAACCATGCAAACACATAAGTCAAAGGCTTGGGAGAAAGAGCTTTCGGGTTACGACACTCAAGTACAAACAAATATCACACTATTGTTTGAGGAAAAGAATACTCTTGAATGTTACTATGGCAAGTCAAAGGTGGGATTGGACAATGCAAAATTGAGCCTTAGTCTGAATGGGGGGAATCCTAAAGTGGGTTGAAATATTCTTGATGGGCTAGAGGAAAGAGGCCCAAAAATTGGGCCTTATGTTAGAGAATAACAAAATAATGGTAATATTCCTTTAACTATGGACAGAGCTAACATTGTGGAACATGTATCACTCGTGACATGTGGACCTTCGAGAACAAGTACCTATGAGACAAAAAGTGGACCTTGTGGGGTGAAGCAATGCTTGAATAATTTGAAACACTACAACTGCTCTTCCAAGCGCAGAGAAGCGAAGAGAGCGTATTTGATTCCAACCAAGGAGGTGGAGATGTAAATGCAAAGCGTTGTTTGGAAAGGGTGGACTAGGTTTTGGCAGAGAGTTGAAGAAAAGGTGCAAAACTTTGGAACTCGGAAGGTGAGAAGTGAGGGCCATACAAGGGTGCGTATGAGGAAATCAAAATTGGGATCGTTATACTTTAAACAATTGTTGCCTAGACACAAACAACATGTGAAGCATAAGCATCGCAAGCTGTGGCCGAGCACAAGGCAGAACCCAATTCATATTGGTAAGATTCCTAATCACAACATGCTCTGGTTGCAAGATCAATTTGTGGAGGCAACTAAACTTAATCAAATTGGAGGAACATTGGGCGTGATAAAAAAAAAATGAGGAGGAATACAAAACTATTGATAGACTGGTGGAACTGGAGAAAACAATTGATGAGGCAAGCTTCAACGCAATCTCTCCAAGTAGTAAGGGTGGGTGTGAAATTGTTTTTTTATGAAGATATTTTGTCAGAATGTAAGGGGGTTAGGAGGGAAGGTGAAGAGAAGTAGCATGAGAAAGGTCATCAAAGATGAGCAACCACAATTCATATGCCTACAAGAGACAAAGCTGCAAAAGGTCAATCTAGAGCTCTAGTCATCTATCTAGGGGGATGATTTGGTGGAATGGAGATCTGTCTTGACATACAATAGGGTTGGTGGTTTGTTGTGTATGTGGGGCAAAGATACGTTTGATATTCTAGAAGTATTCTTAGGTGTGGGATTTTTGGGAATTAAAGGTAGGTGGAATGGGGAATCCTTAACCATGGCTATTGTGAATGTGTACTCGTTGTGCTTGAGTAGTGAAAAAAGACTATGGGAGAATTTGAAGAGGATAAGGAGAGATGTTCTATGTGATGCTTGGTGTATGGTTGGGGATTTCAATGCGGTCAAGAGTTTGGAGGAGAGGCGTGGCATAAATGGTGTGCAAATGTTTGACTAGTCAAAGATATTGGAGTTCTACAATTTTTTGGAGGACATGGAGGTGGAGGATGTGCCAATTATAAGAAGAAAATTCACTTGGTTTAGTGCATCAGGATCAGCCATGAGTAGGATTGACAGATGCTTGGTAAACCTAGGATGGCTGGAAAGGTGGCCCAATTTTGCTTAGTTTGTGCTTACAAGAAGCTTTTCCGATCATTAACCCTTTGATTCTCAAGCATGTCAACCAAGATTGGGGACTAAAAATCCGTTCAAAGTTATTAATGCTTGGTTTTCTCATAAAGATTTCATCCCTTTTGTGGAACAAAAATTTAACAGTCTTAATATTGGGGGGTGGGCAGCCTTCACCTTGAAAGAAAAACTTGAGACTAAAACAACATTTGAAAGAGTGGAATGAAAATGTCTTTGGTGATGTTGAAACTTAGAAAATATGTTGGTTGACTGGATTAAGTCTTATGATGACCAAGATGAGGTGGCTCAATTATTTGTAATTGCTACAAAATTGAGAAAAGAAGCAATGGAAGAGCTATTGGTAGTATCAAGAAGATATGAATCCCTTTTATTTTAGAAATCAAGGATTAATTGGCTGAAGGATGGTGACTCCAACACGAAATTCTTCCATTCTTCTATTAATTGGCGTAGAAGAACCAACTCGCTTAAGGGGCTGCATGTAGAGGGTCTGTGGATTGAGGAACCGATGCGTGTTATGGAGGAGATTAGGAAATTTTTAAGAATAAGTTCAACGATTAGGGGGTTGTGCCGGTTAGCCTTGATGGAGTCAGCTTTAAACAACTAGATGTGCATGATAACATTATGTTGTGTTCTGTTTTCTCAGAGGAAGAAGTCAAGGTAGTGGTGTGGGAATATGATGGTAAGAAATGCCTTAGCTCCAATGGTTACAATTTTAATTTTATTAAGAAGTTCTGGCATCTACTAAAAGGTGATGTCATGATGGTCATGAACGAATTTCACTCCAATGGTGCATTCCCGAAGGGCACTAATGCCACTTTCATCTCACTAATTCTAAAGGTCCCCAATCCACAAACACTAGGTGAATATAGGTCGATTTCTCTGGTGGAGTGTATTTACGAAATAATTGCAAAAGTCCTTTTCATTCGACTTAGGAATGTCTTGCATAAGGTCATGATGAATCTCAATCGGCTTTTATTGGAGGAAGGAACTTGCTGGACAACATAGTAGTGACCAATGAATTAATCCTTGATGCCAAGGCCAGGAAAAGACCGTGTGTAGTATTCAAAGTGAATTTTGAGAAAGCATATGATGTTGTTTGTTGGGATTTCTTGTATTATATGCTTCGTAGACTTGGCCTCTCACCAAAATGGATTAGTTAGATTAAAACATGTGTGGAATTAGTCTCAATGTTTGTACTAGTCAATGGAAACCCTACAAATGAGTTTAACATTCAATGAGGTCTTTGCTAAGGGGATCCACTGGCCCTTTTCCTTTTCCTTGTGGTGGTAGAAGGACTAGGAGGTTTGATGCGGGAAGCTATGTCTAAGGGCATGTTTCAGGGGTGTAGGGTTGGGAATAGTGAGGTATGCATCTCAACACTGCAATTTGCAAATGATACCTTGTTCATAGGGGTGCCTACTACTAAAAAATTTTTAACACTCAAAGTTGTTTTGAGATGTTGTCTGGCCTAAAAGTCAACTTCGACAAAAGTATGCTTGTTAGGATAGCTGTGTAGGAAGTGTAGTTATAAAGATTCGCGATGTTACTTAATTGTAAACTCATGAGGATCCCTTTTATCTATTTGGGACTGCTTGTAGGAGCTAATCATAAGAAATCAAAGACATGGAAACTAGTGGTAGAGAAGGTGAAGGTTAAACTAGCTTCTTGGAGTCATAAATACCTATCCTTTGGTGGTAGAATTTGTTTGGTAAAATTTGTCCTCTCAATTATGTCTCTTTTTTTCTCTCTTTCGCTGCTACCCCTATTAAGGTAATTAGGGAACTTTCAAGATTACAACGTAATTTTTGGTTGGGTGTTAAAGGGGAAGGGAGGAAATTGTGTTGGGTTAAATGGGAGCAAGTGTGTAGAGAGAAAAGTGAGGGGATTTAGGTATCCGTGAGGTAGGTAATTTTAATATAACACTCTTATCAAAATGGATGTGGAGGTTTTTAAATGAAAAAGATTCATTGTGGTGAGGGGTAGAGCAAATGATGTTGAGGATTTACTACATAGGCATTCTTCCTCGGGGTAGTGGGCTGAGATTTGTAAAGTGTGCATCAGTGGTGAGGCGAATTGGTTTTGGGGTAAGGTAAAAAGGTCATTAGGGAATGGGAATGAGGTGTCTTTCTGGAAGCATAACTGGTTGGGGAATGAACCTCTTGTAGTGAAGTATTCTAGGTTGTTCATTATTTCATCACAACAGGATTCTAAAGTTTCTCAGGTGGGTAGTTGGTCTGGTGAAATGTGGAATTGAATGCTAAGTTGGAGGATAATCCTATTCGTTTGGGAGGAGCAACTACTGGTTGATCTATATAGAGACATTGCTTCTGCAAAACCAAATAGGATGATTATGGATTCTTGGAGCTGGAATTGTAAGGTTTTCTCAATGAAAGATGCTTTCTCTACGATTAGAGAACCTTTAGCTGTAGAGAACTCTAACTTTTTCAAAACATTGTGGTCTATAGCTGTACCTTCTAAATTGAATGCTTTTGCTTGATAGCTTACTTTGAATAAGATACCTACTAAGGTGAATCTGTTGCATAGGAATATATTACTAAATGCCTCTAACACATCTTGTATTTTTTGTGTGCCTATGAAGGAATAAGAAATTCACTTGTTTTTCAATTGTAAATTCTCTTATGAAATCTGGGCTAGCTACTGTAACTAACTAGGGGTAAAGATTGCTTTTCCTAATGACACAATTGGCCATTTTTGGAACTTTGGTGGGCTGGTTGTAGGGAAGGAACAGTAGAATTGGTGGATGGGAATTTGGTTAGTCACAGTATGGTTGATTTGGTTGCATAGAAATGATATTCTTTTTAATGAGGTTGCACTAGATAAAGCCAAGGTTTTGGAAATGATCAAACTGAAATCTGGACAATATTGTAGAACTAAAAGGAAGCTACATGATACTTCCTTATATGAATGTTCTATGTTTTTACAGTAGAAACTGATACTTGCTTATGCACTCAATTGATGGTTCTTATGTTGATGTGAAATGATCTCTAGGCATCGTGGTTTTGTGGGATTTTACAGTATGTCAATATTGTGTAGGGTGGGCATATTTCATGGTTATGCTATAGTCACAATTTATTGCATATGACAACATTGTGGCATTTTGCAGGCTAAATTTTTTTATTGGCCTTGTATCTTTCCTTGTTTTTACTTGTTTTTGGCACCTCTAGTGCTTTGTATATTTCCTTTACTTTTAATATATTTGTGTTCATTTTGCCTGATAAAAAAAAAAAAAAACAAGCAAGACTTCATTGATTGTTGGTTGGTTCTACTTTCCTTAAAGATGGAAAAAGTTACAAAATTTAAAAGATTCAAAGGAATGGAAGGAAGTAAAAGAAGAAAGTGATGTAATGGGATGATTTGTTTAAACTTATTTGGTGAAATAATCACTTATTTTAATAAAATAAAAAATTATCCGTGTTTTTAGTATGTTTGTTTAAATTGTCTCTATTTAAAATAAGTTATTTTCTGCTTATTTAAATAAGCAAATCCTATCTACTTATAAAATAATTAATTATCTGATAATCACTTATTTCATAAACACTTATTATAATTTTAAACAAATTGTTTAATATCTTAGAATGCTGAAGTGAAAAAAGATTTGTTTCATGTAGAAGCCTTATATCTCTTTTAATATTATTAATTATATTTTTCCCTTATCCATATTGCTCTTCTCTTAAATTTTGTTCTTCTATCCTCATCTCTTTTACATTTTTCACATGTACAACTATTCTGAGCAACTTACTTTCTTTAAATATTTTTAAATAATTAGTCAAAACATATATTAAAGTATAAAGTTTATCAATTAAAACTACTCAAGAAAGATTTCTAGGAGAAGAAAATAGGAAGAAAAAAAAGAAGAAATTAACTTCTCTAGAATTAAAATTGTCTTCTTCAAAAGTTAATCGGTAGAAATCCCACATATATTAAAAGAAGGTATATGAAAGAGCTTATACTAATTGATTATTGGAGAATTTTAACTTATAATTTCAGTTTTTTTTTCACATTTTCTTTCATAAGAAGTAGTTTGAGAGTAGTGTGTCAAAACAGACTCATATGATCCTGTTTAAACATACTAACACTACTCTAGAATGACTTTTAGGAAAAGAAAATATGAAAAAAAAAAATGAAATTAACTTCTCTAGAAGTTAAAATTGTCTTCTCCAGTAGTTAATTTGTAGAAGTTTCACATATTTTAGAATAAGATATATGAAAGAACTTTTACTAATTAACTATTAAAGAAGAAAATTTTAACTAGAAGAGAAGCTAGTTTTATTTTTTCTTTATATTTTTTTTTTCTAGAAGTCTTTTTTAGAGTAATGTGTAAAAATATATTTCATAGAAATAATAAACAATACAATAAGTCTATAAGAATTAAGGGAAAGGGGTAGGAACATGAACATTGGATTTGATGTAACATTGCAAAGAGATACAAACGGGTACAATTTGTTACTAGTTAGAGAAGAAATGTAAAATCATGGATGTGCAGCACATCGGAGAAGAAATTCAATTTCAGAGATTTAATAAGGTGAGAGGAACTGGCTTCATGTTGTAACATGAAGTAATTGCTTATTTTAGTTACATAATGCTGGAAATTTGATTCACTTCTTGATTGTCTTTGAATTATTTTATTTTTTTTGGCTAATTTAGTGCCAAGTTATAATTAATCGTTCATTTTAGTTTCTGAATTTAAAATTTTTTTAATTTGGTTTCCTAAATTATTTAAAATACAACAATTTTGTCATTTTTTTATAAGATTTTGTTATTTATAGTCTTCTTCTTTCTTCTTTTTTTTTTTTTTCCTAAATACACTTCTCTAAAAAATGTACTTAGTAAAATAAATAAGAGGGTACAAATATAAAAAATTGAAAGAAAAGGACCAAAACAAAATTAAAATTTTAAAACTTCAGGAAAAAAAAATGAACGATTACATTTTCACGGTATGTATTGCTGTTTTCGGTGTTATATGTTGATGGATATTGATTGTTGATGAAAAAGTAAATTAAATTCTTACGTCAATTGTTCTTGATATGTATAGGGTTTGTATAAACAAATTTAAAAGAGATATTGCATCAATTATTACTTGGAGTGCTATTATGGCTGAATGGATTGTGAAATTCATGGTTTTGTATGTTTAGTTGCTTCAATTCTTTTGTTCCGATAAATTTAGGGGCATATTAAATTGGAAAAACATGTAAAATCATACAAAAAAAAGTAAGACATGGTGTACGATCCAAGTTTGTGAACTGATCCGTTTAATTTTTGGATTTGTAAATAATAGACCTAATTTTTTTTTTCATGGTACTTCACAAGATTTAGACCCGGTTCGTTTAACCCATAAATTAAATCCGTGAACTCGTGGATTACTCGTTTAGTCTGTTGATTAGGATTGATTATTTAAATGTGTAAGATATTAAGAGTTAAGACTTTAAATGTGTAAATATAACTTTATTACCATTGTTATTTGCTAATTTGTTATGTTAATGTTTAAATATTTGTTATTAAAAATATTGGTAAATTATAATTTTATAACTTAAAAAATCAAATGAAAGTAAAAAAATAATAACTTTTTTCTTAATTTTTTTTAAAAAAAATATTTAAACGGGTTTGTAGACTATTCCATTTAGTCCACGGACTATATACGAAACTTAAAAAAAATGTTTATTTATTTTCCCGAACCAAACTTATTCAATTTGTTATAAATACAAACTTCACGGATCATACTTAATCAGATCAACTGGGAGATTGCTTGGGATGGAAGGATTTGAGAGAATGGAAGAAGGAAGGCAACATGTGAATGGAGTTTGGGAACATGGGAGAGCAAAGAACAAACCTACATAATAAAATATTGGGCCTTGTCTTTTGTGAGCTAAACTAAAAAAAAAAAACACTAAAAAATATGTGTAATATTGAATTGTTTATTGCAGCACCTCTTTTGCTATTCACATCACCTTGGTTTTGTTTTTCTTGAGATGTGGTGTGATCTACACTACACCCCCAAGAGTTGTGTCTTGTGCATCTTCTTATGAAAGCATGTTTTGTGGAAGGTCATGCTCACAGGTACTTAGACAGAGCTTGTGAGTGACATGATGATGTTTCAGCTTCTCGTACTCAGTGTTGGGGGATCCAGTGTTTGGACAATTAGAGGGTGTGTATTTTGTTATAATAGTCATCCTTATCCCATTCTATGTTGTATCTCATCTTGTTTTGTGACCTTTTTAAGTACAATCAAGTGTATGTATTTTAAGAAACTATGTAACTATTTAAATATTTAAATAGATACACTATTCTAAAAAGATTTTTAGGAAAAAAATATAAAAAATAAAATAAAATTATCTTTTTTAGAAATTAAAATCATTGTCTTTAATAATTAATTTTTAAAAGTTCACATTTTTTAAAAGATATATAAGAAAGCTTTTACTATTAACTATTGAAGAAGACAATTTTAACTTTGATTTCATTATTTATTCATATTTTTTTTCTCTTAAAATTACTTTTAAAGTATTTTCTCCAAACAAGTTTTATTTCATCTACTTAATATTAGAGATGAAATATAGGCCCCTTCAAATTAGGCTTTTCATAAATAAGCATGAACTATTTTATAAAATTGAGGTCAAAGTCTGACCTATTTATGTATAAGAGTTTTTTTTAGGTTTGACTTGACCTTTTTAAAAGCTTGATATGATTTATTAGTCTATTTAAATGCCCATTTTTATATAAACTTATATATTCAAATGTAATTTTTATATACTTGCTAAAGTGGGAGTTACAAAAATATAAACTTTTCAACAATTGACATGTGTTGATAAAATTTACAAGCTTGTAGAGGAAGTTAAACTGTTCATTTTGTTAGTATTATTATTTCATGGGGTAAGAAGGTGAAATTTATTCGATTTTAATATTAAGTGCAAAGTTTTAATTAACAAATAGCAAAACATGGGCATCCATTATTGGATATGCTTATCCGTGCAACTTAATTTTTATTTATTTTTACCTTGGGTGTGTTTGAACTTGCTTTTAAAAAAAAAAAAAAAAAAACTTAATTATCTTCTCGGTATAACAATAAGCTAAGCCAAACATCTTTTATTTATATTATTTTTTATTTATTTAAAAGCTCTCATTTTTAACTTAAAATTTAAAATAGTTTATAAGTAAAAAAAATGTTGAGCAAAACATGTCATTTGTATATTCTATTGTAATTATATATTCAACATAATGTGTTTTATAATTATTCTTTTACTTATAATGTTTTGGGACTTTATTTTTTATGCAGGTTTGATGAACCGCACAGACTATGGAAATGAACCACCATATGATGGCGGCGGGCGGTTATCCTATTCCTATATCCACCTCTCCATGGCCCTCCTATTATGAGTGTTTTTAAGGTTTTAATATTAGTGATTTATTATTAGTATACTAATAATTATATAATTAGTATTTTATTATAGGTTTATTAATATGTGCGGGTTGATAGATTATGTTGAGTTTTGATCAGTTTTTAAACATCAAATCCATCAATCAATTCAATTATAATTGAGTTTAATAAAACAAAATCAATTCAACTCACAAAAATTTAATTAATTGGGTTGGTTCGAATTAAACGGATTTATGGATTTTCTCCGATACACTTACACTCCTTAAAAAAAAGTAATGAAATATCTTCTTAAAGATTAATTAGAATAAGAAATTTTAAGTTTTATATCATTCTTCATTTATGGATGGTTATGTAATTAAAATAGTTATTTTAAATTAAAATTTATATTTTTTTTGTAAATTATTTATAATTTTTTGCTATGATATTGGTTTTTTCTATTTATAAGGTTTGAATTCGAGAGTTTACGACTAAATCCTGTACCCATTTGGACCAACAACTTGTTGGTAAATTATTTATAATTAAAACCAATTAAAAATTCTTTTTCTTGAAAATTTATTAAATTTTATATTGTTTAAAAAATCAAATTAAATGCTATAAATACTTTTTCTTGAGTTTGTTACTTTATTATTTTAAAAAATAAAAAAATAAATTAAAAATTTTTAATACTTTTATTAATTTTAGAAACTGATTATTCTAACCATGCCAATATTTATTCTTTCATACATACTAACACACAACTTTAAAGATCAAATTCATTACCATATGATCAAGGTTCATATCAACCATACTACACCATATATATGTTCTAAAATTATTTTAAATTAATCTATATAAAAAATGAATTATTCTGATTTAACATTAAGAGGATGCTAGAAAAAAGATGAATTTAATTTTAATATACTATCAATATAAAGGTTTTTACACTATTAATTATTTAATTAATTATAAACTTTATATTTAATTTTTAAAATAATTACTAAAAATATAAAAATTTCAATTACATAACAATCCATAAATGAAGAATAATATAAAACTTACAATGTCATATTCTAATTAAATTTTAAGAAGATATTTCATTACTCCTTTATATTAAAAAAATCCGGCTATGTACCAAACAATATAAAAATCTGGCTTTTTGACTTTCACAATTAAAGATAGATGTTAATATATTGCGACACATCAAAAGATCAAAACATTAGTTTCTCCATCTAAGGTTACATGCACCAAAGCTATCTATAGAAATGTCAATAGTGTGCGACACTTTTTTTAGATATTTTTTCTGTGATTTTTTTTTAAATTTTATCAAAATCATCAATTTCGTTAGATTTCTCATATTATTTAAAGATATTTTCATATTTAACTGATAGTTATTTAAATTTATAATTTTTAATAAATTTCAATAAATCATACCAAAAATATATATATAAAAAAAAAGAATGTTAGAAAAAGTGTTGCTACCACTTCACTCCTCGACTATTTAATTAAAAAACCTCATCCAGATTTTTACGAAGAAATTTTGAAAGTACCAATTGTCAAGCTAGAACGGAAATTCAGAAGGATGGGAAATCTTTGTCTTTGCAGGCCACGGGTATGTCTCAGAATTAAAGGCACTGGAGTAGGAGTCAAGAATTTTATGGACCCATCACACCTTGCATTGAGAAAAACACTGCAACTAAAAGAGTTGTGACTTATTAAAAAGATAACAATAAAAAAAAAAGAGTTGTGATCATTTGCGTCTTACCCATGATTAGGACTTAGGAGTGCCATTACCAATTTTCCATTCCAATCAATACTATGTTCGCCTATTTTAAGACACTTATAATATCTGACTTTTTTTGTTGCTTAAAGGAGGGTACACCTAGTTGTCAACTAGGTATAAGATACAGTAGCATTTTACCGATTTAATTGCACTTGTAGTCACAAAATTTTATTTGTTGCGATTTTAATTTTTAAAATTTTTTTCATCATTTTTAGTCCTTTAAAATTATTATTTTTTAATATTTTTGATACTTTTGTTAATAAAATAATATAAATTTATTTTAAAATTGAGTTAAAAACCAATTCAATTTTATATTTTGTCAAACACGTTTTGTTTTAAAATTATTTTTCAAAATTATAAACTGAAAACTAACAATCATTTCGAACGGAACTTTAGTTAACATATCGTTGTCGCTACCGTCACACCTACTACCACCATCGCCGTTACTACTATCATCATCACCACCACACGGTTGCCATCATCACCGTCATCACCACACCTAATCTATTAATAAACACACATAAGTATAGTTAAACGTTCACAATTAATATTCAACATCCAAAATTAACTTTCAATGCAAAAAAAAAAAACCTAACCTATTAATAAACACACATAAACATAGTTAAACGTTCAAAATTAATATTCTAACATCCAAAATTAATTGTCAATGCAAAAAACAAAAACACCAAAATTGCTAAATAATTTTGGGAATAAAAATAAAATTAAACATAATTTTAATTGTTTCTTTTATCACCAAACACTGAATTAATTGATACAATATTATTTTAATTTAACTAGTAATCTCGAATTAGAATACAACATAATGTATGTAACAACATTAAATACTTGGAGTCCAAAAAGAAAAAAGAAAGAGTAATTTTACATTGTCTATAATAAATATATCTTACTCAAACACAGTCTTTTATAAAAGATATAAGAACATGTTTGGATAAAAAGGTATAAGTAATTTTTACGGGTACTCTACGTGGAAATCTCTATATTTCGATAGTCTCTAAAAGAAATGTTTTCTACCTCATAAAAATTTAACACTATATTTAAACCATGTTAAAATAATTATTATTATTATATCTCACATTCTCATCTTATACATGTTTCCAGAGTATGCGTGTGAAAAATATCAAATGTGGTATATACAATATGATCGAATGGTCAAGATGGGGTTGTACGTGTATATGAATCTAATCAAATGATTTTTTTTTTTTTTTGAAGCTATCACCTATATACAATGCCTTCTTCTTCTTTTTTTTTTTTTTTAATCATTTACAGCCTAAAAAATTATTTATAAGTTCTGGTGAGAATTTTAATATTCATAATCATGATTTAAATGTTTTCGTAATTAAAGATATTAAAAGAATAGTGTTAATAAAAAAAATAATCAGTAGTCAATTAGAAGTATTAAACTACATTAAAACACTGCAATAACTGATACATTAAAACATTAGATTTTTTTTTTGCCTAAAATATCTTATTATTTATGTTAGATATAATTATCAACATTTGCTTCTTTTTTTTTTACTTGCAGATACAAATAGCTCTGCCACTTGATATATTTCCTATATTTTTTATTAAGTTTTTTTTTCTTACCAAAAAAATCTTAAAACCATACTTATAAGTTATAATTAACTATAGTATAATAAAAGATAATAATTTTTTTTTTTTAAGAATCAAACACGATATTATAAAGAGTTTACCATACTAATACATTGTTTCATCAACTGAGCTAGACTCCTTAGTTGTCTCTCCTTATTCTCATAATAAAAAGTTGCAAACAAAACTTTATTTTTGTGATATTTATTATTCACTTAGGGTTTATTTAATGTTTATTATTCACGTAAGCTTTAACGGTTAGTTTTACTCATCCTTTTCAAATCACAAAAATCTTCTCATTTAATACGTTGAATGATTTATCTATCATGAGAGACGCCGCAAAAATTAGGCCAAATAATGGATTGGATTGTTTGACTACAAAAACTATATGTTTAGCCTTAATCGATCTTAATCTGCTTATAATTGAGAGTGCCATCAAACATTTACACATGAAGAAAAATTCAATGGATTTTTGGTATGTAGAGCTTTCAGTGTTGGTTTAAATTTAAAAAAATGATAAATGATCATCTTTTGATTCTGAATAAAGGGTGACAATTTAATTTTGAAAAGAACAAAAATTATAATATAATATTCTAAAATGTATAAAAAATGTGATAATTTTATCCATCTTAATGACAAATTATTCCATAAATTTTACAATTTCATGTCAAAATTTTTAAATTGATATTATAACTTAATAATAAAATTGTCTCACATATATAACATCAAAATAACATTATCCTATTTTTTACATATTCAATAATTAAATATTTTTTCACAAACTAAATTATCATCGACTTACACATTCCCAACAAAATGGTAATTTATTCTCTAAAAATCTTGTAATCTCACAACACTTGGTGTAGCGCCATATAGCCATGTTTGTGTGGGCCAAGGACAACAAAATACCCTTATCAAGAAATTGTGTTGGCTAGAGACTCATAATAATAATAATAATCAAATATTGCTTGAAAATCAAGAACCAAAAATCTTTCTTATGAATGAAAACCTCATCTCAGCAACCCCATCTTATTATAAAACCCCACACATTTTTATGATTAATTCCCATTCCAAACCCACTTCCAACATTAAATTTTTTTTCCTCTTCTATACCACTATGTCTAAAACGAATGTGAGAAGACACATTGCTCTTGAGAAGTGCAAGAGTGTGAAAGAGACACAGAAAAAAACACTGAACCACCACAGCTTCTTCACCAGAAGCCTCAAGAAAGTGTACCCTATTGGGCTTCAGAAAAGCACTTCTTCTCTGTCTTTGTCTTCAATATCTCTGTCTTTGTCACAAAACTCAAATGACTCTTCCCAGGCTGATTCTTTGACTCCACTGGATGAAAAGATTTCGCTGGCGCTGCGTTTGATCTCATCGTCGTCATCTTCTTCACCACGTGAAAGAATAATAAGAGAGGCTACAATAATAGCTCCTTCTTCTAAACCTCCAAGTTCTCCGCCGCCGCCGCCCACCACTGAGCCTGAGGAATTGAAAAGATGTAACTGGGTCACAAAGAGCAGTGGTATGATATCAATTTCATCTCCGATATTACCTTTGTTTTATAATTGAGGAGTTTCAACAACACTTTGAACATTTATTCTTGACTTTCAAAAAAACAAAATTCTAGTTTATTTAAATTTATTTGGAGAAATAATAACTTATTTTTAAAAAAATAAACAATTATCTGTAAATTTGTTTGAATAATTTGGATTTAAAATAAGTTATTGTGTGATTATTTAAAGAAACAAATTTTACCTATTTATGAAATAATCACTTATTTTATAAACACTTATTATAATTTTAAATAAACTGGCCTAAAATAAAATCAACTTTTCCATAAGTTAAAACAAATTGTTTTCTTCAATAATTAATACTAAAAGTTCTCTCATATACATTATTCTAAAAGATGTAAAACTTCTATAAATTAACTATTAACTATCGGATAAGACAATTTTAATTTCTTAAAAAACTAATTTCATTTTTTTTTCTAGTCATTCTACAAGAAAAAAAAAAATGAAATTAACTTCTTTAAAAGTTAACATTGTCTTTTTTAATATCTAATTTGTAGAAGTCTCACATATTTTAGATAAAATTATATGAAAGAGCTTTCACAAATTGATTATTAAAAAGAATAATTTTAACTTCTATATTTATTTATCTTTTTAATTTTTTTTTATTATAAGTGCTTATGGAAAAGTTTAGACAAAAAAGAACTAAATATGAATCGCCATAAATGACATTTCCAGCGGAAACTAGTAACATTTTTAGTTTGTTTACACTTTACAACTTGATTCATATACTAGTGTACAATGTTAACATGAGTCTCTCAAAATATTTTCTTTTGTATATTTTTTTTTATTGGTCTAAATTCATTGAAAATCATAAATTAATATAAGAGTCCTTTTAAATACATGTGGAATCCACTTAAATTTAAGATTTTAAATAAATTTAGATTAATAAAAAAAATATCTAAAAGAGAATTCAGTTATTAAATGTTGAGCAATTTTGTTGGGGATTGGTTATAGAAAAAAATATTTAATTTTGAAAGCAAGTCTTTCTACCTAAAGCTTCTATTTCTGTAACAAAGATTCAACAACTTTGGTAGAATAGGTTGTTTTCACTTCAATATCAATGCCTCATAGCTCGAATGTTATATCATGCCTATTAATTTGGATATTTTGTTCTGCTTAGCTTAATTAAATGCTGTTAGAGCCTTATTAATTAGAGGTGCTGATAAATTTGCAGCACTATTGGCCAACCACATCACAAGATTATTTTAGTTGAGTAGTTGAAGTGTAAAACACCAACTAATTAGACCATATAATAAATGTAGCAAAATATCCAATTGGTTCTTGTTAGAAATAATTATCATGTTATTGACAATAAATATAAACATAATGGCAAAATCGTACCTGATGTGACTTATTTTGCTAGTACTCAACAGTTTTAAATTATTTTCCTCCGCATTTTATAGGTTGTACCTACTTCTAGTTGCTAAAAAAAGAAAAAACCAACCTACTTCTAGTTAATGTGTATGTTGACTTGTAATAGTAATTGTATTTAAAAATAGGTTTAAAATAATAAAGTTTTTTTTACTTATAAACATTTTTTTTATTAAGACTTAATACCCAATTTGATTCTTTAGTTTAATTGAAGTGTGCAATTGAAATATTTAGTTTTTTTTGGTATGCTATTGAGTATTTTTTATTTAAATTTGGCCCAATGGGATCCTTTTTGCTAAATTGCTATATACACACTTTTTTCTTTTTTGTTTTGCTTCTTACACGATCCTCGATGTAAAAGTATCTAATTCCTCACAAAATTGTTTTGTGGGTCTTATTATGCAGATAAGGCGTACATAGATTTTCATGATGAATGCTGGGGTGTTCCTGCTTATGATGACAAGTAAGTTCTAACTACTGAAGAGTTACCCCTTCATTTCAATTCCCAAATTTTTTTTTAGGGTTTAATATATTTTTAGTTACTCGCTGTTTGTTTATTTTTAATCCTTGAAAGTTTAGGGATTTTGACTCGTAAAAAAAAAGTTTAAGGACAAAAAAACTTTAATAAAAAAAAATTTAAAAACTTTTACCAGTTAAATAAAAATTTAGGAACTAAAAATCAAAATTTCAAAAAGTTTCAGGATTAAAAATATAATTAACTCTTGAATTTTTTTAATTCTTTTGAAGGTGACAAATGTTTTTTTTACTCCTTTTATCCAAATTTTCAAACAATAAATATAAATTTTGCTATTTATGATAGTTTTTGACTATCATAAGTTGACTTTAACAGTAAAAAAAAGTTATAAATTGTAAAATATATTTACTTTGTTTGACAAATTTTGGATAGAAAGATTAAAAACAACATTTATTTTGAAGACTAAAATGAAAAAATCTTATATTTAAAGAATTAAAAGCATATTTAAACCTTTCATTTATTTTAAAATTTTATCACTTAAAAAAAAAAACAAGACGTGTGGAGGGAGAAACATTGCACTATCTCAAAACTTTTTTTTTTTTCCTAATGGCAATTGTTTTGATTGTGTGAACCATGAAACAGCAAATTGTTTGAGCTGCTTGCAATGTCTGGATTGCTCATGGACTACAATTGGACAGAAATTCTAAAAAGAAAGGAAACTCTAAGGTAGAAAAATCGTGTGGCAAATTCTAATTCTGTATATATTGTTTTGTTCTCTATAAAATTAACATAGTTATTACTTATTATATTATTATGAATGAATGTTTGATACAGAGAAGTTTTCGCTGGATTTGATGCTAATACCGTGGCCAAAATGGAGGAAAAAGAAATAATGGAGATTGCATCAAACAAAGCACTTTCTTTAGCCGATAGCAGAGTTATGTGCATAGTTGACAATGCCAAATGCATAACAAAGGCAAGTACAAAACACAATCCATGCTTTATATGCAATTTTTCGGTAGTCTGCTTTCCAATTTCATGGAAGCAAAGTTAATTATTTTTATGATAAAAATATAATGTGTAACTTTTAATCTATTAAATTTCCATTATTTTCATTTTGGTCAATAGTGTTTTTGACATATTTTTTTCTGTTTAAATGAAAACTTTACAAAACTTATAACTCATAAGTTTTGTTTTTTTTTTCTTTGATGCGCTAAGTTTCTAAGTAGACCTGGTTTAGTCCATTAAATTTTTAAGTTGGTATGTTTTGGTTTATTAATTTTACACATTTTTGTTTACTTTTTTTAACGATTCTATCGAGATGGATCAAAATGTACCAAAAAACATAATTTACATCGTGTAAAAAAATGATACTTTTAAAATATGAGATAAGCGTAGTGTATAGACAATGTAATATACATGATCAAACAATTACAATATTTCATTTGTATGACTTTTAAAATAGTATTATAAAAGTTAATTTGTCTATTATAAATAAAGATTTGTGATTGTTTGACAATATAAAATTATGTTATACTATAGATGCACTATCCTTAAATGTGACATTAAACCTTTTTCTTACCTTTTAAATCTATTTCAATTGATTTAACAATGTAAGAGCATGTTTGGTTTCTAACATTTAAGTTATCTAAGCTGATTTTAAAAAAGCATGATGTTTGGGATGTTGGATTAAATCTGAAAAAAAGATTGTTGTTTAAAAAAATAAGTTATTTTCATGAAGACTGAAAATTTATAATTTATGATATTTTCAATCGTTTATTTTTTTCTTTCAACTGTTTTTACACACTTTTACCATATAAAAATTAATTTTTTATTGTATCCAAATAAAATTAATCATATAATTGATTATTGAAATAATCTAAGTTTTTCAACTCTCCCAAACATACTCTAAATTGTTGTAAATACTTATCTTCTATTCATATGGATGAAAAGAAAGAAAGAAAGAAAAAAAGATAATTGTTTGTTGTTCTTTATGCACAGATTATTAAAGAATGTGGATCATTCAGTAGTTACATATGGGGTTATGTGAATCACAAGCCAATAATAAACAGATACAGATACCCAAGAAATGTGCCATTGAGAAGTCCAAAGGCAGAGGCACTTAGCAAGGACTTGGTGAAGCGTGGATTTCGGTTCGTGGGTCCGGTTATAGTGCACTCTTTTATGCAAGCTGCAGGGTTGACCATTGACCATCTTGTGGATTGTTATAGGCATAGTGAATGTGTGAGCCTAGCAGAAAGACCTTGGAGGCATATATAACACACTGTTTCACTGCTACCAGAATTTTCACCTGTTTTTTTTGTTTTTGAGAAATTATTATATGAATCAAGATTATTACGGTTTCAACCAATTTTCACTTAACAGAATCTTGTGAATTCCTAATTCTGACTATATGTTAGTGGAAATTGGTTAGAACTATTAATAGTTGTGGTTTCTTACACATGTCAACCAAATAAAGACATGAATGTTGTATAGTTAATTTCTTTTGTTTTTTCTTATTTTTTTTTAGGGGAATTTGGACACTTTTTTCTTCCTATTTTTTTTTTTTTTTGAAGTGTCCCATCCTGTAATTAAATGAGGAAAAGAAAAAGTGTGCGTTAAGGAATAGGGTGATACCAGAGAGTAAAGCCCTTTATTGTTAGAATGCTATTTGTTTGTTTGGTACGAAAAGTACATACAAATAATAACAAGATGAAAGATATTATATTCAAAGATATTTGTAAATGTCATTTTTTAGTTTGCTTACAAAAGATATACATGCAATATCATTTGTTTCATGAAAAGAATGAAATTTAAAGGGATGAGTCATAATGTCTTAAATAGTGTTTTACAGTTGGATTAGACTTTTCTACATCAACAACCCAATCAAACTCTATCACTTCTATGGGTTGTCTACATTAGTTGATCATAAACTCTTCTTTGAATATTTATCCATAAGCATTAATTCATGGGTTGTTCTTCTCTAAATTTATTTTCTTTATTGGAATCATGATTATTTGTTTAAAATTTTGAAATCAAACCAATTCCCCCTTATTTGAATTACACATCTATTGATTTGATGAAATGTGTCTTTGGAAAATGAGCTAAGTTGACCTTCTATTGCAAATCCTAATTGAGGGAATTCAATGATTTTGATAATACCTCGAAAGTTTTATGAGTGTGTTTGTAGAGAATGGAATGGGACATGGTTTTTTTTTTCTTTTCCTTTTTTATGTGTGTTGAGCGTGTAACACACTAACACGTGTTGTGTGGACGTAAAATGGATGGAAGGGCCACGGTTTTCCAAATGTGACACTGAGAATCCAATGAAGGAGATTGAAAGTGTGTTCACATATGTGCCCATTTTGTATTTGGAGATGGGGTTTGGGGAGGTTGGTCCAAACAATAATGACATAGAACACGATGGTGGCCATGGAAATCTCCGCCACGACTAAGGTGAGAAGCTTGGGCTCTATGAGGATGCATGGGTGCACAAAGGCGATGGCATAAGGGGCAACTCCCACGTTGGTGAATACAACGTTTGTGAAAGTGACTACGAAGAATGCGCCTGTGGCTTTGGAAATTCCTCTTATGCTCAGGATAAATTTCTTGAGTTTGGCAAGTACATGCACAAGCAAAAGGGGGTGCGATGATCAAAAGAACAATCTTTGTGAATATGAGGAAAAGTGAAAAATTGACCTTGTCGAAGCTCGCGACAATGTCAACGAGTGTGTGGAGGAAGACGATGATAATGTGAGTGGGTTTGTGATAGATGACGGTGTTGAAGAGTTTATGGAGGAGGAAGAGGACAATGTTAGAACCAAAATATTGGATGATGTCTAACCCCTAATCTTTTGATTGGTTTTGATGATAACAAATGTGATAATATTTGATCAACAAATGATTTGAAATTGAGTAATTTCAGGGGAATCAAAATGATCACAGACAATGGTATAATCTCTTCAATCTCACTTTATTATTTTGACTATTTGGTAACATCTTTAATAATAAATCAAGCATCCAAAGTGCTTCTAATAAGACAAAGTTAAGTATCGGAACAGATCATGTAAAGGTCCTTGGAACAGACTAAGCAAAGTCTCGGAACAGACTATGCAATAGTCTTGAAATAGACTACGTAAAGTCTCATACCAAACCATGCAATAGTCTCGGAACAGACTATGTGAAGTCTCGGACTAGACGATACAAGTCTCAGACTAGACCATGCAATAGTCTCAAAACAAAATATGTGAAGTCTCGGACCAGATGATACAAGTCTCGGACTAGATTATGCATAAGTGCTGGACCAAGCCATACATGAATCTCGGACTAGATTATGTGATAGTTGGACTAGACCATGCATAGTCAAACCAAACTATGTCTATGTCGGACCAGACCATGAGTTGTTCTATGCTTTATGGACTATGCGTTAATTATTATAACGTGACTTTAAGAACACATTGTCTAATATAGAAAGAAAGGTAGACACTCACTGAACACCTTTCTTCTATTCCTCGTATGATTGTTTGCATGTCTTGAAAAGTATGAAGTCTTGTAAGTATAGCAAAAAGGCTTATCAGCTTTGAGAAACACACCTACAGCTAAAACAAAGTTGTGACAAGACAGGAACCTGCTCTTATCAAATCAAGCTCTAGCCAAAGCAACTTCTATACTCTACCATGACATAACGGAACCTTTCTTCTCCAACGTTCAAATCCATAATGTCAACACCCAATTTTGTCCATGTAATTATATTATTTATTATTATTATTATTTGATTGTGCTAATTTCACAAGTTATGTCTTGTCATTTGAAGAAAGAAAAGGGAAAAGAAGAAAATATGCACAATAACAATGTTGGGCAAGAAACCCAATTTTTTCTTATTTCTCCATGTTACTATGCTACAAGCCACTTTAAAATTGAAGTGTAGTTTTACAATCAAGTGCCAAAATCAATTCAAAACACAAGAAAAAAGAAGCAGCAAAAAAAAAAGAATAAAAGAAACAAGCAAAAGTCAATTGGCAGCTTTATCATCAATTGACAACTTCATCCTCATGGGCAGTAGCTCCATCATCATATAGGCAGCCGTTCTATCAAACCTAGGCCCAACACTAGGTGGTGGAAATTCAAAAAATGCAGTTGCAAGCAAAACAGAAATGATTAAGTGAGGAAACTTTCTAGGAAGGAAAGCTTAAAAAATGCTAAAATAAGCAAAACTTCCTAGGAAGGAAACCTCATATATGCTTATATATATACCATTCAAAGCATAGGAGAAGAGGAGACAGCAATAGAGCATACAACAAAAAACAAGAAGAAGAGAGAAAGAGCAAGATAGCAATAAAGCATATAGCAAAAAGAAAAGAAGAAAATAGAGCACACAACAGCAAGGAGAAGAAGAGAGGAAAAGTAGGACAGCAAGGGCAAAATACAACAAGCAAAAAATACAATAGAAGAGATAGCTTGGATGACTCATAATAGGTAATATGATCTTGGAATATAATGTAATGCCAAGGTTTCCTTTCAATCTTTATGTGTATTAGTTTTCTTTGAATCTGATTGTTTGTAAGCAATATAGTATTTTGCACTCTATTTGCTCAAAACAGTGATAAGAAGTTAATTAATCAACTATACCTAAAATGATATGAACCTGAAATAGATTGTAGTTAATTGATCAAACTATTCTAAAATGATATGAACTTGAAATGGATTGTATCCCTAAAAAGATATGAGCTTCAAATAGATTGTTTTGATAAATCAACGTGGCCTTAGAATCAGAATTAGAGACATTCACTGTGAGCACCAAATCCAAAAACTTGTATATGCAATAAAACCCAATCAAAGATATCATAATAGCCAGAAACATAAACAGAGACCCAAAGCAAAATAGAAACAAAAAATCACGAACGAAATAAGAAAATAGAAACCTTCATTGCACCTCTTTCACACCTATCCCAAACCAAAATCAATTAGAGGATCACAACAAACAAATACAAACCTAGTCCTAGACCAAATTCAAACACAAACCTAGTTACCAGAAACTGTCATTGCCGTCGGCTGTGTGCGTGTTGCACCACCGTGGTCACAACTACGAATGCTCTCTTCCCCCTCTTTTCTTCTCTCGCACTGCCATTGCTCTCAATTTTAGGTTTAGAACCCCCTTTCCTATTTTTGTGAAATGAATGAATGAGAGCCCTCCTCCCTTGAAGCATTTTTTTCTTTCTTTGTTTCAATATTGTGTATCATTTTGGGCTTAAGCCCATTGTCATGTTTTTTTTAAAAACTTGGGCCAGCTCTTAACATTTTATTTAATTTATAGTTAATTTAGTTTAATTATCTTTTTTTCTTTTTTTGTTTTACAGCCTTCTGCCTTTTTTTTAGTTAGTAATTTTAGTAGTTGTTTCTAATTGGAATAATAATAGTAATAGACAACTTAAATAATTATAATAACAAGATACCTCATAAAAAAAAGGGGATTGATTTAAGTAAAAATAATCTTTCACAAACAAAAATGATTTTCTTTTAGAGAAGAGATTATTTAGATGTGACATCTTTTTAGTCTTAAGATTTTGAGGTACAAGTTGTGACAACTTGATTACCTTTAAAATTTCTTTTCTAAGAAAATTTCTTCTCTAAGAATGAATAATTTTAAATTAAAACCATTTTAAAAATTAAAATGGATTGGCTTGAGTGTATACCTCTGTCAATCTTTCATGTTTTAGGATAAATGAGTTGCAACAGCTCAAGAGTCTTAAATTAAAATAGTAATAAAAAAATAAAAATAATATCTCCTTATTTCCTATAATAAAATTGATCTTCATAAAAAATAAATTATTCTTTTCTAGTAATGTTTTGGTGAGATAAATGTTTAAAAATTATAAAAGATTTTGTTTAATTAATTAAATGTAATCGTCTTTATGATAGACGTGGTAGGGTGCTAATATCTTCCCTATGCGTAATATATTCCCAAACTCAAATTTGGTTTCAAAGACCATTTATTTTCTAAAAGAGGTTTTTTCGATGTTTTCCTTAATAAACATTGGTGGCGACTCCTCTAATTTTATTTAATAATTAAACTTTTTTGCCATTCCACTGTGACCCCGGTTGCAACACATGAAGCTCTCTATAAATAGATGCTTCCATGCAATGAGAAGACTAATGGAAAAATCTAAAGCCTACGACAAGCAAAATGAATAAGAAAACTCAAGACAAAAAGAAAGTCCCTAACCCAATGAGAAGAGAGAGCTTAGAGAAAAGAATACTTCATCTTCTACAAAGCTCATAGAGATTCAAATCATATTCATATCCTCTCTTGAGAGTTAGTTGAATCTTATTCTTATTTGAATAGAAAGTCAAGAGTGGCTTAGTGATTAAAGAATACTTGAGAAGTATAATCTTAGGCGGAGATTTATACTTGTAACCAGTAGTGGCTTAGAATATTAGTTGCCAGTAGTGGCATAGAGAATACTTGTAGCCAAAAGTGGTTGTGAAAAATACTTGTTTTGTAATCAGTTGATTATAGTGGAACCCTTTAACAGTTGTTAATGGAGAACTGGACATAGCTCAGGTTGACTATACCAGTATAAAACAAGCATTCTACTTTTGCTATCTTGTGTTTACATTTGTTCATCTTGCATATTGTGCACTTTCGAAAAGGTTTCTAAAGCTTTACCTTAAAATGATATATTTGCTTGTTTAAACCTACGTATATCTCTAAAGGCAACTTGTGAAATTATAATAATTGTGAAAAAGTTTTATAACTCACTATTCAACCCCCCTCTCTTTCTAGTGTGTTCTTTTGTGTATTTCAGACAACCCCAAAGTAGCCATTCATAATGACGAGGATGCCGACTATTCTACAATTGTTCCGAGGATTGGGGTGGGGATTTTTGAATTGGTGTTTGGTCTATCTATGTCACGGGTAGTGTTTGAATATGAGTTTGAAGTGGGATTTTTGCCATGGTGGATTAAGTAAGGGATACACGGGTACAATTGTGTTAGGGAAGTTGTTGGTAATTTGGGGATAAGGCTTTTGGATAGTGTAAGTGAGCATAAGGGATGATGTTTCTATCCATGGGAAAAGGGAGTTGATAGTTGATGGTTGGGTTGTGGGAAAGGGAAAGAGTAATAGGTTGTGAGGAGAGTATTGTAGAGGAGGGTGGAAAGGGAGGTTGTTGTGGGTTTGAAAATTGGTTTGGCGAGTTTGGAAACTAATGTTGTAGATATGATGAAAGAGGGGAAGGGTTGGTGTTTGTGGCCATTGCGGTGGTGACTATGGTGTTGGTGATGACGGTTGTGGAGATGACAACGACGACAGTGTAAACTTAGGGAGTACAATTTTGTGGACAAGCTGAGCATGTCTGCAAAGGTTTGTGGAATGTGCAGGATAATTGTTGAAAATTTTAACAGTTGTATATAGGGATAGCAATGGGTAGGGTATGGGTTACTATAGTACCCGTTCCCATATCCGCGTTTGAAAAAAGTACTCATCCTTGGCCCCATACCCGTGCGGGTAGCAACTTCAGTCCCTATCCCCATACCTACTGATTACCTATATATCTATACCCATACCTGTGACCTGCACTTTTCATATATATAAAATTGAAAATCATACAAAAAAACTCATATATAATATTAAAATAAAAAAAACATTAATTTATCCAAACTTAAGTCATAAATAAATAACATTACAAAAGTAATCATCCAACATAAAGATTACAAATGTTCTAATCTAAACAAAAACTCTAATTAAACGGGAAAAAATAATATATTCAAACTAATTAGTTTATAATTATATATTAAAACTTAAAAATAAAACACAAATAGATATAATATTTTGATTTTATTATCCGAATATATTTCTCCATATTTTGCAAATGCTTATCTCTCTAGTTTCTATATTGCTTTGATCCATTAATACAAATAGAAATTAAAACATGATAGAATATCAAAATTAGCATATAAAAAGAATAATTAAAATAAAAAATAGATAATTAAATAACTTTACTTGAATAATTAAAATTATAAAATTATAATTATATTAATTAATATGTATATATACAAGATGCGGGGTGGGTATTATAGTACCTATCCCCGTGAGATTTTGCAGGTAAATACCCACCTCATCCCCATCCCCAATGTGCAGGTAAGTACCCTACCCATGCATGGGTATTTTTGTAGCTACCTATAGGGTCTGGGTTCATATGACCATCCCTAGTTGTATAAATGGACACGAGGAATCAAATTAAGAGTATAAAGACTACAATAACAAAACTTTATCCAATTCATATTATATATTCAATTATGAAAATATGAATTCAATTAACAAAGATATAGTGTAAAAATTGAATGATAAAGAGTGTAGGGAAAAGAGACATTAACACATGATGTATACTTGTTCGATTATAATCTGAACTACATCTAGTCTTCTCAACACTTGAGAACATTCATTATAATTTTCTGATAGACAATCACATTGCACACACAAAGAAAATTAATATCATCATCTTCTAACTTGAACCCTACAAGAAAGAAAACAAAACCACTATTTCATCTTGAAACCCACAAGATAGAAAAGAGAACCTCATAGAAAACCCACTATGAGAAACTGAAAACACCATTCAATAAATACCAAATAAAGAATATGAAAAGAATAAGGAACAATATTACCTCATGTGAATGTATAACAATGAAGAACAAAGAAATCAAACCAAGAGACTCATTGCACTTGATCCATCCATAGAAATATACATTTGTAGAAAACTTGGATCAATATTGGTTCATCTCTTTCAGCTGGGTAGAAATCCTCTCTGAGGTTTTGAATCTTGAGATGTAACAATAATGATTTTTGAAGGTTGCTTAAAATTCTCAAGATAAGAAAACCTGTATATGGAAAAAGTCAGTTATAATGGCTGTAATCAATTATCCCAAAGGTGTAATCGATTACCCCGTTCATAACAATTTATAGGTTTCACTTGCTAATAGATTCTGGAAGGTTGAGCTAATGTAATCAATTATAGGGTTGATGTAATCGATTATAGTCATAGGCCCATGTAATCAATTATAATCTCGATGTAATCGATTATATAAAGGCAGAACCACCTTGTTACTTATTTCTAATCTAGGTAATCGATTATCTATACTAGAAATAAGAAACAAAGACACTAGATTTCAATTCACATATTGTTAGGAATTTATTTATTCCTAATTAATTAAATGGACTAAGTATTAATTTATAATATGGAATTATTTATATTAATTATTTACATTTAGAGGGGCTCAATTTAAGTGATCTAATTTAGAAAGCCCCTAGACTGCCAACAAAAAATAATATGGAATTAATGAGTGGATTACCAGTTTTACCCATTGTGGCATATGAAAACTCTAATGGGTTAAAAATGTAAAGTACGGTTATGATCCCTAATACACCAAATCAAAAACAGTTATTCTCCTCTCCTTATTTGAAGAGAAAACGAAGGTCCCATAAGGAACAAGGCAATTTGGTTGAGGAAGATCATTGAACTAATAGTTATTGATCAATGAAGTTTCCATTGCGTCTTAATTAGAATTGCTTTATGGAGTTAGGTATTCCTAAAAACCTCTTTTCTAATAATTTGACGTAATGCGATATTCTCTGTTCATTTGATTATTTTATTTGGTTAATCTAAATATCCAACAAGTGGTATCAGAGCCTCCATTACTGTTAGATTATTGGGATTAAAGTATAGATTGTAATTTTTTATCTGAATCCTCTTTTGATTTTATGAACCCTAAATTATTATTATTATTTTCCCTTTTTATACTGAATCACCCAATGTGTTAGTGACGATGCATAGCTTATAGATTTGAGCAATGCATAGTGTGTAGTGTACGTGGGTATTAGAAAGAAGAATAAATAAATAAATAAATTGTTTTTTAGAAATCATTGCCTTCACTGTGCCTTTTCAATTGCTGCACATACGTACATTTTTTTATTGCACGTAAAGCTTGTTTTTTTTTCTTTAGAAATTGTGCGAATTGGTTTTAAGAAATGTGCGTACTGTTTTGCTTTTGCAATTGTGCATTTTGTGGCTATGTTGTTTGTGTTTTGTGATTTATAATTTTTTTTTTAATTTCGTGCACAATGATTAAAAATCTAGAATTGGTAATTTTATTTATTGTTCATGAATTTGTCATGCACATTGTTCATTTGGTTACTGTGCATCGTATGAAATGATTCATGTATTTTTTTTTATCACTGTTCACGAATTAATAATGATTATTTTCATATAATTATTGCTATCAGTTCGGGTGCAAATTTAATGGACTCTTCCTATTTATTGTATGTTTGATAATTTTTAATTGAGTTGGTTGAAACAATATATTGCCAAAGTAATCCCTATTGTGTAAATTGATTTAATTAAAATTACATAGATGTTTGTATGAGATTATTTATGCGAATTGTGCTTGGCCCAAAGGAAGACACAATTTGGCCAAATAACATACCTGTGATGATAAGCATGTGGCAATCATAAAGTAATATTTTAATGTGACTAATAGTTGGTCTAAAGAAATGTTATTATTTGACAGAGCTGATTGTTAATATTTGATCATTGTGCAGAGAGTACCATTTACAAATTAATTTTTCTGTCCAAAGACTAGGAATTAATGTTGTGCTGGGTATCTTGTTATGAGTCCATTGTGTGAAATATTTGCATGTTTTGTTTTATATATATGAACTATTTGGTGATTTATAAACATGTTATTAATTTAATTTTTTGTTCTCTATTTTAGTTGCCATTGCTGTGAATGTTTCTACGCAAGTGAATTCTATCCCAATGTTGAATGGGACGAATTTTAAGGTCTAGAAGGAATCTGTAGAAATTGTTGTCGGTTGTATGGATTTGAATTTAGCACTATGGGAGGAACCACCCATTTCCACTCTAGAAGTCTCTAATGAGGCAAAAATTGAGAAATGGGAGAGGTCCAACCGAATGTGTCTCATGATCATGAAACGCTCTATACCAAAGGTGTTTTGGGGCTTTATTTTTGAGGGTCAAAGTGCAAAGAATTTTCTTGCAGAAATTGAATAGTACTTTGCCTAAAATGAAAAGGCGGAGACGAGCAGCCTTTTGGCTAAACTCATCTCCATGAGGTATAAGGGCAAAGGAAATTTAGAGAGTACATTATAGAAGTGTCTAATCGTGCATCAAAACTTAAGGCACTAAAGTTAGAGCTTGGTGAAGACTTGCTTGTGCACTTGGTTTTGATCTCACTTCCTGCACACGTTGGGCAATTCAAAGTGAGTTATAACACTTAGAAGGACAAATGGTCCCTCAATGAGCTTATATGTCAATGTGGGCAAGAGGAAGAGAGGTTGCGGAGGGATATGATTGAAAGTGCTCATTTGACTTAGACCTCTTAGAATAACAAGAGGAAAAATACTAAGGATGCTGCAGAAGAATTTACCTATTACTTCTATAAGAAGTTGGGACACATGAAGAAAGAGTGTCCCAAGTATGCCGCTTGGTGTGTAAAGAAAGGTAAATTTTTTACTTTTGTTTGTTCTAAAATTAATTTGGCTTTTGTACCTATGGATACTTGGTGGGTGGATTTTGGTACTACTACTCACATAAGTATAACTATGCAGGGTTGCTTGTGGAGTCGATCGCCAAGTGGCGATGGACAAAAGGTTACAGTAGAGGCTATTGGAACTTTCATATTACAGTTAAAAACTAGATTTTATTTGGATTTGTTTGAGACATTTGTTGTACCATCTTTTAGACGGAATTTGATTTCTATTTCAAGTTTGGACAAATTTGGTTTTCTTGTTCATTTGGAAATAATAAAGTTAGTCTCTACCAAAATTCAAATATTGTTGGTTCTGGTTCTTTAATTGATAATCTTTACATGTTTGATGTTGTTAGTTCCTATAATGAAATACTACAAACAACACGTGGTACAATATGGAAATTAATTGAGAATTCAGCCACTTTATGGCACAAGCGTTTAGGCCATATCTCTAAACAGAGAATTCAGAGACTTGTGTCGGATGAAATTCTTAATCCATTGGATTTATCAGACTTTGATGTCTGTGTCAAATGCATAAAGGGTGAACAAACATAAGGAAATTAGGTGTCGAAAGAGCTTAGGACGTCTTAAAACTAATATATACTGATATTTGTGGTCCATTCCCTTTGGTTTCTTGGAATGGACAACAATATTTTATTACGTTCATAAATGACTTTTATAGATATGGTTACCTATATTTAATACATGAGAAGTCCCAATCCCTAGAAGTTTTTAAGGCTTTCAAGGTTGAAGTTGAACTTCAACTTGGAAAGAAAATTAAAGTTGTCAAATCTGATCGTGATGGTGAATACTATGGCAGATATGATGGATCAAGAGAACAACGTCTAGGACCTTTTGCGTTTTTTCCCAAAGAGTGTGGAATTGTTCTGCAATACATTATGCAAGGCAAACCTTGAAGTGGTCAAAATAGTACAAGAAGGGGGGGGGGGGGGGGGTTGAATTATTTTAATATGAAACTTATGTATTTTTGAATAAAACAAATTAGTGTATTATCAAATGAGTAGTTTAGAATGTATATGCAGTTTGCTTCTAAGCAATTCAGAAGAAAGGATAAATGCTTCTGAACTACTATTAGTATTCTTTGAAAATAGTTTGAAGTATAATCTTTCAACAGTTAGACCAAACAGTTTTAATGAGAATAAGTAGAAGAGAAATGGACAAAAGATTTATACTGGTTCACCCTTAACCTTGGGCTATGTCTAGTCTTCACTCTATCAAGTGAGATTTCCACTAACTATGATAAATGTCTCACTGAGACTGTACAACACCTTTAGCACTTCTGTTGATAAAGCTTCACATACTGAATCAGTCACCTGATTCTCAATCAATTCACTGTTGGCTTTCAGTTCTAAGCACACAGCAGAACACCCAAATACACTTGTTATGTTTCACTACTGAGAATACCAAAAGCACCAGTCAACACAAGTGGGTTTCACGACTCAGAATACAAAGGCACCAGTCAACACAACTGGGTTTCACAAACTTAGATCCAAGTCTCCAATAGATGATTTTATCTTTACAAAGTGATTTAGAATGGTTTGTCCAATTAAGGATTTTCCTAACAGGAAATATAGTTCTCAAAGTTGTTTTAGAAGGAAATTTGAAGTGGCATGAACAACTAGGGATCTCTCTTGAATAAAGAGGCGAAGCAAGCTTGAATATGTTTGGATTAATCTTTATGTAGTTGCTTCATAGTTGGATTATCCTTGAAGATGAATAGAGGCTTTTATTTATAGGCTGGATCTTGAAGGCAAAGAGTACTTTCACAAGTTGTCACGAGCTGTAAAGGAGAGAGGACAGTTGTAAAAGTTGAGTGACAACTGTTAGTACTTTAGTTTTGAATATGGCTTTTGAACTTTTCTTATAATCAACCTTTTGAATAAGCTTCTAGATACTCCTTCTAACCATGCTTCTGATCATTTCTTCTAAACATGCTTCTGAACAAGCTTTTGAGCACTACTTCTGAGTAAGCTTCTGAACATTGCTTTTGAATGAGCTTCTGAGCACTGCTTCTAAATGAGCTTTTGAGCATTGCTTTTGAAAAAGCTTCTGAGCACTGCTTCTAAATAAGCTTCTGAGCACTACTTTTGAATGAGTTTCTAAATAAGCTTCTAAACATTGCTTCTAAATAAGCTTATGAGCATTGCTTCTAAATGAGCTTCTAAATAAGCTTCTGAACATGCTTTTGAATGCGCTTTTGAATAAGCTTCTAAGAACTGCTTCTTATTATCAAGCGATTACTTGTGTGTGTAATAGTTGATGAAATTCTATTTGCAACACTTAACAGAATACTTAAAGGTTTTGTTAGAATTAAAATAAGGGTTTTGTGAAATACACAAGAACACATTAGAAGAGGGGCTTGAATAGTGGGTTAGAAAACTTTTTCGTAAACACTATTAGTTCACAAGTTGTCTTCTTCGATATATATAAGTTTAAACCAAAAAATATATCCTTACAAAGCAATGTTTTGAAAGTCTTTCCAAAAGAGCACAGTAGGCAAGATGAATATATGTAATCATAAGACAACAGATGAAAGCTTGTTTTTATATTGGTTCACTCAACCTAAGCTACGTTTAGTTCTCCTTTAACAACTATTAAAGGGTTCCACTATAATCAATTGATTACAAAACAAGTATTCTTCACTGCCACTTCTAGCTACAAGTATTCTCTATGCCACTACTGGCTACAAGTATTCTAAACCACTACTGGTTATGAGTATGAATCTCCCCCTGAGATTATACTTCCCAAGTATTCTTTTATCACTAAGCCACTCTTGGCTTTCTATACAAATATGTATAAGATTCAAATAACTCTCAAAGAGAGGATATGAACAAGTGTTGAATCTGTATGAGCTGGTAGAAGATGGGTATTCTCTTTTCTCTTAGCTCGTGTTTCTCATTGGGTATTTCTTTTTCTCAAGAGTGCTATGCTTGCTGTTTAGATTTTTTTTTGGATAGTTTCGTTTCAGTTCATTCATTCATCTTCTCATTGCATGGAAGCATATTTATATAGTGAGCTTCATGAATTTGAACGTTGGAGAAGATAAGTTTTTGTTGTCTCATAGAAGAGTGTTGAAGTTGCTTTGACTGTGCTTGATGTGACTGAAGCAGGTTTCTGTTTCTGCCATAGTTAACTTTTAGCTTAAGGTGTGCATCTCAATGCTGATTAGTCTTTTGGTTGTACTTACACACTTCACACAATTCGAGACATGCAAGCAATACGAGGAATAAAAGAAAGTAAGTTCAGAGAGTATCTCCCTTTCTTTCTGTAACAATAGTGCCTTTATTTGTGTAAAGAATTAATTATAAAGCACATATGACAGATCATGTTCTGTTCTTGCACAGACAATGTCTGGCTTAACAAACATAGTCTGGTTTGACTAAGCATGGTCTGGCCTAGCTTCAAACATTGTCTGGCCTGGCTTAATCATGGTCTGTCTTAACTATGCGTTGTCTGATCGTGTTCCATATATGGTCTGGTCCAATACATATGCATAGTTTGGTCCTAGACTTATGTTGTCTGTCCCAAGACTTCACACAGTCTATCTCGAGACTATTGTATGGTCTCGGTCTTAGACTTTGCATGAGTCTTTCCAAGACTTAGCATGGTCTATTCCAAGACTATACCGTCTGATCTTATGAACTTAGCATGGTCTGTTCTCTAAAGCTTATTTTAGTCTCGATTAGAAGCATTTATAGTGCTTGATAAATTGTTACGAGTTATCGACAGCTTAAAATGTAAGTGAGAGTTTAAGTGGTTATACCATTGTCTGTTCCACTTTGATTTCTTGAAATCACTTAGTCTGAAATCATTAGTTGATCAAATATTATTACATTTGTTATCATCAAAACTTATCAAAGTATTAGGGGTCGACATCATCAAATGTCATGGTTCTAACAATCTCCCCCTTTTTTTATGTTGACAACACATGTTATAATTTTGATTACATACAATAAATCATAAACATTTATATATCAAAGTGCAGATTATTTCATGTTAGATAAATATGTGCAGTTATTAACATAATGAACTCCTCCTGAGTCTATCATGCATATGCATATGACAAATTAAGGCATGAAATAATTAAAGCGGATAATAATAGATAGTAAATGAATTGAGTAAAAATTAGTGAGCCATTCACTATTTTATTAAAGAACTCAAACATTGTTTGGGAAAATTTTATACATCCAAAATTCTCTCCCCCCCCCCCCCTTGTCATTAACAAAAAGAATGGAAGATGGAGTAGAAAATGCCATCACAGTCATGGTTTGGAAGGTGGGGTTAACTGTTTGGTTGAGGAGTCTCCAGCTTCTGATGAAGCAGTGGTTGTAGGAGGATCTTCTTATGGCGATGGTGGAGTTGGAGTTGCAGCAGGGCAAGGAAGTAATAGAGTAGCTATTGAAGCATTGAATGCAAGGGTCATCTCCTTGATAATGCTAGCTTTATGTTCTTCCATTTTGGCATCGATCTGAGCATCAATCTAGGTAGCAATTCTTAATGCTATCTTGGTTTCCAATGCAGTCTCAAGGGCAGCTAAGTTAGGTTGAGAGTTTGACTGTGTTGTAGCACTTAGTGGTATGGCTGCAATTGGAGTGCTCAACCTTGATTGAGTAGACACCAAATCTGTGCACTTGTGGGCTGGTATTGATTCTGCAGGCTTTTCAGCCAAGTCTATAGCTTGCTTAGTAGAAAGTGTAGTAGCCTGAGCTACCTCAGCCTCTTGCTTCAGGGCCAACTCCCTGAGCTTGTTTTCTTCTTGTTCCTTAGCCTTCTTCTCTCGAGTTAGATCATTAAGTCTTCTATCTTCTTCTTGAGTAGCTAACATAACTCTCAGTCTAACAGCCTCCTTTAAGATTCTTGCTTCTTCAGCCGCTGCCTTGGCTGTAGCTATCAAGTCCTAAGCAACTTTGTACTCAATAAGCATCTTCTTAGCTTCAATTTCATTATTAGGGGTGTGAGGGGTCAGCAGAGTGGGTACAATCACAATGTCTGACACATGAATGAAGCTGCTGGAGGAAGAGAATCCTTCACCAACAGTGTCAATCTTCTGCTTTTCTTCATCTGAGAGATTGGATGACCCTGTGGTGTGGAGCATGTTACTCATCACGTTTTGCTAGTAGATGCTAACGTCTAATTTTGTGTTCTCTGGTGGCAATTCATGCTCTAGTTGAGGCAGTGGCTCAATGTCTAGTATGTGCTGTGGAAGATTGTCTACTCTTACAATCTTCTTCACCTTCAGCTTGTTGGGGTTGACAGTTGGTAGCTTAGGAACTATACGGTATGGAGCAACGCATATATTAGTTTCTTTAGAAATATGTAGGCTTGGAGGATATAATTGTCTGGGGGCTGTGCCTTGAAACTTCAATTGACACAGGGCCTTATACTTAGCACATGTGCCTTGAAGGAAGGATGACTAGGGCCAACTCCTCGTGAGATCAGCCGAGGAGGTCGAAGAGAGACCCTTGGTCTTGATAAGTAACGCAGGGCATCATGATGCATAGTGCTAACTATGGCATCCAATTGTTTCTTCTCATCTTCTGTTAGCTTAACTGGCATGGGTAGTTCCACTGTGAAGTAGTCCAATCCCTCTCATACATAATTGTACCAATGTGCAATCTCATGCACTAGCTGACGCATCTGAGGGATGCTAGAGGCTTATTCTTCCTACTATAGCCTTCTTGCAAGATTTGCATCATCTTTAACAACATCTAGAAGAATGGTGTTGTGAATTGGCCTCTTGAAGGGAATTATCCCTTGATCAATCTGTAGAGGAGGAAGCCTTTTCATCTTCGCTTCCTTGACAGCAACTACAATAGAATGCTTTGCAACGGGCTCCATCTGAGTTTCTTCTCTATATGCAGTAGACTTAGCATTCTCTCCCACATAATACAAGGAGAATCTTTGCATCATCTTCTGATGCCAGGAGGAGGAGGAGGAGGTATGTCTTCTCTGAATTTAGATAGAGGTGTGGTGGCATCCAGATTGAATGGTCTGTTGTTCCATGAGGGAGCAGTAGATGCCTCGGGAGATAGAATGACTATCTCTTCATCTGTGTTAGACCTAGAAGAGATGTTGACAAACTCTAAGTGGTGGTAGGAAACCATTGTATTTGACATCTCAGGAATGGTTATAGGTGAGGGTGATTGGTAGGGAGGAATGGTGATGTCTGGTGGTGTTTGAGGGGATGTTGTTGGAACAACAGTTTGAGTTGTGGGTTCAAACTATGTCTCAGATTGAGCAGTGGGTTCAGTCTGTTGGGTAACCATCTGTTTAGTGGGGGTAGACGAAGGTTGATCTTCTATCTGAACAGTGGATTCAGACAGTGGCTCTTGCATAGTCTGTGCTTTGGCATTAGACTGTGCAGCTATTGTTTGGCTTACTAAGGTCTGTGTAGGTGACATAGATGATAGGGGTCAACAGATGGAGTGTTTGTTGTGGTTTCTATTTGGGCTTGGATTGGTGTAGTTTGAGGAATATTCTTCCTTAAACATTTGTGAGTTAAGCGAGGGTGAGTGGGAAGTGTGAAGGTAGGGATGGTGATACTTGGATTGATGGAAGAAGTGGTTGTGGTCTGTCTAGGTCTATCATCTTCTAGAATAACTTTCCTCTTGATAGTTAATTTCCTAGTTGTTGTGCTTGGAGGTTTGATGGTCTAGAGTGTTGAGTTAGTGGTCTAGGTTCCACTAGACTGTCTGCTTGGTCTTTTAAAGACCAATCCTTCATCTGAGCCTTCCTTTTCGGCCTTAGCAACATTAATAGTTGCTTGTCTGATGTCTACTATGTCCTTAAGAGACATTTGTGGTTCAGCAAACATTTTGGTAGCACCCTTACCCTTCTGTTGAGCTCTTGTCTTTATCCTCA
The DNA here is from genome assembly GCA_014843725.1 of Amphicarpaea edgeworthii. Taxonomy (NCBI): domain Eukaryota; kingdom Viridiplantae; phylum Streptophyta; class Magnoliopsida; order Fabales; family Fabaceae; genus Amphicarpaea; species Amphicarpaea edgeworthii. The sequence goes on from CM026329.1 coordinate 8,354,456, forward strand.
TAATGGGTGGTCTAGGTAGTACTTGTTGGACTGTTTGCCTTGTCCTTTTAGCAAGTGACTCCTTAGCAGACTATGTTGTGGCCTTGTGAGTGGTCTGGATGGTTTGTTGGTTCGCTACTACAAGTCTCCTCATCTTGCTTGCAAGGGGCTGGATTGAGGCAGCCTCATCATAGATGATTAGAGTCTTTCCTTTTCCACCCTTCTTCTTCTTAGTTTGCTTCTCTTGACCTTCACCTTCATCATTAGAAAGTTTAGGGAACTTGTTAGGTGATCCCTTGGTGATTTCAAATCCCATGTTCAACTTGAGCAGACTAGAGGATGTCAACATCCTCTAATGAACAAACCTTCTGTATTGACATAGTCTAGTTCATCAAGTTTTCCTAATTGAATTTCTCTGTACAGTCTGTGAAGCAGTGAGCATCCTAGAGATCTTGTTAATCAGGGCTGTGTAGTAGGTGGCCATAGAAGTAGACAAATACTAAATGTGGCTTATCATGTTGTAGAAAAGGGTGTGTGGAAGGTTGAATGGGATCCCTCTGATGATGTGGTAGAGGATGAACCTATGGAGGGCAAACACATGATCTTTGGACCCAATCTTGTGCAAGATGGTCTTATTAATGATGTTCAGCAGCAACTTGGACAATGGTGGGAAGTTGGTTGGATGCAACTTCTTGACGTTCTTGGTCACCTCATAGTTAGGTCCAAGAATGAACCTTTCTACTGTCTCTTCAGCAAGGTTGGAGTCCCATCCTTCTACAAAGTAGTTAGAGTGCAACTCGCACTCTATCGCTTGAGCAATGGAGGAGGGAGAGATGGAAACATCACATCCAAACACCTTGTTGGCTATCTCGTTTCTTCTGATCGTGACATTCCTCTAGAACTCTCTAATCAGTCTAGGAGCGATCTTCTGGCGATCATTAAAGAAGCCCCTGATTCCAGCAAACTCAAAGTACCTTGAGATGTTAGGGCCACGTTCCTCAAGGTAGGGAATGTTAATGTAGTACTTCACGTGGATGTTCCTAGTGTAGGAACCTTGTGGCTTGATTAGATTGTTCTCCACGTTGTTGAGATTTCGTTCTGTTCTGACCTTTAGATCAATGTTAGAGGCAAAACTATTGGTGTCTGTCGTCAACTCTGGCATTACCTCTTTGTGGTGCTCATCAGAAGCTTGAGAGGTAGAAGGAAAGGGTGGATGTTGTGAGGAGGAGGATCCCTTAGAGAGGTTGCCTTTGGCCATAGTGAGGGTTGTGTTTAGGGTTTCTTGGAGTTCTTGGTTGCAGAGAGAAGAGTAAGAGAGATGAGTGTTTTTGAAAGCTTGGGGTATATGTTTTGCAACTGTAGGCCAAAATAGGTAATGAGTGTGCATTAAATATGATGGTATGGTTAGGGAATGATTGAAACGACACATTAATGATAGACTTGAATGTGCGTTTTGGGCTTTAATGACTTAGAACCTAATGAATGCTTAAGTTACAAAAAAAATGTTTTAAAATAACATATGGTTTGGCTCATATTTTGAGCGTGAAACACATGACATGCACATGCCTCACTTAAATAAAACATCAGATGATTTGTCCTTAGTTTTATTAGTGAACAACAGACAGTCATAAAACATTAAATCACATAGACCATCCCAATCTTTTCTCTTAAAAAGACCAGACTGTCTTTAGTAAGGGGTTTTGTAAAAATATCAGCAAGCTGATCGTCTGTCTTTCCAAATTAATGGTTCCCTTCTGAACATGGTCTCTTATGAAATGATGTTTTATTTCTATATGCTTGGCTCTAGAGTACATGATTGTATTTTTCGAAAGAGATATAGTAGTAGTATTATCATAGAAGATAGGAATGTTACTCTAAAAAATGTTGTAGTCTTCAAGTTGATTTTTGATCAACAATATTTGAGAGCAGCAACTTGTAGCTGAAATGTATTCTACTTTTGTTGTGGATAATGCTATTGTCCCTTGCTTTTTACTGAGCCATGACACCATGTTGGCTCCAATGAAGTGGCAACCTCTACTAGTGCTTTTTCTTTCAATTTTATCTCTAGCATAGTCATCATCACAATAGCCTGTCAGCTTATACTCTTTCTGCCTTTTAAACCAAAGACCTAGATTAGGAGTTCCAATCAAATATCTAAATATTCTTTTAACAACAAACAAATTCATGTCCCTTGGGTTAGACTGAAATCTAGAGTAGAGGCAGAAGCTGAACATTATGTCTGGTCTAGATGCAGTCAAGTAAAATAGAGACCCAATCATTCCTTTGAATTGAGTGACATATACTTTCTTTGAATCTTCATCAGGTCCAAGTGATGTTGTTGGATGCATTGGTGTCTTCATAATTTTGGCATCATCCATCTTGAATTTCTTTAAGAGCTCGTTTACATACTAGGTCTAATGTATGAAGATCCCTTTGTTAGTTTGCTTGATCTGCAGTCTTAGGAAGAATTTCAATTCTCCTATCATGCTCATTTCAAATTCAGTTTGCATCAATTTTGGAAACTCTTCACAGAGTTTTTCATTAGTGGCACCAAAGATAATATCATCCACATAAATTTGAATAATAATAAAAACAGAGGAGTAGTTTTTGCGGAACAGTGTAGTATCTATCTTTCCTCTTGTAAAATTGTGTTCAATTAAAAATGAACTAAGTTTTTCATACCATGCTCTAGGAGCTTGTTTAAGACCATACAATGCTTTGTGTAATTTAAATACATGGTTTGGAAAGATAGTACTCTCAAACCCAAGGGGTTGTTCTACATAAACTTCTTCTTTGATTACACCATTGAGGAATGCACATTTTACATTCATTTGATAAAGTCTCATATTTCTATGAGCAGCAAATGAAAGCAAAATTCTAATTGCCTTAAGTTTAGCTATTGGAGCGTATGTCTCCATATAATCAATACCTTCTTGTTGTGAGTAACCTTTGGCCACTAGTTTAGCCTTGTTCCTCACAACCTTACCATTCTTATCTAGTTTGTTTCTGAAGACCCACTTAGCACCAACAGCTTACTTGTTGTCTGACAGCTTCACAAGTTTCCAGACATCATTCTTTTGAAATTGGTCAAATTCTTCTTGCATTGCTTAGACCTAACTTTCGTCTTCCATAGCATCATCAATGTGCTTGGGTTCTATCTCAGACAATAAATTTGTTTGTTGGAAGGATGATCTTATCTTTATTGGTGCTTGAACCTCTCCAATGATCAAGGAAGGAGGATGGTTCTTGATCATCATTTTGTTGCTGCTTTGTGGTTCTATGATTTCTTCTTCATAATTTGAGATGGTCTGGTAGTGAGCAGACGATCTGGGAGCAGACGACGATGATGTGCCAGACGCAGAAGGTGGTGTGTCAAATGATGGTCTGGTCTTTGTTATTGCATCTTCTAGTCTGATATATGCAAATGAGTCTTCTAACTCTGATAGTTTCCTATCAAGTTGAGTGTCATTAAATCTCACATGAATGGCTTCTTCAACATTTTTGGTTCTAGAGTTAAACACTCTATATGCCTTAGATGTTTCAGAATATCCAAGTAAGATACTTGTATCACACTTCGAATCAAACTTACCCAAATTATCTTTTGTGTTAAGAATGAAACATTGACATCCAAAAGGATGGAAGTATGATATGTTGGGTTTCCTTCCTCTCCACAGTTCATATGGAGTCTTTTTAATGATAGGCCTAATATAAATTCTATTTTGCAAATAGCAAGAAGTATTTACAACTTCTGCTCAGAAGTGCTTAGGAGTCAAGTTATCATTCAATATGGTTCTGGCCATTTCTTGTAATGACCTATTCTTCCTCTCAACAACACCATTTTGCTGTGGTGTTCTAGGTGTTGAGAAGTTGTGAAGAATTCCATTCTCTTCCCTGAACCTCTAAAAACTTTTGTTTTCGAACTCTCCTCCATGGTCACTTTTGATAGAAGTTATACATACACCTTTTTCATTTTGAACACGTTTGCGGAATTTATAAAATTCCTTAAAAGCCTCATACTTGTGAGTGAGGAATATAACCCATGTCCATCTAGAATAGTCATCAACTATTACCAGTCCATATCTCTTCCCTCTAAGAGAGATTGTCCTTGTTGGACCAAAGAAATCAATATGTAATAGTTCTAATGGTCTGGAAGTGGAAACAATGTTTTTACTTTTAAAAGAGGTTTTCACCTGTTTCTCTTTCTAACATGCCTCACAATGTAAGTCATCTTTATATGACATTGTTGGCAGTCCTCTTATGAGGCTATATCTTTGCAGTTTTGAGATTAATCTCAAACTTGCATGGCCAAGCTTCTTATGCCATAACTAGTGACTTTTTTTGACAGATAGTAAACATGATACATTTTGATCTTTTAGTTCGCCAAGGTTGATCTTATAAAGATTGCCTTGTCTCTTTGTAAAGAAGAGATGTGAACCATTAGAGTCTTTGACTATGCATGATTCCTTGTTGAAGGAAACATCATATCCATTATTGCAAAATTGACTTATGCTTAGTAGATTGTGTTTTAGCCCTTCAACAAATAACACATTCTCAATAGAGAGACTAGGAGGAATACCTATCTTACCAGTACCCTTGATTCTCCCTTTTTGATTACCTCCGAAAGTGACTGTACCACCATGCATTGGTGTTAGGTCTAGGAATATAGACCTTGCGCCCATCATCTGATGTGAGCAGCCACTGTCTAGGTACCAAGATTGGTGTTTCTTTCCTGCCATCGCGAACATCTGCAACAAGAATTATTTTGTTTTTAGATACCTATATTCTTTTAGGTCCTTTGGTGTTAGTCTTAGAAGTAGATGATTTGCTTCTTGTAGGTAATATCTTGCTTTTGGACTTTACATGTCCATTTTCAGAATGTGATCTATTAGAAGAAGCTTTATTCTTAGTTGCTTCTTTCTTTCCTATGAATCCAAGGTTAGATTTGTCATTTGGATGTCTGTTGTATGAAAGAATTTTCTTTAAATTTTCAAACCCACTGACAAATTTGCTTAGAGTGCTCTTGAGAGATGCAGCTTCTTTGCGTAATTGAGCAATTTCAGCTTCATCTTTACTCAAGGCTCCCACCTTGTTTAATTCATCAGTTTCTTTAATCAATTCATTCAATTGCCTTCTATGTTGTTCCTTTTCTATCCAGAGTTCACTTCTGCTTTTAATTAAGCATTGGTGATCTATGGTTAGTTTTTGAAAATCATCTGTTAGAGCATTACTAGTTGTGACCAATGTAAAACATTTGTCAGATAGCTCAATGAATGAAGACCCAAGTTCTTCATGCTCTTTTGAGAGTTTTCTTAATTTCTTTTTCATGGATAAATAGGCTTTAGAAAGAGTAGATGAATTAGAAAGAAGTTCTTGATAAGCTTCTTGAAGAGATAAGATCATTAAGGTCTACCTCTTGTTCTTCATCGTCTGAAGCCTCGGACGCAAACGCAAAGGGAGTGTTGTTTGGTGCATTCTCACCATCAAACGTAGACGATGTGGAGGTTGCATCTGCCATCAGACAGAGATTAGCTTCTTCATCTGATGCTTTAGAACTTTCTTCATTAGTTGAATCATCTAGATCTTCCCATGTGAACACCAGTCCTTTCTTCTTCTTGGGAAATATCCTCTTGAATTTTTCTTTTCCTTTATTGAGCTTTGGACATTCTGACTTGAAGTGTCTAGGCTTCTTACATTCATAGCAGACAATAGGATTATTCTCTTTCTTCTCATCGTCTGTTGAATATTTCTTGTTGTAGTTCTTCCATCTCGAACCACCTTTCTTTCTCCACATCTTGTGGATTCTTCTTGAGGTGAAGGATAGTTCATCATCTTCTCTTGACTATTCTTTACTTGAAAAAGTGGACTCTACTTCTGACTCTTTTGCCTTTAGAGCTTTGGTAGTCTGTCCTTTGGGTGGTCTGAAAGACTAACTTTTTGATGAGGATGACTCTTTTGGTGTTGTCTAATTTGGCTTATGAGCTTTGAGAACCAGATACTTGCCTTTTTTCAACTTGACATCTCCTTGTAGCTCTTGCTTATGCAGCATTAGAATTCTCACGAGCTCTTCCAGAGGCATATAGTCTAAGTCTTTGGAAGGTCTAATGGTTGTGACCTAAGGTCTCCATTGTTTGGGCAAGCTGCGAAGGACTTTTTCAACATGCTCGAAGTTTTCAAAACTTTTACCAAGGTTTCAAAGCTCATTTAAAATATTTTGAAATCTAGACATCATACTAGCTATGGTTTCATTTTCTTCGATACTAAAGAGTTCATATTCTCTGGTGAGAACACTTACATTGTTCCTTTTTACCTATGAGGACCCTTCATAAGTTATTATGAACATGTCCTATATGTCCTTGGCAGATTTGAATTGGCTTATCTTTCTGTGCTCAGTTTCTGAGATGCATGCATGTATTGCATTTCTTGCTTTGGAGTTGAGGATGAATCTATTCTATTGTGCTTCAGTCCATTCTTCTTTTGGGATCTCAACTTCATTTTCATCAACTAGAATGTAGTCTCCATTTTCTATGACATCTAGCATGTTTATGTGACATGACTCAAAGTATGTGATGCATGCATGATGCAGTTCCAAGCCACACAAGCTTGGTTTGGATCGTCCGGAAGCAAATCAAAAGAGCTCCATTGAAGCTAAATCAAGAACTCAAACAAAAGGGAAAAGCGGAAAGAAGAAGAAGAAGAATTAGAACGACGCCACGATCCGCATGGAACGATAAGTTGAGGAGAATTCGCCACAAGGAAAGTTTCCTTGATAAGAATCAATTTGGTTCCACTCAAGAACCAAGAAGAGACTAAGCTCTCAAACTAAGCCAAAGCTTGTTTCATTCACAAATGAGTTATATGATGATTACAAATGAGGTTCTCCTCTACTATTTATAGAGCCAGGCCTTAGAAGAGGTTTATGTAACTAATCTCCACTTAAACATAACGTTTTAAGGTCTAATTACACAATTAAGAACCCCCTTACACAAGTAAACAAGGTTTTCAAAAATTCCCACGTCAGACCTTCCGCTAAGCTCAACCTTGAGCTTAGCGCAAATTGCGCTGAGCTCAACGTTGAGCTGAGCGAGATGCTTGATCAAAGCGAATCTTCGCTAAGTTCAATCGTGCGCTGAGCTAGATGCTTAATCGAGGCAAAACTTCGCTGAGCCCAAGCATGCGCTGAGCGAGTTGTCAACAAATTTCCAAGTGCTCCAATTTAACTCCTTTGGGCTTCTTCCTTCTTGGCCTTTGATGAATAACCCTTCCTTTAGTCTCTTGGTCATTTCTTCTTGAAGAATCTTGGCCTTGGATCTTGTCATTGGTCCCTTTAATTCTTGAAGTGCCCTTAGGTCCTCATGTTCATTGACTAGCCCTCTATCATCCCCTCCTTCTTGAAAAGAATCCGACCTTGGATTTGCATCTAAGAGACCTGCATCACAAGAAGAAAGATTAGTGACATTGAAATTAGAACTCACCCCATACTTACTTGGCAAGTCAATCTTGTAGGCATTGTCATTTATTCGCTCAAGGACCTTGAAAGGACCATCACCCTTAGGATGTACCCGAATCCAAGCACCGGGATCAAATACCATGGGCTCTCTCTCGTTGGTTTCTTGTTTTGCATATTGCTCAATCTTTTGCTCAATTTGGTTTCTTACCTTCTCATGGAGATCCTTCACAAAAGTAGCTCTTGAAAGACCATCCTTACTCAAAATAGAAGAATCATTAGGTAAGGGAATTAGATCAAGAGGAGATAAAGGATTAAAGCCATAAACAACTTTAAAAGGAGAAAAAGAAATGGTAGAGTTGGTTACCTTATTATAGGCATGGGATGCATCACATTCATTTGCAAAAGATTTTGAAAATTTTGGTAAAGCATGAATGGGTGCATTTGTCAACCTTTCCTTCAATTCATTGAAGGCTCTCTCTTGTTCACTCTCCCATTTAAATCCCACATTTTTCTTAACAATTTCATTCAATGGAGATGCTATTGTGCTAAATTCCTTGACAAATCTCCTATAGAAACTAGCCAACCCATGGAAACTCCTCACATCACTCACATTTTTGGGTGTGGGCCAATCTCTAATAGCTCTAATTTTCTCATCATCCACTTGGACTCCTTTAGCACTCATAACAAATCCTAGAAACACTACTTGACTAGTGCAAAATGTGCATTTATCCTTATTAGCAAACAAGCTCTCATTTCTAAGCACTTCCAAGACACTTCTAACATGGAATAAGTGGTCATTTGTTGTTAAGCTATAAATCAAGATATCATCAAAGTAAACAACCACAAATATACCAATAAAATGCCTCAAAACATGATTCATGAGACGCATGAAAGTGCTTGGTGCATTGGTTAAGCCAAAAGGCATGACCAACCACTCATAAAGTCCAAACTTAGTTTTGAAAGCGGTTTTCCATTCATCACCTTCTCTCATTCTAATTTGATGGTAACCACTTTTCAAATCTATCTTGGAGAAAACACAAGAACCATGAAGTTCATCCAACATATCATCAAGTTTAGGGATAGGATGTCTATACCTCACGGTGATATTGTTGATGGGTCTACAATCCGTGCACATCCTCCAAGTGCCATCTTTCTTTGGGACTAGGATGACCAGCATTGCACATGGGCTCAAGCTTTCTTTCACCCACCCTTTTTGCATCAACCCTTCAACTTGCTTTTGTATTTCCTTTGTCTCTTCCAGATTACTCCTATAGGCAGCCTGATTAGGAAGTGAAGCTCCCGGAACAAGATCAATTTGATGTTCAATTCCTCTTAAAGGAGGCAAGCCATGGGGAAGGTCTTGTGGAAAGACATCCTCAAACTCCTTCAAGAGTGTATCAAAACCTTGAGGCAATTCAAGAGCACTAGAAGACAAGCATATGTAATTTGGAATGATCAAATACATTTGTTGCCTAGCAAGCATCACTCTTTTTACCTCTTTAGGTTTCAGGAACAAACTCTCTTTTATCAATAATTTTTTTTCACTCTCTTTTTCTCTTTTCATTTGGTATTTCTTTTCACTCTTTTTGCCATATTTTTCTTTTTGGCTTTTCTCTCTTAAAATACTTTTTCCTTCTTTAATTTTCTTTTCTCTCTCTCTTTTCAACCTCATTTTTATTTGATCCTCACACACCTCACTTGGAGACAAAGGTGAGAGAACTACCTTTTGACCTTTATGCAAGAAAAAAAATCTATTGGTGACCCCATTGTGGACAACATCTCTATCATATTGCCAAGGTCTACCAAGCAACACATGTCCGGCTTCCATGGGAACCATATCACAAAGCACTTCATCAACATAACTTCCAATGGAGAATGTAAGCAACACTTGCTTATTCACAACGAAGTCACCACTATCACTCAACCATTGTAACTTATAAGGCTTAGGGTGAGGGATGGGTTTGAGGCCTAGTTTCTCCACTAATCTAGTGCTTGCAACATTGGTACAACTTCCACCATCAATGATTAGAGAACAAACTTTTCCATTCACCAAACATCTAGAATGAAAAATGTTTTCTCTTTGTGTATCATCTCTATCCTTGCACAAACTACCCATGAGTCTTCTAACCATCAAAAGATCTCCCTCCTCTGGTGGAAGAAAACTATCATCCTCACCTTCACTAGAGGAACTAAGAGAACTCTTAGATGAATCACTATCCACCTCTCCATTTTCCAACAAAATCATGTTTCTTTTGTTAAGACATTGGGATGCAATGTGACCCTTGCCCAAACACTTAAAACATTTAATAGAACTAGATTTATTGGAAGTAGGTTGAGTATGAGAAGTAGATTTATGGGGAGGGGTTTGAGGAGGAGAAGTAGGGTTACCTCTTGAAGACTTTCTTTCAAGATGTTGTGAAGAAGAACCCTCCTTCTTGGAAGTGTCCTTATCCCTCCAAGAGGAATAATTGTAGGAAGACTTCTTGTAGGAATGCTTCCTCCTCAATTGTTGCTCCACTTGCACGGCCCTATGTATAAGTTCATCCATGTTGTTGTAGCTTTGAAGCTCTACAACATCTTGAATGTCCCTATTCAAGCCATTCAAAAATCTAGCCATTGTAGCTTCATTAGTTTCTTCAATGTTAGCTCTTATCAAAGTAATCTCCATCTCCTTGTAATAATCATCAACACTTTTACTACCTTGATAAAGCCTTTGTAAATTTATATGCATGTCCTTAATATAATGAATGGGAACAAATCTCTCCCTCAAGATACTCTTCATTACCTCTTAAGTCTCCACTCTAGGTCTTCTTTGTCATTCTCTATCCACTTGAACTTGTTGCCACCACACCAAGACATATTTCTCAAATTCTAAGCTAGCCATCCTTATTTTCTTTTCTTCACTATAATTGTGACAACTAAAAATTTGGTCTACTTTCATCTCCCAATCAAGGTAACCCGTCGGGTCATAAGTACCTAAGAACTTGGGGATTTTGACCTTCACATCATCCAAGCCATCTCTATTCCTCCTATTCCTTTGCCTTCTACCTTCATCATAACCATCATCACTCCCTTGAGGTGAATAAGGTGACCTATGATGCCTCCTTCTCTCAATGTCTCCCACTCTTCCACTCAACTCTTGAGTACTTCTTTGCACATCATCAAATCTCTCTCCCATCCTCCTCTCAAAGTTTCTATGCGTCTTATCCATTTTCTTAGCCAATGAAACCATTAGCTTAGCAGATCTAGGTGAGGGTGGATCACTATCACTTTCAGAAACCATGGCTACAAGCAAAAGGTTAGTGAACAAAAATATTGAACCTTACCACTCACTAAGTGTTTACACTCGATAACACTCGTGTTTCACTCTTATAAGACTTTTTCTATAAGGTTCAGTCTTGTCTTTTTCCACTCTCTAACTCTTCTTTAGCCCTTGAGATCAACCAAAGATTTCAATTCAAGGAGTTTCCAAGTGAAAGATGAAACAAATCCAAGCTCAACTTAAGAGGTCAAGTAGAAGAAAACTCTAAGACAAAACCATGGAAGTTTAGAAGACAAGCAATAAAAGCTCAAAAAGAAAGGACAACACAAAAGGAATGCCAAAGAAAAGACAAATAGGAAGATCTAATAATGACAATGCTTGCGCTAAGCAAGCAAGGCGCGCTAAGTGAACTCGTTGATCGAAGCAAACGTGTGCTAAGCGAAATATGTTGCTAAGCGAGATTGCTCAACAAGCTTTTCTAAAGATGTAAAAAAAAAAAAATTGGACAAAGTAGCAACCACTGTAATTATGCAAAATAAATGTATTTGAAAGCAATAAGAAGCACACACTAAGGAGATAGGGCTGTAGAAAAATTTTGTAAATTTTTTTTTACACTTGGGTCCTCATATTTTTTGATATTTGCAATTTGACCCCATAATTTTTTTTTATTTTTACACTTTGGCCCCACATATTTTTCTATTTTTGGACCAGAAACTTTTTAAAATTGCAAAAACTTCCCAACGCACTCCAAACTGCACTTTTTTGGATCAAACTCAAAACTTCTTCAGCAAGTTATGGGTTTCATCAAGAACATGAAGAACACATGCAACAACCACTCTATGCTCAAATCAACACCAAATTCAACGAAACGAAAGGGGAAATGAAGGAAATTGCAAGATAAACTCAAAATCAAGCATGAAACACACAATTGAACACAAACAAACAAGAATCAAGAGGCTGAGAAAACGAAAATTGGAAAAGAAGAAGAACACAAAACTCAAAAATGCAAATTTGGGGAAAACGAAAACTGCACCTAATTCTCTGTGAATTGCACTCCAGTTGAGGCTCTAGATACCACTTGATGCATGCATGATGCAGTTCCAAGCCACACAAGCTTGGTTTGGATCGTTCGGAAGAAAATCAAAAGAGCTCCATTGAAGCTAAATCAAGAACTCAAACAAAAGGGAAAAGCGGAAAGAAGAAGAAGATGAATTAGAATGATGCCACGATCCGCACGGAACGATAAGTCGAGGAGAATTTGCCACAAGGAAAGCTTCCTTGATACGAATCAATTTGGTTCCACTCAAGAACCAAGAAGAGACTAAGCTCTCAAACTAAGCCAAAGCTTGTTTCATTCACAAATGAGTTATATGATGATTACAAATGAAGTTCTCCTCTACTATTTATAGAGCCAGGCCTTAGAAGAGGGTTATATAACTAATCTCCACTTAAACATAATGTTTTAAGGTCTAATTACACAATTAAGAACCACCTTACACAAGTAAACAAGGTTTTCAAAAATTCCCGCGTCAGACCTTCCGCTAAGCTCAACCTTGAGCTTAGCGCAAATTGCGCTGAGCTCAACGTTGAGCTGAGCGAGATGCTTGATCGAAGCAAATCTCTGCTAAACTCAATCGTGCGCTGAGTAAGATGCTTGATTGAGGCAAAACTTCGCTGAGCCCAAGCATGCGTTGAGCGAGCTGTCAACAAATTTCCAAGTGCTCCAATTTAACTCCTTTGGGCTTCTTCCTTCTTGGCCTATGATGAATAACCCTTCCTTTAGTCTCTTGGTCATTTCTTCTTGAAGAATCTTGGCCTTGGATTTTGTCATTGGTCCCTTTAATTCTTGAAGTGCCCCTAGGTCCTCATGTTCATTGACTAGCCCTCTATCAGTATGTCTCCAGTATGTGAAGTTTTCACCTTTGAAGATTGGAGGATTGTGTAGACCCTTCTCCATCTTTGTGTAGGATCTTTAGCTCTGTATCTGTGAAGATAGTTATCAGAGATCGAGCTTTGATGCCAACTGAAATACACAAGAACACACTAAAAGGGGGGGTTGAATAGTGGGTTAGAAACCTTCTTCGTAAATACTATTAGTTCACAAGTTTCCTTCTTGGATATATGTAAGTTTAAACTAGCAAATATATCTTTGCAAAGCAATCTTTTGAAAGTCTTTCCAAAAGAGCACAGTAGGCAAGATGTATGTAATCACAAGACAGTAAATGAAAGCTTGCTTTTATACTAGTTCACTCAACCTAAGCTACGTCCAGTTCTCCTTTAACAATTGTTAAAGGGTTCCGCTATAATTAACTGATTACAAAATAAGTATTCTTCACTGCCACTTCTGGCTACAAGTATTCTCTATTCCACTACTGGCTACAAGTATTCTAAATCACTACTGGTTATGAGTATGAATCTCCCCCTAAGATTATACTTCCCAAGTATTCTTTTATCACTAAGCCACTCCTAGCTTTCTATACAAATATGTATAAGATTTAAATAACTCTCAAAGAGAGGATATGAACAAGTGTTGAATCTGTATGAGCTTGTAAAAGATGGGTATTCTCTTTTCTCTTAGCTCGTGTTTCTCACTGGGTTTTTGTTTTTCTCAGAGTGATATGCTTGCTGTTCAGATTTGCTTTTAGAAAGTTTTGTTTCAGTTCATTCATTCATCTTCTCGTTGCATGGAAGCATCTTTATATAGTGAGCTTCATGGATTTGAACGTTGGAGAAGATAGGTTTTTGTTGACTCACAGAAAAGTGTTGAAGTTGCTTTGATTATGCTTGATGTGACTTGAGCAGGTTTCTTTTTTTGCCATAGTTAACTTTTAGCTTAGGGTGTGCATCTCAATGCTGATTAGTCTTTTGGCTGTACCTACATAGAGTATCTCCCTTTCTTTTTGTAACAACAATGTCTTTATTTGTGTAAAGAATTAATTATAAAGCACATATTCCTCAGCACATATGATAGATCATGTTCTGTTCTTGCACAGACAACGTCTGGCTTAACAGACATAGTTTGGCCTAACTAAGCATGGTCTAGAATGACAGACATGGTCTGACCTAGCTTCAGACATCGTCTGACTTGGCTTAATCATGGTCTGTCTTGACTATGTGTTGTTTGACCGTGTTCCATACATGGTTTGGTCTAGTACATATGCATAATATGGTCCTAAACTTGTGTTGTCTGTCCCAAGACTTCACATAGTCTGTCGAGACTGTTGTATGGTCTGGTCTTAGACATTGCATGAGTCTTTCCAAGACTTAGAATGGTCTGTTCCAAGATTGTACCGTCTGATCTTATGAACTTCACATGGTGTGTTCCAGAGCGTATTTTAGTCTGATTAGAAGCATTTATAGTGCTTGATAAATTGTTTCGAGTTATTAGACAGTTAAGACGTAAGTGAGAGTTTAAGTGGTTATACCATTGTCTGTTCTTACTCTGATTTCCTAAAATCACTTAGTCTGAAATCATTAGTTGATTAAATATTATCATATTTGTTATCATCAAAACTTATCAAAGTATTAAGAGTCAGACATCATCAAATGTCTTGGTTCTAACATTTTGGACCTTACAAACCTAGCATGAATGGTGCAGTGGAATGAAGAAACTGGACTTTTAAGTATATGGTAAGGAGTATGATTAGTCATTCATCTTTGTAACACCTTAAAGTTATAAATTCCTAAACCTTGTATTTTATTCTTACAAATATGAATTTAATGAAAAACTTGATCCGTTAACGTATTATCAAAATATGAAATGTAATTTTTTCTTTCTCTTGTCTCGAAACATACTACAAGAATCTCAACGAAACTCACTTTCAATACACCTATCATTCTCTTAAAAATAAGTGTTCATTAGCAAATATCATTTATAAGAAACTTCTTACTTTTTATAAAATGTTTGATTCCAAATGATACAAAAACACCGGTAAACATGAAATAATACCAAAATTTTGCCTTAAATAATTCCATAAAAAGAAACATGATTTCACCTTTACATCTTTGGAAAAGAGACATAAGACATCTGACTCGTATACAATAACATCAAGACCATAAAATTAAGATCTAGTCTACCATCTATCACACGAGGAACCAGTCTAATACCCAAGGTAGTAACTGAAAGAAAACTAACTCCTAGCCCTCACTAAGATCTTGAAAAGTAACCTTGAAGGCCTTCTATTCTTGAACAAGACTTTCCACATCATCAATGTTGGTCGTAGCCATTCTATTTCATCTTAGTCGATTACATGCAACATTCCTCCCCCATCTAAAAACAAAGTGTATGGAGTGAGTTTTTTCGCTCCTCCTAAAAACCAACAATCAAATGGCCTTCTGGCCACATACACAAACAACATCCATACTGCAGTGGCACACTCACGATCTCATTGAAGACCTATGCGTTTCTACACTTGTATAACTTCTCCAAAAACTCGAGCTCATTGCCATTGGAACTCCATGAGCACAGTGGTCTTACAATTTAGGTGGATGACTATTGGGAGTACACCCCTCTCGTCATTGGTTGACAAGGCTCTCACCAACTGAAAATGCATTGCGCTTAGTTGAGGTTGTTGAGCTGATTATGTGACCCAAAGCCATGACCCAGTGCCATACCCCTTAGGACACCATGCCTGCAACCATTTCTCAAATACCACTCAGTGGTCATCTATACTCTGAGGATTGATTCCTTAACATGTTTCCCTTAGCATGGATTACGTTTCCAATGGGTTATGCACTTTCCACTGCTGCAAACACCGAACGATGGTCCACCAAGTGCCTCGTGAACTTCTCGTCCACAACACCAACATGTCTACCTCACTACACTAAATGAGTAGCTATCGTCGCCTCATTCGTCACCATACACGTAGTTGGAAATATTAATGCACATCCCATTCCAGTTGGTTCCTCCAACCAACTCTCACTGAAAACACCTTTCTCATAAAATATGCCATTGACATCGTAATCACATCCAAACACGCCAGTTTCACTTGTACCGACATTGAAGGAAATCATTTCCTTTCACATCTCACTAAACACACCAAACAAAACAATGCGTGCATTAAGCATTGCATGCCTGCAATGAACACCATTCATGACCCCACCCCATCAAGTTTTATTAAATCTTATGTAATTCTCACATACACTCAAGTATTATGCTTCAATTAAATATGCTACTCCAATCCATTGCAAGGGTCTTACTTTTAAGTCTATGTCCAATAATTTATTTACTCATGTCTCATTACATTAACTTGTTATTAAATTCTCACTCTTAGGATTAATTTATTCATTAATTTCTTAATGAATTCATTTATTAATTAAGACTACGTCTTAATCTTGCAAATGCACTCCATCGGAGTCCATTTGCTCCTTACAAGGACTCACCATCCTTGCTTCCCCAAAGCAAACAATCAATCACAAAATCCAATCTACCAATCAACCAATCACACAAATACAACCAACCTCAGTAGTTGGTGCATAGGGTTTACATTCCTCAGGTCTCAAATGCCAGTTATAAAAATGCATGATTCACAAGGAATATTTAATCACATATCAACATCACATAATACACAATAACCAGAGGTATTCTCCTTCTAAGGTAGAACATCCCCTCATACTTGCATTTCCAACAATTCATGTCATATTTATCAAGTGATTCAAATTGAAAATACTAGTACAAGACTTATTTGACATACTTACAAAACTCATAATATCATGAAATTTGGTAAATATACTCTCCATCACTCTTATTTCAGCACATAAATTTTTCAGTTAAAAATTATAAGTATAAATATTTTATTTTATTTAAAAAGTGTGTATGGGCCAACTCAAGAATCCATGGTTTATTATTTATTTACCTAAATAAACATAGTCCTTTTTATAAATCCTTTCACAGGGAGATTATCATAGGTCTATTCCTTGTATTGCTTGCATGTCTCAAATTATGTGAAGTGTGTAGGTATAGCCAAAAGACTAATCAGCATTGAGATGCACACCTTAAGCTAAAAGCTAACTGTGACAGAGACAGAAACCTGTTGCAGTCACATCAAGCACAATCAAAGCAACTTCAACACTCATTTGTGAGACAATAGAAACCTATCTTCTCCAACATTCAAATCCATGAAGCTCACTATATAAAGATGCTTCCATGCAACGAGAAGAAAGAGACAAAGTATTGAAACAAAATCATTAGAAACAATCTGAACAGCAAGCAAAGCACTCAGAAAAACCCAGTAAGAAACACAACGCATCACACATGTATTCCCTTAACTTTTAAAATCATCACATGTACCCCTGGACTTTTTAATACATTACACGCACACCCCCTATGTTTAAAAAAAGAAGATAAGGACATTTTTGAGAAAAAAATATTATAAAAGTCATGTGTCAATCACTTGACATAAAAAGTAAACAAAGTTAACTCCGTTTTCAATGAAGGGAGTGCAAGTGTAATGAGATCCAAAAAGTTATGGGGTTTTGTGTAGGGGTAAAAAAGGAGGGGGTGCATGTATAATTAAAGAAAATCTTAGGGGGTATTGTTGTAATTTTCTCTAATATCTAACTTATTTACTCTTTAAAATCTATCTATTTGAGTCTCTTTAGGCCCATCACATCAATATCACTATTTGTGGAATAGCTAACCTTGCTAAGCCAGCCTCGATTTGCTAAACGAGGCATCCAATGAGCTAGTATGCGATCTGGTGCAATCTCGCTAAGTGAGAGACCATTCTAACTATGCAAAGTTAGGTACAAAGAGAAGGTGAAGAATGACTTAGAGTCTAGAGATTGAGGGTGTTCTTTTGCATGTCCTCAATATAAAGTTGAACTCTAACTACCATTTTTTAAAGATCTTTCCATTAACTAGAATAGAGATATGCTATCCTTTTTTTTTTAGTGCATTGAATGTTGTAAGGAATGTCAACTAATTAGCATTACTGAATGAAATACACAAGAACACACTAGAAGGAAGGCGGGGGGGGGGGGGGGGGGGGAGGGGGTTGAATAGTGGGTTAAAACTTTTTCGTAAATACTATTAGTTCATAAGTTGCCTTCTTAGATATATGTTAGTTTAAATCAGAAAATATATCCTTACAAGGCAGAGCTTTGAAAGCCTTTCCAAAAGAACACAGTGGGCAAGATAAATATATGTAATCACAAGATAACAAATGAGAGCTTGTTTTTATACTGGTTCACTCAACTTGAGCTCGTCCAGTTCTCCTTGAATAACTGTTAAATGGTTCCACTATAATCAACTAATTACAAAACAAGTATTCTTCACTGCCACTTCTAGCTACAAGTATTCTCTATGCCACTACTGGCTACGAGTATTCTAAACCACTTCTGGTTACAAGTATGAATCTCCCCTTGAGATTATATTTCCCAAGTATTCTTTTATCATTAAGCCACTCCTGGCTTTCTATACAAATATGTATAAGATTCAAAATAACTCTTAAAGAGAGGATAAAAACAAGTATTGAATCTATGTGAGCTTGTAGAGGATGGGTATTCTCTTTTTCTCTTAGCTTGTGTCTCTCACTTGGTTTTTCTCAAGTGCTTTGTTTGTTGTACAGATTGCTTTGAATGAGTTCTTTATTGTTCATTGTTAGAACCAAGACATTTGATGATGTCTGACCCCTAACACCTTGATAGGTTTTGATGATAACAAATGTAATAATATTTGATCAACTAATGATTTCAGACTAAGTGATTTCAGGAAATCAAAGTAAGAACAGACAATGGTAATATCTCTCAACTCAAATCCTACGCTCTAACTGTCTGAGAACTTATAATGGTTATATTTAACACTGGAAATGGCTATAAACAGATTTAAATAAGTTCTTAATTGATTATGCTGTCCCCAAGCCAGACGATGTCTGATGTAAGGCTAGACGATGTCTAAGGCTAGAACAGACCATGTCTTTTAATTAAGAATGTGGTTGTTAAGCCAGACGATGTCTAAGGCTAGAACATACCATGTCTTTTAATTAAGAATGTGTTTGTTAAGCCAGACGATGTCTAAGGCTAGAACAGACCATGTCTTTCAATAAGAATGTGTGCGTTAAAGCCAGACGTTGTTTGTGCACGAACAGACCATACTTAATCAAGACCAGACTATGTTTGTTAAGCCATACTTTGTCTATGCAAGAACAGAACGTAAATTGTCATAAGTACTGAGGAATACGTGCTTTATAATTAATTCTTTACTCAATAAAGGTACTTCTGCAACTGAAACAAAGGGAGATACCCTTTAACATTCCTTTCTTTGATTCCTTGTTTTACTTGCAAGTCTCGTACTATGTAAATTGTGCAGGTACAGCCAAAAGAACCAATTAGCATTGGGATGCACACTTTTAGCTAAAAGACAAATTGTAACAGAGACAGCAGAAACCTGCTCCCGTCAGATAAAGCACAGTCAAAGCTACTTCAACACTCTACTATATGAAACAACGGAAAGAAGTCTTCTCCAACGTTCAAATTCATCAAGCCCACTTTATAAGGAAGACTCTATGAAATAAAAAGGAATGAGCTAAAAAGTGAGATAAATTATTAAACGTGAATTGGATAACAAAAATCTAGACAGCAAGAAAAAGTATTCTGAGGGCAAGTCTTGAACACAAGCTGAGAGAAATAGAACACCCATCCTCTACAAGCTCACGCAGATTCAACAATTGAATATATCCTTTCCTCGAGAGTTATCTGAATCTAATACATCTTTGTATAGAAAGCTAGGAGTGGCTTAGTGATAAAAGAATACTTGGGAAGTATAATGTTAGGGGGAGATTCATACTTGTAACCATAAGTGGTTTATAATACTTGTAGCCAGTAGTGGCATAGAGAATACTTGTAGCCAGAAGTGGCAGTGAAGAATACTTGTTTTGTAATCAGTTGATTATAGTGGAACCCTTTTACAGTTGTTAAAGGAACTGGCTGTAGCTCAGGTTGAGTGAACCAGTATAAAAACAAGCTCTCATTTGCTGTCTTGTGTTTACAAATATTTATCTTGCTCTTGTGCTCTTTTGAAAAGATTTTCTAAGCTTTGCCTTGCAAGGATATATTTGCTGCTTTAAACTAATACATATCCAAAAGGGCAATTTTGTGAACTTATAGTATTTGTAAAAAGGTTTAAACCCACTATTCAACCCCCGCCCCCTTCTAGTGTGTTCTTCATCAGCATTTCATCATCTTCTTCTTGTTGCATGGAAGCTTCCTTATATAGTGAGCTTCATGGATTTGAACGTTGGATAAGGCTTGTTTCCATTGTCTCACAGAAGAGTGTTGAGGTAGCTTTGATTGTGCTTAATGTGACAAGAGCAGGATTTGTTTTTGTTGCAGTTGGCTTTTAGCTTAAGGTGTGTGTCCCAATGTTGATTAGTCTTTTGGCTGTACCTACACACTTCACGTAATTCGAGACAAATAAGCAATACAAGGAATAGAAGAAAGTATGATCAAAGAGTATCTCCCTTTCTTTCTATAACAGCAGTGCCTTTATTTGTGAAAGGAATTAATTGTAAAACACGTATTCCTTAACACATATGACAGACTATATCTTGTTTTTGCATAGACAACATCTGGTTTAAAAGACATAGTTTGGTCTTGATTAAGTATGGTTTGTTTGTGCACAGACAGCGTCTGGCTTAAAGGACACATTCTGGAAAGGAGGACATGGTCTGGTTTAGATTCAGACATCGTCTAGCCTGACTATGCGATGTCTGATCGTGTTCCATACATGGTTTGGTCCAGTACATATGCATAGTCTGGTCCTAGACTTCACATAGTCTGTCTGAGATTGTTGCATGGTTTGGTCTTAGACTTTGCATGAGTCATTCCAAGACATTCATGGTCTTTTTAAGAGCTTTATTTTAGTTTGATTAGAAGCAATTATAGTGCGTGATTTAATCATTATTAGACAGTTAAGACGAAAATGAGAGTTAGAGTGATTATACCATTGTCTGTTCTCACTTTATTTCTTGAAATCACTTAGTCTGAAATCATTAGTTGATCAAATATTATCACATTTGTTATTATCAAAACTTATCAAGGTATTAGGGGACAGACATCATCAAACGTCTTGGTTCTAACACTAAAGACATAGATCGAGAGGTAGAGTTTGAAGTTTCTAATAATGAATATGAAGATGATCAAGTATTAGAATATGAACATTTGAGTGTATTTTTCATTATTAAAATATAACAATTTTGTATGTTTTTTTATTAATTTATGTCATATATAGGTCTTATAAACAAGGACTTGAAGTATGTTTCATAATTATCCGGAAACTATTATACCAACCACTAATATATGTTTTGAAATATGTTTTGCAATGGTCTTATAAACAAGGAATTGAAGTATGATTAGACACTAATATTGTTTCTATTTTTGTGATCAACCAACTCTTTTTTTAAACTCTTTCAAGCCCACTTCATTCTATGCAAAAAAAATAAATAAATCTAAAACCCACTGCATCACTAATACTACAAACCAAATTTAATTATTTTGTGTTAAAGGTTACCATAATTTGCAAAAAATAATGTAGTTATACATTTATAACTATTCAATACATACATATAGAGTTTTTTTTCTATAAGTTTGCAATTATTTTTTAAAATATAAAAAATAAAATATTAAGTTCTCGTGCATCACAAGGGCTTAAAACTAGTTCCACTACCAACACATTATTATTCCTCATAATGGATATTTGGGTTTCACTTCCTGCACCTCTCACTATGCTTCCTACACCTCCCATTGGACAAAATTACCTCTCGCACAAGCACCTCCTATTATAGAATGGTCATTCTGAATTACATAATCTATTTTGGAATAGGTTTCCATATCCTATTCTGGAACATGAAATTTGCACTCCGAAATAGTTATTCTGGAATAGAATGTGTATCCAAAATGACTATTTTATAACATGAAATTTACACTTTAGAATATCCATTTCGGAATAAGGTAGAACCCTCACCCCCAACACTCTTTGAAGCATATTGAGGTTTAATCGTTGTTGTTTTACGAATGGTAGGGTTTAGTCTATGATAGAATATATCGTTTTATTTGAGTTTACTTTTCTCATCTTTTCCTCTTTGATTGATCATTTTTGTTCTATGATTTTTGTTGTTGTCATTTTTGTTTTGGAGAATGAAGTAAAATTGTTTTTGAAGATCGTTTATTTTATGTTTTGTTACATTTCATATTTTTATCTTTGATTGGTATTTATCCTCATATTGTAACCGTTCAAATGTTTGTTTTTACTATAATTTTTTTTATTGTTCTTCCATTTATGTTATGTAAATGATAGAGGACTAGAAAGTTACACAAGGAGCTTAAAGTGGAGTCCTTAGAATAAAAGTTTTTATGTAATTTGGGTTTAAGAATAAATTAAGACCCAATTTCTTTTCTTGTTATGAATTTTCGTATTTAATTTTAATGTAATAAGTTCATATGACCTTTCAGATGTTTTTGGTCAATTTTAAGGTTTTCAAGCTTCCTAAGTCAATATGGTTGTTAGTGGGGGTTTATATCTAGTGGGAAATTAATGTTAGTGAAAATTAATTTCTAGTGGGATATTTAGAGGAAGCCTAGACTATAAATAGAGAAAATATATAACTTTGAAATCAAATTTGGATGAAATAAAAAATTAGCCTTTGGCTATGTGAGAAAGCTCTCTCTTGGTTCTTGGATTAGAACCTTTTGATTCTTATCAAAGAAGCACTTTATTTGTGGTGAATCCTTCTTGACTTATCAATCATGTTATGATTGTGGCGTCATTACCTATTTCTTGCCTCTCTAATTTATATTTTTCTTCTCCTTTTTGTGTTCCTAATGTTTGAGAGATGCTAAATTTGTGATTCGTAGAGGGGTTCTTATCATGTGGTATCAAAGCAAGGATTTAGCATCAAGTGTGTACTGATTCATCAAATTTGGGTTTGAGTTTGTGAACTCATTTCCAATTTTTTATGATAAGTGCTTGCTGAGTTGCGTCACAAAACCTTGATTCAGGTGTGTCCATTCCAATCTTATGTTGCTTTTGATAAATCTGGTCCAGCCTTGAATTCATTTGATGTTGATTGGTCAAAATTGTGCATCAATTTGTGAGTGAATAATTGTTTGCATCAAATTCCAAGTTGAATGTCCTAATTGGTGGTTAGTGCAATTTGTGCCAATTTTGTTTATCCCACTATGCTTTATGTTATTCTACGTTGAAAATTTGTTCGGTGCCTTCTTTTGGTCTATAATCATGCTTTTAATTTCTAGCATCATATTTCCATGTTTCTTCCATGTGTCACATGATTGGTGTGTCAATTTGGTACTGATTTAAATTTGTGATTGTGTCATTATTTTTTTTTAGTTTTTTGTTGATTTGCGTACTTGTTTTAGGTATTCCAATTAGTGTGTTTGTGTTCAGATTTGAACATATTATTTCTTAATATTTTTGTGTTCTTGGTTTGTGTTGTTCCCTTACTGTAGCGTCTTCTGGTCTTTTCTTGCATTGGCATCTTATTTTGTGTTGTCCTTTCATTTCTTTTAGTTTTTATTGTTTGTCTTTAAAATTTACTTGGTTTTGTCTTTGAATTTTCTGTCTATTGGCTTCTTGATTTAAATTTGGATTCGTGACATCCTTCACATTGAAAGCTCTTTGGTATTGGAAATTGAGGTTCTTTTCAAGAACTGAAGAGAGACAAAGAGTAGAAAAAAAGCAAGTGTGCACATTATAGAAAAAGCATTGATAGAGAGAAACACGAGTGAAACACTAAGTTTAGTGGTGAGGTCCATCTTTTTGTTATTTGTGATAACCATTTTTGTGCAAAGATGTATTTTTCACCTTATCATGAAAGTGATAGAGGTTGTGGAGAAGATGAGATTCAAAAGGAGAACATATTTCAAACTAGATGCCTCATCCAAGAAAAACCACGTGCATTAATTATTGATGGGGGTAGTTATACCAATATTGCAAGTGCTAGGATGGTGTTTAAATTGGGATTGGAGAGTAAACCTCGCCCACAACCATACAAGCTTCAATGGCTTAGCGAGGATGGTGAAATGATTGTAAGCAAGTGGTGGTGTAATTCTCCATAGGGAAGTATGATTATATAGTTTTATGTGATGTGGTGCCCATATAAGCATGTCATATTTGGTTAGGTAAAGCTTGGAAAGCTGAAAGAAATGTGAAGCACCATAAGAGGACTAATAAGATTTATTTGATACATGATGGTCACAAGATAAAACTTGCATTACTTTCACCAAAGGAAGCAAGTGACGATCAAATGAAATTGAGAAAGAACATTGAACAAGAGAGAAAAAGAGATGAACGAAAGAGAGTTGAGAGAAAAAGAGATGAGTGAAAAAGAAACAATTGAAAGAGAGAGTAAAAAAAAAAGATAAAGAGAAATATGATTATTCTTGTTTTCATTCTAACTCTTTGTTTGATTGTGAAGATGCCTTTGTGAAGGAGACTGGAGATAAGCTCTTGAAAGAGGAATGTAATACTCTAATTTATTCTCCTAAATTGGATTGTGGATTTAATTCTTCTTATAAAATTGATTGTGCACCTAACCATGTAAAATCTTTTGTTTTAATGCCTAAGCAAGAATTTTGTATCAAGGATCAATGGGCAAGATAATTTGGAGAAGATGTGGAGACATATGCAAACCAATGAAACCATAGAGAGAAGAAGATTTTGAATTACACAATCTCTAGACCTTGTGATTTAATTGATGTGTACTATGTGTTAATTCAAAATGCTTGTGAATTGCATGTTGTTCTGGGCTTGCTCGCTACTTTGGATACTTTGAATTTTCAAAAGAACTTGCATACATTGAATCAACATTACTTAAGGTCTCACATGAAACCACATGTATATAAGACAAATGATGGATGTAACACCCCAAAATTTACAACTGAGTAAATAAGGGTGTTAGTGGATTAACTAGTATTTAAATTGAATATATGGTTAGTAATTAATTTCTTGAGGATTAATTCTTTGTGAATATATTGTGTGTAGATAACTATAAAAATGTTTGTAATTAAAATTGAGGTGTTTTAATAATAATAATAATTATTATTAGACATATGGTGTGATTATAAGTTTGTAAAAATAGAAGATTAAGTAGAATTATATAATTATAGAATTGAGCAAAATTAGAAATTATTTGTAATTAAAACTGGTGTGTAATTAAGAGTGGTGATTTAATTATTTTCATTGTGGTAATTTGGTTATTTAAATTGTTGTGTTTGAATTAATTAAATTGTTTGAGATGTTTTATACTATCCTCTTTTATTAAAAAGCAGAATTTTCTCTATATTTTCTTCTCCCTAACTCACAACTCACAGTCATCCCTCTCCCTCTTCACTCATTAAAATTTTCTTCTCCTCACTACAACACCACTCCACCGCAACACATCAGCAAGCATGCAAATCCCTTTTCCCTTTTCTCAAACTCACTGTTACAACACAACTGCAAACGCAAATCCCCCTTTCAATTTTCTCTCTTCTCTCACTGCTTCTCTTCTTCCCTTTTTCGAAGCAACTCCAACCACTGTCCCACCCATCTCCAAGCACCAAAGCAACCCCAATTCATTTCATCTTCTTCATGCAAGCCAGTGGATCAAAAGCCTCAATTTTCTTTCATCCTCTTCAAGGCTGAGAGCTCCAATGCACCTAGGAGCAAGTTGTTAGAGTTTTCATTTCTTTTCAAAATCAAAGGTAAGGGGCACTCTTCTTTGTGGAATCAAATCGTGGTTGAGTTGAAGGAGACTCAACCATGAGCATGCATGATTGTCCCTTGTGTGTTAAAAACCATACATGCAAATGTGGGGTTAGATTATAATTGCGATCTGTGTTGAAATTTCTAGAAACTATGGCTGTTTTAAGGATAAATGTTATGTTGCATGTTTATTTTGAATTGATTTCGAAAATGGGAGGTGCTCTAAATATAAAAGAGACTTTGCCCAATTTTTCCTAAATTTGTTTGATGAAAATTAGTTGTGAAAACCGAACCCAAACCTTAAGAGGGCATGTTGATAGATTCAACCTCCAGAAATCTGTCACAGTGTAATTAGTTTTTCAAAAGATCTAACCATTGGTTTGTTATGAAATTGGTCTTGAATTAAAATAGGTTTCAAGTGTAACATTTTATCTATTGGGAAATATTTTAGATAAATTCATTTTGAAATTCATCCCTGAGCTACAATGTAACTGCCCTGATTTTGAGAATTAAGACTAGCAGAGTTAGGTTTTGTCTAATTCTGCACTTGTGTGTTAAATATTTTAAAAGTGTGATTGTATTTCCTTAAACTAGAGAAAACAAGATTTCTAACCATCTATCACAATAAATTTTCAAATTTTAATTGATAATTCTAAAATGTAACTTTTTATGAAATAGAGAAATAAAGCCTTATTTTCAGAGAGTTGAAACATGGCAGTATTTAAGAAATTTATAGGGGATGATAGAGAAGTTGTTTTTTTAACGAATTATACATTTTTTAAAGATAATTATATTAGCTTTAATTGGTAAAATGTTTCATGTATTTTGGATTTTAGAAGGCTTATAAAAGTGTAAATCATTGGACCAAGGTCCGATGACAGTTAAATCTATCTTGTCTTTGCCACAAGTATTCATGTGTAAAGTGATTTCCATTTATAATTTTATCAAGCTAAAGTGTTTTGATGTGTGACTTGTACATGATATCAATTGTTTATGAATCTTTGAAATGTTGAACCCTAGGCCAATGATTGAATATGATAGGCATGTTACATGTTGTGTGAGTGGACCCGGTGGGTTAGACTCATGGGTCTAGAAATTGTGTGTTAGGCTTGTTGGTGTGAAATTGTCACTGTGATGATTGATGTGTAGTAGTCACAAGAACTTGAATACGAATTCCTATGATGTAGGTATGTATATAAACATATTTATAGATATATAAATATGTATTTGTGTAAGCATTAATATGATGCATTGATATGTGTGTGTAAAAATGCGAGTACGTGGTGATAATGATTGTATGACATGAGACACAAGCATGTGGACACAAGTATGCGATGGAACATTGGAAGGGCGAGATATAGAGCATCCTAGAAGGGCTTTGTCAAATATCTCTATTTTAGTAAATCCTTAGAAGTGTACACTTATTTATTATTTTGCGATTAAAATCCGTATTTTAAATAAGACAACGCTTTTTCATAATATTTTATCTCTTCTTTTAGAAATATATGAAAGTATTTAAAAGTTGAAGATTTTTCATAAATTCCTATTAATTTTATAAATTTATTGAGTTCTCATTAAGAGTTTTATGCAAATAAAGTAGTTACTTGGTTTCTAAATTATGATCAACAATTCAATTTCAAATTAGAATTTAGGGTGTTACAATGGAGACATTGGAATTCAAAAGACTTGCTTTAGGTTATTGTATCATGGGCATATTGCATTGCAAATTCTATGTGTTGACTTCTTTAGATTTATCTTTGACCCAGGAGGATGGGTAAATGGGTAGTTCAATAATAAGAGATTTGCCATTTTCAAGGGATTCAAGTCTTCTTAGAAGTAGGATTTTATTTTCCTTGAAACTAATAACTTCATTTTCTGTTAATGTAGGCAATAAAGTGCTAAATTTGACATTGAATTCTCTTCAAGGAAAGTATGATAGAAGACTAGAAAGTTACAAAAGGAGCTTAAAGTGGAGTCCTTTCTTAGAATGGAAATTTTTATGTAATTTGAGTTTAAGAATAAATTAAGACCCAATTTCTTTTCTTTTTATGAATTTTCGTATTTAATTTTAATGTAAAAAGTTTAGATGACATTTCATATGTTTTGGGTCAGTTTTAAGGTTTTTAGGCTTCCTAAGTCACTATGGTGATTAGTGGGGGTTTATATCTAGTGGGAAATTGATGTTAGTGGGAATTAATTCCTAATGAGATATTTAAAGGAAGCCTAGACTATAAATAGAGAAAATATGTAACTTTCAAATTAGATTTGGATGAAATCAGAAATTAACCTTTGCCTATGTGAGAGAGTTTTATCTTGCTTCTTGGATTAGAACTTGTTGATTCTTATCAAAGAAACATTTTCTTTGTAGCGAATCCTTCCTTACTTATCAATCAAGTTATGATTGTGGTGTCATTATCCATTTCTTGTCTTGACATTTTATATTTTTCTTCTCCTTTTTGTGTTCCTAATGTTTGAGAGATGCTGAGTATGTGGTTCGTAGAGGGGTTCTTATCAGTAAAAGATGGTTATTTTTTAAGTTTGTTTGTCTATAATGATAAGCACAATCTATGCCTATGTTTTGTCTAAGTATGAACATATGAATAACCGCTATTGAAGTCTCCATTAATGCACAACTCCACTAGTTGCATTTTTTGTTGATGATTTCCCATGCTTCATATCTAAAATGATTATTTTAATGTTATTTTTGTTGTGATAATATTTGTTTGTTATTTTTTCCTTTAGTACGTTCTAATCTTTTTGTGACCCAATTGTGAAGCATTGTGTGATATTTTTTTTTTTACTGTGGTAGAATATTGGGCCTAAGTTGTTCTTTATGTATCATGAGGTCATGCTGTCAAAAAATGTATATTTAATATTCCATGTGTCAAACCAAAAAAATCATAATGAAAATTCATTAGGTCATATGGTAGGTTGATTTTGAAAGAGGTAGTTTTGTCCTATATTCTCCATTCCTTGTTATGAGCACATATAAAAGAAATTGAACAATTTTTAGCACTACCTCTGGTCCTATTTATAAGCAACATGTGACAAATCACCAATACCAAGGAAAGTAATAATTGCATTTAATTATTCAACAATTTTTTTTCCAAAAAGCCCGTTAATTTAAATAGAGTGAGAGTATAGTAGATAAAGTTAACAATAAAGTAAGGGTAAAAAGAAATTTTACTCAAAGTAGAATGTGTTGCTTATAAATAGGACCAAAGAAAAGGTGGAAAAGTTGCTTATATTAAGGACAGGAGGAAGTATAACAAAGTTGCATCTCTTTTCCAGTATTATACATATAGCCTAATTTTTTTAGAATGTAATTATCTTTAATTTGAATTTAATTTCCTACTTTAAAGTATTGGAATATAAGGTGTGTTTGTATACATTTTGAAAATGTATTGAATGGATAAGTTGAGTTTTCCAATTTAAGTTGTGTTTGAATAGGCTTTTGGAATGTCCATTACACATTTTACGATAACTTCATCCTAAAACTATGCCTTGAAGCTAGGGTTTAAAAAACCGATGGTCGACTCAAGGTGGTTCCCGTATTGGATCGTTCACGCCACCAGCCCACTTCAACCCACATCGACCCAACTGGATTTGTGGTTAGACCGCCAACTCACTAACTCGATCTGGGTCACTTTAAAAAAAAAAAAAACGTAAACCATGAAACGACATTGTTTTGATAATTTATGAAAATAGAAACCTCTCCTCTCTTCCTTTGTCTTTGTGCTCTCCTGATCCCTAAATCCCTAGAAGGCTAGAACCCATCTACTTTCCGCTGCTGCTGTCCGCCACGTCGTGCTTGCTACTGCTACTGTCTTGTTCACCCTTCGTTGTGCTCAGTCGCGCCCTCCGACCACCACACACAACCCTTTGCCTCAACCCTCATGTAATTTATTTGAAGTTGTGTCCTCTTATCTCATTTTTGTTCTTTTGTTCTTGTTTTCATTCTTTTGTTTAATCATTAATGTGTCTCTGTTCTCTATTCTTGTCCTGTTAAATGTGTCTTTGTTATATGTTCTTCTTCTTCTAGTCATTTTGAGCAAACAAGTACACATTTAATCTTTGAGAATCTTAGTAAATATATCTTGCAAATGTGTTACATTCTACATAATATATCTTGCAAATTCAAACTTGGCTTTAGATCGCATGTAGTCTTGAAGACAACATGTTCTAAGGTGCAATGAAATGTACTCACGAATAGATTGTGACTATGGCCAAACTACTCCTTCATTGTTAGGATCAGCCAGGTAATCAATCAAGAGGGGGGGTAAAAATGACCACCACTCTTGATATTTTTAATAAAGGCATTTTTAGAGAATGTTATATTGATTGAATAAACCAGAAGGACAACCTCGACTTATAATAGAAATGATTTAGAATAAATAATCTTGATAAAGATCAAAAACTAAATTGACAAAGATTAAGGATAGAGAGATTGAGCCTGTTGATTTATATTGGTTCGATCAACACCGATCTACATCAAGTTCTCCCTTTCACCAAGGGGTTCCACTATGAATTTGATTACATACACCATGCACATACAATTCACAGCAAATCCTAATTTCACAACCTGAAATAGGAACTTAGAAAACTGAATGTGAAAACACCATTCACCATCCAATTTCTAAACACAATACTAGAAACAAAATTAGAAACACCATCTAATTTCAACTCAGCATTTAGGAATGAAATTCCCACAATGCTAATCAAATAAGATTAATGAAAAAGATTAAAGAACGAAAACACCTTGATGTGCGATATAGCTGATATGAGATCAGTTCAAGAAACTCCAATTTGAGCAAATTTAGCAGTCAAGAATAAATGTTGAATCACCTCAGTTTATGAAAGAACAAGAGAGGAATATAGTTGTATGGACTCAGAGGTTCAATCTCAAATGGGTATAGCAGTAAAAGCAATATTGAGTTTTTCTGAAACTCAAGAGATTAAGTGATGTGCAGAAGAAAAACAGAGAATGTTTAGAGCAATATCAAATTTGAAAATCAAATCAAAGATTTGGAATTTGACAACTGAAAGAATGAAAAGATATTGTGAAAGTTGGTCTTTCTGCACAGAAAGCTATGGGTTCAAATATATAGAATGGGTCAAAAAGATTCAGAGTTAGTTAGACAAAGAATGAATCTTGGAGATCTTTCAAAATGACCATTATACCAGAAATAATCGATTGCAATAAGGTGTAATCGATTATTTCATGTATCAGAATATGATTTAAACTTGTTGTCATCTATTGTAATCGATTGCAACACACTTGTAATCGATTGCAAACAAGATAGAGCCAATTCTAAATTTCAAAGATCATCTAGTAATCGATTGCCATTGGATGGTAATCGATTGCAAATGAAATAGAGCAATTTCTGAACCTTAGAGATTGTCTTGTAATCGATTGCAATGGATACATAGCAATATCTGAAATCTGAAATCAACATTGTAATCGATTGCAATGGTTGGTAATCAATTAACCCGATACCAAATATGGTTCAAAACAGATTTGGCCATCTAGTAATCGATTCCTACAACTTGTAATCGATTGCAATTACTCAGAATTAGTTCCTAAGAAGTAAATCATCTAATGATGCTAGAGATAATAGAAAACAGGGCAAATCAAGCATCAAGCGAGAATAATAAGGCTTAGTCTATAACAAACAATACAATACCATCATCCATACATATTATGGAATAAAATAGAAAACTCTAGACTAAGAGAACGGAGAAGACTTAAGGTATGAAGATACCAAAAATCTAAAAGAAGAGGTGAGGTGTCAATCTTCATTCATGACCTTTAAGAAAGAATTTAAAATTCATTTGTTAACGAACAATCATAAAATAAAAGTTAGCATTGATATATATGCGAAGAAAAAGATAATATGTAGAAAAATTCATATCCTTAAAAATGCTTAACTCATCAAAGGTTGTTGTCTGATTTATTATGCAAATCCATATCCTCTGTTTTTAAAATAATGTGTGTTTAATCTTTAATGTGTCTATGTTGTTGTCTAATTTGTTGAATATGTTGAATGTGTCTCTATGAGTCTATTCTCTATTCTTCTATTTAATATGAGTAGTTGTTGTTATTTTGTTTGTGATTGTTATAGATATGGCATCTAATGAAACACAAACATCCCAATCCCAAGAAGCCTCCACTTAAAATTCAAAGGCCTAACATTAGTGTAAGAAGGTGCTTGCATATGTTCGTTATTTAATGAAACAAAATCTTGATGAAAATAGGAGCAAGAAGAGAAGAATTGAAGAAGAACATGATGATAGTTTTCCACCTAGTGAAGATGTGGGTGACGTGCCAATAGAAGTGGAACAACCAATATCAACTCAAAAAATGAAGACAAGTGGTCGCATTGGGAATTATTTTTATCCTAAAACCATTCTTGGAGCTCAACCTACTTTGAAAAGTGTGTTGCAAAGTAAACAAGTGATAAGGAAGTATGACCTTGCTATTTCTAAATGGTTTCTTGATGCATTTGTTCCATTTAATGTCGCTAATTCAACATATTTTTAGCCTAAGATTGATGCTCTTTGTAGCATGAGTCTAGGATACAAGGGTCCAAGTATGTATAGTCTTTGTGGTCCTTTGTTAAACAATTGGGTTGATGATGTGAAGAAACTTATGGAGGAATATCATTGTATTTGGAAGAAAACTGGTTATATTCTTATGGTGGATGGGTGGATTGATAGGGAAGGGAGAACTCTTATCAATTTTTTGGTCTATTGTCCTAAAGGAACTATTTTTCTAAAATCTATTAATGTCTCTGATGCTTGTAAAAATTCTGACTTGTTGTTTGAGCTTTTCAAGGAGGTTGTGTTGTATGTTGGTCTTGAAAATATAGTTCACATAGTTACAAATAATGCTTCAAATTATGTTGCTGTTGGTAGGAAATTGGAAAATGAGTTTCCTAAATTATTTTGGTTTCATTGTGACACATTGCATAAATTTGATGTTGCAAGACATGGGGGAATTGGAGGAAGTAAGTGTGGTCATGTCACATGCCTCAAACATACATTACTAAATATATTTATAATCATTATTATGCTTTGTATTTAATGAGGAAGCATACAGGTGGAAGAGAAATACTTCGTCCTGCTCTCCGAGTCACTTTGCCACTAATTTCATTGCATTGCAAAATATATTGGTTAAAAAAGATGCATTAAGAGGCATGGTAACATCTAGAAAATGGACAAGCTCAGCTTATGCCAAAGCTTCCAAGGCAAAACAATTTGTGAAACAAGTGTTAGATTTCTACCTTATGGAGTAGATGTGTTGGCGTAGTGAAATTGATCGAGTCACTTATTCGTGTGTTGCGTATGGTTGATAGTGAAGATAAACCTGCTATGGATTTTCTTTACCGAGCTATGTGTAAATATAGAGAAGAGATGGTGAGAAGATTTTAGAGAAATAAATCAAAAGTGGAGCCTTCTTGAAAATCTTAGATCGTCGTTGGGATTCACAACTTCACAAAAATCTCCATGCTGTTGGTTATTGATTAAATTTGGCTTGTTGATTTAATGATGAAGAATTTGAGAAACATGTGTACAACAACTGATCTTTTGGATGTCATTGAAAATTTTGCTCATAATGATAATGAATTGCGAAGTAAGCTAACTAGTGAGAAGAGAATTTACAACAATGTTGAGTTGGATTTTGGAAGGCAAGTTGCTTTGCATGAATGAAATATAGTCATGCCAAGTAACTTTCATAACTTGTAATTCTTATTCCTTAATATTTATTTGTGACTTTTTCTGTTATTAATTTATTTTATCACATGCAATATTTTAGATCAGTGATGGGCATGTGGTGTACCCAACTTACAAAAATTGGCTATTCGCGTTTTAAGCCAAACTTGTAGTGCTTCGGGTTATGAATGAAATTGGAGTGTATTTGAGCACATTCATTCAAAAACAAGAAATAAATTGGAGCATAAGAAACTTAATGATTTAGTCTTTGTTCGTTACAACTTTAAACTCATTAAATATTTTATTAAAAATGTACAAAATTTACTAATTTAAATGAGAGTCTTTAAAAGTGGCATTTACATGTTGAATGTAATTTTATGATAACCATTTTAAGATTACATGATATAAACAATATATCAATGTGGAATATAATTTAGTCAAGGATCTTATAAAAATTATAATCTTTAATAATTATAATTTGAAAAGGATGGATGTGTGAGAGAGAGGGATCTTGTAATATAAAATTATAATCTTCAACGATTTACACATATTTTAAATTTTGACTCATTGATTTAAATGAATAATAATTTTACGTATTTATATACCTAATTCAAATGTGTAATAATATTGTGATTTATAATGTGAACATTGAATAAAATTATTTTGCTAAGCATAATAATTTGATTGAATTTGAATGTAAAAAAAAAAATTCAAATTCTTTTTTTATTATATTAATTTTAGAAGTGTACTATTTCCATTTTCATAAATATTTTATGTTGTTATATTTTTATATATTAAAATTAATATATATTTTATGATATTTTATTTATTTTATTATAGATATTAACATATAAATTAATTTTGTTAATTACTTTAATTCTAATTTTTTTATTGCTTTTTATGGTTGATTTAATAGTTGATTATTTGTCTAGTTAAAATATTTTATAATATTTTTTTTTCAAATTTATAATTGATGTTTTTTATTTTTGTACATGACATTTATAAAAGTTACTTCATATTTTAAATATTTACCATATTGGTATCTAGCTTCTTATAATCATTTTTATTAGTTCAACTTATACAAATAATAACCATAGATGATAGTTAACAATATCTTATAAAATTAATAGAAAGTTGGATGTTACAATGATCACATTGAAAACAACTTCACTTGTTGTTAATTTGTTGGCAATCTCTATCTTGATTGGAACCTACATTCATATATTATAATAAGTCAATAACCATAAGAATTAATAAGCAAATAAACAAACCACCCACTAATTTTTAAAATAAAAAAAAATATATATATATATGCTTAATTTGAGTTTATTAAATGAAACACTTAAATGTGACAAACAAAAGAATAGTGCAAAAAATAATTAAAAGAAATTTCCAAAATCAAAGTAACAAATATAAACAATAGAAAAGTAACCGCATAAAAAAACATAAAAAAAAACTCTAAATTTATATTAAAAAAAATTAAACTAAGTTTCCTTCTTCTTATTTTTTTAATTTTAAAACTTATTTTGATTTTAGATTGTAACAGAAAAATCTTACATGTGGAATAATCTTGTTATTAAATAAATAATATTAAGTTAATATCTTAATCTTTTAAAAAAATCAATTTTATTAACTAAAAACCACTTATATTATTTAAT
This sequence comes from Amphicarpaea edgeworthii, assembly GCA_014843725.1. Classification (NCBI taxonomy): domain Eukaryota; kingdom Viridiplantae; phylum Streptophyta; class Magnoliopsida; order Fabales; family Fabaceae; genus Amphicarpaea; species Amphicarpaea edgeworthii. The sequence goes on from CM026329.1 coordinate 8,389,213, forward strand.
TTTATCTTACTTACTAATATAAGTTTAAAACTGTGCAGTAACCGACTTCTGGATAAATGAAATATATTAAGAGAAAAATTTTGTAATATTTAAGTTAATTTAAAATTGAAATTAAAAAACACACCGAAGATCTCATTTAGAGAAAATTAAGGGATAGAATAAAAAAATTAGTTATAAAACAAATGGGTGCATAACATGAATGTGGAAGAAAAAACTAAAAGAAAAAAAAAAAGTTCATGGTGAATACATTATCAAGACTATTAAAAAATATATACAGCATTGAAAAAACTAAGCAGAGAAGTACTTGAATTTTCTGTCAGAAATCTTGAATGCAACAATTATGAAATTGGAGAGAAAAACAAAACAAACAAACCTTTTTGGTAAGTTTTGTTAAAAAAAACAAATAGTAAATGAGAAATGAAGAGAAAGATAGTATTTTCTCATCAAATTTACCTTTGGACTGACTTATTACAAAATATGATGAAGAAGGAATAGTATTCCACATAAATGAAGAAAGAAAAAAGTTATGATTTTTTAGAATTTCATGGGAATTGTATTTTATAGGGTCTTCAAAATTTGGAGAGCAAATCACACACTTTGAGTGTGAGTAGTAGTTAATGAACAAACAAGCCTCCCTAAGAGAGTGGATAGTTACACTTTGAAACACACTCACTTTTTTTTTAATTTATATTTATTTTATTTTGTTAGTGGGGTAGTTATGGGCAGTTACACTCTGAAGCACATTCACTTTTTTTTAATTTATAATTTTTATTTTATTTTATTTTGTTAGTGGAGTAGTTATAGTGTAAGTGGAATAGTTAGTGGATTAACTTTGTGTGTGTATCTTTATTTTTATTTTATTTTTCATTTTTTCCTATTTTATCCTTTGATAAAAATATCAAATGAAAGGAATTCAATATTATTTAAGGATAAAATTGTCTAATAAAAGTGGAAACGAAAGAGTGGTTACCAAAAGTGGTATTGTCTTTATCTATTGGTATAGATTATAACTTTACTTTTAATCATAGAAAATATTAAAAAATTCATATCCATTATTATAAAAATCTCAAATAAGATAAAATACAAAATTTAAACTTTACAGCATATTATATTTTTTAAAATACATTTTTTATACAATTTTTTTTTTTTTATTAATGATTGACCAACTTTGATTTTCTCGGTTACATATATTTTATGTAATGCATGATATAGTTAGAAAATATTTTCTTTATGATGTTAGAGATTAAGTAATTTAAACTATTTTACAATATAAACATATTTAATGAATTAATTTCTTGTGTAATTTGAAAAAAAAAACAAAAAAATATCATTAAAACATTACATGAAGAGGAATTGTAAATTATAACTATAATTAATTGTTCAAAATAAAAATGTGTTATATAAAAATATATATTAGAAATAAAAATAAATAATAATTCAATTTTATAATATCATAAAATTATTTAATATTATCAATATATTCATAAAATGGGCTAATTTAAAATATTACTTATTCAATTTGTCAGATAAATTCTTTTTAATTAATTTCATTAATATATATATAAAAAAATATTTCCATGTAGAAGAAATTTTATTTATTAAATTATGAAAAAATGATTTTATACAAATTTACAGCAGAAATAAATTTATTTAGTGAATTTATAACTGATTTTAATAATTACTTATATAAATTTATCATTTATTTGATATAAAAATAATTTTTTTAATCCAAAACTATGCTTGTTAATATATTTAAGATCACATAGAAAATATTCCATAATTTTATTATTTATATGCTTATAGATACATATTATAAATTCCGATGCGTATAAGAAAAATCGATGAAAAATGATTAATTGAATATACACTAAAATTAATAATAATGCTATAAATATTTGTGTACTTATCGTTTTACAACTACTAAAGTAATAATAGTCATTATTTTAAATATTACTTTTTTTTCATTGATCAAAGATCACCTATACTTTTTAATCCATTGAGTCAAAAATTAATTTAATTTAATATTATTTTAATTGCACTACTTAATTTCTTAAATAATCATGATTGTCGTTGTTGTTTAGGATTTATAATTTTTTTGATGCCAACCTAGTTGAGACTAATGATTTTGTGATGATGCCTTGCTAGTTTCAAATTGATAAAAAAAAAGGTATAATGAAATTAAAATCTTCTCAGCTGTATGAAAGTACTATAAAGAGAGAGAATGCCTTATAAGGTAAGGAGTAAAGGTAAAAAAAAAAAAAAAAGTAAAAGAGAGGAAATGAATTACATGGTAGAAAATCAATCTTGTGCATTTGTAGTTTATATCCCACAAATTAATCAATTAAACATTTAAAAGAATTGTATTAACAAATTCATATTAAAAAGATTCTCTAACTGACATTTAATTTCTACTTGTTGAGAATATTATAGGTGATTTGTATATATATCACTGGACATCTTGATTCTATATTTCCAAAGCTTCTTTATTATATATACTGTCACTAGGTACACCTTGACCGTGATATTGAAAAAGAAAAGTGAACTAAATATTTAATTATATTTTTTCTCCTTTTTTTAAAAAATTATTAATTGTATCAATGATTTATGAAACTCATTTTCATCATTTTGTATAATCAAGAAATTTGAAAATTTTCTATGACAACGAGTAATTAATACTAATCGATAAACATTAATTTGAAGAATGAAAATGAAGGTTTTGGACTACACATAGAGAAAGTCATAGCACCATGTTTTGTACTACACTAAATTACGTATGCATGCAAATTCTTGAAGAAGGACCCAATGAAAGTCTTAAGATTGCTTGTGCTAAAGCAAAGAAGTGGATTCATGATCATGGTGGCATAACATATATGCCTTCATGGGGAAAATTTTGGCTTTCGGTATGAATATTTTTATATAACATTTAAATACACAACATACCTATCTATGTTACTAACTTAAATAATCTTATACTTGTAGGTACTTGGTATAGTTGATTGGTGTGGAAGCAACCCAATACCTCCTGAATTTTGGATCCTTCCTACTTTTCTCCTTATGCATTTGGGTTAAATGAATTATTTTCAATTGTTACCCTTTGTGGAATATATAGTTACACCAAAAGTAACTTTAAAAGTGTTACACTCCATCCTGGCCATTCATTTTCTTAAGATCTAATAGTTAAGATTAGTGACTCATTACAACCATATTAGATTTTAAGAAAATGAACAATGATGATAGAATGTAACTCTCTTAGTTACTCTTGGTGTAACTTGATCACTCCTCGTATATATGTGTGTGTGAATTAGTGAATATAAAATATTTAATTAGTAAATTGAGTATTTACTTATTATATGTTCACCTTAAATATGCAGGTAAAATGTGGTGTTATTGTCGATTTATATACATGCCCATGTCTTACTTATATGGGAAGAGATTTGTGGGTCCAATAACACCATTAGTACAAAATTTGAGAGAAGAACTTTTTATTCAACCCTATGATGAAAATAGATGGAAGAAAGCATGTCACAAATGTGCAAAGGTAAAAGATGCTTCATCATTAACCCATAAATGTCATATGCATTGTGGATATACTTTTAAATTTAGAAAAAATATAAAATATAATTTTAAAAAGAAGAGTTCTTCTAAAAAAATATTTTAAATTATAAAAAATATGTAATTAATAAAATTAAAATTAAAAAAGGTTAAAAAGGAAAAAACATTTAATATTATAAAAAAATGCATAACATAATTAAATTTGAAAAATGAATACCTCATGTAACAATGAGCATATATATGTTTAAACTCTTTACGATAAAAATGATAATTGTCCATTTTATGCATCACAGGAAGATATTTACTATCCCCATTCTTGGATACAAGATATAATATGGGATAGTTTGTATGCACTTACTGAGCCACTGCAAAATCACCACCACCACCACCACCATTGGTACCACCATTGTAGCCACTGCCTTAACCACTACTGCCACCACCACCATGATCGCCACCACCTCCCTTGTCATGACCTTCATCGCAGCTGCCACCAGCGTCGCCATTGGCGACGGTGGTGGCGGTTGTGACAACGATCATGACAGGGGAGGTGGTGGTGACGATGGTGCTGACAACGGTGGTGGTGGTGTGGTGGCTGCAATGGTGGTCAGGCTAGTCCGGTCTTCGTGGTGGTAGTGGCAGCCACAATGGTGGTGGTGGTGGTGATTTTGTAGATTTAATTTTTAATTGGTGAATCTTTTAGAGATATTTTTGTTATCTTAAATTTGAATTTGAATTTTAAAATATTTAATGCTAATCTTTCTAATAAATTACACAAATATCCTTTTAATTTTTGTTGATTTAAATGAAAGATTGATGGCTTTTTTGTTCAAAAGTTTTGGTGTACATTGCTAATGCGCTCCTACTGAAAAGTGGGTATGTGCATATTAGCAAACCCCATATATATATATATATATATATATATATATATATATATTAGTATGCATAAATTGAAATGATGTACAATTTGTAGTTTTTCTCCACAAAGGGAATTCATTCAAATATGCTACTATCATTTTTGTATTATTTAGGCTTTATGTACGCTTGCTTGTTGGGCAGAAGATTCAAATGGAGATGCTTTCAAGAAGCATCTTGCAAGGATCCCAGATTATTTATGGGTATCAGAAGATGGAATGACTGTGCAGGTACACATATTGGATTGTGATTCTTTTCTTCTTCAATAAAGCCATCATCATATTTGAATACAAGATACCATTTATTATAATATTTAATAATAACTTATAACCTTAAAAAGATAAATTAGATAATTCATTTGCCTATATAATGCAGGGAATTGGTAGCAATCATGGGATATTGGTTGGATTATTCAAGCTCTACTCGCTACTAACTTAATTGATGATTTTGGTCCTACACTTGCAAAAGCACATGATTTTCTCAAGAAATCTCAAGTCAACTTAAGTTATTTGAACTAACTTCATCCATGTTGTAAAAATCACCTAAGGAATTATTTTGGAGCTATAGTTTTATTTAATTTATATATTGACCTGACCAATTAAATAATGAAGTCAAAGTAACTAATTACTTGTTAACTATTTGCTTACTCAACTTATATATTGACTATAACCATTATAATATATGTTCTAGTTTGATCAATAAAAAATTGATTTGACATTATAATGTTCTAATTTTGTAGGTTACAGAAAATCGTTCAGGTGATTTTAAAAGTATATATTATCACATTTTAAAGGGTCGTGGACCCTTGTTGATAAAGATCATGCATTGCAAGTTTCTGATTACACTGTAGAATGTTTGAAGGTAACTAAATACTAAAGTTACACACATTTTAATTTGTGAAAAAGCTTCAAGAACAACAACCTATATATGTTAACCTAATAAATCAATATATTGTTTCAATGTTGTTTACTTTTGTGAGAGTTACCACAAGAGATTGTAGGAGAAAAAATGGAACCTGAAAAGTTATATGATGCAGTGAATTTCATATTGTCACTTCAAGTAAGTATTATTAAATCTATTGTGGCATGCTTTTAGTTGATTAAGTAGGTAATCAATGGTCATTCTCCTTGATTATTATGTAATTTTTGTTTATATCATGCATGCTTTGTACTATAAAAATGAAAAGTAAAGGATTGCAAATGCACACAAGTTATCTATCTTACATAAATAAAAAATAATATTATATTTTAGAGTAAGATAATTTCTTGTTTTAGTTTCTTCTTCTATATGACATGTCGTTTCATCATTATTTTATATTTTTTAGAGTTTATCATAAACAAATCAAATTTACTTTCAAACTCTTTTTTTCTTGTTAAGGTTGTTCTTTTAATTTTATGTTTTACATTAAATTTATTTATTTTTTCTCATATTTTAGTTGGATATTCTCTTAAATTAATATATTCAAAATATTCTCTTTATCCTTTAAATAAATCTTTGTTATTGTGCTCCAATATATTAAATTGGAGAATAATATATTGAGAGTTATTTATTTTTTTAGTTTATTATTTCTTATGTCATTCTTAAGTTCTTTCCATTTTTTTAAAAAATATGCATCTCTTTCTTTATAATTTAAAATCTTTAATATTTTTTTTTCATTTTATCAAAGTTTACTTTATCTTTATTTTTCTTGTATATGTTTTTTTTTAAACTTCAATTTTGATTATTATAGAGTAAAAATGGAGGTATGGCTGTGTGGGAGCCAGCAAGAGCTCAAAAATGGTTGGAAGTAAGCGTTACAATAATTAATGCTCAAGTGTATACAAAATCATTATTGACATATTGTTTTGTTACCTAATGTTAATGGATTAATTATCTTTGTTGTTAATTCTAGCTACTCAACCCTGCGGAATTCTTGGACGACATAGTGATTAATCATGAATATCTTGAATGCACTGGATCAGCAATCTAAACTTTAGTGTTGTTCAAAAAACTATATCCAGAGCATAGGTAGGAAGAGATAGAGAATTTCATTACCAAAGCAATAAAATTCATTGAAGATACACAACTAGAAGATGGTTCTTGGTTTGGATATTGGGTAGTTTGCTTCACTTATAGCTCTTGGTTTGCGCTTGGAGGTCTAGCTGCTGTTGGAAAGACTTACACCAATTGTGTTACCATTCGCAAAGCTGTGAAATTTCTATTAAAAATACAAACAAGGATGGTGGATGGGGAGAGAGCATCTTTCATGCGCAAAAGGGATTTGTAATTAAATGAATATTTATGATTATAACTTCTTTCAACTTCAATAATTATAAGAAATATTATTAATGATATCTTAATGGCTGTTATGTACAATGAAGATGTATGTACCTCTTGAAGGAAGTCAACAGCTTGGGCTCTAATGGCTTTAATTCATGCTGGGCGGGTATTTTTCTTTTCATATGCACTTGTGTAAGAGACTATGAGTCCATTTAATGTATCTTGGAATTCAACATGTTTATTTATTATCATATCCAAAATAAAGGTTGAATAAGTTTTCTTCTTCTTTTTCTAAATTTTACATGTAGGCTGAGAGGGACCCAACTCCCCTCCACAATGCAACAAAGTTACTCATTAATTCTCAATTAGAAGACAGTGATTGGTCTCAACAGGTATCTTTCAAATCTCAATCCTTTGAATTTGATAATATGTCTCTTGTTAATGTATATGCTCAGGTTATAATAGTAAGAAATATTTATTTAATGATCAACTGAAATTAAAACCTTTTAACTAAGTCATATCCATAATATAATTTTGTTTTTCAATTTAGTTAAAAAAAAAATTCTTGTCTATTTTGGTCCATGCTGTTTTGTTTAAAATCATATATATGACACCAATGTGTCAAATTAAACTTTGACACCAAATCTCAACCATTCATTTTGATTAAATCTAATGGCTTTTATTAATTCATTAAAAAAAATAATTATAATTAAAACTTCATTTAATAATAAAATCTCTAAAAGATTCTCTAGTATATAATCAAAATATTTAATTTATCACGTTTTAAATATTTGAAATTCGTTATTATCATCATAATTGTCACCACTATCATGACTATCACTGCAACCACCGTCATTATAGTCAACCACCACCATAAATGCCTCCATGACCACCGTCGCCGCCACTAACATGGTCGTCATTGTCATTTCTGTTGTTGCCACCACTAAACGTTGCCACCACCACTAAAGGTGGCAACGACAAAAATGACGATGATGACCATGTTGGTGGCAGCGACGGTGGTGGTTGACTATTATGACGGTGATGATGAAAGATTTAAGATATTTTAGAACATGATACATTAAATCTTTTAAATATTTAATAAATCTTGTAGATATTTTATGGTTAAATGAGGTTTTAATTTGAATTTTAAATGATTTTAATCTAACGGTTGAGATTAATAATTTTATTTTTATTAAAAATAGTCATTTAATTTAACGGTTGATAGCCCTTATATCACAATTAAAAAAGATATTCGACTAAGATTAAAAACTAATTCAAGAACAAGTTTTAATCTTAGCCGCATATTATTTTTAATGTTAATTCAAGATCTAATGTTTAAGATTAGTGATTCATTACAACCATTAGATTTTAAAAAAATGAATGGTGAGGATGGAGTGTAATTGTTAGAGTTACTTTTGGTGTAAGTTGATCTCCCCCCCCCCTCTCTACCGATATAACTTAATTTTTTAATTTTTGTTTGTAACTTATTTATGGCAGGATGCCCTTGGAGTATACATGAGAAGTTGCATGATTCATTATCCATTATATAGAAATTCTTTTCCAATGTGGGCTTTGGCTGAATATCATGTGAATGTCCTATCACTCCCAACTACGGTTTAACTTGAAAAGCTATGACCTAAGAAAGACAATTACATACCAATAATAATAAAAATCTAGCAAATAAAATCAAATTTGTTAATCAAGTTTAATAAGTTTATTTCAATTATGATATTTTCTAATTCTAAAACAAATATCTTGTATCAAAGATTACAACAATAAAGGAACTATTATATGTTTGTATAATCAAATAGAGTTACAATGAAATTACATGTTTTAAATTTATTTTTGAGTTTCACATGTAAGTTTATGCTTTCTAAATATCACAATTACATAAAGCCAAATAGGATCTTGAAACATATGATTCTCACAACATAAACATAAGATAGTGCATACCTATTTCTCCATAGCCTTTTCTCTATAGGGAGAGCACTTTGTCGTACATCCATAGCCTTTCTTTGTAGGGGAAAGTACTTCTTTGCGGTGATTTCCTTTAGAGAGAAAGGCAACAAGATTTCACTCCCCTAACTCTTCCTTTCTATTGTCTCACGTTCGTGATGGTGGCTAGGGTTGAGAAAATACTCTAATGTTTGGAAGGGGACCTTATTTCATGTTAGTGGGTATTAACCCCTTCATGTCCGCTGCTTCCATCAAGTAGCAGTTATCTTTAGAAACTGCTCAACTTAAGTCCATGACCCATTTACAATTTAGTTCGTAATTATTAATTATTTATTTATCAATCATTTATAAGTCACATGCCTTTCACATGAGACAAAAAGTCTTACATTCTCCAACTTGGCTCATGTGACATTATCTAACATCATAGACAAATAAATAAACAAACTACACATACATAATGCGCATTGAAATGACTAAATGATTTTATACATTGGGTACATCATAATTTCATAATTAAGAAATGAAACTAATTTGGGTCATGACAGTTGTACATCACCTAATCGACATAGTCTCTTCCATGTACCACAAATTAGACTTCTCCTTAATATGAACATAATTAGGAGCACATACTGGTCCAACATGATGTCTTTATTTAAGACAATACCTATTTACATATAGATAACATGTATTGAGAAACATATCATAAATAAGCTTAAAATGTCAACATCACATTATAAAGTAACATTACAAAACAATCCTTATTGAGAATAATATTCATTCTTTTGACATGTTCAATAAATGTTTTAGGTCATAATTTCTCTTTTTTTTTTAAAGGGTCAAATTTGTGCTAATATATTTTATTGACACTTTTGTTTATGAACTTATTCTTTCATGACAAAGTACTTCAATTTCACATACTTAGCACCTTCAAAGAACTAGTCGTTCTCAAAAAAACTTGCAAAGTTATCGCAATACATTTTCAGCGGCTTGACAATATTGTCAACAATTCCAGGCCCTAAAATAAAGTTTTGCAGTCAATTAGTTTTAATCGTAGTCTCAAAACATGCTACAAATTCAACTTCACATAATAGTCAAATGCCATATATGTAAGCATGTGACCCTTTGATGCCACAAGTAGCTCAAAAACTTTCTTTGGGTTTTAGCATACATAATACTCCCAACAATTGGAAAAGTAATGTTGAGCAACTTTCCATCCTAAATCTCTTTAGTACTTTATTGATATATTCTTTATGAGACAAGTCTAACAATCCATGTGATCTGTTTCAAAATAATTATATTTCTATCACACAACTTGACTCGTCTATATCCTTCGTTTCAAACTAGAGAGAAACTTTTTAGTCTTTACAATAAAACCAAGATCATTAGTTGAAAATAAAATATTATCAACATACAAAATGATAAATATAACATTACTCCTGCTGATCTTAATATATATACATCGATCAATAATGTTTTCCTTAAATCAAAAGAAAAACATAATATCATTAAACTTCAAATACCATTAGTAGGAAACCTTCTTAAATATGTATATTTATTTCTTTAATTTGTACACCATGTGTTCTTTTCTTTTTAACTGAGAAATCTATTAGTTGGTCCATATAAACATCCTATAAATTTCCATTTAGAATAGCGGTTTTCACATTTATTTGATGTAACTCAAGTCATGATGAGCTACATGTGCATGCCATGATAATTTTGAAAGAATCATTTTCTGAGTAAAACCCTTAGAAACAAATATGGCCTTGTAATATTCAAGGTTGCCCTGAGAGTCGTGTTTAGTCTTAAAGACTCAATTATACCCAACTCTCTTGCAACCTTTTGGCAATTCTACAAGGTCCCAAACATCATTTTGTTCCATGGATTTCAACTATTCTTTCATGACATCTAACCACTTTTAAGAATTATCATTACTTACGCTTGTGAAAACGAAACTAGAATATTATCATTAATACTTAAGTCAATTTCAATCTCAAGTAAATATACCACATAATCATTCGAAATAGCTAACATTTTGTTCTCTTTGAGAGAAACTTAATGCTACGTATTTCTTGTGGTTCTTCTATAATGAGTTCATTCTAAACCATGGGTTCATTATTGTGTTACTCTTCTTCATTGTTGTTTGTAACAACATCTAGAGGAACATTCACTTTAATGTTAGAGACACAAGTCAAGTGAGCTTGCATTCTAATTTCTTTAATTTTCACATTCTATAGAACCATACTCCACTGATTTCACAATTTTAACCAAATATTGCATTTTCAATTTCAACAATTCTCATAATATAATTAGGACAATAAAACATATACCTTTTGTTTTTTTTTTTTATAGATAACCAAGAAAAATTCACTAGTTGTTCTTGCATCCAATTTTTTTTCTCGTGGATTATATCTATTTGGAAATACCAAATAAATAGTGCATACATGATAATTTTCAATGCATACATCCACAACCATATGGGTAAATTAGAGTTACTCAACATATTCTTAATCATATCCACTAATTTTGTATGCCCTTTGATACAACATTTTATTGCGTACAAATACTATATTTCTAAAATAGTTTAACAAATAGACTTGAGTATTTCACAATTTCATAACGCCTTTCGTGATACTTACCACCTCTATCAAACTTGACAATTTTCACTTTTTTTTGTCTAATTGTCTTTCTACTTCTTTCAAATAAATTTTAAGGCATCCACTACTTAAGATTTATCATGTAGTAAGTAGACATAACCATAACGTGAATAGTCATCAATAAAGGTAATGTGAATAGACATAACCATAACTTCTCTTACAATATAGTAAGATTCAAAAACATTGAGGTGAAATTGGACTTGCTCATTTGAAGTTAGACCAATTAAAAATTGACACAACATACAATATATGAGAATTCAATGAATTGGAAACGGTAAAATTTTCCATATTTATTTTGAGACATTAAACATATGTTACACATATATTATATATGCAAAACAACATTCAATGCATATTGATGCTCTCCTTTAGGTGATACACCAACACACAACATAATGATGTTGACAAAATTTATCATTATTTAGCAATTATATATGCACCAATTAGAATTACCTATACATTTGGATATATAAATAAAACTAATGGTACACACAAATTGCCTACAAATATATATATCCATTAATTATAAGGATAACTAATCAACCTTTGGGCGATACATAAATGCCTTACAATAATGAATTTCAATGTACCCATACACCATTTCAGCATCCATTATTCTATGGGTAATTGAAGAAAACATCATTAATTTGAAATTGAATAAACTTAAAAATTTGACCACTTTGGTGACAAACAAATCCATCATACACTCAATTCCACACAAGTACATGTCCTATACATCTTCAACAACAGGCCACATACAAATTACATTAATTTGGAATTAAACAAACTTAAAGATTTGGCCACTTTGATGACTAATGAATCTATCATACACTTAATTCCAAACATATTTCCCGCTCACATTGCATGCACACATTGCACATGCTTGCTTTCTCTTTCTCCAATACATATAAATTACATTAATTTGGAATTAAAACAACTTAGATTTGAGCACTTTGGTGACTAACAAATCTATCGTATACTTAATTCCAAACAAACACAGTTCAAATGATTGGAAAGTAAGGTTTTGGCTTGAAAATTTTCCTTTAATAAATCTTAAACATCGTGTGTTGCAGGTTCATTCCCAAGAGCAAAACTTAATGGCCTTATTTCATAATCAAATAATAAAATTATGTTTGAAATCAATTAAGCCACAACATACAACTTTTATTTAGCCAAAATAAATTAATCACATATAGGAAGCCTTGAATATTAGAAAACAAAACTTTGACTTTAAAAGCTTCAAGACTTATCTAAGAAATCATGTACAGGCTTTTGTTGCCAATTCCAAAAGTCAATTAAACTTCAATCCATGATGATAGCAACATTAAAATACATACATGATTATTGTATATGACCTTTAATTTCAATTTTAAAGGCCAATACTCATCACAAAATGAAAATTATTCACAATTATGTACATATCACTAACACCATCAATGTAGTACTTGAATAGTGAAATCAATAATCACATATATACATACTTGCAGCGGAAAAACATACCACTAATAATTTCCAATTTTAAAATTAGGGTTCATGCAATTAATTTGGGGAAAATGTCATTAACGAAGAATCATATAATTTCACAACACAAGGCTCTAATACCACATGTAAGTTTATGCTTTCTAAACATCACAATTACAAAAGGCCAAACAAGATCTTGAAACATGATTCTCACAACATAAACATAAGATAGTGTGTACTTATTTCTTTATAGCAAGAACACTTTGTCGTACATCCACAACCTTTCTCTATAGGGAGGACACTTCTCTATGGTGATTTCCTATAGAGAGGAAGGAAACAATATTTCACTCCCCTGACTCTTCCTTTCTATTCTCTCATGTTCGTGATGGTAGATAGGGTTGAGAGAATACTCTAATGTCAAGACAGGGACTTTGTTTCATGTTAATGGGTATTAACCCCTTCATGTCCGCTACTTCTATCAAACAACAATTATCTTTAGAAACTACTCCACTTAAGTCCATGACCCATTTATAATTTAGTCTGTAATTATTAATTATTTATTTATCAATCATTGATAAGTCACCCGCCTTTCACATGAGACAAAAAGTCTTACATCACATTTGTATGAGATTTATGGTTATCTGTTACCCTCTAATGGAGCATGCTTCCATTGGAGACACACATCTTAAACTTAAATTAAATAAAGACAATCTTTTCCATGAATAAAGACTTAGTGAGGATGTCTACAATTAATTTAATCTAAAATTGATTTGTATGAGACAAAAGTGAGTGACCTTTGTTGTGTGAATTTATTATTTACCAAGTTGTGAAGAAATTATAATACAAAAGTTGATACTATTCTATCCTTCAAACATTTAACAAAGGTTTCAACAATAAAGCATATTATGATGAAACCAATATGATCATTTATAAAAGCTAAGCTTGAGAAAAGAACAATGGTTAAGAACAGTGTATTGACTCTTCCTCTATTTTTTTTCTTCTAAACTTTTCATTTAATCTTTTTCAAAAGAAAACAACTGGTATTTTTTTTTCTTGTTGTTTTAAATCTAGAGGCTAAACTTACTACTAAAAGAAAACATATAAGTCATTCATACACTTAAAGTAAAATAAATACAAATTGATGCCTTATGTCATGACTCTTACAAGTTATATATGACTAAATACTATCAACTACAACCATTAAACATTAAGAACTGAATACCTAAGCTTATCAACATTATACAAAAGGCTAAACATAAAAGGAAGAAAAATATGCACATCTTCTTGTCCTTGTAAGTCCGTTTTGCATTGCCAAATAGAGCCTAGATAGGTTGAGTTTGAGCTAGATCTCTAAGAAGTTGAGTGGAAGCTAAGAACCTATTGATGTTTTATGTGCCAAAAGTGGCATCAAAAGCTGCTACTTCAAGGTTTGGATATGTAACACTCTAATATATGGACCTTAGAAATAAATAATATTTTTGTTCTGAGTTCAAAATGGAAACTTAGCAGTTTCTAGAAAATGTTTTTCTTTAGAACAAAACTTTAATAATCAACAGAGCTATTTGAAGCAATATATTTTAACTAACAAAAACTTCTTTGATTTTAATATTTATTTGAGAAAAAAAGTTTTTTCTTAATGAAAAACAGTTTAGCAATATAAACAAATAAGGAAAGAAAAAGATGAACCACAACTTTCATATTGATTCACTCAAACCTTAGGCTACGCCCAATTCTTACTCTTGATGAGATTTCACTAATCAACCAACCAACAACCCACTTAGCGATTAGAACCCATGTAAAATCCACATCCCTTGGTTTTAATTCCTACAAACCATTAGATTGCAAATTTATGAGATGATGGTCTATTTATGACTACTAGTGTTTTTGCTAAGTGTTTCAAAATGAAAAACAATAAGAAATAGCAAAACATATTGTTGCTCATAATGGAGCTTAGAACATACATTAGAATAAAACTCAATGTGTGTGCCTATCTCATAAGACAAAAAGGAAAGCTCTTTTGAATTGAACCTCTTGGAACTATCCTCTCTAAGAGTTGGTTTGGATATAAGCTATAAGTGTTTCTTAAAGCTTCTCTATTGTAAATATAGAACATTTTCTAGTAGAGAAGCTATCAAAAATAGTTCTAGCCTTATATCCAAATAGGCTTTAAGTATGGTAATCCATCATATTGAGATGACTTCTCTCATCAGAAGCTTTGATCCACGACTAAAGATATGAAGGAAGATCAAGTCATACTGGCTACTCAAAATTGAATTAAAACGATGTAGAGTTGGTTTTCATCTATGAAACAAAGTTTTCTAAAAGGTTTTAAACATTTATTTCCATGTTGTTGCTCAAAACATAAACTCTTTAAACAAATATAGTTATTCTAAACTATATCATTCTGAGCTATTTCCAAAAAGGGTCAAAATTCTTTTAAGAATACAATCCAACCTCTCTTATTGTATTATTTTTTCAGTTCACCTCAAACACTAGCCAAACTGCTGGATTTTCAAATACACAGACTAGCCACTGGTCAGATAGTTGCCTACTAGATTTTCAACTTTAAAGAACTAGCCAACTACTAGACCAACTACCTATTGGATTTTGAAATGAAAGAACATATTTTGTGTTTGGATACTACACATAGGGGTGCTCATCGTTTGGTTTTTCCAATAATCATAACTAATAATTGACTGGATTATAAGTAGTTATTATAATTATAACCATAACTAACTTTATATAACTTATTATAATTTTAAATAACCATATCAATAAAACTAGTTATAGTTTTATAACCACTTTTGAATAACTAGTTATTATATAACCGTTTATTGTTAGTTATATTTATTTATAAAATACCATATCACAATATTTGGACTTTTTGGGTATCTTTCCTCATGATATTATAAAATACCATATCAACATAATAATTTAAACGGTAAAATCAAATATTTATTCTATTGACATAAAAATTTTAATAATTATTTTTTATATAGAATTTTAATTACACGTGTTTTTATAATAATAATAAAAGAAATAAATTTTCAATCTTGAGAGAATTAGGAAAAAAAAAGTGAGACTTGATAAATAATATAATAGATAGATAAAAAGAAAAAAAATGTTATAGAAAATATTGTAAAAAAGACAAAAGGGGTTTGTAATTAAATGAATATTTATGATTATAACTTCTTTCAACTTCAATAATTATAAGAAATATTATTAATGATACCTTAATGGTTGTTATTTACAATGAAGATGTATGTACCTCTTGAAGGAAATCGATCAAATGTTGTACAAACAACATAGGCTCTGATGGCTTTAATTCATGCTAGACAAGTATTTCTTTTGATATGCATTTGTGTAAGAGACTATGAGTCCATTTAATGTATCTTGGAATTCAACATGTTTATTTATTATCATATCTAAAATAAAGGTTGAATAAATTTTCTTCTTCATTTTCTAATTTTTGCATGTAGACTAAGAGGAACCCAACTCCCCTCCACAATGCAGCAAAGTTACTCATTAATTCTCAATTAGAAGACGTTGATTGGCCTCAACAAGTATCTTTCGAATCTCAATCCTTTGAATTTGATAATATGTCTCTTTGTTAATGTATATGCTCAGGTTATAATAGTAAGAAATATTTATTTAATGATCAATTGAAATTAAAACCTTTTAACTAAGTCATATCCATAATATAATTTTGTTTTTCGATTTAGTTAAAAAAAAATTCTTGTCTATTTTGGTCCATGCTGTTTTGTTTAAAATCACACACACACACACACATATATATATAAAAGGATGTTTCAAGTGAGAACACTCTTAAAAATGAGACATGAGAACAACTGTTGATAGCCCTTAGATCACAATTAAAATAAATATTTAGCTAAGATTAAAAACTAATTCAATAACAAGTTTTAATTAGCCGCATATTATTTCTAATGTTAATTCAAGATCTAATGGTTAAGATTAGTGACTCATTACAACCATTAGATTTTAAAAAATGAATGGTGAGGATGGAGTGTAACTCTTAGAGTTACTTTTGGTATAACTTGATCCCCCTCACTCTCTCTCTCTATATATAGTAATAATACATGCTAATTTGTTTTGTAATTGATTTGAAATTGATACACTAGAATTAAGTTTTTACTTTAATTTTTGAATTTTTGTTTGTAACTTATTTATGGCATGAAGCCCTTGGAGTATACATGAGAAGTTGCATGATTCATTATCCATTATTTAGAAATGCTTTTACAATGTGGGCTTTGGCTGAATATCGTGTCAATGTCCTATCACTCCCAACTACCGTTTAACTTGAAAAGTTGTGACCTAAGAAAGACAATTACATACCAATAATAATAAAAATCTAGCAAATAAAATCAAAGTTGGTAATCAAGTTTAATATGTTTATTTCTATTATGATATTTTCTAATTCTGAAACAAATATCTCGTATCAAAGATTACAACAATAAAATAGACTATTATATGTTTGTATAATAAAATAAAGTTAAAATGAAATTACATGTTTTAAATTAATTTTTGAGTTTCACATTTGTATGAGATTTATGGTTATCTATTACCCTCTAATGGAGCATATGCTTCCATTGGAAATACACATCTTAAACTTAAATTAAATAAAGACAATATTTTCCATGAATAAAGACTTAGTGAGGATGTCTACAATTAATTTAATCTCAAATTAATTTGTATAAGACAAAACTAAGTGACCTTTGTTGTGTGAATTTATTATTTACCAAGTTGTGAGAAATTATAATCCAAAAGTTGATACTATTCTATCCTTCAAACATTTAACAAAGGTTTCAACAATAAAGCATATTATGATGAAACCAATATGACCATTTATAAAAGCTATAGTTAGAATTCAACCTTTTTTTTGTTAAGAAATTTTTAATATTATCTCATATTCAAGTTCATCCGTAACTCACAAAGAAACTGCCCTATTTTATAATTGGGGGCTGGTAGTGTTCAAAGTTATCCAATTTTGTACTTATGTAGTAATAGTTTTGGAAATGTGATTACCATTTATTAAACTAGGGAAAAAAATATTTCTAACCATGCATTAAGAAAAAATTTCTGAATTTAAATCATAATTTAACTGTCTTTGTTAGTATAGAGAAACCAAACACTAATTTTTAAGTGCTGGAACAAAGCTCTATAGAAATTCTATAAAGAATTATAGGAAAATATTTTTTGAACCAAATATACATTGTTTTAAACATAATTTTATTATCTTTTATTGGTAAAAATTTTCGCAAAGTTTGGATCTCTGAAGGTTGAGAAACATCAAGTTAGTAGGCTAAGGTCCAATAAAATTCGATTCTGTTCATCCTCCCTCTATGAATTTTAATAATTTTTATAGATTTTTGTTTGCAGAGTAATATACTTCTTTTTAAAGCTGGGGTAACATGCTTCAAATCTATAAAAACAAAATGAATTTTTGAATAGTTTTAGAGTCTCAAATCATGCTCGCAATCTCCCTTGTTTTTCAGCTATATGGCTTGTCTAGAAAGCAAGTTTTATGGAAATTTGACAAAGATAAAAGGTGCTTATGTGTGTGGGATGCATGATGATTTGTGATTGTAATTATGTGATTTTGAACCCTAAAACTAAGTAGATACATGTTGATATAGTATTAGTTGTATGAATAGATCGGTTGGGTTAAACTCACGGACATGTAAAAATTCTATGTTAGATTGTTAGTGTGAAATTGTCAATGTGTTTATTTGTGTGATAGTCATAAGGATCTTGGAATGAATCCTTGTGGTAGCGGTGAATATAAATATATACATGAATATATTTATATTCATGTTAAATTTTATGATACATCGGTTTGCGCATATAAGTACACATGTACACAAGTACGAGGCTTTGAGATGTCGTATAGGGTGGCAAGCTGAATCATTTTCCTCAATGGACGAGACAATTGGAGATGTTTGCACCGAGGGTGCCAGAGGACGATGTTCTCGAGAATGAGTATTATATAGGGTGGCGACAAGGTCTCCAACCTTTTTTCTCCAAATTGTCGTCGTTAGTACCAAATGCAGTGGAGACCCTATAGCGACGAAGAAGATAAATACCAGTGAGGAGTGTTAAGGAATAAATCCTCAAAGATTGGATGACCATAGCTGGTACTTGGGAGATTAGCACAAGAACACTTTTATCCTAAGGGGTATGGCGCCAGGTTGGACCATTTGGGCCCATTTTAGACTTAGCGACCCTAATTGCATGCGAGACATTTTCAGTTGGTGAGAGCCTTACCATTCTACCATGGCAAAGGTGTACTCCCTTCAATCATCTCGATCTTAAATCTGTAAGTCCACCGAGTCTTGGATGTTCCAGTGGCGGCTAGCCAGTAAGAATAAATGACAAGTTTTAGTCACAAGAACAATATAGGATGCGAGAGTGTTCCATAGATATATATCGTCGTGTTCTTTAGTTGTGTTTTCTTGTTATTATGTTTTTCGTGCTTTGACGAAGTGAGGAAGTCTCACCGTTACACTTTCTATTTAGATAGCAAAGCTGGAAGTTCACCTGAGCATTAAGGCACTGGACGGAAGGTGGTACCACAACGTGGAGCTAAGTGTGAACCATTGTGTGGGCTACCTTCGTTTTAGCCTAGCATCCCTTATGCAACCTGACAAAGAGTCGAAGACAAATGAGAGATTTTGATGTGGTGGAACCAACCAACTCCACCATACTACCGCTATGCCACACCTGTGGACCTCATTGAGCTTTCATCATCTTCTTCCTTTGACGTACCAAAACATGCGTCACAGGCTGCAACAAAAGATAAGGGGTGACGGACGCTCGTCAAACACACTGTCAAAAGCAACTAAGTTCCTCAATAAATTTTGCAATATAAGGCTAACTCTGGTCATTTTTTCAAAGATACAATTCATCAAACACCTTGCATTCAATTCAAAATATGGGGAATTTTGTGTGATTTTCAGAAATTAAGCAAACAGAACAACTTAAATTAATAAACGAAAATAGAATCAAAGAGATACAACTCAAGAATCTATGCTTATGGAGAAATAATCATAGTTCTAGTGAAGATAGATCAAATTCATGCTCATGAGATTCCTAACAATACAAAATTTAAGGCAATCACCTCACATTTATTCGAAAAAATTTGGATTACTATCACATTCCTAATTTTTCCAAATTCAAGCATGTATCGTATTAAATCACAATCAATCGATTACAATTGACCCAAATTCAGATTTCAATTCCCTAATCTCATCATTATCATACATTAAATAAGGAAATCAAAAATCATAAAAAGGGAAAAAGGGTTTTCATGAGCAAAATTCAAAATTGAGAATAGAGGAACTCATATTTACCCACAAGCACATGATTTTTGGGTTGCAAAGGGATTTAGCCCTCCATGAAATCTTCATGAGGGCTGCCGTGGAGCTGCAAGAATCAAGGGATCAAACAATTAATGAACACACTTCCAACACCCAAAGCAAACAAGAAACAAGGAAAAATAGAAAATGAACCAAAAGTGATAGAATCCTCACAAGATACACACTCACAAGATATGATGATATGAAATGAACTCTTATGTGTATGAGCTTGTGTCTACGCCGAACACATCATGCAAACAGCACACCTAAATCTTGGCAAGTCCTTAATTTCCATACTTGAAACACATGCAATTAAAGATCAAAAGGACTTTATTAAGGGATGTAATGGGGTCAAAGGTGAAAAGGTGGATGAGAGAAGGATATTTAGGCTGAAAACCAAAGAGAAAAGAGGAGCAATGGGGAATGAATCAATAAGCATAAGAAAAGTATCTCAAACCAAAGAATCAAAACCACTTAAATTTTCTCCTTTTCTCCATTTTTTTTTCTATGTTTCTATTTTTTTTTCTTTTTTACTTTGTTGTATATGTGTGAATGTATATGTATTTTTCTCACTACCCAAGATCAAAATTTTCAACTTAACTAACCACTATCAACTTAACCAACCACTTACTCAAAAATCAAAATTGATGGTTTAGAGCACAAAAACTTGAGACACCCTCCCACACTTATTATGAACCATTCCCAAAACAATTCCAAAGCTCCTCCAATCCTTAAGGAAAGGGGTGAATCATGGGTTTTCAGGCCAAGGCTTCTAATGAGCTACAAAAAGAAACAAAGGGAAAAAAGACACAAAGGCAAGGTGAGTCTATTTGGCTAGTAGCTAAAAGAAAGAAGGCCTAAATCATCTCAATAATGCATGTGCAACAAGAAACATAAAAAAGAGACAAGACAAAATCTAGAGTAACTATCAACATGAGTGCAATCACACAAAGGTCAAACTCACAAAGGTAAGCAATCTATCACAAATGAGTTCACAGTTAAAATTTCCAAGTCTACTCAAAAACTAAAGATGCAAAAGTGTATCCAAATCAAGTCATGAAACCTCTCAACCATGAATGATGCAACTTCTCACAATCAAGCAAATCAAGAATCTAATGGAAAGCATGCAAACACACCCACTAAACAGCAAAAACTCAAAAAAAAACTTAAACTCAAAACCCACACCCCCACACTCAAATCACACATTGTCCTCAATGAAAGTAAATCAATCAAGAGAAAAAGAACAAGTGTAAAAGTAAGTAAGAGGGCACATCAAGGTGAAATACACAAGAACACACTAGAAGGGGGAGGGTTGAATAGTGAGTTCAAAAACTCTTTTGCAAACAATATAAGTTCACAGGTTGTCTTCTAAGATATACGTAAGTTTAAACGAGCAAATATATCTTTGCAAGACAAAGCTTTAGAAACCTTTTCGAAAGAGCACAGTATGCAAGACGAATAAATGTAATCACAAGACAGCAAGTAGAAGCTTGTTTTTATACTAGTTCACTCCAATTGAGCTACGTCCAGTTCTCCTTTAACAACTGTTAAAGGGTTCCACTATAATCAATTGATTACAAAACAAGTATTCTTCACTGCCACTTCTGGCTACAAGTATTCTCTATGCCACTACTGGCCACTAGTATTTTAAACCACTACTAGTTACAAGTATAAATCTCCCCTTGTAATTATACTTCCCAAGTATTCTTTGATCACTAAGCCACTCTTGGCTTTCTATTCAAGTATGAATACGATTCAAATAACTCTCAAAGAGAGGATATGAATATGTGTTGAATCTCTATGAGCTTGTAGAAGATGGTTATTCTATTTTCTCTCAGCTCGTGTTTCTCACTGTGTTGAGCTTTCTCTCTAAGTGCTTTTCTTGTTGTGCTTGCTTTCAAATTTCTTTGAATGATTTTATTTTAGCTTGTTTGTCTTTTGGTCAGTCTATTAGTCTTCTTCTCTTTGCATGGAAGCATCTTTATATAGAGAGCTTCATGGATTTGAACGTTGGAGAAGAGAGGTTTTCGTTGTCTCATAGAAGAGTGTTGAAGTTGCTTTATCTAAGCTTGATTTGATAGGAGCAAGTTCTTGTCTTGTCACGGCTTGCTTTTAGCTTTAGGTGTGCTTCTCAAAGCTTATTAGCCTTTGGTTGTACCTACAAACTTCACACAATTCGAGACATGCAAGTAATATGAGAAATAGAAGAAAGTAAGTTTAGAGAGTATCTTTCTTTCTTTTTGTAACGAACAGTGCCTTATTAAAGTAAAGAGTTATTTAATAAGCACATATTCCTTAGCACGTGTAATAGATCATGTTCTATTCTAATACAACATCGTCTGCCTTAATAAACATTGTTTGGCCTTGCTTAGACATCGTCTGGTCTAGCTTCAAACATCATCTAGCTTAGCTCAGTCATGGTTTGGCTTGACTACGTGTTTGTCTGGCCATGTTCCATACAATGTCTGGTTCAATACTTATGCATAGTCTGGTCCTCGACATATATCGTCTGGTCCATGACTTCACATAGTCTGTCCACAGACTACTGTATGGTCTAGTCCAAGACTTTGCAAGGTCTGTTCTAAGACCTGTATTGTCTGTCCTCATGAACTTCTCATGGTCTATTCGAAGCTTATCTTAATCTGATTAAAATCATTTTTGGATGCTTGATAAGTCATTAAGTGTTGTTAGACAATTAAGATAGAAGTGAGAGTTGGAGAGATTATACCATTGTCTGTTATCATTTTAATTCCTTGAAATTACTCAATTTTAAATCATTAGTTGATCAAATATTATCACATTTGTTATCATCAAAACCCATCAAAGGATTAGGAGCCAGACATCATCCAATGTCTTGGTTCTAACAATCTCCCCTTTTTTTATGATGACAACATATATTATAATTTTGATTAACAGACAATAAATCACAGAATATAGTATATTAGAGTGCAAATTATTTCAAGGCAGTTAATTATGTGTAGTTATCAACATGATAAACTCCCCCTGAGTCTATCATGTATATGCATATGATAGATCAAAACATGAAATAATTAAAGCGGATAACATTAGACAGTATATGAGTTTAAAGAAAATTAAGGAACCAATCACTATTTTTAATCTTCTTTTAGGTTGTCTACTTTCTTAATCTTCTTCCCCTTCAGTTTGCTGGTGTTGACAGTTGAAAGCCTAGGAACTATACAGTTTGGAGTGAGACATATATCAGTCTCTTCGTTGATGTGCAGGCTTGGGGGATACAATTGTCTAGGGACAATTTCTTGAAACTTCAGCAGACACAAGGCCCTATAGTCTACACAATTGGCCATGAAGGAAGGATGGCTTGGAGCTACTCCTCGTGTAATCAGCCAAGGAGGTCGAATAGAGACCCTTGGTCTCAAAAGGTGACACAGAGCATCATGGTGCATTGTTCTGACAGTAGCATCCAGCTGCTTCTTCTCTTCTTCTAACAACTCTATTGGCATAGCTGGTTCCACTGTGAAGTAGTCCATTCCCTCTCGTACACAATTGTACCAATGTACAATTGCATGCACTAGTTGACGTATTAGAGGGGTGGCAAAGGCATACTCTTCTTCTTAGCCTTCTTGCAAGATCAGAATCGTCTTCTGTAGCATTCAGAAGAGTTGTGTTGTGAATTGGCCTCTGGAAGGGAATGATCCCTTGGTCTATCTGTAGAAGAGGAAACTTCAGCACCTTAGCTTCCTTGGGAGCACCTTCATTCACTTGCTCTGCAGATGGCTCCAACTGAGTCTCTTCTCTGTATGCTACAAACTCATAATTTTCTGCCACATAGTACAAGGAGAATCTTTGCATCATCTTTTGATGCCAGGAGCCAGTGGGTGGAGGAGGAGGAGGTGTCTTCCCAAAAGTTAGAGAAGGGAGTGGTCCCATCAATGTTGAATGGTCTGTTGTTCCAAGATGGAGCAGCAGACACTTCAAGAGATTGGACTATGATCTCCTCATCTATATCAAACCCTTAGGAGATGTTGACAGATTTTGAGTGGTAGTAGGAGACCACTTCATCTGTCATCTCCGAAATAGTGATAGGGGATTGTGATTGGTAGGGTGGAATGGTGTTGTCTGGTGGAGTTTGTGAGGATGTTGTAGGAGCAACAATCTAAGTTGTTGGTTTAGACTGTGTCTCAGACTAAACAGTGGGTTCAGTCTGTTGGGTAACTGTTTGTCCAATGGGGCAGACGCAGGTGTATCTTCTGTCTAAACAGTGTGTTCAAACAATGGCCTTTACTGAATCTTTGCTTGGGCATCAGACTGTACAACTACTATTTGAGCTACTATCATTTCTGTAGGTGACATAGACGACAAGGGTTCAACAAACAGTGTGTCTATTGTGGTTTCTGTTTGGGGTAAAGAAGGTGTTGTTTGTGGAATATTCTTCCTTAGACATTTGTGGGTTGAGCGAGGGTAAGTAGGAAGTGTGAAGGTAGAGGTTGGAGTACTTGGATTGGTGAAAGGAAAGGTGGATTCCAACTCAAGTAAGTCACCTTCCAACACGACCTTCCTTTTGACAGTCCGTTTCCCTGGCTGTGGTGCTCGGAGGTGTGATGATCTGGAGGTTAGTATTAGTGGTCTATGCTCCACTGGATTGTCTACTTGGCCTCTTGAAGACCAATCCTTCATCTGACTCTTCCTTAGCAACTTTTGCAACTGTGACAACTGCTTGCCCAATTTGTGTTATGCCCTCCAAAGACACTAGAGGTTCAGCAGACGGTCTGGCAACACCTTTGCCTTTCTATTGAGCCCTGTTCTTTACCCTTACTATAGGTGGTTTGGGTGGAGCTTGTTGGACGGTCTGCCTTTGTCTCTTGGTAGGTGACTCCACACCAAACTATGATGCAGCCTTGCATGTTGTGCGGACAATCTACAGGTCCGCAATAGCAAGTCTCTTCAGCTTACTGGCTAAAGGCTATATTGAAGTAGCTTCAACATATATAATGACAGCCTTAGCACCCTTCTTCTTCTTGGTCTGCTTCTTCTGACCTTTAGCATCATCAAAAGGTTAAGGGAACCTTGCAAGTGATCTCGTTGAGATTTCAAATCCCATGTTTAACTTGAGCAGACTAGAGGATGTCAGCATCCTCTGATGGACGAATGGACCTTCTACAGTGACATAGTCCAATTCATGTGGTCTTCCTGATTGAAGTTCTCTGTACAATCTATTGTAGTAGTGAGCATTCTAAAGAATCTTATTTATCAGGGCAGTGTAATATGTGGCCATAGATGTTGAAAGATATTGAATGTGGTTGATCATGTTGTAGAAGAGAGTATGAGGAAGGTTGAATGGAATCCCTCTGATAATGTGGTAGAGGATGAATCTGTGGAGGGTAGACACATGATCCCTAGACACAATCTTCTACAAGATGGTCTTGTTGATGTTGTTCAACATCAGCATGGACAAAGGAGGGAAGGAGGTTGGATGAAGTTTCTTCTTAGTTCTTGCCACTTCATAGTTAGGTCCAAGAATGAACCTTTCTACTGTTCCCTCAGCCAAGTTGGAGTCCCATTCTTTAGAAAAATAGTTAGAGTGCAACTTGCACCCTATAGCTTGAGCAATGGATGTGGGGGATATAGAAACATCACACCCATACACTTTGTTAGCTATCTCATTCCCCTTGATGGTGGCGTTCCTCCAGAACTCCCTTATCAGTCTAGGAGCTATCTTCTAGCAATCATTGAAGAAACCCCTAATGCCAACAAACTCAAAATACTTCAAGATGTTGAGGCCACGTTCCTCCAAATAAGGAATGTCAATGAAGTACTCCACGTGAATGTTCCTAGTGCAAGAACCCCATGGCTTGATTAGATTGTTCTCCACGTCGTTGAAGTTGCATTCTCTTCTGATCTTTGGATCAATGTTTGAGGCCGAGCTGTTGGTGTCCATCGTCAACTTAAGCATGGGTTCTCTGATGTGCTCATCAGAAGCTCGAGAGACTGAGGGTGAGGGTTGCTATTGAGAGGAGGAACCCTTCGGTGGGTTACCTTTGGCCATAGCGAGAGAGTGTTTAGGGTTTCTTGGAAATCTTGGTTGCAAAGAAGGCAAGGTGAGAGAGAGAGATAAGTGTTTCGAAAGCTTAGGGAATACATTTTGGCAATGATAGGCTTGAATAGGCAATAAGTGTGCATTAAATATGATGGTAGGGTTTAGGAATGATTGAAACGACACATTAATGAAAGAATTGAATGTGCGTTTTGGCTTTAATGACTCAGATCCCAATAAATGCTTAAGTTACAAAAAAAAAATGTTTTAAATTCCACATGGTCTGGTGCATATTTTGAGCGCGAAACACATAACATGCACATGCCCCACCACTTAAGTAAAGCGTCAGACGATGTGTCCTTAATCTTACTAGTGGACAGCAAACAATTATAAAACATTAAGTCACACAAACCATCTTAATCTTTTCTCTCAAAAAGATCAGTTTGTCTTCAGTAAGGGGTTTTGTAAAAATATCAGCAAGCTGATTGTCTGTCTTGTCAAATTTCAAATTAATGGTCCCCTTCTAAACATGGTCTCTTATGAAATGATGTTTTATTTCTATATGCTTGGCTCTAGAGTGCATGGTTGGATTTTTCGAAAGAGATATAGCAGCAAAATTATCACAAAAGATAGGAATGTTACTCTCAAATATGTTGTAGTCTTCAAGTTGATTCTTGATCCACAAGATCTGAGAGCAACAGCTTGTAGCTAAGATGTATTCTACTTTTGTTGTTGATAATGCTATTGCCCCTTGCTTCTTGCTGAGCCATGACACCATGTTGCCTCCAATAAAGTGGCAACCTCCACTAGTGTTTTTTCTTTCAATTCTGTCTCCAGCATAGTCAGCATCACAATAGCCTGCTAACTTATACTCTTCTGCCTTTTAAACCAAATACCAATATTAGGTGTTCCAAGTAAATATCTAAAAATTCTTTTAACAATAGACATATGCACTTCCCTTAGATCAAACTAAAATTTGGAGCAAAGGCAAACGTAGAACATTATGTTTGGTCTGGATGTAGTCAAGTAGAGTAGAGACCCAATCATTCCTTTGAATTGAGTAACACCTACCTTCTTTGAATCTTCATCAAGTCCAAGTGATGTTGTTGGATGCATTGAAGTTGTCATTGTTTTGGCATCATCCATCTTGAATTTCTTTAATAGTTCTTTCACATACTTGGTCTAAATATATGAAGATCCCTTTGTTAGTTTTCTTGGTCTGCAATCTTAGGAAGAATTTCAGTTCTCTCATCATGCTCATTTCGAACTCAGTTTGCATCAACTTAGAGAACTCCTCACATAGTATTTCATTAGTAGCACCAAAGATAATATCATCTACATAAATT
Organism: Amphicarpaea edgeworthii; assembly: GCA_014843725.1. Classification (NCBI taxonomy): domain Eukaryota; kingdom Viridiplantae; phylum Streptophyta; class Magnoliopsida; order Fabales; family Fabaceae; genus Amphicarpaea; species Amphicarpaea edgeworthii. The sequence goes on from CM026329.1 coordinate 8,416,736, forward strand.
TGAACAATTATGAAATCAGAGTAATTTTTGCAGAACAGTGTAGTATTTATCTTTCCTCTTGTAAAATTGTGTTCAATAAAAAAATGAACTGAGTTTTTCATACCATGCTTTGGGAGCTTATTTAAGACCATACAAAGCTTTATTTAATTTAAATACATGGTCTGGAAAGATAGTACTCTCAAACCCAGGGGGTTGTTCTACACAAACTTCTTATTTGATTACACCATTGAGGAATGCACATTTTACATCCATTTGATAAAGTCTCATATTCCTATGAGCAGTAAATGAAAGCAAAATCCTAATTGCCTCAAGTCTAGCTACATAAGCATATGCCTCCATATAATCAATACCTTCTTGTTGTGAGTAACCTTTGGCTACAAGCCTAGCCTTGTTCCTCACAACCTTACCATTCTCATCTAGCTTGTTTCTGAAGACCCACTTAGCACCAACAACTTCCTTATTGTCTGGAAGCTTCACGAGTTTCCAGACATCATTCTTTTGAAACTGGTCCAGTTCTTCTTGCATTTCTTGGACCTAACTTTTGTCTTCCATGGCATCATCAATGTGCTTGGGTTCTATTTCAAACAATAAGGCTATTTGTTGGAAGGATGATCTAGTCTTTACTAGTGCTTGAACCTCTCCAATAATCTGGGAAGGAGGATGGTTCTTGATCATCATTCTATTGCTGCTTTGTAGTTCTCTGACTTTATCTTCATCATTAGAGATGGTCTGGTAGCGAGCAAACAATCTTGGAGCAAACAAAGACGGTGGTGCGTCAGACACAGACGATTTACCATCATAGGATGGTCTAGTCCTTGTCACTACATCTTCTAATCTGATATTTGCAAATGAATCTTCTAACTCTGATAGTCTCCTATCAGGTTGAGTGTCATTAAATCTTACATGAATGGCTTCTTCAACATTTTTGGTTCTAAAGTTGAATACTCTATATACCTTAGATGTTTCAAAATATCCATGTAAGATACCTGTGTCACACTTCGAATCAAACTTACCCAAATTGTCTTGTGTTAAGAATGAAACATTGACATCCAAAAGGATGGAAGTATGATATGTTAGGTTTCCTTCCTCTCCACAGTTCATATGGAGTCTTTTTGTGAATTGGCCTAATATAAATTTTGTTTTACAAATAACAGGAAGTATTTACAGCTTCTGCACAGAAGTGCTTAGGAGTAGAGTTATCATTCAACACGGTTTTGGCCTGTGCTTCCTCTCAGCAACACCATTTTGTTGTGGTGTTCTAGGTGTTAAGAAGTTGTGAAGAATTCCATTTTCTTCACTGAACCTCTGAAAACTTTCATTTTTGAACTCTCCTCCGTGGTCACTTCTGATAGAAGTTATACATACACCTTTTTCATTTTGAACACGTTTACAGAATTTATAGAATGCCTTAAAAGCCTCATCCTTGTGAGTGAGGAATATAACCCATATCCATCTAGAATAGTCATCAACTATTACTAGTCCATATCTCTTCTCTTTTAGAGAGGTTGTCCTTGTTGGACCAAAGAGATCAATATGTACAGTTCTAATGGTCTAGAAGTGGAAACAATATTTTTACTTTTAAAAGAGGTTTTCACTTGTTTCCCTTTCTGACAGGCCTCACAAAGTAAGTCATCTTTATATGACATTGTTGGCAGTCCTCTTACAAGGCTATATCTTTGCAGTTTTGAGATTAATCTCAAACTTGCATGGCCAAACTTCTTATGCCATAACCAATGACTTTCTTTGACAAACAGTAGACATGATACATTTTGATCATTTAGTTCACCAAGGTTGATCTTATAGAGATTGTCTTGTCTCTTTGCAGAGAAGAGATGTGAACCATTAGAGTCTTTGACTATGCATGACTCCTTGTTGAAGGAAACATCATATCCAATGTCGCAAAATTGACTTATGCTCAATAGATTGTGTTTTAGCCCTTCAACAAATAACGCATTCTCAATAGAGAGACTAGGAGGAATACATATCTTACCAGTACCCCTTATTCTCCCTTTCTGATTACCTCCGAAAGTGACTGTACCACCATGCAATGGTATCAAGTCTAGGAACATAGACCTTGCACCCGTCATGTGATGTGAGCAGCCATTATCCAAGTACCATGATTGGTGTCTCTTTTGAAATACACAAGAACACACACTAGAAGGGGGGGGGGTTGCCTTCTTGGATATAGGTTAGTTTAAATCAGCAAATATATCCTTGCAAGGCAAAGCTTTGAAAGCCTTTCCAAAAGAGCATAGTAGGCAAGATAAATATATGTAATCACAAGACAGCAAATGAGAGCTTATTTTTATACTGGTTCACTCAACTTGAGCTACGTCTAGTTCTCCTTTAACAACTGTTAAAGGGTTCCACTATAATCAACTAATTAGAAAATAAGTATTCTTCACTGCCACTTTTGGCTACAAGTATTTTCTATGCCACTACTGGCTACAAGTATTCTAAACCACTTCTGGGTTATCAATATGAATCTCCCCCTAAGATTATACTTCGCAAGTATTCTTTTATCACGAAGCCACTCCTAGATTTCTATACAAATATGTATATGATTCAAATAACTCTCAAAGAGAGGATAAGAACAAGTGTTGAATTTATATGAGCTTGTAGAGGATGGGTATTCTCTTTTTCTCTCAGCTCATGTCTCTCACTAGGTTTTTCTCAAGTGCTTTGCTTGCTGTACAGATTGCTTTGAATGAGTTCGTTATTGTTCATCAGCATTTCATCATCTTCTCGTTGCATGGAAGCTTCCTTATATAGTGAGCTTCATGGATTTGAACGTTGGAGAAGGCTTGTTTTCGTTGTCTCATAAAAGAGTGTTGAGGTAGCTTTGATTGTGCTTGATGTGACAAGAGTAGGATTTGTTTTTGTCATAGTTGTCTTTTAGCGTAAGGTGTGCATCCTAATGTTGATTAGTCTTTTGGCTGTACCTACACACTTCACGTAATTCGAGACAAGCAAGCAATACAAGGAACAGAAGAAGGTAAGATCAAAAGGTATCTCCCTTTCTTTCTGTAACAGCAGTGCCTTTATTTGTTTAAGGAATTAATTATAAAGCATATATTCCTCAGTACATATGACAATCTATATCCCATTCTTGCACAGACAACGTCTGGCTTAACAGACATGGTCTGGTCTTGATTAAGTATGGTCTGTTTGTGCATAGATAGTGTCTAGCTTAACAAACACATTCTGGAATGAAGGACATGGTCTGGTCTAGCTCCAGACATCGTCTGGCTTAGCTTCAAGACATCGGCTGGCTCAACTTCAGACATCGTCTAGCCTAACTATGTGTTGTCTGACCGTGTTCCATACATGGTCTGGTCTAGTACATATGCATAGTCTAGTCGTAGACTTCACATAGTCTATCCGAGACTGTTGTATGATCTGGTCTTAGACTTTGCATGAGTCCTTCTAAGACATTCATGGTCTTTTTGAGAGTTTTATTTTAGTCTGATTACAAGCATTTATAGTGCATGATTTAATCATTATCAGTTATCAGATAGTTAAGACAAAAGTGAGAGTTAGAGTGATTATACAATTGTTTGTTCTCACTTTATTTCCTGAAATCACTTAATCTGAAATCATTAGTTGATCAAATATTATCACATTTGTTATCATGAAAACCTATCAAGGTATTAGGGGTCAGACATCATCAAACGTCTTGGTTCTAACATCTTTCCTGCCATCAAGGACATTTGCAACAAGAATTATTCTACTTTTAGGTACCCATATTCTTTTGGGTCCTTTGGTGTTAGTCTTAGAAGCAGATGATTTGCTTCTTGTAGGCAATTTCTTGCTTTTGGACTTTACATGTCCATTTCCAGAATGAGATCTACTAGAAGAAGCTTTATTCTCAATTGCTTCTTTCTTTTCTGTGAATCCAAGGCCAAATTTGTCATGTGAATGTTTGTTATATGAAAGAATTTTCTTTAAATTATCAGACCCAGTAACAAATTTGCTTAGAGTGCTCTTGAGAGATGCAACTTCTTTGCATAATTGAGCAACTTCAGCTTCATCCTTACTCAAGGCTCTCACCTTGTATAATTCATCAGTTTCTTTCATTAATTCATTCAATTGCCTTCTGTGTTGTTCTTTTTCTATCTAGAGTTCACTTTTTCTTTTAAGTAAGCATTGGTGATCTATGGTTAGTTTTTGAAAATCATCAGTTAAAACATTACTGTTGTGACTAATGTGGAACATTTATCAGATAGTTTAGTGAATGAATACTCAAGTTCTCCATGCTCTTTAGAAAGTTTTTTTTTAATTTCTTTTTCATAGACAGATAGGCTTTTGAAAGAATAGATGAATTGGAAAGAAGTTCTTGATAAGCTTCTTGAAGAGAGATAAGATCATTGAGGTCTACCTCTTGTTCTTCATTATCTGAGGCCTCAGACACAGACGCTGAAGGAGCGTTGTCTGGTGCATCTTCTTCACTAAACACAGACGATGTGGGGGTTGCATATGCCATCAGGCAATAGATGTCATTTCTTCTCTCCCTTACCTTATGTCTATGCGAGAAGTTCGTTCTTTTCTTGGACATGCAAGTTTCTATAGATGGTTCATCCAAGACTTCAGCAAAATTGCCTTGCCCCTATCCAACTTGCTTTATAAGGATGTGGAGTTTTTCTTTGACCAGTCATGTCAGGAGGCTTTCTTGAATCTGAGGAAGAAGCTCACCACTACTCCCATCATCCAGCCACCTAATTGGGACTTTCCATTTGAACTCATGTGTGATGCTTCCAATTTTGCACTTGGGGCAGTCTTAGCTCAGCGAGTGGGCAAACTTTCACATGTCATAGCCTATGCCTCCTGCACCTTGGATGCCGCACAGGTTAATTATACCACCACAGAGAAAGAGCTTTTAGCTGTAGTATTTGCACTAGACAAGTTTCGTTCATACCTGTTGGGCTCCAAGGTCATTGTCTTCTCTGACCATGTAGCTTTAAGATACCTGTTGAAGAAGCTTGATGCTAAACCAAGATTGATCAAGTGGATGCTTCTTCTTCAAGAGTTTGACATCGAGATTAAAGACATCAAATCAGTCCTATATTTTTGTCATGCATCCCCTATGAGAGGACACTATGGACCACATCAGACTACAAGGAAGGTGTTGGACTCTAGGTTCTACTAGCCCACCATTTTCAGAGATACTTGGGAGGTCGCCTCGACCTATGAGCAATGTCAGAGAGTGAAAGTAGCCATCACCCGCAAGCATGAGATGCCTCAACAACCCATCCTCTTCTATGAGGTCTTTGATGTTTGGTGTATTGATTTTATGGGACCTTTTCCTCCTTCTTTTGGCTATTCTTATGTTTTACTTGCTATGGACTATGTCTCCAAGTGGGTGGAGGCTAAGGCCACTAAGACTAATGACTCTCGAGTTGTTGTGGATTTTGTCAGGTCTAACATCTTTTGCAAGTTTGGTGTGCCTAAAGCCATCATCAGTGATCAGGGGGCCCACTTTTGCAACAAGACCATGGCAGCTTTGCTTCATAAGTATGGGGTTGTGCATAAAGTTGCCACAACTTATCATCCCCAAACTAATGGGCAAGCCAAGGTTTTCAACAAAGAGATAAAACAGATTTTGCAAAAGCTAATGCACCCCAACAAGAAAGATTAGAGCAAAGTTCTTGAGGATGCTCTGTGGGCTCATAGGACAACTTACCGAGCATCGATTGGAATGTCTCCTTATTAGACTGTCTTTGGTAAGGGTTGTCATATGCCTGTGGAGATTGAGCATCGTGCGTATTGGGCTATGAAGAGTACCAACCTAACATTTGACCAAGCAAGACTTGAGAGAAAGTTTCAATTGCAAGAGCTTGAGGAGCTCCGCTTGAAGGCCTATGAGAATTCCAAGAACTACAAGGAGAAGGTGAAGCACTTCCATGATAGCATGATTCTAAGGAAAGACTTCAAAGTGGGCTAGAAGGTGTTTTTGTTTAACTCTCGCCTGAAGCTCATAGCTAGCAAGCTTCATTTTAGATGGATGGACCATGTTGTTACTAATGTGTTTCCCTATGGAACTGTGGAGATCAAAGATGAAGCTACAGGCAAGATTTGGAAGGTCAATGGTCACCAAGTGAAGGAGTTCCATGAGAATCCTAGAGTGGAGGAGACTGTGGAGGACCTTTCTTTGGTCAAGCCCACTTTTCCAGAAGTGCAAGTCTTTGCGCCTTGATGTGCCCTCTTACCTTACTTTACACTTGTTCTTTTGCTCTTGATTGATTTACTTTCATTGAGGACAACGTGTGATTTAAGTGTGGGGGTGAGGGTTTTGAGTTTGAGTTTTTTTGCTATTTTGGAATTTCTGTTGTTTAGTGGGTGTGTTTGCATGCTTTCCATTAGATTCTTGATTTGCTTGATTGTGAAAAGTTGCATCATTTCTGGTTGAGAGGTTTCATGACTTGATTTGGATACACTTTTGCATCTTTAGTTTTATGAGTAGACTTGGAAATTTTGATTGTGAACTCATTTGTGATAGATTGCTTACCTTTGTGAGTTTTCCCTTTGTGTGATTGCACTCATGTTGATAGTTACTCTAAATTTTGTCTTGTCTCTTCTTGATGTTTCTTGTTGCACATGCATTATTGAGATGATTTAGGCCTTCTTTCTTTTAGCTACTAGCCAAATAGACCACCTTGCCTACTTTCCACTTGTTTCCCCCATTGTGTCATTTGCCCTTTGTTTCTTTTTGTAGCCATTACAAGCCTTGGCTTGAAAAACCATGATTCACCCCTTTCCTTAGGGATTGGAGGAGTTTTGGAATTGTTTTGGGAATGGTTCATAATAAGTGTGGGAGGGTGTCTCTAGTTTTGTGCTCTAAACCATGGATTTTAATTTTTAAGTAAGTAATTGGTTAAGTTGACAATTTTGATCTTGGGAAATGAGAAAAATGGATAAACATTGACACATATGCAACAAAAAGAAAAAGAAATGAAAAAGAAAAGAAATATATAGAAAAATAGAAAAGAAAATGGAGAAAAGGAGAAAATTGAAGTGGTTTTGATTCTTTGGTTTGGGATACTCTTCTTATGCTTATTGATTCATTCCCCATTGCTCCTCTTTTCTATTTGGTTTTAGCCTAAAATCCTTCTCCCATCCACCATTTGCCTTTGCCTCATTGCATCCCTTAATAAAGTCCTTTTGATCTTTAATTGCATGTGTTTCAAGTATGGAAATTAGGGACTTGCCAAAATTTGGGTGTGCTTTTTACATGATGTGTTGAGAGTAGACACAAGCCCACACACATGAGAGTTCATTTCATATCATCATATCATGTGAGTGTATCTTGAGAGGATTCTATCACTTTTGATTCATTTTCTATTTTCCTTGTCTCTTGTTTGCTTTGGGTGTTGGAATTGTGTTCATTAATTATTTGATCCCTTGATTCTTGGAGTGTTTTCCTTCTATCTCACTTTTTTGCAGTTTTGGGATTCATTGGAAAGTGATCTTTGTTTTGCTTTTGTTCTTGAGTATCTTTTGCTCTTGGTTCAATAATTTAGTTTTGCCCAGGAGTGCAATTGTTCAAGTGTAGGGGTATTTGATAGAGTGTATTTTAGCATAGTCTAGAGTTGCATTTAGCATTAGACATGTTTTATACCTCATTTTAACCATTTTAGCTGAGTTTTGTGAGATTGGGTCATTTTGGGCCCAAGTGTCAAAATTTGTTATTTGTCACGTTTTATTGATGCTTTTGACAATGTCTCTTGTGAAGCCCCTAGCTTTCTACAAAGATCTCCAATTTTTATTATTCTTATCTTGTTTGAAAGCTAAGGAGGAGATCTACAATTTCATGTTTTACAAGGATTGGCTAACTCTAAAGTTTCATGGGTCAAATTTGGGATTTAATGTTACGGTCCTGTACTTGTAATAATTCTGCGTTTTAGTTTGTAACTAGGGACCATTTGGTAATTGTAATTGGTCAAGATAGCTTTTATTTAGTGGGTTCAGACCTTGTGGGGGGAATCACAGTTTTGTCTTTTATTTTTAGCTTTTCCCCTTTTGCAAGACAACAATTACACTACACAATACTACTAAATTGAATAAAAATTTCACCTTCGCTCTCTTCTCTCTCTTCTCTTTTCTCTTCTCTTCTTTTCCCTTTCTCCTTCAAAAATTTCGTGCAGCCCCTTGCAGCCACCATGAGGATCTTCATGAAGGGTTAAATCCCCTTTGCAACCCAAGAATCATGTGCTTGTGGGTAAATATGAGTTCCTCTATTCTCAATTTTGAATTTTGCTCACGAAAACCCTTTTCCCCCTTTTTCTAATTCTCAATTTCCTTGTTTAATGTATGATAATTATTAGATTAGGGAATTGAAATCTGAATTTGGGTCAATTACAATCGATTGATTGTGATTTAATACGATACGTGCTTGAATTTGGGAAAACTAGGAATGCAATAGTAATCCGGATTTTTCCAAATGAATGTAAGGTGATTGCCTTAAATTTCATATTGTTGGGAATTTCATGAGTATGAATTTGACTTATCCTTGTTGGAACTATGATTATTTCTCCATAAGCATAGGTTCTTGAGTTTCATCTCTTTGATTCTGTTTTCGTTTATTGTTTAGAAAGTTATTTTGTTGCTTTAATTTATGAAAATCACACAAAATCCCCCCTATTTTGAATTGAATGCAAGGTATTTGATGAATTGTATCTTTGAGAAAATGACCTGAGTTAGCCTTATATTGCAAAATTTATTGAGGAACTTAGTTGCTTTTGACAACGTGTTCGACGCACTCCGTCACTCATCCTCCATATCCAAAATGTAGAAGTCTACAAGGAAAATCAACTTGTCGACCTAGACAAGCACATCCTCCAAGACTCCAAGTGGCTGCACAGTGCTCGGTTTGCCAACTGAATAACCACATTGGTTGGCTTCAAATCCCCAAGCTTCAATGATCTGTACACAAATAAAAGCATGACGTTGATTGAGGCACCCAAATCCATCATAGCATCTACAAAGGTGCAATCGCCTATGGTGCATGGCATAGTGAAAGTGCCTAGATCCTTGCACTTCTCAGGCATGGGAGACTGCTGTAAAATGGCTGAAAATGAAAAAATAAAATCTGGATAGATCCATTTCTTCCCATCTTCACTTGCTTGTCACTCCTCAAATTCCTCTTGTACGTGCACAACTCCTTGAGAAACTTTGCATACTTCGGCATCTGCTTGATGGTATCAAGGAAAGGAATGTTGATCTCAATCTTTTCTAAAGGTCTCCATCAACTCACTATCCAGCTCCAATCTCTTGGGTTGAGCCACTTTAGATGGAAAGGGTAGAAGAGGAGTCTTTTATGGAACAATTGCATCCACATCACTTGGCTTCTGAGAGCTTGTTGCGGCAGCATCATCATCGCTAATCTTTTGAGGTCCTGAATTTGCTACACGAGAGTTCAGCTCCTTGCCTCCCCTCAAAGTCATGACACTCACATTCCCCTTGGGAGGGGGAATTGCTTGGGAAGGAATATTGCCTGAGCCTTGTGACTACAAGTGGTTCACAATGATGGCCAGTTGGCCAATCTGAGTCTGCAAATCCTAGATGCTTGCACTCACATTCTATTGGAACTAAACGTTGATTGTGGCCATCTACTTCACCAAATCATCCAATGAAGGCATTGTAGAAGGAGGAGACTATTGAATAAGAGGTGTTTGTTGTTGTCTTAATGGAGGTGGCTGGTATCTACCACCTGAACTAGGCTGTTGGTATCTTTATTGGGGTTGCCTTGCATATGGTGGTTGTTGCACAGGACCAGGACCATATTTCAAGCTAAGGTGGTCCTTCCATCCCTCATTGTATGTAGAAGAATAAGGATCATATTTCTGTTGAGGTGGTCTGTACTGTTGGCTAGTGTTGATTCCAGCAACATCTTTAGTCTCTTGAAGAGTAGGACATGCATCTGTAAGATGTTCTACTGAAGTGCAAATGTCACATCCATGATGGTTGACTTCCTGAACCTGTTTTTGTTGGCCAATGGCTATTTGACAAGGGAAGTAAGCTCTAAGACCTTGTTTTCTAGCTTGTGAGCAAAATCAGTGGTGACTTCATGAACTCTAACAACGGATGAAGCTCTTGGTGGTAAACTACTGAGAATTCTTTGCCATGTTGGAGAACAACTGTCTAGCAGCAGCTGGGCTCTTGTCTATCAAAGCTCCTCCACTAGCAGCATCAACCATGCCTCTCTCCATGGGAAGCAATCCTTCATAGAAATACTGGATGAGGAGTTGTTCACTAATGCGATGATTAGGACAAATTGTTCACTAATGCCATTGATGTCTTTTCTGATTGTCCTAGTTCTAAAGGCAGGGAAGAATTTCTCTAGGAATTGCTTCTTCAAATCATTCCAACTTCTAATAGGAACTAGATTGAAGTACAACCAGTCCTTGGCAGAGTCCACCAAAGAGAAAGGAAAAGCCTTCAACTTAATGTAGTCTTTAGGCACACCATTTGGTTTCATAGTGGAACAAACCACATGAAACTCCTTCAGATGTCTATGAGGATCTTCACCTGCAAGACCATGAAACTTGGGCAACAAATGGATTAATCCAGAGTTGAGCTCACAGTCAATATCAATTTCAAGATATTGGATGCACAAAGGTTGGAAACCAATGTTAGGTGCAGTCAACTCCCTCAAAGTTCTTTCTTGATTTTAATGGTCAGCCATGAACTCAGAATAAGGATAAGTAAAAACAGTACCAAGTTCAGAATCAACAAAATCAGAAACAAAACCAACACTAACACTATCAACTTCTACACTACTCAAGTCAACTACCCTATGGTGATCAGCTACACTATTGCTACCATGTCTATTCATGTCTATTCAACCTATGAAATTTTCTATCTATTTCAAGATCAAATGAATAAAAACTATCAGGAGCCCCTAGTCATGCATAATTGAAGAAACAACAAGTGAATAGTAAAAATAAGATGAAATGAGCTAAATTGACCTAGAAATTGCAAAAGCTATGAAAATGATTTTTAAAAAATTACCAAAACATCACAGAGAAATTCTAAAATTGATTTTATAGTTTTTTATAATTTTTCAGTGATTTTTAAAAATCGTGAAAATCGACAACAAATTCAAAAATAAATTGGGAAAATAAAAAAAATTCAAAAACAACACTTAGAGAAGGAAATTGGCAATTGTAACCTGCACCCAATCCCTTTTGGGGGCTATTCTTACTCAAAATGGGGAATAAATCTTGGATACCAAATTTTAGCCAAATCCAAGTCAATGAAAATATTTTTTGCCAAATCCTCAAGTACCTACAACAATCCAACAACAAAACCGACAAAGGAAACTAGAAACATAATGAGTGATATGAATTAGCTACTAAAACATAACACCTAGAACAGAGCACTATCTAAATAGAAAACACAAAACCTAACAACCTAAAACAAAATTGCACACATTGAGCAAAATCAAAAACACACAAACTTGCACAAGCCGAAACAAAGTTGTGCAAGCTAAAACTGAGTTGTAAAACTGAACCAAAAACAAAACACTACCTAACTAGGAATATCAAAACAAAGCACTACTATGCAAAATCAGAATTGCACAAGTGAATGAAACTAAAATGGCAAGTTGAAACAGGGATGTGCAAACTGAAACAGAATTGCACAATTGCACAAAATCAAAGCACACCAAATTGCACAAGCCTGAAACAGAGATGCACAAGGCTAAAACAAAAATGCACAAAACTGAAACAGAATCAAAAACTAAAACTAAAAACCAAAATAAACTAATTACAAGAATTGAAATAAGGAACCAATAAATTATATCCCCAGCAACGATGCCAGTTTTGATAGACGCACGTTGAAGACGTCGTCAAAAGCAACTAAGTTCCCCAATAAATTTTGCAATATAAGGCTAACTCAAGTCATTTTCTTAAAGATACAATTCATCAAACACCTTGCATTTAATTCAAAATAAGGGGAATTTTGTGTGATTTTTAGAAAATTAAGTAAACAGAAAAACTTAAATCAATAAACGAAACAGAATCAAAGAGATACAACTCAAGAATCTATGCTTATGGAGAAATAATCACAGTTCTAGCGAAGATAGATCAAATTCATGCTCATGAGATTCCCAACAATACGAAATTTAAGGCAATCACCTCACATTTATTCGGAAAAATTTGGATTACTATCGCATTCCTAATTTTCCCAAATTCAAGCATGTATCGTATTAAATCACAACCAATCGATTGCTATTGATCCAAATTCAGATTTCAATTCCCTAATCTAATCATTATCATACAAACTAGGAAATCGAAAATCATAAAAAGGGGAAAAGGGTTTTCATAAGCAAAATTCAAAATTGAGAATAAAGGAACTCATATTTACCCACAAACACATGATTCTTGGGTTGCAAAGGGATTTAGCCCTCCATGAAATCTTCATGGGGGCTGCCATGGAGCTGCATGAAAATGAGTGAGAAAAGGGAAAGAAAGAAGAGAAAAGAAAGGAGAGAGAAAAGAGCACTTTTAATTCCCAAATGTGAGATTTTTATCAAAATAAAATAGTGTATCTTGCAAAAGGAGAAAAACTAAATATATAATAGACTAAAACCGTGGCCCCCTACAAGAGGGCTGAAACCACTAAATAAAAGTCTATCTTAACTAATTAAAATTACCAAATGGTCCCTATTTACAAACTAAAACGTAGAATTATTACAAGTGCAGAATCGTAACATTGAATCCCAAATTTGATCCTTGAAACATCCGAATTAGCCAATCTTTGTGATTAGCGAAATTGTAAATCTCCTCCTTATCTTTCAAACAAGACAAAAATCATCAAAATCAGAGACCTTTGTCAAAATTTATGGGCTGCACAAGGGACAGTGTCAAAAGCATCAATAAAATATGACAAATAGCAATTTTAGATACTTGGGCTCAAAACGAACTAATCTCATAAAACTAAGCTAAAATGGTCAAAATGAGGTATAAAACATGCTAAACTATGCTAAAATACACTCTATCAAGGGGTCAAAGCCTACCATGACTCATTCTATTGTGAAGATAGAAGATTCCTTAGACGTGGAAGAGAGGAGCCAATAACTATAGCAGCATCGGCCACAAAGATGGAGGTCCCTACTAATGGGGACCAAGTTATGTTGGACACAAAAGTGCTTCATGGAGGACCGAGTTAGTTGGTCGAGACTTCTGAAGAAGAAGACCCCAAGGAAGATGCTTCTTCCCAAGGGTCTGGTTGTTAGATCTTTGATCTACTAACTCCTTTTGTTTACCTTTTTGGTGTGGTCCACACAAGGTTGGGTTATAGAGGTGAGTGTTCTGAATCTAGGTTTTATTTCTTGTACATAGGTGGGTAGGCCCAAATTCATAGATATTTTGTATGTATTCAGTTATCTTCTTCTTATCATATGTATTTCTTTTATTTTGAGGCTACTTAGGTTACCTTGCTTATGGGAACGTCATATTAATATTGTACATGTCAGTTAGTACTTTTAAAACTTTCTTTTGTATATAAATAACCATAGAGGCTTTGTCAAATTTATTTACTTTATTAAATCCTTGCAAGTGTATGCTTATTCATTATTTCGCGATTACAATCCATATTTTCTTAATTGCACGCAACACTTTTCATTATATTTTATCCTTCTGTTTAAATATAAATGAAAGTATTTTAATGTTTTTAAATTTTTGCAAAATTCCTATCACTTTTATAAATACATTAAATTCTTACTGAGAGTATTATGTAATAAATAAATTAGTTCGTCTCGTAAATATAATTAACGATTTAATATCAATTTAGAATTTGAGATATTACATTGTGCCAAAAGTGGCATAAGGTGCTACTTGAGAGTTTGGATATATAACACTCCACTGTATGGACCTCATAAATAAATGATATTTTTGTTTTGAGTTCAAAATGGAATCTTAACCGTTTCTAGAAAATATTTTTCTTCGGAACAAAACTTTAATAATCAAGAGAGCTACTATACTACAAACAGAGGTAAATAACCTAACTAAGTAATTAACATAAAAGAAAACGAAAAAAAAATGAAAAACACACTATATATACTAAATCAATCCACCGCTATAAATGTAATATTAATGTATGACGCCCATCACCACCGATTCCTACCAACTACAGGTGTGCAAAACCGGTTAAATCAGTTCAGGAAAAAATATTTTTTTAATCGGTGGATCAAATTAGTTTTAAAAATTAGTTGTACCAATTTTTAAAGCCCAAATCGGTTTCGAACTAGTTTTTTAACTGTACCAATTTTTAAAATCAGTTTGATTAATAGAATTGATTTTTTTTTTTTAAAGATGTTAGTTTCATTTTTAAAATCGATTTAGATAAAAAACAGTTTGGTTCCAATTCGAATCGAACCAGTTCAGTCCAGTTTTTTTGCTCATCCCAACTACCAACTTGAGTGCTATAAATCTCATAATCCTAATTCTTTTAAATTGAAAAACATTATACTAAAAACTGTGTAATAATTCTTTATTTATATGACTTTTAAAATAATTTTATAAAAATCAATTTATTTATTATAAATGAAGGATTGTAATTATCTAACATTATAAAACTCTCTTGCACGGTTAGTACACTATCCTTGTTCTCATTTAAAATATTACATTGAACCTTTTTCAAAACCCATTCAAATCACACCTCTTACATAATAGGTGAAGAAAATAATAGTTCAAAAAATGGAGGTGCTTTTATAGTTATACGAAACCCAAAGCTATTGTTATTAATTACAAAGAAAAAAAAAACTTTTATACTATTGTTGAATAATACTTAAAAAAATAAAAATAAATAGAATCCAATAATATTAAATCATGCTAAAGAGTGTTGTTTGTTTACAAACAAATATCGCTTAATAACTTTTCAGATTCGGCCTTGGGTCTTGATCAGAGATTTAGAGGGCCAATGTCTTATGACCCATGATTATGAGGAAAATAATATTTATACGAAACTCAAAGCTTTTTTGTTATAATTTGCTCAAACAGAAGTGCCGTGAGATTTTATAATTTGCCCAAAACTATAATATATATAAAATTATATCATTGAATAAATTATAACAACATTTTCCAGTTTTCATTTAATTACACAAGTATCTCTAATTTTTAAACCATTACTTTTGTATTTTCTAACGAAGGATGTTCGTGTATGATATTTGAAAAATGTATCTGTAATGATTTCAGATTAAAGTTGTATTGGTGTAATAAAAAAAAGTGAAATAATGTGCAGTTTGATCAAATCTCATGAGATATAGTTATAATTTGTTCTATATTATATTATGAGTTAAATGGTGATATACTGATAATATAAAATAATTTTACATGGTTATTGGATTACAATCCATTGTTTACTTGATTTTTAAGATTGTTTTATAAAAGTCAACAAACTTATCTTTAATGAATATTTGTGATTGAATGATAGTATCAAAATACTATTTAACAATGATAATATATCACATTTTTATAAAACAAAACGTGTTCGACAAAAAAATATAATTATATTAATTTTTAACTCGATTTCAAAATAATTTTACATTATTTTGTTAACCGCATTCAAAACTTATAAAAAAAAAATTGGACCAAGAGAAAAAAAAAACGATTAAGCCAAAACTAAAATATAGAATTGTCTAACTACCAACACGTAGCGACGACCGATAGTATTTTTTGGGGCTGTCCTTATATATAAATATTTGTTTTTGAAGAATGCTGAAGAAAGAATTGCTTATAATAATAAAAAAAAAAATAATGCAAAATAATGAATTGTTTATAAACAAACACAAAGAAACAAACACATAGTAAAAGAAAGAAGAATTGACTTTTTTTTCTCAGTGGAATAGTATAAGTATTAGAATTGGTACCAGTAGTACAGTATCAATACCCATAAAGGACGGACAATCTTCAACAAAATCATTCTTACAATACCACATATAAAATGTCCTAAGTTAAATATTATTGCTTAGTTATGAATACTTGTTAACAATAACAAAGTTAGTATCAAGAATCAATACAAATATATTTTATTTTTAAAAGAAGAAATTAATACTTTTTTATATTTTTCCAGTAATTCTAACATATTCTATCATTTAAAATATGATGTAATAACAAGGTTAGATATTTCTTTCATGCAACGCTGTACAAAAGGAAAGCTAACCCTGACAAAAACAATTACTAAAATTTATTAACTTTTAAAACCATCAACTTATATATATATATACACACACAGTGAGGACATGTTTATGATGAGAGATGAGAACTTTAAATAACAGCCATTGATTAAATCTTAATGGTCCAAATATAATTTTGAATTAAAATTAAATGTGATTTTCACCCTATACAATTATATCTTTCTTAATTATTGTACATTTATTGCCCTATCACCATGATCAGTGCCGCCGCCACCAACGTGATCACCACCGTCATTTTTGCTACCACCACTAACAGGACCACCACCACCACCACCACCATCATGGTTGTTGTTCCCATTGTTGTCGCCACCACCACCATGACAGTAGTGGTGGTGGCAACAATGGGGACGATAACCATAATGGTGGTTTTGTTGGTGGTGGCGGTGGTTATAATAATGGCGGTGACAATGGCCCTGTTGGTAGTGACAGTGGTGGTTATGACGGTAGTCTTGTTAGTGGTGGTCGTGGTGATGGTGGCAGCCATCATCACGACCACCATCGCCACCACCAACAGAGCCGTCACGCCACCACCGTGGCCTTATTGGTGGTGGTGGCAGTGGTTATAGTGATGGGGGTAATCTGTGTGTAAATGTGTAATAATTAAAAGAGATATGATTGTATAAGATAAAAATCACATTTAATTTTAATTCAAAATTACATCTAAACTATTAAAATTTAATTAATGGCTATTATGTAAACTTCTCATTTACATGTCCCTAATACCCTAATAGTGTATAAGATAATAATGATTCTTCATTTTATAATAAATTTATTAATTTTTATAAAATTATTTTAAAAATTATATAAATAATAAATTATGATTATACAATAAAAATATAAAACTATTTTAAACCGTATTACCAAATTTCTCTTCAGGGTACATGTGTAGTTTCACAAATGTCAATAGTAGCACTTCTCAATCAATGTGTGCATCATGCAACAGCTAGATGGGTTAACAAAGTGAACATTTGGTCCAGATCTAATGCAATTAATGTATCGTCCTTTTAATTATAATAAAATAGTTTCTCAATATCTACTTGCTCAGTGTACGTCTTCTCTCAGAGTATATTTATTATTTATATTTTCTCTTTTTCCAAAGAAAGTAATTATGAAAAATCACTTATATGCATTCGAACAAATTGCATTCAATTTTCTCGACATATTAATTTGCTGCGGTGCTACATTAATATAGTAATGACTAATGATATTAAGAGAGTGAGGTTTGTGTCTACCTCTAATATTAAAAAAAAGGAGTGATAATCATATTAAAACGTAGTTGCTTTTAAAATATCCCTACCTAATTAATCAAACCCAAGTTTACAATTCAGTTGATTGAGTACCTATATATGTACATCCTCTAATGTATACAAAAAAAATTTACCTTCACCCCAATTATCTACCTATCCTATCTAGTATTACCTGTCAAATGATTATACCATATTAATGACAACAGCATTAATATGTTTTAACTACTCACAATAATGTTGTATTATGCCTAAGTTGCTAAAAATAATCAATTATGAAAAAAATAACTGATAATAATTAATTATAAGTATAAAACTATAACTAGTTTTATATAGTTATAGTTATTTCAAATAATTTATTTTTATTTAAAAATTAGTTATATATAATTATTTTCTAATAACTTATTTATCAAATACTCAAATAAGAAAATAACTAATAATCAATTATTTGTTTATAACTGATTTTATAACTTGTTTCAAATATAATAAGTGGTTATATATTTATAATCAATTTTTAAAAAATAATAACTAATTATTTAAAATTATAACTAGTTTTACAAAATTAGTTATAGTTATAATAATTATTTTTAAATTAATTATTTATAATTATGGTTATGGTTACTAAAATAAATAAACATATATAGTAAGTGTAAAATTATTTTTTATAAAAGTCTGTTGTCTTAACTAAATAAAAGATTGTGATTGAGTATACTTTTCTCTATTAAAATAACTAAATTTTTAACACCCCAATCTACCAATATACAAAACAATTGAACCCCCACAATCTATAGCCTTCGAAGAGGAGTCCCAACTATCATATTAATACACTTTCAAAATTCAACCACTTACCCATATTCTACCCACCGATTTAAGGTCATTAATTACAATAAAACACAACATATCAAATGCCAAGGATATAAGCACCGGGGCACATGCACCATTGAAAGAAGGAATAACAGAAAGAAGTATCCGCATTCCTCAGCCAGGCCTAAGAGTAGAATAGCAGCGAGTTTACCTGAATTGCTTTGCCATTGAACAATGAATCATTCCTAGCTTTTCATATAACCCATACAATTACACACCAAATAATCCTCCATCTAACTTGTTTTCCTCTTCCAGTTCTGCACAGGTGATGCTGTTGTAAATGCGAAACAAAAGATAGAGGTAGTGCAGTTATTATATTCAACCAGCTGTGGCATTTCTTCCAAATAACATCAATGACAGGACATAAAGAAAACAGATGGTTCACCGTTTCTAGTTAAGCTGAGCACAAGTTGCACTTGTAATCCCCTCTAGTAGCAATGATGTTTCTATGCACAAGGTTCTCACGAGAAGGTAACTTGTTTCTTAATAACCTTCACACTAAAATTTGTGCTTTTGGTGGAATTTTCAGCTTCCAAATGTCCTTCAATAGTTCCTCTGAATTTGAGCTTTCGTATTGGTTGCATATACGTTTATAAGTCGACTTGATCATGTAGCAACCTGAAGTATCAGCCTTCCAAAGCCAAGAGTCCAACACATTCATTTTAATAACACAATTCTGGAGTTCAAGTTTTCAGTTGATTGAAAAGGTTAACTTTCCACACAAAATGCTCCCTACACCACAAAAATTTCCATGACCACACTTCCTCTACCCACTCATCCATCTCACAAATTTTTAAGTTACTCTATGTTGAAATCAGTAACAGCCAAGGATATCTAGCTAACAGCCAAGGATATCTGGCTGCTAATGACTCCCTTCCCATCCAAGCATCACTCCAAAGAAGAATTGACTTAGATAAACTAGAGAATTATCACCATTTTTTAGTAACTCATGATATGTGAGTTGTGAAATAAGAGAAACTTTTTATTTTATTATAAAATAGGAAATATAAAATTATAGATTTCAAATAAATAATTAAATAAAAATATAAATGAAATACTTTTATTTTAATTTTTTGGTGTTACAGGTTAATATCCACCAACTAAACTACTGGAGTGGATATTAGCGGTACGTACATGTGTGTATATATTTTGAGGTGTAAATTAAAGGCTAAAATGTATTTTCTGTCTCATTTTTTTAAAATTTGGGATTTTTATCCCAAGATTTTTAATTGAGATATTTGGTTGCCACATTTAAAATTTGCGATTAGTTTTTTTTATTTTTGAATTGAGACATTTTATTTCTCTTTTTTTTTTAAATATTGTTATTTTAATTCTTATAACCAATTTCAAGCGTTGACTGTGATTTTTTTTTTTCGTGTATCTAATAAGCTAATACATGACAAAAATACATTAACCGAGAATCGTTCTAAATTAAAACCGGGGCTAAAATAACATTATTTACTTAGTCCAATTCCATTTCTATGTAATATATATTTCTGTTTTAAAATGTTTATATATAAAGTGAGAATGGAATCATTTACTCCACGAACAAGTTTAAGAGGCTTATTCCTTATCATAATAATTTGTTTTCTTAAAATCTAATGAATCCCGTATAAAGTTTCCATAATAATAATAATTTCAAAATGTTCAAGAGTCCTTCTTTGCCTGTTGGAGACTAAACAACTTGATCATCAGGTTTCTCCTCTTTCTTTTCCGCTATTTAAATGCTATCTTTTTTTCTTTTTTTCTTTTTATTTCATGCAAGAATATTCGATAATTTACAAATCTATTAAACGGGTTTCAATTTTTTTTTCTTTTTGGTCAATTATTATTTTTTCTTTATAAAAATTTAAATATCCAAGTTTTGACAGATACTTCATATAATAATAATAATAAAAAATAATTTTTCAATCATGAAATAATTAAGGGTGCGCTTGATTCATTAAAATTTGAGGAACCGAACAACACAACAATAATTTTATGTCTAATTTGTAAATTAATCATGAGACTGGACAAAACACATAACAACAAACAGCAAACAAAATTGTCGTTTTGCGTAACAAAATATGAAAAGACCAAAATTTTCGTAATTTCTTTGGAAGTTTGCATCTTTTGTCCTCAATGTTGTTTCCTTTTATTTTTCTTATAAAATATTTGTACTCTGTGAATGAATTTTTGAAGTAACTCAATCTTATAAAATTGATTTGTTAGATCAATATTATCTTATTTTTATACCAACGTAGGGTCGGTCTTACATTTTATCGGCTCATAGTGAAACAATATACCATGATCCTTTTATTCTATAAAAATTAAAGAAATTGTCAAGAAATTTATATCAATATAGACATATTATATTTAATCAATTAAGTTAAATCCCTTTAATATACGGGACATTTTCACAAAACAACACACATTTTTATTAAAAATAATATATTTTATTTATTCTATTGATGAATTGGATTTTTTTTTCGCATTATAATTATTTGAATTTTTTTTAGCCTCCTTTGTTCATGTGATCAACCCTCAGGACCGGCCACGTATACACTACTTTAACCATATTTCTAACGGATTTCCAACAACTCTTAATTCATCTTCATTGACAAAATGTTGTCATCACCAACCCTTACTTCAATGTCTCAATTGTTCACTTCCTTGATTTCTTATTGTCAAGGAGTAACTGGCTATCAGACTTGAAATTCACTTTGAAGATCAAAGCCAAAATCTACTAATTAAAACGTACTTACACTGGTGTACCGAAAAAGAAAAAGAAAAATGTGGAGATTGAAGATAGCAGATGGAGGGAAGAATCCATACATATTTAGCACAAATAATTTCGTGGGAAGACAAATATGGGAGTTTGATCCTGAGGCGGGAACTGTTGAGGAGAAAGCTCAAGTCGAAGCAGCTCGCCAAAATTTCTATAAAAATCGTTTCAAAGTCAAGGCATGCAGTGATTTACTTTGGCGGTATCAGGTACATATTACTTATTATAACAAAACAGTTTAAAGGTGATGTACTATGTATACTATCATGCAATCACAAATTCATTTGTATGTTTTTTTAAATAATTTTATAAAAATTAATTAATTTATTATAAATAAAATATTATAATAAAAGGTTGTAATTACTTAACAATTTAAAATTATTTTACATTATTTTCCATACTTCGTTACCTTTAAACTCCTAAAATCTATCATTTCTTGAGAAATTTTACATGAAATGAAACTAGCCAATTTGGAAAACACAAAACTACTAGCTAGTTATATGATTTAAAGTGTTTTTAAAATTTAGCCCATTTATATACTATTGTTTCATAGTTGATCATGTTAGTTAATTAATACTAATATAGACATAATTAGATATACTATTCTAGAAAAGACTTTTAGAAAAAAAAAATTATGAAGAAAAGAAATAATTAACTTCTCTAGAAGTTAAAATTGACATCTCCAATATCAAATTTGTACAAACTCTCTCATGTAACTTCTTAAAAGATATGATACTTCTATAAATTAATTAGTTAGGGAAGAAATTAATTTTAACTTATAGAGAAATTAATTTTATTTTTTATTCCTTTCTTATCCTAGAAATTCTTCTAAAGACATTTACCAAAACATGTCAATAATAGCATTAGAGCACCATGTTGTTACTGAGTTAAAAGTTGTAGGCAACGAGTGTCAATTCTTGTATCAATGAAAAGGAAATAAATGACAACATCCTCGTCCCTATTATAACTTTGTTCTATAATTTTGATTTTTTCTTTAAAGATATAACTTTTTTTATTTTTTCCATTTTTGTTTATGACTTTAACAGATACTGAAAGAAAAAAATTTCAAACAAACATTACTTAACATGAAGATACAAGATGATGAAGAGATTACATACGAGAAAACTACAATCACCTTAAAGAGGGCCGTGCATTATGTATCAGCACTACAAACTAGGGATGGTCATTGGCCTGCTCACCTCGCAGGTTGCCTCTTTTTTACTCCTCTATTGGTAAGTTTAACTTATGGATCATTTGGTTTAAAATTATAATAAATGTTTATAAAATAAATAATTATTAGATAAGTAATTATTTCATAAATAAATAGAATTTTTTTATTTAAATAAATAAAAAATAACTTATTTTAATAAAAACAATATAAAAAACATACTAAAAATACAGATAATTATTTATTTTATTAAAATAAATAATTATTTCATAAAATAAATTTAAATAAACCAGTCCATTATTACATATTTCTAGGCTTTTATTATAAAGAGCTTATTTAGACTTATATTTTACTCTAAGATCTTATGAGGGTGTTTGAGAAAAATTATATAAAAAACTTATGATGGTTGGTAAAATATTTTGAGCTTATTTTTATAAGCTGTTTAATATAGCATCACCGTCAATTTTAATTTTATTTATTTATTTATTTTGTTTCTTCCATGTGTAGCCATTTTTTTTTAAGCGTAACAATATAACTCATTTCTTATCCGGAAACGTGATTACTTTTTTATTCCCTCAATACATATTCACCATTCTCTTTTCTTACATGTATCTATTGAAAATATTAAAAATGTATATCACTTTTTTTTTGTTATATTTTTTATTTACCTAGTAACAAGAGACTTTCAATACTATTTTGAGTATTTTCTAGTAATATATAATGTTATTTTTTTAATATATATATATATATATATATATATATATATATATATATTTCATAATTTGATTCTTAATTTTTTTTATTTATAAAACTAAACCATACTTAATAAGTGTTTGTGCATTCAAACACTTCAAAATTATATGTACACATATCCAAACGCAAATAGCTTATTGAATTTAAGCATTTATTATATCAACTCTTATATAATAAGAACTTATTTAATAAGATCTTAATTAAGCTATTATCCAAACAGGTTAAATTTGTTTTTTAGTTCTTATAATTTATATAATGAGATTTTTAGTCCATCTCTAAACTGCGAGCCAAATGGAAATTTGTGATAACTTTTGATCCTCTAAAATTGATATTCTATTTTTAAACTTTATTAAGTTCAATTACTGTCAGTTTAAAACCAACAGAATCAAGTCAATAAACAAAATTAAAGCAGCTTTTAAAGAAGTTAATGTGTTTTTAACTTTTTATTGACTTGATTCAGATGGTTTGTAACTCTCTGAAATTATACTTTAAAATGTAAAATAGAAAATTGTGCAGGATTAGAAAAAAGCAGTTTGCGAATATTAGAGATTAAAAATACAAATTTTGAACTTAACAAAAAAATACCCAGATTTAATAGATTAAAAACATATTTAAATTTATATTTTTATTGAAAACTTTTATTATTTTTTCACTTAAAAAAATATTTTTTTATCGATAGATACTTGGTACCAATAACAAGATTATCAAACACATACTAGTTATTTCTCTAAAAAAATAAAATAAAGGTTAAATACTAGTTATAATTTCAAATTGAATTGCATACTGTCATAGTTGATATCGATTAATTGTTGTAGATAATTTAGAGATGCACAATGAAATTATTATATGCTTCTTATGTTACCTTTAATTGTCAATAACTAGTTTTCATATCTGTGCTATGCATGGTATTTATTTTAATTATAACTTTACTTTTAATCATAGAAAATATTAAAAAATTCATATCCATTATTATAAAAATCTCAAATAAGATAAAATACAAAATTTAAACTTTACAGCATATTATATTTTTTTAAAATACATTTTTTATACAATATTATTTTTTATTAATGATTGACCAACTTTGATTTTCTCGGTTACAATATATTTTATGTAATGCATGATATAGTTAGAAAATATTTTCTTTATGATGTTAGAGATTAAGTAATTTAAACTATTTTACAATATAAACATATTTAATGAATTAATTTCTTGTGTAATTTGAAAAAAAACAAAAAAAAATCATTAAAACATTACATGAAGAGGAATTGTAAATTATAACTATAATTAATTGTTCAAAATTAAAATGTGTTATATAAAAATATATATTAGAAATAAAAATAAAAAATAATTCAATTTTATAATATCATAAAATTATTTAATATTATCAATATATTCATAAAATGGGCTAATTTAAAATATTACTTATTCAATTTGTCAGATAAATTATTTTTAATTAATTTCATTAATATATATAAAAAATATTTCCATGTAGAAGAAATTTTATTTATTAAATTATGAAAAAATGATTTTATACAAATTTACAGCAGAAATAAATTTATTTAGTGAAATTATAATTGATTTTAATAATTACTTATATAAATTTATCATTTATTTGATATAAAAATAATTTTTTTATCCAAAATTATGCTTGTTAATATATTTAAGATCACATAGAAAATATTCCATAATTTTATTATTTATATGCTTATAGATAATATATTATAAATTCCGATGCGTATAAGAAAAATCAATGAAAAATGATTAATTGAATATACACTAAAATTAATAATAATGCTATAAATATTGTGTATTTATCGTTTTACAACTACTAATTAATAATAGTCATTATTTTAAATATTACTTTTTTTTCATTGATCAAAGATCACATATACTTTTTAATCCATCGAGTCAAAAATTAATTTAATTTAATATTATTTTAACTACACTACTTAATTTTCTAAATAATCATGACTGTCGTTGTTGTTTAGGATTCATAATTTTCTTGATGCCAACCTAGTTGAGACTAATGATTTTGTGATGATGCCTTGCTAGTTTCAAATTCATAAAAAAAGAAGAAGTTATAATGAAATTAAAATCTTCTCAGCTGTATGAAAGTACTATAAAGAGAGAAAATGCCTTATAAGGTAAGGAGTAAAGGTGATAACAAAAAAAAAATAAAAGTAAAAGAGAGGAAATGAATTACATTGTAGAAGATCAATCTTGTGCATTCATAATTTATATCCCACAAATTAATCAATTAAACATTTAAAAGAATTGTATTAACAAATTTATATTTAAAAGATTCTCTAACTGACATTTAATTTCTATTTGCTGAGAATATTATAGGTGATTTGTATATATATTACTGGACATCTTGATTCTATATTTCCAGAAGAGTATCGCAAAGAGCTTCTTCGTTACATATACTATCACCAGGTACACCTTGACCGTGATATTGAAAAAGAAAAGTGAACTAAATATTTAATTATATTTTTTTCTCCTTTTTTTAAAAAATTATTAATTGTATCAATGAATTATGAATCTCATTTTCATCATTTTGTATAATCAAGAAATTTGAAAATTTTCTATGACAACGAGTAATTAATACTAATCAATAAACATTAATTTGAAGAATGAAGATGGAGGTTTTGGACTACACGTAGAGAGTCATAGCACCATGTTTTGTACTACACTAAATTACGTATGCATGCGAATTCTCGAAGAAGGACCTAATGAAAGTCTTAAGATTGCTTGTGCTAAAGCAAAGAAGTGGATTCATGATCATGGTGGGATAACACATATGCCTTCATGGGGAAAGTTTTGGCTTTCGGTATGAATATTTTTATATAACATTTAAATACACAACATACCTATCTATGTTACTAATTTAAATAATCTTATACTTGTAGGTACTTGGTATAGTTGATTGGTGTGGAAGCAACCCAATACCTCCTGAATTTTGGATCCTTCCTACTTTTCTCCCTATGCATCCGGGTTAAATGAATTATTTTTCAATTGTTACCCTTTGTGGAATATATAGTTACACCAAAAGTAACTTTAAAAGTGTTACAGTCCATCCTCGCCATTTATTTTCTTAAGATCTAATAGTTAAGATTAATGACTCATTACAACCATATTAGATTTTAAGAAAATGAACAATGATGATAGAATGTAACTCTTAGTTACTCTTGGTGTAACTTGATCACTCCTCATATATATATATATGTGTGTGTGTGTGTGTGTGTGTGTGTGTGTGTGTGAATTAGTGAATATAAAATATTTAATTAGTAAATTGAGTATTTACTTATTATATGTTCACCTTAAATATGCAGGTAAAATGTGGTGTTATTGTCGATTTATATACATGTCCATGTCTTACTTATATGGGAAGAGATTTGTGGGTCCAATAACACCATTAGTACAAAATTTGAGAGAAGAACTTTTTATTCAACCCTATGATGAAAATAGATGGAAGAAAGCACGTCACAAATGTGCAAAGGTGAAAGATACTTCATCATTAACCCATAAATGTCATATGCATTGTGGATATACTTTTAAATTTAGGAAAAATATAAAATATAATTTTAAAAAGAAGAGTTCTTCTAAAAAAATATTTTAAATTATAAAAAATATGTAATTAAAAAAATTAAAATTAAAAAAAGGTTAAAAAGGAAAAAACATTTAATATTATAAAAAAATACATAATATAATTAAATTTGAAAAATGAATACCTCATGTAACAATGAGCATATATATGTTTAAACTCTTTACAATAAAAATGATAATTGTCCATTTTATGCATCACAGGAAGATATTTACTATCCCCATTCTTGGATACAAGATATAATATGGGATAGTTTGTATGCACTTACTGAGCCACTGCTTACACGCTGGCCTTTCAACAAGTTGGTTAGAGAAAATGCACTTCAAGTAACAATGAAACATATCCATTATGGAGATGAAAATAGTCGCTACTTAAATAGTGGATGCGTGGAAAAGGTAGGCATTATAATATTGAAAAACACACACACACACACATATATATATGGGTTTGTTAATACGCACACACTTATTTTTCAGTTAGAGTGCATTAGCAATGTGCACTAAAACTTTTGGACAAAATTTCACCAATCTTTCATTTAAATCAACATAAATTAAAATGATATTTGTGTATTTTATTAGAAATATTAGCATTAAATATTTTAAAATTCAAATTCAAATTTAAGATAACAAAAATATCTCTAAAAGATTCACCAATTAAAAATTAAATCTACAAAATCACCACCACCACCACCATTGTGGCTGCCACTACCACCACGAAGACCGTACTGGCTTAACCACCGTTGCAGCCACCACCTTGTCCATTGTTGCCACCACCACCGTTGTCAACACCTCCCTTGTCATGACCTTCGTCACAACCGCCACCATCGGCGATGGTGGCGGTTGTGACAAAGGTCATGACAAAGGAGGTGGTGGCGATCATGGTGGTGGTGGTAGTAGTGGTTAAGGCGGTGGCTACAATGGTGGTCTTGGTGGCAGTAGTAGTGATCTTAGTACTAGTGGTGGTGGTGATGATTTTGCAGATTGATTTTTGTCTGGTGAATCTTTTTTAGATATTTTGGTCATTTTAAATTTGAATTTGAATTTTAAAATATTTAATGCTAATATTTCTAATAAATTACACAAATATCCTTTTAATTTTTGTTGATTTAAATGAAAGATTGATGGCTATTTTGTCCAAAAGTTTTTGTGTACATTGCTAATGCACTCCATATGTGCATATTAGCAAACCCCATATATATATTAGTATGCATAAATTGAAATGATGTACAATTTGTAGTTTTTCTCCACAAAGGGAATTCATTCAAATATGCTACTATCATTTTTGTATTATTCAGGCTTTATGTACACTTGCTTGTTGGGCAGAAGATTCAAATGGAGATGCTTTCAAGAAGCATCTTGCAAGGATCCCAGATTATTTATGGGTATCAGAAGATGGAATGACCGTGCAAGTACACATATTGGATTGTGATTCTTTTCTTCTTCAATAAAGCCATCATCATATTTGAATACAAGATTGATCAACAAAAAAAAAATTTGAATATAAGATACCATTTATTATAATATTTAATAATAACTTATAACCTTAAAAAGATAAATTAGATAATTCATTTGCCTATATAATGCAGGGAATTGGTAGTCAATCATGGGATATTGGTTGGATTATTCAAGCTCTACTTGCTACTAACTTAATTGATGATTTTGGTCCTACACTTGCAAAAGCACATGATTTTCTCAAGAAATCTCAGGTCAGATTAAGTTTCATGATATGTATATAATAAAATCATAATTCCCTTTTCCAAGTTAAAAAAGAAACTTCTCATTTGAACTAACTTCATCCATGTTGTAAAAATCACCTAAGGAATTATTTTGGAGCTATAGTTTTATTTAATTTATATATTGACTTGACCAATTAAATAATGAAGTCAAAGTAACTAATTACTTGTTAACTATTTGCTTACTCAACTTATATATTAACTATAACCATTATAATATATGTTCTAGTTTGATCAATAAAAAATTGACTTGACATTATAATGTTCTAATTTTGTAGGTTACAGAAAATCGTTCAGGTGATTTTAAAAGTATGTATTATCACCTTTCTAAAGGGTCGTGGACCCTTGCTGATAAAGATCACGCATTGCAAGTTTCTGATTGCACTGCAGAATGTTTGAAGGTAACTAAATACTTAAGTTACACACATTTTAATTTGTGAAAAAGCTTCAAGAACAACAACCTATATATGTTAACCTAATAAATCAATATATTGTTTCAGTGTTGTTTACTTTTGTCAGAGTTACCACAAGAGATTGTAGGAGAAAAAATGGAACCTGAAAAGTTATATGATGCAGTGAATTTCATATTGTCACTTCAAGTAAGTATTATTAAATATATTGTGGCATGCTTTTAGTTGATTAAGTAGGTAATCAATGGTCATTCTCCTTGATTATTATGTAATTTTTGTTTATATCATGCATGCTTTGTACTATAAAAATGAAAAGTAAAGGATTGCAAATGCACACGAGTTATCCATCTTACATAAATAAAAAATAATATTATATTTCAAAGTAAGATAATTTCTTGTTTTAGTTTCTTCTTCTATATGACATGTCGTTTCATCTTTATTTTACATTTTTTAGGGTTTATCATAAACAAATCAAATTTACTTTCAAACTCTTCTTTTCTTGTTAAGGTTTTTCTTTTTCTTTTATGTTTTACATTAAATTTATTTATTTTTCCTCATATTTTAGTTGGATATTATCTTAAATTAATATATTCAAAATATTCTTTTTATCCTTTAAATAAATCTTTGTTATTGTGCTCCAATATATTAAATTGGAGAATAATATATTGAGAGTTATTTATTTGTTTAGTTTATTATTTCTTATGTCATTCTTAAGTTCTTTCCATTTTTTTAAAAAATATGCATGTCTTTCTTTATAATTTAAAATCTTTAATATTTTTTTTTCATTTTATCAAAGTTTACTTTATCTTTATTTTTCTTGTATATGTTTTTTTTTTTTAAACTTCAATTTTGATTGTTATAGAGTAAAAATGGAGGTATGGCTGTGTGGGAGCCAGCAAGAGCTCAAAAATGGTTGGAAGTAAGTGTTACAATAATTAATGCTAAGTGTATACAAAATCATTATTAACAAATTGTTTTGTTATCTAATGTTAATGGATTAGTTATCTTTGTTGTTAATTCTAGCTACTCAACCCTGCGGAATTCTTGGCCGACATAGTGATTGATCATGAATATCTTGAATGCACTGGATCAGCAATCCAAACTTTAGTGTTGTTCAAAAAGCTATATCCAGAGCATAGGAAGGAAGAGATAGAGAATTTCATTACCAAAGCAATAAAATTCATTGAAGATACACAACTAGAAGATGGTTCTTGGTTTGGATATTGGGCAGTTTGCTTCACTTATAGCTCTTGGTTTGCGCTTGGAGGTCTAGCTGCTGTTGGAAAGACTTACACCAATTGTGTTACCATTCGTAAAGCTGTGAAATTTCTACTAAAAATACAAAACAAGGACGGTGGATGGGGAGAGAGCTATCTTTCATGCGCAAAAGGGGTTTGTAATTAAATGAATATTTATGATTATAACTTCTTTCAACTTCAATAATTATAAGAAATATTATTAATGATATCTTAATGGTTGTTATGTACAATGAAGATGTATGTACCTCTTGAAGGAAGTCGATCAAATATTATACAAACAGCTTGGGCTCTAATGGCTTTAATTCATGCTGGCCAGGTATTTTTCTTTTCATACGCACTTGTGTAAGAGATTATGAGTCCATTTAATGTATCTTGGAATTCAACATGTTTATTTATTATCATATCCAAAATAAAGGTTGAATAAGTTTTCTTCTTCTTTTTCTAAATTTTGCATGTAGGCCGAGAGGGACCCAACTCCCCTCCACAATGCAGCAAAGTTACTCATTAATTCTCAATTAGAAGACGGTGATTGGTCTCAACAGGTATCTTTCAAATCTCAATCCTTTGAATTTGATAATATGTCTCTTGTTAATGTATATGCTCAGGTTATAATAGTAAGAAATATTTATTTAATGATCAACTGAAATTAAAACCTTTTAACTAAGTCATATCCATAATATAATTTTGTTTTTCGATTTAGTTAAAAAAAATTCTTGTCTATTTTGGTCCATGCTATTTTGTTTAAAATCATATATATGACACCAATGTGTCAAATTAAACTTTGACACCAAATCTCAACCATTCATTTTGATTAAATCTAATGGCTTTTATTAATTCATTAAAAAAAATAATTCTAATTAAAACTTCATTTAATAATAAAATCTCTAAAAGATTCTCTAGTATATAATCAAAATATTTAATTTATCACGTTTTAAATATTTGAAATTCGTTATTATCATTATAATTGTCACCACCATCATTATGGTTGTTGTCACCACTATCATGACTATCACTGCAACCACTGTCATTATAGTCAACCACCACCATAAATGCCTCCATCACCATTGTCGCCGCCACTAACATGGTTATCATCGTCATTTTTGTTGTTGCCACCACCACTAAAGGTGGCAACAACAGAAATGACGATGACGACCATGTTGGTGGTGGCGACGGTGGTGGTTGACTATTATGACGGTGATAATGAAAGATTTAAGATATTTTAGAACGTGATACATTAAATCTTTTAAATATTTAATAAATCTTGTAGATATTTTATGGTTAAATGAGGTTTTAATTTGAATTTTAAATGATTTTAATCTAACGGTTGAGATTAACAATTTTATTTTTATTAAAAATAGTCATTTAATTTAATGGTTGATAGTCCTTATATCACAATTAAAAAAGATATTCGATTAAGATTAAAAACTAATTCAAGAACAAGTTTTAATCTTAGCCGCATATTATTTTTAATGTTAATTCAAGATCTAATGTTTAAGATTAGTGACTCATTACAACCATAAGATTTTAAAAAAGTGAATGGTGAGGATGGAGTGTAATAGAGTTACTTTTGGTGTAACTTGATCCCCCCTTCTCTCTCTATCTATCTAACTTAATTTTTTAATTTTTGTTTGTAACTTATTTATGGCAGGATGCCCTTGGAGTATACATGAGAAGTTGCGTGATTCATTATCCATTATATAGAAATGCTTTTCCAATGTGGGCTTTGGCTGAATATCGTGTGAATGTCCTATCACTCCCAACTACGGTTTAACTTGAAAAGCTGTGACCTAAGAAAGACAATTACATACCAATAATAATAAAAATCTAGCAAATAAAATCAAAGTTGTTAATCAAGTTTAATAAGTTTATTTCAATTATGATATTTTCTAATTCTGAAACAAATATCTTGTATCAAAGATTACAACAATAAAGGAACTATTATATGTTTGTATAATCAAATAGAGTTACAATGAAATTACAAGTTTTAAATTTATTTTTGAGTTTCACATGTAAGTTTATGCTTTCTAAATATCACAATTACATAAAGCCAAACAGGATCTTGAAACATATGATTCTCACAACATAAACATAAGATAGCGCATACCTATTTCTCCATAGCCTTTTCTCTACAGGGAGAGCACTTTGTCGTACATCCATAGCCTTTCTCTCTGTAAGGGAAAGTACTTCTTTACGGTGATTTCCTTTAGAGAGAAAGGCAACAAGATTTTGCTCCCTTGACTCTTCCTTTCTATTGTCTCACGTTCTTGATGGTGGCTAGGGTTGAGAGAATACTCTAATGTCAGGAAGGGGACCTTGTTTCAAGTTAGTGGGTATTAACCCCTTCATGTCCATTGCTTCCATCAAATAGCAGTTATCTTTAAAAATTGCTCCACTTAAGTCCATGACCCATTTACAATTTAGTCCGTAATTATTAATTATTTATTCATCAATCATTGATAAGTTACACGCCTTTCACATGAGACAAAAAGTCTTACATTCTCCCACTTGGCTCATGTGACATTATCTAACATTATAGACAGATAAATAAAAAAACTAAACATACATAATGCACATTGAAATGACTAAATGATTTTATACATTGGGCACATCATAATTTCATAATTAAGAAATGAAACTAATTTGGGTCATGACAGTTGTACATTACCTAATCGACATAGTCCCTTCCATGTACCACAAATTAGACTTTTCCTTAATATGAATATAATTAGGAGCACATATTGGTCCAACATGATGTCTTTATTTAAGACAATACCTATTTACATATAGATAACATGTATTGAGAAACATATCATAAATAAGCTCAAAATGTCAATATCACATTACAAAGTAACATTACACAAAACAATCCTTATTGACAATAATGTCCATTCTTTTGACATGTTCAATAAATGTCTTAGGCCATAATTTCTCTTTTTTTTTTTTTTTTTAAAGGGTCAAATTTGTGCTAATATATTTTATTGACACTTTTGTTTATGAACTTCTTCTTTCATGAAAAAGTACTTCAATTTCACATACTTAGCACCTTCAAAGAACTAGTTGTTCTCAGAAAAACTTGCAGAGTTATCGCAATACATTTTCAGCGGCTTGACAATATTGTCGACAATTCTAAGCCCTGAAATAAAGTTCTGCAGTCTATTAGTTTGAATCGTATTCTTAAAACATGATACAAATTCAACTTCACATAATAGTCAAATGCCATATATGTAAGCATGTGACCCTTTGATGCCACAAGTAGCTCAAAAACTTTCTTTAGGTTTAGCATACATAATACTCCCAACAATTGGAAAAGTAATGTTGAGCAACTTTCCATCCTAAATCTCTTTAGTACTTTATTGATATATTCTTTATGAGACAAGTCTAACAATCCATGTGATCTGTTTCAGAATAATTATATTTCTATCACACAACTTGACTCGCCTATATCCTTCGTTTCAAACTAGAAAGAAATTTTTTAGTTTTTACAGTAAAACCAAGATCATTAGTTGAAAACAAGATATTATCAATATACAAAATGAGAAATATAACATTACTCCTACTGATCTTAAGATATATACATCGATCAATAATGTTTTCCTTAAATCAAAAGAAAAACATAGTATCATTAAACTTCAAATACCATTAGTAGAAAACCTTCTTAAATATGTATATTTATTTCTTTAATTTGTATACCATGTGTTCTTTTCTTTTTAACTGAGAAATCTATTAGTTGGTCCATATAAACATCCTATAAATTTTCATTTAGAATAACGGTTTTCACATTTATTTGATGTAACTCAAGTCATGATGAGCTACATGTGCATGTCATGATAATTCTTAAAGAATCATTTCTTGAGTAAAATCCTTAGAAACAAATATGACCTTGTAATGTTCAAGGTTGCCATGAGAGTCGTGCTTAGTCTTAAAGACTCAGTTATACCCAACTCTCTTGCAACCTTTTGGCAATTCTACAAGGTCCTAAATATCGTTTTGTTCCATGGATTTCAACTATTCTTTGATGACATCTAACCACTTTTAAGAATTATCATTACTTACGCTTGTGAAAACAAAACTAGAATATTATCATTAATACTTAAGCCAATTTCAATCTCAAGTAAATATACCACATAATCATTCAAAATAGCTAACATTTTGTTCTCTTTGAGAGAAACTTAATGCTATGTATTTCTTGTGGTTCTTCTACAATGAGTTCATTCTAAATCATGGGTTCATTATTGTGTTACTCTTCTTCATTGTTGTTTGTAACAACATTTAGAGGAACATTCACTTTAATGTTAGAGACACAAGTCAAGTGAACTTGCATTCTAATTTTTTTAATTTTCACATTCTATAGAACCGTACTCCCACTGATTTCACAATTTTAACCAAACATTGTATTTTCAATTTCAACAATTCTTATAATATAATTAGGACAATAAAACATATACCTTTTGTTTTTTGTTTTTTTTTTTCTGGATAACCAATAAAAATTCACTATTTGTTCTTGCATCCAATTTTTTTCTTATGGATTATATCTATTTGGAAATACCAAATAAATAGTGCATACATGATAATTTTTGATGCATACATCCACAACCATACGAGTAAATTAGAGTTACTCAACATATTCTTAATCGTATCCACTAATTTTGTATGCCCTTTGATACAACATTTTATTGCATACAAATACCATATTTCTAAAATAGTTTTAACAAATAGACTTGAGTATTTCACAGTTTCATAATGCCTTTCGTGATACTCACCACCTCTATCAAATTTGACAACTTTCACTTTTTTTTGTCTAATTGCTTTTCTACTTCTTTCAAATAAATTTTAAGGCATTCACTGCTTAAGATTTATCATGCAGTAAGTAGACATAACTATAACGTGGATAGTCATCAATAAAGGTAATGTGAATAGACATAACCATAACTTCTCTTACAATATAGTAAGATTCAAAAACACCGAGGTGAAATTAGACTTGCTCATTCCTGTGTCAGAGAAGTTAGACCAATTAAAAATTGACACAACATACAATATATGAGAATTCAATGAATTGGAAACGGTAAAATTTCCCATATCTATTTTGAGACATTAAACATATGTTACACATATATTATATATGCAAAATAACATTCAATGCATATTGATGCTCTCCTTTAGGTGATACACCAACACACAACATAATGATGTTGACAAAATTTATCATTATTTAGCAATTATATATGCACCAATTAGAATTACCTATACCTTTGGATATATAAATAAAACTAATGGTACACAAAAATTGCCTACAAATATATATATCCATTAATTATAAGGACAACTAATCAACCTTTGAGCAATACATAAATGCCTTATAATAATGAATTTCAATGTACCCATACACCAATAATTATATATTAATATTTCAGCATCCATTATTCTATGGGTAATTGAAGAAAACATCATTAATTTGAAATTGAATAAACTTAAAAATTTGACCACTTTGGTGATAAACAAATCCATCATACACTCAATTCCACACAAGTACATGTCCTATACATCTTCAACAACAGGCCACATACAAATTACATTAATTTGGAATTAAACAAACTTAAAGATTTGGCCACTTTGATGATTAACGAATCTATCATACACTTAATTCCAAGTAAACATATTTCCTGCTCACATTGCATGCACACATTACACATGCTTGCTTTCTCTTTCTCCAACACATATAAATTACATTAATTTGGAATTAAAACAACTTAAAGATTTGAGCACTTTGGTGACTAACAAATTTATCGTATACTTAATTCCAAACAAACAGTTCAAAGGATTGGAAAGTAAGGTTTTGGCTTAAAAATTTTCCTTTAATAAATCTTAAACATCGTGTGTTGCAGGTTCGTTCACAAGAGCGAAACTTAATTGCCTTATTTCATAATCAAATAATAAAATTATGTTTGAAATCAATTAAGCCACAACATACAACTTTTATTTAGCCAAAATAAATTAATCACATACAGGAAGCCTTGAATATTGGAAAACAAAGCTTTGACTTTAAAGGCTTCAAGACTTATCTAAGAAATCATGTACAAGCTTTTGTTGCCAATTCCAAAAGTCAATTAAACTTCAATCCATGATGATAGCAACATTAAAATACATACATGATTATTGTATATGACCTTTAATTTCAATTCTAAAGGCCAATACTCATCACAAAATGAAAATTGTTCACAATTATGTACATATCACTAACACCATCAGTGCAGTACTTGAATGGTGAAATCAATAATCACATATATACATACTTGCAGCGGAAAAACATACCATTAATAATTTCCAATTTTAAAATTAGGGTTCATGCAATTAATTTGGGGAAAATGTCATTAACAAAGAATCATATAATTTCACAACACAAGGCTCTAATACCACATGTAAGTTTATGCTTTCTAAACATCACAATTACAAAAGGCCAAACAGAACCTTGAAACATGATTCTCACAACATAAACGTAAGATAGTGTGTACTTATTTCTTTATAGCGAGAACACTTTGTTGTACATCCACAACCTTTCTCTATAGGGAGGGCACTTCTCTACGATGATTTCCTATAGAGAGGAAGGAAATAAGATGTCACTCCCCTGACTCTTCCTTTCTATTCTCTCACGTTCGTGATGGTAGCTAAGGTTGAGAGAATACTCTAATGTCAAGAAGGGGACCTTGTTTCATGTTAATGGGTATTAACCCCTTCATGTCTGCTGCTCTTATCAAGCAACAATTATCTTTATAAACTGCTCCACTTAAGTCCATGACCCATTTATAATTTAGTCCGTAATTATTAATATTTATTTATCAATCATTGATAAGTCACACACCTTTCACATGAGACAAAAAGTCTTACATCACATTTGTATGATATTTATGGTTATCTATTATCCTCTAATGGAGCATGCTTCCATTGGAGACACACATCTTAAACTTAAATTAAATGAAGACAATTGTTTCCATGAATAAAGACTTAGTGAGGATGTCTACAATTAATTTAATCTAAAATTGATTTGTATGAGACAGAAGTGAGTGACCTTTGTTGTGTGAATTTATTATTTACCAAGATGTGAAGAAATTATAATACAAAAGTTGATACTATTCTATCCTTCAAACATTTAACAAAGGTTTCAATAATAAAGCATATTATGATGAAACCAATATGACCATTTATAAAAGCTAAGCTAGAGAGAAGAACAACAGTTAAGGACAGTGTCTTGACTCTTCCTCTATTTTTTTTCTTCTAAATTTTTCATTTAATCTTTTTCAAAAGAAAACAACTGGTATTTTTTTTTTCTTGTTGTTTTAAACCTAGAGGCTAAACTTACTACTAAAAGAAAACATATAAGTCATTCATACACTTAAAGTCAAATAAATACAAATTGATGCCTCATTTCATGACTCTTACAAGTTATATATGACTAAATAATATCAACTACAACCATTAAACATTAAGAACTGAATACCTAAGCTTATCAACATTATACAAAAGGCTAAACATAAAAGGAAGAAAAATATGTGCATCTTCTTGTCCTTGTAAATTCGTTTTGCATTGCCAAATAGAGCCTATATAGTTGAGTGGAAGCTAAGAACCTATTGATGTTTTATGTGCCAAATGTGGCATCAGAAGATGCTACTTCAGGGTTTGGATATGTAACACTCTAATATATGGACCCTAGAAATAAATAATATTTTTGTTCTGAGTTCAAAATGGAAACTTAGCAGTTTCTAGAAAATGTTTTTCTTTAGAACAAAACTTTAACAATCAACAAAGCTATTTGAAGCAATATATTTTAACTAACAAAAACTTCTTTGATTTAATATTTATTTGAGAAAAAAAGTTTTTTCTTAATGAAAAATAGTTTAGCAATATAAACAAATAAGGAAAGAAAAAGATGAACCATAATTTTCATATTGATTCACTCAAATCTTAGGCTACGCCCAATTCTTACTCTTCTTGATGAATTTCACTAATCAACCAACCAACAACCCACTTGGGGATTAGAACCCATGTAAAATCCACATCCCTTGGTTTTAATTCCTACAAACCATTAGATTGCAAATTTATGAGATGATGGTCTATTTATGACTACTAGTGTTTTTGCTAAGTGTCTCAAAATGAAAAACAATAAGAAATAGCAAAACATATTGTTGCTCATAATGGAGCTTAGAACTTACATTAGAATAAAACTCAATTTGTGTGGCTATCTCATAAGACAAAAAGGAAAGCTCTTTTGAATTGAACCTCTTGGAATTATCCTCTCTAAGAGTTGGTTTGGATATAAGCTATAAGTGTTTCTTAAAGCTTCTCTACTGTAAATATAGAACATTTTCTAGTAGAGAAGCTATCAAAAACAGTTCTAGCCTTGTATCCAAACAGGCTCTAAGTATGGTAATCCATCATATTGAGATGACTTCTCTCATCAGAAGCTCTGATCCACAATTGAAGATATGAAGGAAGATCAAGTCATATTGGCTACTCAAAATTGAATTAAAACGATGTAGAGTTGGTTTTTCATCTATGAAACAAAGTTTTCTAAAAGGTTTTAAACATTTATTTCCATGTTGTTGCTCAAAACATAAACTCTTTAAATAAATATAGTTATTCTAAACTATATCATTTTGAGCTATTTCCAAAAAGGGTCAAAATTCTTTAAGAATACAATTCAACCCCTCTTATTGTATTATTTTTTCAGTTCACCTCAAACACTAGCCAAATTGCTGGATTTTCAAATACACAGACTAGCCACTGGTTAGACAGCTACCTACTAGATTTTCAACTTTAAAGAACTAGCCAATTGCTAGACCAACTACCTGTTGGATTTTGAAATGAAAGAACATATTTTGTGTTTGGATACTACACATAAGGGTGTTGATCGTTTGGTTTTTCCAATAATCATAACTAATAATTGACTAGATTATAAGTAGTTATTATAATTATAACCATAACTAGCTTTATATAACTGATTATAATTTAAAATAACCATATCAATAAAACTAGTTATAGTTTTATAACCACTTTTGAATAACTAGTTATTATATAACCGTTTATTGTTAGTTATATTTATTTATAAAATACCATATCACAATATTTGGACTTTTTGGGTATCTTTACACACAATATTATAAAATACCATGTCAACATAATAATTTAAACAGTAAAACCAAATATTTATTCCATTGACATAAAAAATTTAATAATTATTTTTTATATAGAATTTTAAATACACGTGTTTTTATAGTAATAATAATAATAATAATAAAAGAAATGAATTTTCAATCTTGAGAGAATTAGGAAAAAAAAAAGTAAGACTTGATAAATAATATAATAGATAGATAAAAAGAAAAAAAAAGTTATAGAAAATACTGAAAAAAAGACAAAAGGGGTTTGTAATTAAATGAACATTTATGATTATAACTTCTTTCAACTTCAATAATTATAAGAAATATTATTAATGATACCTTAATGGTTGTTATTTACAATGAAGATGTATGTACCTCTTGAAGGAAATCGATCAAATGTTGTACAAACAACGTGGGCTCTAATGGCTTTAATTCATGCTGGATAGATATTTTTCTTTTGATATGCATTTGTGTAAGAGACTATGAGTCCATTTAATGTATCTTGGAATTCAACATGTTTATTTATTATCATATCTAAAATAAAGGTTGAATAAGTTTTCTTCTTCATTTTCTAATTTTTTCATGTAGACTAAGAGGGACCCAACTCCCCTCCACAATGCATCAAAGTTACTCATCATTAATTCCCAATTAGAAGATGGTGATTGGCCTCAACAAGTATCTTTCGAATCTCAATCCTTTGAATTTGATAATATGTCTCTTTGTTAATGTATATGCTCAAGTTATAATAGTAGGAAATAGTTATTTAATGATCAACTAAAATTAAAACCTTTTAACTAAGTCATATCTAAAATATAATTTTGGTTTTAGTTTTAGTTTAAAAAAAAAATTCTTGTCTATTTTGGTCCATGCTATTTTGTTTAAAATCACACACACACACACACACACACACACATATCTATATCTATATCTATATCTATATATATACATATATAA
Organism: Amphicarpaea edgeworthii; assembly: GCA_014843725.1. Lineage (NCBI taxonomy): Eukaryota > Viridiplantae > Streptophyta > Magnoliopsida > Fabales > Fabaceae > Amphicarpaea > Amphicarpaea edgeworthii. Next base: position 8,456,832 of record CM026329.1, read on the forward strand.
AAGGATGTTTCAAATGAGAACACTCTTAAAAATGAGACATGAGAACAATTGTTGATAGCCCTTAGATCACAATTAAAACAAATATTCAGCAAAGATTAAAAACTAATTCAATAACAAGTTTTAATCTTAGCCGCATATTATTTTTAATGTTAATTCAATATCTAATGGGTAAGATTAGTGACTCATTAAAACCATTAGATTTTAAAAAATGAATGGTGAGGATGGAGTATAACTCTTAGAGTTACTTTTGGTATAACTTGATCCCCCTTACTCTCTCTCTCTATATAGTAATAATATATGCTAATTTGTTTTGTAATTGATTTGAAATTGATACACTAGAATTAAGTTTTTACTTTAATTTTTGAATTTTTGTTTGTAAATTATTTATGGCACGAAGCCCTTGGAGTATACATGAGAAGTTGCATGATTCATTATCCATTATTTAGAAATGCTTTTACAATGTGGGCTTTGGTTGAATATCGTGTCAATGTCCTATCACTCACAACTACCGTTTAACTTGAAAAGTTGTGACCTAAGAAAGACAATTACATACCAATAATAATAAAAATCTAGCAAATAAAATCAAAGTTGTTAATCAAGTTTAATATGTTTATTTCTATTATGATATTTTCTAATTCTAAAACAAATATCTCGTATCAAAGATTACAACAATAAAATAGACTATTATATGTTTGTATAATAAAATAAAGTTAAAATGAAATTACATGTTTTAAATTAATTTTTGAGTTTCACATTTGTATGAGATTTATGGTTATCTATTACCCTCTAATGGAGCATATGCTTCCATTGGAAATACACATCTTAAACTTAAATTAAATAAAGACAATATTTTCCATGAATAAAGACTTAGTGAGGATGTCTACAATTAATTTAATCTCAAATTAATTTGTATAAGACAAAACTGAGTGACCTTTGTTGTGTGAATTTATTATTTACCAAGTTGTGAAGAAATTATAATCCAAAAATTGATACTATTCTATCCTTCAAACATTTAACAAAGGTTTCAACAATAAAGCATAATATGATGAAACCAATATGACCATTTATAAAATCTAAGATAGAGAGAAGAACAACAAAGATGGTTATGGAAGGTTTCTTGACCCTTCCTCTATTTTTTCTTCTTCAAAACTTTTCATTTATTCTTTTTCAAAAGAAAACAATAAGTATTTTTTTTTCTAGTTGTTTTAAACCTGTAGGCTAAACTTACTACTAAAAGAAAACATATAAGTCATTCATATACTTAAAGTCAAATGAATACAGATTGATGCCTCATGTCATGTCTCTTACAAGTTATATATGACTAAATACTATCAACTACAATCATTAAACATTAGGAATTGAATACCTAAGTTTATACACATTATACAAAAGGCTAAACATAAAAGAAAAATATGCGCATATTCATGTCCTTGCAAGTCCATTTGCGTTGCATATTAGAGCCTAGATAGATTGAGTTTGAGGTAGATCTCTAAGAAGTTGAGTGGAAGCTAAGAACCTACTCATTTTTAATGTAACACCTTAAAAATTACAACTCAAATTATAGTTTTAAATTTAATTAAATTAGAAATGATTGAATAATTATAGAATTTAGTGTAGTTAAATTAATGTGTATATGATTGTTGTAATTTAACTAATTAAAGTGCTAGTGTGATATATATATTGATTGATTTATATAGTATAATTATTTTTGGTAACCGAGAAAATAAAATTCAGGTATCAATTGAAATTTCAAATTGGCACGTGAATTTTATATTCAGCTATCTGAGCAAGTATAGACTAGAACCCCTGTACTCTAGGTGCTCAGAACCTCAATATTTAACTAAATATATTATCCTACTAATATTATTATTTTAGAGAACAAAATTTTTATGCACTCCTTTTCTTCTCCCTAACCCACGGTCATCCCTCTCCCTCTTCACTTACTAAAATTTTTCTTCCCTCCACTACTACACCACTCCACCATAAAACATCACCATTTAAGCATTCAAATCCTTTTTTTCCCCTCAATTTCACGTTATAGGAACACACAATTTCCCTTCTCAAATTTTCTCTCTTCTCTCACCATTTCTCCTCTTCTCTTTTTGGAAGCAGCTTCAGCCACTGTCCCACCCACCCCCAAGCACCATAGCAGCCCCAATTCACTTCATCTTCTGCATGCAAGCCAGCGGATCAAAGCCCCAATTTCCTTTCATCCTCTTCAAGGCGCAACGTACCAAGGAGCAAACTGTTAGGGCTTTCATTTTTTTTCAAAATCAGAGGTAAGGGGTACTCTTCTTTGTGGACTCAAATCATGGTTGTGTTAAGGGAGACTCAACCATGAGCATGCATGATTGTCCCCTGTGTGCTGAAAACAACACATGCATGATTTCTGAACCGTGGTTGTTTTAGGGATAAATGTTATGTTGCATATTGAATTTGGGTTGAATTAGAAAATGGGAAGTGCTCTGAATGTAAAGGAGACTCTTCCCAATTTTTCCTAGAATTTTTTGATGAAGATTGTTTGTAAAAACTGAACCAAAATCTTAAGAGGAAACGTTGACAGATTTGGACTCTAGAGAATCAGCTATAGTGTAATATGTTTTTATACAAATTTAACCGTTGGATTTCTGTCAAATTTGCTTTAAATTATGCAATATTTTTTTATGTTAAGAACATTTTCATATTATCTCATATTCAGGTTCATTTGTAACTCACAAAGAAACTGCCCTATTTTATAATTGGGGGCTGGCAGTGTTAGAAGTTATCCAATTTTGTACTTATGTAGTAATAGTTTTGGAAATGTGATTACCATTTATTAAACTAGGGAAAAAAATATTTCTAACCATGCATTAAGAAAAATTTTCTGAATTTAAATCATAATTTAATTGTGTCTTTGTTAGTGAAATAGAGAAACCAAACACTAATTTTTAAGTGCTGGAACAGAGCTCTATAGAAATTCTATAAAGAATTATAGGAAAATATTTTTTGAACCAAATATACATTTTTTTAATCATAATTTTATTATCTTTATTGGTAAAAATTTTCACACAGTTTGGATCTTTGAAGGTTGAGAAAACATCAAGTTAGTAGGCTAAGGTCCAATAAAATTTGATTCTGTTCATCCTCTATGAATTTTAATAATTTTTTATAGATTTATGTTTCTAGAGTAATATACTTCTTTTTAAAGCTAGGGTAACATGGTTCAAATCTATAAAAACAAAATGAATTTTTGAATAGTTTTAGAGTCTCAAATCGTGCTCGCAATCTCCCTTGTTTTTCAACTATATGGCTTGTCTAGAAAGCAAGTTTTATGGAAATTTGACCAAGATAAAAAGTGCTTATGTGTGTGGGATGCATGATGATTTGTGATTGTAATTATGTGATTTTGAACCCTAAAACTAAGTAGAGACATGTTGATATAGTATTAGTTGTATGAATAGATCGGTTGGGTTAAACTCACGGACATGTAAAAATTCTATGTTAGATTGTTAGTGTGAAATTGTCGGTGTGAAATTGTCAATGTGTTTATTTGTGTGATAGTCTTAAGGATCTCAGAATGAATCCTTGTGGCAGCGGTGAATATAAATATATACATAAATATATTTATATTCATGTTAATATTTATGATACATCGGTTTGCGCATATAAGTACACATGTACACAAGTACGAGGCTTTGAGATGTCGTATAGGGTGGCAAGCTGAATCGTTTTCCTCGATGGAAGAGACAATTGGAGATGTTTGCACCGAGGGTGTTAGAGGATGATGTTCTCGAGAATGAGTATTATATAGGGTGGCGACAAGGTCTTCGATCCTTTTTCTCCAAATTGTCGTTGTTAGTACCAAGTGCAATGGAGACCCTATAGCGACAAAGAAGATAAATATCGGTGAGGAGTGTTGAGGAATAAATCCTTAGAGATTGGATGACCACAGCTGGTACCTGGGAGATTAGCACAAGAACACTTTTATCCTAGGGTGTGGCGCCAAGTTGGACCATTTGGGCTCATTCTAGACTTAGCGACCCTAACTACATGCGAGACATTTTCAGTTGGTGAGAGCCTTACCATTCTACCATGGCAAAGATGTACTCCCTTCAGTCATCCTGATCTTAAATGTGTAAGTCCACCAAGTCTTGGATGTTCCAGTGATGGCTGGCCAGTAAGAATAAATGACAAGTTTTAGTCGCAAGAACAATATAGGATGCGAGAGTGTTCAATAGATATATACCGTCGTGTTCTATAGTTTTGTTTTCTTGTTAATTATGTTTGCTGTGCTTTGATGAAGCGAGGAAGTCTCATCGTTACGCTTTCTATTTAGATAGTGAAGCCGAAAGTTCACTTGAGCATTGAGGCATTGGATGGAAGGTGGTACTACAACGTGGAGCTAAGTGTGGACCATTATGTGGGCTACCTTTGTTTCACCCTAGTGTCCCTTATGCAACCTGACAGAGTCGAAGACATAGGAGATTTTGATGTGGTGGAACCAACCAACTTCACCATACTACTGTTATGCCACACTTGTGGACCTCATTGAGCTTTCATCATCTTCTTCCTCTGATGTACCAGAACATGCGTCAGGTTGTGACAGAAGATAAGGGGTGATGGACGTGCGTCGAACACGCCGTAAAAAACAACTAAGTTCCCCAATAAATTTTGCAATATAAGGCTAACTCAGGTCATTCTCTCAAAGATACAATTCATCAAACACCTTGCATTCAATTCAAAATAGGGGGAATTTTGTGTGATTTTCAAAAAATTAAGCAAACAAAACAACTTAAATCAATAAACGAAAATAGAATCAAAGAGATACAACTCAGGAATCTATGCTTATGGAGAAATAATCATAGTTCCAGCGAAGATAGATCAAATTCATGCTCATGAGATTCCCAACAATACGAAATTTAAGGCAATCACCTCACATTTATTCGAAAAAATTTGGATTACTATCGCATTCCTAATTTTTCCAAATTCAAGCATGTATCATATTAAATCACAATCAATCAATTGCAATTGACCCAAATTCAGATTTCAATTCCTTAATCTAATCATTATCATACATTAAATAAGGAAATCGAAAATCATAAAAAGGGGAAAAGGGTTTTCATGAGCAAAATTGGAAATTGAGAATAGAGGAACTCATATTTACCCACAAGCAAATGATTTTTGGGTTGCAAAGGGATTTAGACCTTCATGAAATCTTCATGGGGGCTGCCATGGAGCTGCAAGAAAATGAGGGAGAAAGGGGAAAGAAGAGAAGAGAAAAGAGAGGAGAGAGAAGAGAGCACTTTTAATTCCCAAAGGTAAGATTTTTATCAAAATGAAGTAGTGTATCTTGCAAAAGGGGAAAAACTAAATATATAATAGACTAAAACCGTGGTCCCCCACAAGTGGGCTGAAACCACTAAATAAAAGGCTACCTTAACTAATTAAAATTACCAAATGGTCCCTATTTACAAACTAAAACGCGAAATTATTACAAGTGCAAGACCGTAACATTGAATCCCAAATTTGACCTTTGAAATGTCCGAATTAGCCAATCCTTGTGAGACATGAAATTGTAGATATCCTCCTTAGCTTTCAAAAAAAATAAAAAAAAATAAAAATTGGAGATTTGTGTCAAAAGTTATGGCCTGCACAAGGGACAGTGTCAAAAACATCAATAGAACGTGACAAATAGCAATTTTAGACACTTGGGCCCAAAACGACTCAATCTCACAAAACTTAGCTAAAATAGTCAAAATGAGGTATAAAACATGTCTAGACTATGCTAAATGCAACTCTAGACTATGCTAAAATACACTCTATCAAATACCCCCACACTTGAACAATTGCACTCTTGGGTAAAACCAAATTATTGAACCAAGACCAAAAGAGGAAAAAGATATTCAAGAACAAAAGCAAAACAAAGATCACTTTCCAATGTCAAGGGATCAAACAATTAATGAATACACTTCCAACACCCAAAGCAAACAAGAAACAAGGAAAAACAGAAAATGAACCAAAAGTGATAGAATCCTCACAAGATACATACTCACAAGATATGATAATATGAAATGAACTCTTATGTGTATGAGCTTGTGTGTACCCTCAACACATCATGCACATAGCACACCCAAATCTTGGCAAGTCCCTAATTTTCATACTTGAAACACATGCAATTAAAGATCAAAAGGACTTTATTAAGGGATGTAATGGGGCAATGGTGAAAGGGTGGATGAGAGAAGGATTTTTAGGTTGAAAACCAAAGAGAAAAGAGGAGCAATAGGGAATGAATCAATAAGCATAAGAAAAGTATCCCAAACCAAAGAATCAAAACCACTTAAATTTTCTCCTTTTCTCCATTTTTTTTCTCTGTTTCAATTTTTTTTTCTTTTTTACTTTGTTGTATATGTGTGAATGTATATGTATTTTTCTCACTACCCAAGATTAAAATTTTCAACTTAACCAACCACTTACTTAAAAATCAAAATTCATGGTTTAGAGCACAAAAACTTGAGACACCCTCCTACACTTATTATGAACCATTCCCAAAACAATTCCAAAGCTCCTCCAATCCCTAAGGAAAGGGGTGAATCATGGTTTTTTAGGCCAAGGCTTGTAATGAGCTATAAAAAGAAACAAAGGGAAAAAGGCACAAAGGGGGAAACAAGTGGAAAGTAGGCAAGGTGAGTCTATTTGGCTAGTAGCTAAAAGAAAGAAGGCCTAAATCATTTCAATAATGCATGTGCAACAAGAAACATAAAAAAGAGACAAGACAAAATCTAGAGTAACTATCAACATGAGTGCAATCACACAAAGGTCAAACTCACAAAGGTAAGCAATCTATCACAAATGAGTTCACAGTTAAAATTTCCAAGTCTACTCATAAACTAAAGATGCAAAAGTGTATCCAAATCAAGTCATGAAACTTCTCAACCAAGAATGATGCAACTTCTCACAATCAAGCAAATCAAGAATCTAATGGAAAGCATGCAAATACACCCACTAAACAGCAAAAACTAAAAAAAAAAACTCAAACTTAAAACCCATTCCCCCACACTTAAATCAATCAAGAGAAAAAGAACAAGTGTAAAGTAAGGTAAGAGGGCACATCAAGGTGAAAAATACACAAGAACACACTAGAAGGGGGGGGGGGGGGTTGAATAGTGAGTTCAAAAACTTTTTCACAAACAATATAAGTTCACAAGTTGTCTCCTAAGATATACGTAAATTTAAACAAACAAATATATCTTTGCAAGACAAAGATTTAGAAACCTTTTCGAAAGAGCACTATACAAGACGAATAAATGTAATCACAAGACAGCAAGTAGAAGCTTGTTTTTATACTGGTTCACTCCAACTAAGTTATGTCCAGTTCTCCTTTAACAACTGTTAAAGGGTTCCACTATAATCAACTGATTACAAAACAAGTATTCTTAACTACCACTTCTGGCTACAAGTATTCTCTATGCCACTACTGACCACTAGTATTTTAAACTACTATTGGTTACAAGTATAAATCTCCCCTTGAGATTATACTTCCCAAGTATTCTTTGATCATTAAGCCACTCTTGGCTTTCTATTCAAGTATGAATAAGATTCAAATAACTCTCAAAGAGAGGATATGAATATGTGTTGAATCTCTATAAGCTTGTAGAAGATGGTTATTCTATTTTCTCTCAGCTCGTGTTTCTCACTGTGTTGAGCTTTCTCTCTAAGTTCTTTTCTTGCTGTGCTTGCTTTCAAATTTCTTTGAATGATTTTGTTTTAGCTTGTTTATCTTTTCGTTAGTCTATCAGTCTTCTTCTCGTTGCATGGAAGCATCTTTATATAGAGAGCTTCATGGATTTGAACGTTGGAGAAGAGAGGTTTCTGTTGTCTCACAAAAGAGTATTGAAGTTGCTTTATCTAAGCTTGATTTGATAGGAGTAGATTCTTGTCTTGTCACAGCTTGCTTTTAGCTTTAGGTGTGCTTCTCAAAGCTGATTAGCCTTTTGGTTGTACCTACAAACTTCACACAATTCGAGACATGCAAGTAATACGAGGAATAGAAGAAAGTAAGTTTAGAGAGTATCTTTCTTTCTTTTTGTAACGAACAGTGCCTTATTAAAGTAAAGAGTTATTTAATAAGCACATATTCCTTAGCACGTATAACAGATCATGTTCTATTCTAATACAACATCGCTTGGCTTAATAAATACTGTTTGGCCTTGCTCAGACATTGTCTTGTCTAGCTTCAAACATCGTCTAGCTTAGCTCAGTCATGGTTTGGCTTGACTACACGTTGTCTGGCCATGTTCCATACATTGTCTGGTTCAATACTTATGCATAGTCTGGTCCTAGACTTATTACGTCTGGTCCATGACTTCACATAGTTTGTCCACAGACTACTGTATGGTCTGGTCCAAGACTTTGCGTAAGTCTTTCCAAGACTTTGCATGGTCTGTTCCCAGACCTGTATTGTCTATCCTCATGAACTTCTCATGGTCTGTTCGAAGCTTATCTTAATTTGATTAAAAGAATTTTTGGATGCTTGATAAGTCATTAAGTGTTGTTAGACAGTTAAGAAAGAAGTGAGAGTTGGAGAGATTATACCATTGTTTGTTATCATTTTGATTCCCTGAAATTACTCAATTTCAAATCATTAGTTGATCAAATATTATCACATTTGTTATCATCAAAACCCATCAAAGGATTAGGAGCCAAACATCATCCAATGTCTTGGTTCTAACAATCTCCCCCTTTTTTATGATGACAACATATTTTATAATTTTGATTAATAGACAATAAATCACATAATATAGTATATTAGAGTGGAGATTATTTCAAGGCAGTTAATTATGTGTAGTTATCAACATGATAAACTCTCCCTGAGTCTATCATGTATATGCATATGACATATCAAAACATGAAATAATTAAAGCGGATAACATCAGATAGTATATGAGTTTAAAGAAAATTAGTGAACCAATCACTATTTTTATTGAAAACTTAAGCATTGTCTGGAATAAAATTTCTATACATCCAAAATTCTCTCCCCCTTTGTTATTAACAAAAAGAGTGGAGAATTGAGTAGAAAACGCCATCATAGTCGTGGTTTGGAAGGTGGGGTTAACTGTTTGGTTGAGGATTCTCCAGCTTTTGATGGAGCAATTGTTGTAGGAGGATCTTCAATTGGCTGTGGTGGAGTAGGAGGTGCAGTAGTGCATGGAGCTAGAAGAGTAGCCAGTGATGCATTGAAGGCAAGGGTCACGTCCTTGATTATGTTGGTTCTATGCTCTTCCAATTTGGCATCAATCTGGATAGCAACTTGAGTAGTGATTTTGGATCCCAGCTTGGTTTCTAGCTTAGATTCCAATGTAGTTTCAAGAGCAGCTATGTCAGGTTGAGAATCTGATTGTGCTGCAGCACTGGGTGATATGGCTGCAATTGGAATGCATGACCGAGATTGTGTTGACACCAAATTTGTGCATTATTGGGCTGGTGAGGATTCTACAGACTTTTCAGCCAAGTCTACAGCTTGCTTAGCAACAAGTGCAACAGCCTAAGCTGCCTCAGCCTCTTTTTTCAGGGATAGGTCCTTGAGTCTTCTTTCTTCTTCTTCCTTGGCCTTCTGCTCTTGGGCTAGAGCTTGAAGTCTTTTGTCCTCTTCTTGAGCTGCTAGCATAACTCTCAGTCTGGCAGCCTTTTCTAATATTCTTGCTTCCTCTGTTGCTGCTCTAGCTGCCTCTTTGGCTACAACTATCAGAGTCTGAGCTACCTTGTACTTAGGAAAGTACTTAGCAAGCATCTTCTGAGCTTCAGCTTCATCTCCAGGTGTGTGAGGGGTTAACAAGGTGGGAACAACCACTATGTTTGATACACAAATAAAGCTATTAGAGGAAGAGGTGCCTTCACCAACAATGTCAATCTTCTCCTTCTCTTCATCACATTCTACTAGTGGATGTCAGCATCTAATTCAGTATTCTCTTTAGGCAGCTGAGGAAGAGGCTCAATATTTGGTATGTGTTGTGGAAGGTTGTTTGCTTTCTTAATTTTCTTCCCCTTCAGATTGTTGGTGTTGACAGTTGAAAGCCTAAGAACTTCAGCAGACACAAGGCCCTATAGTTTGCACAATTGGCCATGAAGGAAGGATGGCTTGGAGCTACTCCTCATGTAATCAGCAAGGAGGTCGAATAGAGACCCTTGGTCTCGAGAGGTGACGCAGAGCATCACGGTGCATTGTTCTGACAATGGCATCCAGCTGCTTCTTCTCTTTTTTTGATAGCTCTATTGGTATAGCTGGTTCCACTGTGAAGTAGTCCATTCCCTCTCGTACACAATTGTACCAATGTGCAATTGCATGCACCAGTTGATGCATTAAAGGGATGGCAAAGGCATACTCTTCTTCTTGTAGCCTTCTTGCAAGATCAACATCGTCTTCTGTAGCATTTAGAAGAGTTGTGTTGTGAATTGGCCTTTGGAAGGGAATGATCCCTTGGTCTATCTGTAGAGGAGGAAGCTTCAGCACCTTCATTCACTTGCTCTACAAATGGCTCCAACTGAGTCTCTTCTTTGTATGCTACAGACTCAACATTTTCTCCTAGACAGTACAGGGAGAATCTTTGCATCATCTTTTGATGCCAAGAGCCAGTGGGTGAAGGAGGAGGAGGAGTGTCTTCCCTAAAGTTAGAGAGGGGAGTGGTCCCATCAATGTTGAATGGTCTATTGTTCCAAGATGGAGCAGCAGACACTTCAGGAGATTGGACTATGATCTCCTCATCTATATCAGACCCTTAGGAGATGTTGACAGATTTTGAGTGGTAGTAGGAGACCACTACATCTGTCATCTCTGGAATAGTGACAGGGGATGGTGATTGGTAGGGTGGAATGGTGTTGTCTGGTGGAGTTTGTGGGGATGTTGTATGAGCAACAGTTTGAGTTGCTAGTTCAAACTGTGTCTCAAACTGAATAGTGGGTTCAGTCTGTTGGGTAACCGTCAGTCCAGTGGGGGCAGACACAGGTGTATCTTCTGTCTAAACAGTGGGTTTAGATAATGGCCTTTACTCAGTCTGTGCTTGGGCATCAGACTGTACAACTACTATTTGAGCTACTATCATTTGTGTAGGTGACATAGACGACAGAGGTTCAACAGACAGTGCATCTGTTGTGGCTTTTGTTTAGGGTAGAGAAGGTGTTGTCTGTGGAATATTCTTCCTTAGATGTTTATGGGTTGAGCAAGGGTGAGTAGGAAGTGTGAAGGTAGAGGTTGGAGTACTTGGATTGGTGAAAGGAGAGGTGGATTCCAACTCAGGTAAGACACCTTCCAGCACGACCTTCCTTTTGACAGTTAGTTTCTTGGCTGTGGTGCTTGGAGGTTTGATGGTCTAGAGGTTAGTATTAGTGGTCTATGCTCCACTAGATTGTCTACTTGGCCTCTTGTTGTTTCATCTAGCTTGTTTCTTAAGACCTACTTAGCACCAACAACTTCCTTGTTGTTTGGCAGCTTCACGAGTTTCCAGACATCATTCTTTTGAAATTGGTCCAATTCTTCTTGCATTGCTTGGACCTAGCTTTCGTCTTCCATGGCATCATCAATGTGCTTGGGTTCTATTTCAGACAATAAGGCTGTTTGTTGGAAGGATGATCTAGTCTTTACTGGTGCTTGAACCTCTCCAATAATCTAGGAAGGATGATGATTCTTGATCATCATTCTGTTGCTGCTTTGTAGTTCTTTGACTTCATCTTCATCATTAGAGATGGTTTGGTAGCGAGCAAACGATCTTAGAGCAGACAAAGACGGTGGTGCGTCAGACACAGATGATTTACCATCATAGGATGGTTTGGTCCTTGTCATTGCATCTTCTAATTTGATATCTGCAAATGAATCTTCTAACTCTGATAGTCTCCTATCAGGTTGAGTGTCATTAAATCTTACATGAATGACTTCTTCAACATTTTTGGTTCTAGAGTTGAATACTCTGAATGTCTTAGATGTTTCAAAATATCCATGTAAGATACCTATCTCACACTTCGAATCAAACTTACCCAAATTGTCTTTTGTGTTAAGAATGAAACATTGACATCCAAAAGGATGGAAGTATGATATGTTGGGTTTCCTTCCTCTCCACAGTTCATATGGAGTCTTTTTATGAATCAGCCTAATATAAATTATGTTTTGCAAATAACAGGAAGTATTTACAGCTTCTGCCCAGAAGTGCTTAGGAGTAGAGTTATCATTCAACATGGTTCTGACCTTTCTTATGATGACCTGTTCTTCCTCTTAGCAACACCATTTTGCTGTGGTGTTCTAGGTGTTGAGAAGTTGTGAAGAATTTCATTTTCTTCACTAAACCTCTGAAAGCTTTCATTTTTGAACTCTCATCCGTGGTCACTTCTAATAAAAGTTATACATACACCTTTTTCATTTTGAACACGTTTACAAAATTTATAGAATTCCTTAAAAGCCTCATCCTTGTGAGTGAGGAATATAACCCATGTCCATCTAGAATAGTCATCAACTATTACTAGTCCATATCTCTTCTCTTTTAGAGAGGCTGTCCTTGTTGGACCAAAGAGATCAATATGTAATAGTTCTAATGGTCTAGAAGTGGAAACAATATTTTTACTTTTAAAAGAGGTTTTCACTTGTTTCCCTTTCTGACAGGCCTCACAAAGTAAGTCATCTTTATATGACATTGATGGAAGTCCTCTTATGAGGCTATATCTTTGCAGTTTTGAGATTAATCTCAAACTTGCATGGTCAAACTTCTTATGCCATAACCAGTGACTTTCTTTGACAGACAGTAGACATGATACATTTTAATCCTTTAGTTCACCAAGGTTGATCTTATGGAGATTGCCTTGTCTCTTTATAGAGAAGAGATGTGAACCATTAGAGTCTTTGACTATGCATGACTCCTTGTTGAAGAAAACATCATATCCAATGTTGCAAAATTGACTTAGGCTCAGTAGATTGTGTTTTAGCCCTTCAACAAATAACACATTCTCAATAAAGAGACTAGGAGGAATACCTATCTTACCAGTACCCTTTATTCTCCCTTTCTGATTACCTCTGAAAGTGACTGTACCACCATGCAATGGTGTTAGGTCTAGGAACATAGATCTTGTTCCCGTCATGTGATGTGAGCAACCATTGTCCAGGTACCATGATTGGTGTCTCTTTTGAAATACACAAGAACACACTAGAAGGGGGGGGGGGGGGGGGGTTGAATAGTGGGTTCAAACTTTTTTGTAAATACTATTAGTTCACAAGTTGCCTTCTTGGATATATGTTAGTTTTAAATTAGCAAATATATCCTTGCAAGGCAAAGCTTTGAAAGCCTTTCCAAAAGAGCATAGTGGGCAAGATAAATATATGTAATCACAAGATAACAAATGAGAGCTTGTTTTTATACTGGTTCACTCAACCTAAGCTACGTCCAGTTCTCCCTTAACAACTGTTAAAGGGTTCCACTATAATCAACTGATTACAAAACAAGTATTCTTCATTGCCACTTCTAGCTACAAGTATTCTCTATGCCACTACTGGCTACAAGTATTCTAAACCACTTCTGGTTATCAATATGAATCTCCCCCTAAGATTATACTTCCCAAGTATTCTTTTATCACTAAGCCACTCTTGGCTTTCTATACAAATATGTATAAGATTCAAATAACTCTCAAAGAGAGGATAAGAACAAGTGTTGAATCTATATGAGCTTGTAGAGGATGGGTATTCTCTTTTTCTCTCAACTCGTGTCTCTCACTGGGTTTTTCTCAAGTGCTTTGCTTGGTGTATAGATTGCTTTGAATGAGTTTGTTATTGTTCATCAGCATTTCATCATCTTCTTCTCGTTGCATGGAAGCTTCCTTATATAGTGAGCTTCATGGATTTGAACGTTGGAGAAGGCTTGTTTTCGTTGTCTCACAGAAGAGTGTTGAGGTAGCTTTGACTGTGCTTGATGTTACAAGAGGAGGATTTGTTTTTGTCACAATTGTCTTTTAGCTTAAGGTATGCATCCCAATGCTGATTAGTTCTTTGGTTGTACCTACACACTTCACATAAGATCAAAGAGTATCTCCATTTCTTTCTATAACAGCAATGTCTTTATTTGTTTAAGGAATTAATTATAAAACACATATGACAGACTATATCCTATTCTTGCACAGACAATGTCTGGCTTAACAGACATAGTCTGATCTTGATTAAGTATGGTTTGTTCATGCACAGACACCGTCTAGCTTAACAGACACATTCTGGAATGAAGGACATGGTCTGCTTTAGCTCTAGGACATTGTTTGGCTTAGCTTCAGACATCATCTGGCTCAGCTTTAGACATCGTATGGCCTGGCATTACATATCATCTGGCCTGACTATGCGTTGTCTGACCATGTTCCATACATGGTCTAATTTAGTACATATGCATAGTCTGGTCCTAGACTTTACATAGTCTATCCGAGACTGTTGTATGATCTGGTCTTAGACTTTGCATGAGTCCTTCCAAGACATTCATGGTCTTTTTGAGAGCTTTATTTTAGTCTGATTATAAGCATTTATAGTGCGTGATTTAATCATTATTAGTTATCAAATAGTTAAGATGAAAGTGAGAGTTAGAGTGATTATACCATTGTCTGTTCTTACTTTATTTTCTGAAATCACTTAATCTGAAATCATTAGTTGATCAAATATTATCACATTTGTTATCATCAAAACCTATCAAGGTATTAGGGATCAGACATCATCAAACGTCTTGGTTCTAACATCTTTCCTACCATCAAGGACATTTGCAATAGGAATTATTCTGCTTTTAGGTACCCATATTCTTTTGGGTCATTTGGTGTTAGTCTTAGAAGCAGATGATTTGCTTCTTGTAGGCAATTTCTTGCTTTTGGACTTTACATGTCCATTTCCAGAATGAGATCTACTAGAAGAAGCTTTATTCTCAATTTCTTCTTTCTTTTCTGTGAATCCAAGGCCATATTTGTCATGTGAATGTTTGTTATATGAAAGAATTTTCTTTAAATTTTTAGACCCAGTAACAAATTTGCTTAGAGTGCTCTTGAGAGATGCAACTTCTTTGCGTAATTGAGCAACTTTAGCTTCATCCTTACTCAAGGCTCTCACCTTGTTTAATTCATCAGTTTCTTTCATCAATTCATTCAATTGCCTTCTATGTTGTTCTTTTTTTATCTAGAGTTCACTTTTGCTTTTAAGTAAGAATTGGTAATCTATGGTTAGTTTTTGAAAATCATCAATTAAAGCATTACTGTTGTGACTAATGTGGAACATTTGTCAGATAGTTCAGTGAATGAAGACTCAAGTTCTCCATGCTCTTTTGAAAGTTTTTTTTTAATTTCTTTTTCATAGACAGATAGGCTTTTGAAAGAATAGATGAATTGGAAAGAAGTTCTTGATAAGCTTCTTGAAGAGAGATAAGATCATTGAGGTCTACCTCTTGTTCTTCATTATTTGAGGCCTCAGATGCAAACGTTGAAGGAGCGTTGTCTGGTGCATCTTCTTCACTAGACACAGATGATGTGGGGGTTGCGTCTGCCATCAGGCAAAGATTGGCTTCTTCGTATGATGCTTTAGAACCTTCTTCGTTTGTTGAATCTTCCAGGTCTTCCTAAGTGGACATTAGTCCCTTTTTCTTCTTGGGAAATCTCCTCTTGACCTTTTCTTTCCCTTTGTCGAGCTTTGGACATTCTAACTTGAAGTGTCAAGGCTTCTTGCACTTATAACAGATAATGGGATTTTTCTCCTTCTTCTCATGATTTGCTAGAAACTTCTTGTTGAAGTTCTTCCATTTCGAACCACCTTTATTGCTCCACATCTTATGGATTCTTCTAGAGATGAATGAGAGCTCATCATCTTTTCCTGAGTCCTCTTCGCTTGAGGATGTGGTTTGGAAGTCCGTCCTTTGGGTGGTCTGGAAGGCTGACCCTTTGATGATGATGACTCTTTTGGTGTTGTCTGATTTGGCTTGTGAGCCTTTAGAGCCAGAGATTTGCCCTTTTTTAATTTAGCATCTCCTTACAGCTTTTACTCATGCAGCATTAGGATTCCCATAAGCTCTTCGAGGGGCATATAATCTAAGTCCTTGGAAGCTCTAATGGCTGTGACCTGAGGTCTCCATTGTCTAGGCAAGCTGCGAAGGATTTTGTCAACATGTTCAAAATTTTTGAAACTTTTACCAAGGTTTTGAAGTTCATTTAAAATGGTCTAAAATCTAAACATCATACTAACAACTGTTTCATTCTCTTCCATAGTGAAGAGTTCATATTCTCTGGTGAGAACACTTACCTTGTTCCTTTTTACTTGTGAGGACCTTTCATAAGTTATTATGAATGTGTCCCATATATCCTTGGCGGATTTGAACTGGCTTATCTTTCTGTGCTCAGTTTCTGAGATGCATGCATGTATTGCATTCCTAGCTTTGGAGTTGAGGACGAATCTATGCTTCTATTCCTCAGTCCATTGTTCCTTTGGGATCTCAATATCAGTATCCATCAACTGGAATGTAGTTTCCGTTTTCTACAACATCCAACATGTCTATGTTGCATGATTCAAAGTATGTCTCCATTCTTTGTCTCTAGTATGTGAAGTTTTCACCTTTGAAGACTGGAGGTTTGTGGATACCCTTCTCCATCCTTGTGTAGGATCTTTAGCTTTGTATCTGTGAAGATAGTTATCAAAAACCAGGCTCTGATACCAAATGAAATACACAAGAACACACTAGGGGGGGGGGGGGGGTTGAACAATATAAGTTCACAGGTTGTCTTCTAAGATATACGTAAGTTTAAACAAGCAAATATATCTTTGCAAGACAAAGCTTCAGAAACCTTTTCGAAAGAGCACAGTATGCAAGACGAATAAATGTAATCACAAGACAGCAAGTAGAAGCTTGTTTTTATACTGGTTCACTCCAACTAAGCTACGTCCAGTTCTCTTTTAACAACTGTTAAAGGGTTCCACTATAATCAACTGATTACAAAACAAGTATTCTTTATGCCACTAGTATTTTAAACCACTACTGGTTACAAATATAAATCTCCCCTTGAGATTATACTTCCCAAGTATTCTTTGATCACTAAGCCACTCTTGGCTTTCTATTCAAGTATGAATAAGATTTAAATAACTCTCAACAAAAGGATATAAAAGTGAGAGTTGGAGAGATTATACCATTGTCAATTATCATTTTGATTCCTTGAAATTACTCAATTTCAAATCATTAGTTGATCAAATATTAGCACATTTGTTATCATCAAAACTCATCAAAGGATTAGGGGCCAGACATCATCCAATGTCTTGGTTCTAACACAAGGTGCAAAGACCTTCACTTCTGGAAAGGTGGGTTTGACCAAAGAAAGGTCTTCCACACTCTCCTCCACTCTAGGATTCTCATGGAACTCCTTCAATTGGTAACCATTGACCTTCCAAATCTTGCTTGTAGCTTCATCTTTGATCTCCACGGTTCCATAGGGAAATACATTAATAACAACATATGATCCATCCCATTTAGAATGAAGCTTGCTAGCTATGAACTTCAGGCGAGAGTTAAACAAAATCACTTTCTAGCCTACTTTGAACTCCTTCCTAAGAATCATGCTATCATGGAAGCGCTTCACCTTCTCCTTATAGTTCTTGGAATTCTCATAGGCCTCCAAGCGGAGCTCCTCAAGCTCTTGCAATTGAAACATTCTATCAAGTCCCACTTGGTCAAATGCTAGGTTGGTACTCTTTACAACCCAATATGCACAGTGCTCAATTTCCACAGGCAAATGACAACCCTTACCAAAGACAGTTCGATAAGGAGACATTCCAATCGGTGCCTGGTAAGTTGTCCTATGAGCCCATAAAGTATCCTTAAGAACCTTGCTCCAATCCTTCCTGTTGGGGTGCACTAGCTTCTGCAAAATTTGCTTTATCTCTCTATTGAAAACCTCAGCTTGCCCATTAGTTTGGGGATGATAAGCTGTGGCAACTCTATGCACAACCCCATACTTATGAAGCAAATTCGCCATGGTTTTATTGCAAAAGTGTGTTCCCTGGTCACTGATGATGGCTTTAGGCACACTAAACCTGCAAAAAATGTTAAACTTGCAAAATCCACAATAACTTGAGAGTCATTAGTATTAGCCTCCACCCATTTGGAGACATAGTCCATAGCCAGCAAAACATAAGGATAACCAAAAGAAGGAGGGAAAGGTCTTATAAAATTAATACCTTAAACATCCAAAACCTCATAGAAATGGATGGGTTGTTGAGGCATCTCATGCCTACGGGTGATGGCTACTCTTGCTCTTTAACACTGCTCACAGGTCGAGGCGACCTCCTAAGCATCTCTAAAAATGGTGGGCCAATAGAACCCAAAGTCCAACACCTTCCTTGTGGTCCAATGCGGTCCATAATGTCCTCCCACAGGGGAGGCATGACAAAAATACAGGACTGAATGGATGTCCTAATTTGGTATGCATCTGCGAATCACCTGATCATTACCAAATCTCCACAGATAAGAATTGTCCCACATATAATACTTGGCATCACTCTTCAACCTCAAAATCTGATTCCAAGATGCCTGTGGGATAAAACACCAGCAACCAAGTAATTCACAATATTAGCAAACTGTGGTGGAGATCCATGTTGTGTCTCCATCCTTATCAAGTGCTCATCAGGAAAATCATCCCTGATAGGAAGAGACTCAGGGTCTCTCTCAATCCTGCTCAAATGATTAGCCACCAAGTTTTCTGCACCACTCTTGTCTCTAATCTCTATGTCAAACTCCTGAAGAAGAAACATCCACCTAATCAATCTTGGTTTGGCATCAGGCTTCTTCAATAGGTATCTCAAAGCCGCATGGTCAGAGAAGACAATGACCTTGGAGCCTAGTAGGTATGAACGAAACTTGTCCAGTGCATATACCACAGCTAGAAGCTCTTTCTCTATGGTGGTATAATTAATTTGAGTGGCATCTAAGGTGCAAGAGGCATAGGCTATGACATGTGAAAGTTTTCCCACTTGTTGAGCTAAGACCACCCCAAGTGCAAAATTGGAGGCGTCACACATAAGCTTAAATGGAAGGTCCTAATCAGGTGGCTGGATGATTGGAGCTGTGGTCAATTTCTTCTTCATATTCAAGAAAGCATCCTGACATGACTAGTCAAAAAGAAACTCCACATCCTTCTGAAGCAAGTTGGACAGGGGCAAGGCAACTTTGTTGAAGTCCTGGATGAACCTCCTATAGAAACCTGCATGTCCAAGAAAAGAATGAACTTCCCGCACAGACATGGGGTAAGGGAGAGAAGAAATGACATCTATCTTGGCCTTATCGACCTCAAGACCCCTGCTAGACACTAGGTGACCTAAGACTATCCCCTCAGATACCATAAAATGACATTTTTCAAAATTCAGCACAAGGTTAGTCTCAAGGCACCTATTCAAAACTCTAATCAGGCTTTCTAAACATGAATCAAATGAAGAACCATAAACAGTAAAATCATCCATAAACACCTCCATGCAACTCTCAAGTAAATTAGAAAAAATGCTCACCATGCACCTCTGAAAGGTGCCCGATGTTAGAACCAATACATTTGATGATGTCTGACCCCTAATACTTTGATAGGTTTTGATGATAACAAATGTGATAATATTTGATCAACTAATATTTTCAGATTAAGTGATTTCAGGAAATAAAGTAAGAACAGATAATGGTATAATCTCTTTAACTCTCACTCTCGTCTCAACTATCTGATAACTGATGATGATTAAGTCATGCACTATAATTGCTTGGAATCAAACAAAAATAAAGTTCTCAAAAAGACCATGAATGTCTAGAAGGACTCACGCAAAGTCTAAGACCAAACCATACAACAGTCTTAGACAGACTATGTGAAGTCTAGGACCAGATCATGCATATGTATTGAACTAGACGATGTCTGGAACAAGCTAGACAATGTCTGATGCTAGGCCAGATGATGTCTGATGCTGAGCTAGATGATGTCTGAAGCTGAGGTAGACGATGTTTAAGGCTAGAATAGACCATGTCTTTTATTTCAGAATGCATTTGTTAAGCCAGACGCTATCTGTGTATGAACAGACCATACTTAATCAAGACTAGACTATGTCTGTTAAGCTAGACATGTCTGTGTAGGAACAAAACATAATCTGTCATATGTGCTTTATAATTAATTCTTTACTCAAATTTATGAAGCTCACTATATAAGGATGCCTTCATGCAACAAGAAGACTAATAAACTAGAAGAGAATAACTCAAATCAATCTAGATAGCAAGAAAAAGCACTCTGAGACAAGGTCTTGAACATGAGCTGAGAGAAAAAGAATATCCATCCTCTACAAGCTCACATAGATTCAACATTTATTTATATCCTCTCTTTGACAGTTATCTGAATCTTATACATATTTGTATAGAAATCTAGGAGTGGCTTAGTGATAAAAGAATACTTGAGAAGTATAATATTAGGGGGAGATTCATACTTATAACCAGAAGTGGTTTAGAACACTTGTAGCCAAGAGTGGCATAGAGAATACTTGTAGCCAGAAGTGGCTGTGAAGAATACTTGTTTTGTAATCAGTTGATTACAGTGAAACCCTTTAACAATTGTAAAGGAGAACTGGACGTAGCTTAGGTTGAGTAAACGAGTATAAAAGCAAGCTCTCATCTATTGTCTTGTGATTACATATATTTATCTTGTTCATTGTGCTCCTTTGGAAAGACTTTCTAAGCTTTGCCTTGCAAGGATATATTTGCTGATTTAAACTAACATATATCCAAGAAGGCAATTTGTGAACTAATAGTATTTATGAAAAAGTTATAAAAACACTATTCAACCCCCCCTCTTTTAGTGTGTTCTTGTGTATTCAGTTGGTATCAAAGCTTGGTCTTTGATAACTATCTTCAAAGATATAGAGTTAAAGATCCTACACAAGGATGGAGAAGGGTCTACACAAACCTCCAATCTTCAAGGGTGAAAACTTCACATATTGGAGACAAAGAATGGAGACATACTTTGAATCATGTCATATAGACATGCTAGATGTTGTTGAAAATAGAGATTATATTCCAGTTGATGATAATGAAGTTGAGATTCCAAAAGAACAATGGACTGAGGCATAGAAGAACAGATTTGTCCTCAACTCCAGAGCAAGAAATGCAATACACGCATGCATCTTAGAAACTGAGCACAGGAAGATAAGCCAGTTCAAATCTGCCAAAGACATATGGGACACATTTATAATAACCTATGAAGGGTCCTCACAAGTAAAAAGGAACAAGGTAAGTGTTCTTACCAGAGAATATGAACTTTTTACTATGGAAGAAGATGAAACCATAGCTAATATATTGTCTAGATTCCAAACTATTTTAAATGAGCTTCAAAACCTTGGTAAAAGTTTTGAAAATTTCGAGCATGTTTACAAAATTCTTCGCAGCTTGCCCAGACAATGGAGACCTCAGGTCACAACCATTAGAGCTTCCAAAGATCTAGATTATATGCCTCTTGAAGAGCTAGTGGGAATTCTAATGCTGCATGAGCAAGAACTACAAGGAGATGCCAAATTGAAAAAGGGCAAGTCTCTGGCTCTAAAAGCTCACAAGCCAAATCAGACAACACCTAAAGAGTCATCTTCATCAAAAAGTCAGTCCTCTAGACCATCCAAAAGACACACCACCAAAGCTCTAAAGGCAAAAGAGTCAAGAAGTAAAGTCCACTTCCTGAAGTGAAGAAGAGTCAAAAGATGATGATGAGCTATCCTTCATCTCAAGAAAAATCCACAAGATGTGGAAAAAGAAAGGTGGCTCGACATAAAAGAACTACAACAAGAAATACTCAACAGACCATGAAAAGAAAGAGAAGAGTCCTATCATCTACTATGAGTGTAAGAAGCCTTGACACTTCAAGTCAGAATGTCCTAAGCTCAGCAAGGGAAAAGAAAAGGTCAACAGAAGATTTCCTAAGAAAAAGAAAGGACTGATGTCCACATGGGAAGATCTAGATGACTCAACAGATGAAGAAAATTCTAAAGCATCAGATGAAGAAGCTAATCTCTATCTGATGGCAGACGCAACCTCTACATCGTTTGCGTCTGATGATGAGAATACACCAGACAACACCCACTTTGCGTTTGCGTCTGAGGCTTTAGATGATGAAGAACAAGAGGTAGACCTCAATGATCTTATTTCTCTTGAAGAAGCTTATCAATAACTTCTCTCTAATTCATCTATTCTTTCAAAAACCTATTTATCTATGAAAAAGAAATTAAGAAAAATTTCAAAAGAGCATGAAGAACTTAGGTCTTCTTTTACTGATCTATCTAATAAATGCTCTACATTAGTCATAGCTAGTAATGCTCTAATAGATGATTTTCAAAAACTAATCATTGATCACCAATGCTTAATTAAGAGCAAAAGTAAACTCTGGATAGAAAAGGAACAACATAGAAGGCAATTGAATGAATTGATTAAGGAAACTGATGAATTAAACAAGGTAAGAGCTTTAAGCAAAGATGAAGCTGAAATTGCTCAATTACGCAAAGAAACTACATCTCTCAAGAGTACTCTACGCAAATTTGTCAGTGGGTCTGAAATTTAAAGAAAATTCTTTCATATAATAGACATCCAAATGACAAATATGGCCTTGGATTCACAGGAAAGAAAGAAGCAACCAAAAAGAAAGCTTCTTCCAGAAGATCTTATTCTAAAAATGGACATGTAAAGTCCAAAAACAAGAAATTGCCTACAAGGAGCAAATCATTTGCTTCTAAGACTAACACCAAAGGACCCAGAAGAATATGGGTACCTAAGAGCAAAATAATTCCTGTTGCAAATGTCCTTGATGGTACCTAGATAGTGGCTGCTCACATCACATGACGGGCGCAAGGTCTATGTTCCTAAACCTGACACCAATGTATGGTGGTACAGTCACTTTCGAAGGTAATTAGAAAGGGAGAATCAGGGGTACTGGTAAGATAGGTATTCCTCCTAGTCTCTTTATTGAGAATGTGTTATTTGTTGAAGGGTTAAAACACAATCTACTGAGTATAAGTCAATTTTGCGATAATGGATATGATGTTTCCTTCAACAAGGAATCATGCACAGTCAGAGACTCTAAAGGTTAACATCTCTTCTCTGCAAAGAGACAAGACAATCTTTATAAGATCAATCTTGGTGAACTAAAGGATCAAAATGTATCATGTTTATTTTCTGTCAAAGAAAGTCACTGGTTATGGCATAAGAAGCTTGGCCATATAAGTTTGAGATTAATCTCAAAGCTGCAAAGATATAGCCTTGTAAGAGGATTGCCAACAATGTCATATAAGGATAACTTACTTTGTGAGGCACGTTAGAAAGGGAAACAAGTGAAAACATCATTTAAAAGTAAAAACATTGTTTCCACTTTTAGACCATTAGAACTATTACATATTGATCTCTTTGGTTCAACAAGGACAACCTCTCTTAGAGGGAAAAGATATGGACTAGTAATAGTTGATGACTATTCTAGATGGACATGGGTTATATTCCTCACTCACAAGGATGAGGCTTTTAAGGAGTTCTATAAATTCTGCAAACGTGTTCAAAATGAAAAAGGAGTATGTATAACTTCTATCATAAGTGACCATGGAGGAGAGTTCAAAAATGAAAGTTTTCAAAGGTTCATTGAAGAGAATGGAATTCTTCACAACTTCTCAACACCTAGAACACCACAGCAAAATGGTGTTGTTGAGAGGAAGAATATGTCATTACAAGAAATTGCCAGAACCATGTTGAATGATAACTTGACTCCTAAGCACTTCTGGGCAGAAGCTGTAAATACTTCATGTTATTTGCCAAACAAAATTTATATTAGGCCTAATATTAAAAAGACTCCATATGAATTGTGGAAAGGAAGGAAACCCAACATATCATACTTCCATCCCTTTGGATGTCAATGTTTTATTCTTAACACAAAAGACAATTTGGGTAAATTTGATTCGAAGTGTGATACAGGCATCTTACTTGGATATTCTGAAACATTTAAGGCATATAGAATGCTTAACTCTAGAACCAAAAATGTGGAAGAAGCAATTCATGTGAGATTTAATGACACTCAACTTGATAGGAAACTATTAGAGTTATAAGACTCATTTACAGATATCAGACTGGAAGATGCAATAACAAAGACTAGAACATCGTCTGATGCACCACCTTCTGCGTCTGGCACAACATCGTCTGTTCCCACATCATCTGCTACCAGATCATCATCTGTTCGCCATCAAACCATCTCAGATGATGAAGAAGAAGAAGTCATAGAACCACAAAGCAGCAACAGAATGATGTTCAAGAACCATCCTCCTTCTTAGATCATTGGAGAAGTTCGAGCTTCAATAAAAACAAGATCATCCTTCCAACAAACAACTCTATTGTCTGAGATAGAACCCAAGCACATTAATGATGTCATGCAAGATGAAATTTGGGTACAAGCAATGCAAGAAGAGTTGGATCAATTTCAAAAGAATAATGTTTGGAAACTTGTGAAGCTGCCAGACAATAAGGAAGCTGTTGGTGCTAAATAGATCTTCAGAAACAAATTAAATGAGAATGGTAAGGTTGTCAGAAACAAGGCTAGATTAGTGGCCAAAGGTTACTCATAACAAGAAGGTATTGATTATACGGAGACATACGCTCCAGTAGCTAGACTTGAGGCAATTAGGATTTTACTTTCATTTGCTGCTCATAGAAATATGAGACTTTATCAAATGGATGTAAAATGTGCATTCCTCAATGGTGTAATCAAAGAAGAAGTTTATGTAGAACAACCCCTTAGGTTTGTGAGTACTATCTTTCCAGACCATGTATTTAAATTAAATAAAGCACTGCATGGTCTTAAACAAGCTCCTAGAGCATGGTATGAAAAACTCAGTTCATTTTTAATAGAACACAATTTTACAAGAGGAAAGATAGATATTACATTGTTCCGCAAAAACTACTCTTCTAATTTTATTATTGTTCAAATCTTTGTAGATGACATTATCTTTGGTGCCACTAATGAAAAACTCTGTGAAGAGTTCTCAAAATTGATGTAGACTGAGTTCGAAATGAGTATGATGGGAGAACTGAAATTCTTCCTAGGATTGCAGGTCAAGCAGACCAACAAAGGAATATTCATACACCAGACCAAGTATGTGAAAAAACTCTTGAAAAAGTTCAAAATGGATGATGCCAAAATTATGAAGACACCAATGCATCCAACAACATCACTTGGACTTGATGAAGATTCAAGGAAAGTAGATGTCACTCAGTTCAAAGGAATGATTGGGTCACTACTCTACTTGACTGCATCCAGACCAGACATAATGTTCAGTGTCTGCCTCTACTCCAGATTTCAGTCTAACCCAAGGGAAGTGCATCTGTCTGCTGTTAAAAGAATTTTTAGATATTTAATTAGAACCTCTAATCTTGGTCTTTGGTTTAAAAGACAGAACGTGTATATGCTGATAGACTATTGTGATGCTGACTATGCTAGAGATAAAATTGAAAGAAAAAGCACCAGTGGAGGGTGCCACTTCATTGGAGGCAACATGGTGTCATGGCTCAGCAAGAAGCAAGGAACAATAACACTCTTAACAACAGAAGCAAAATACATTTCAGCTGCAAGTTGTTGCTCTCAGATATTGTGGATCAAGAATCAACTTGAAGACTACAACATATTTGAGAGTAACATTCCTATCTTCTGTGATAATACTGCTACTATATCTCTTTCGAAAAATCCAACCATGCACTCTAGAGCCAAGCATATAGAAATAAAACATCATTTCATAAGATATCATGTTCAGAAGGGGACCATTAATTTGGAATTTGTTAAGACAGACGATCAGCTTGCTGATATTTTTAGAAAACCCCTTATTGAGGACAAATTGATCTTTTTGAGAGAAAAGATTGGGATGGTCTAGGTGACTTAATGTTTTATCACTGTCTGCTACTCACTAGTATAACTAAAGACACATCGTCTGGCGTTATACTTAAGTAAGGCATGTGCATGCCACGTGTTTCACACTCAAAATATGAGTCAAACCATGTAGATATTTGAAAAAAAATTTGTAACTTAAGCATTTGTTGGATTCTGAGTCATTTAATCCTAAAACGCACATTCAAGTCCGTCTTAAATGTGTCGTTTCAATCATTCCCTAATCGTACCATCACATTTAATGCACACTCATTACCTATTATAGCAAACTATTGCAAAACGTATTCCCCAAGCTTTCGAAAACTCTCATCTCTCTCAATCAATCTCCCTGCAACCAAGAACTTCAAGAAACCCTAAACACAACCCTCGCCATGGCCAAAAGAAACTTGATCAAGGGCTCTTCCTCCTCCCAACAACTTGCCTAACCCATATCCTCTCAAGCTTCCGATGAGCGTCTTAAAGACGTAATGCTAGAGTCTACCACAGACACCAATAGCTCAGCGTCCAACATTAACCCTAAGGTCACGAGAGAACGAAGACTAAACGACATAGAGAACATTCTGATCAAGCCACGAGGTTCCTACACTGGGAACATTCACGTGGAGTACTACGTTGACATCCCCTACCTTGAGGAACGTGATCTTAACATCTCAAGGTACTTTGAGTTTGCTGGGATTAGGGGATTCTTCAATGATCGACAGAAGATCGCTCCTGGACTCATTAGAGGGTTCTGGACAAATGCTACAATCAAAGGAAATGAGATTGTTAGCAAAGTGTTTGGATGTGAAGTAACTCTCTCTCCCTCCTCCATTGCTCAAGCCATAGGGTGTGAACTGCACTTCAACTACTTCATAGAGGCATGGGACAAAGACCTTGAGAAAGGTACAGTAGAAAGGTTCATTCTTAGACCTAACTACGAGGTGGCCAAGGACGTAAAGAAGTTACACCCAGCCAACTTCCCACCTCTAACCAAGTTGATGCTGAACATTATTAACGGTTGAGATTAACAATTTTATTTTTATTAAAAATAGTCATTTAATTTAACAGTTGATAGCCCTTAGATCACAATTAAAAAGATATTCGACTAAGATTAAAACCTAATTCAAGAACAAGTTTTAATCTTAGCTGCATATTATTTTTAATGTTAATTCAAGATCTAATGGTTAAGATTAGTGACTCATTACAACCATTAGATTTAAAAAAACATGAATGGTGAGGATGGAGTGTAACGGTTAGAGTTACTTTTGGTGTAACTTTATCCCCCTTTATCTATCTATCTATAATTACTTAATTTTTTAATTTTTGTTTGTAACTTATTTATGGCAAGATGCCCTTGGAGTATACATGAGAAGTTGTGTGATTCATTATCCATTATATAGAAATGCTTTTCCAATGTGGGCTTTGGCTAAATACCGTGTGAATGTCCTATCACTCCCAACTACGATTTAACTTGAAAAATTGTGACCTAAGAAAGACAATTACATACCAATAATAATAAAAATCTAGCAAATAAAATCAAAGTTGTTAACCAAGTTTAATAAATTTATTTCTATTATGATATTTTCTAATTCTAAAACAAATATCTTGTATCAAATATTACAACAATAAAGGAACTATTATATGTATGTGTAATCAAATAGAGTTACAATGAATTACAAGTTTAAATGTATTTTTGAGTTTCACATGTAAGTTTATGCTTTCTAAATATCACAATTACAAAAAGCCAAATAGGATCTTGAAACATATGATTCTCACAACATAAACATAAGATAGTGTGTTTTCTCCATAGCCTTTTCTCTATAGGGAGAGCACTTTGTCGTACATCCATAGCCTTTCTCTATAGGGAGAGCACTTCTCTACGATGATTTCCTATAGAGAGGAAGGAATCAAGATTTCACTCCCCTGACTCTTCCTTTCTATTCTCTCATGTTCGTGATGGTGACTAGGGTTGAGAGAATACTCTAAAGTCAAGAAAGGGACCTTGTTTCATGTTAACGGGTATTAACCCGTTCATGTCCGCTGCTCCCATCAAGCAGCAATTATCTTTAGAAACTGCTCCACTTAAGCTCATGATCCATTTATAATTTAGTCTGTAATTATTAATTATTTATTTATCAATCATTAATAAGTCACATCTTTCACATGAGACAAAAAGTCTTACAACACATTTGTATCAGATTTATGGTTATCTATTACCCTTTAATGGAGCATGCTTCCATTAGAGACACACATCTTAAACTTAAATTAAATAAAGACAATCTTTTCCATGAATAAAGACTTAGTGAGGATGTCTGCAATTAATTTAATCTCAAATTGATTTGTATGAGACAAAAGTGAGTGACCTTTGTTGTGTGAATTTATTATTTACCCAGTTGTGAAGAAATTATAATGCAAAAGTTGATACTATTCTATCCTTCAAACATTTAACAAAGGTTTCAACAATAAAGCATATTATGATGAAACCAATATGACCATTTATAAAAGCTAAGCTAGAGAGAAGAACAATGGTTAAGGACAGTGTCTTGACCATTCCTCTATTATTTTTCTTCTAAACTTTTCATTTAATCTTTTTCAAAAGAAAACAACTGGTATTTTTTTTTCTTGTTGTTTTAAACTTGGAGGCTAAACTTACTACTAAAAGAAAACATATAAGTCATTCATACACGTGAAATCAAATTAATACAAATTGATGCCTCATGTCATGACTCTTACAAGTCATATATGACTAAATACTATCAACTACAACCATTAAACATTAGGAATTGAATACCTAAGCTTATCAACATTATACAAAAGGCTAGATAGCAGATGAGAGCTTGTTTTTATACTGGTTCACTCAACCTGAGCTATGTCCAGTTCTCCTTTAACAACTGTTAAAGGGTTTCACTATAATCAACTGATTACAAAACAAGTATTCTTCATTGCCACTTCTGGCTACAAGTATTCTAAACCATTTCTGGTTACAAGTATGAATCTCCCCTTGAGATTATACTTCCCAATTATTCTTTTATCACTAAGCCACTCCTGGCTTTCTATACAATTATGTATAAGATTCAGATAACTCTCAAAGAGAGGATATAAACAAATATTGAATCTTTATGAGCTTGTAGAAGATGGTGTTCTCTTTTTCTCTCAGCTCATGTTCAAGACTTTTTCTCAGAGTGCTTTTGCTTGCTGTTTAGATTAATTTGATTTATTCAATTCTAGTTCATTTTTCTTCTCGTTACATGGAAGCATCCTTATATAGTGAGCTTCATGAATTTGAACGTTGGAGAAGACTTCTTTCCGTTGTCTCACAGTAGAGTATTGAAGTAGCTTTGATTGTGCTTGATGTGACAGGAGCAGGTTTCTGTCTCTATCACACTTAGCTTTTAGCATAAGGTGTGCATCTCAATGCTTATTTATCTTTTAGCTGTACCTACACACTTCACATAATTTGAGACATACAAGCAATACGAGGAATCAAAGAAAGTAATGTCAAAGAGTATCTCCCTTTCTTTCTGTTACAGCAGTGCCTTTATTAATGTAAGAAATTATTATAAAGCACACATTCCTTAGCACATATGACAGATTATGTTCTGTTCCTGCACAAACAACGTCTGGTCTTGATTAAGTATGGTCTGTTTGTGCACAGACAACGTCTAGCTTAACAGACACATTCTGGAATAAAAGACATGGTCTGTTCTAGCCTTAGACATTGTCTGGCTTAGCATCAGATATCGTTTGGCTTAGCATCACGTTGTCTGACCGTGCTCCATACATAGCTTGGTCCTAGACTTCACATAGTTTGTCCGAGACTATTGTATGGTCTAGTCTTAGACTTTGCATGAGTCCTTCATGGACATTCATGGTCTTTTTGAGAGCTTTATTTTAGTTTGATTACAAGCATTTATAGTGCATGATTTAATCATTATCAGTTATCAGATAGTTAAGACAAAAGTGAGAGTTACAGTGATTATACCATTGTCTGTTCTCACTTTATTTCCTTAAATCACTTAATCCGAAATTATTAGTTGATTAAATATTATTACATTTGTTATCATCAAAACCTATCAAGGTATTAGGGGTCAGACATCATCAAATGTCTTGGTTCTAACAAAAAATAATTTAGCAATATAAACAAATAAGGAAAGAAAAAGGTGAACCACAACTTTCATACTAATTCACTCAAACCTTGGGCTACGCCCAATTCTTACTCTTCTTGATGAGATTTCACTAATCAACCAACCAACAACCCACCTGGGGATTAGAACCGTAAAATCCACATCCCTTGGTTTTAATTCCTACAAACCATTAGATTGCAAATTTATGAGATGATGGTGTATTTATGATTACTAGTGTTTTTGCTAAGTGTCTCAAAATGAAAAACAATAAGAAATAGCAAAACATATTGTTGCTCATAATGGAGCTTAGAACATACATTAGAATAAACTCAATGTGTATGCCTATCTTAGAAGACAAAAAGGAAAGCTCTCTTGAATTGAACTTCTTGGAACTATCCTCTATAAGAGTTGGTTTGGATATAATCTATAAGTATTTCTTAGAGCTTCTCTATTGTAAATATAGAACATTTTCTAGTAGAGAAGCTGTCAAAAACACTTCTAGCCTTGTATCCAAACAAACTCTAAGTATGGTACTCTGATGGGAAAATCACATGCTTGGTTTGAATTGGATCTTCTAGGATGGAATTCGCGCACCAAGAGCAACCCAGAAATGAATATTAATTCTTGATCGTATCTCAGCCTACAGAACTCGGATTTGAGCGATTCCAAATCGAGGAGAAAGATGACGTTCTGAACTGCAATTTAGGGTCAAGAAACACTCGAAAGGGATACGTAAAATGTACAGAACAAACCTGGGAAAAATGGGGCTGAAGGCACAAACGGGAAATGCGAAAACGAAGAATAATACGAATTGGGAAAGAACGAAAAACAAGATAGGCGCCACAAACAATGATGTTTGATAAGCCTAGGGATCGCCACAAGAATTTAGGGAATTCTTGATAAGATCAACTGGTTCAAGGAAGAACCCTAGCAGAGACAATTCTCTCTTTTGACAAAACAATCAAGATCTGCATTTTCATTCGAGTTCCAAATGATTTATACAAATTTGTTCTCAACAAAATAAGAGAAATGTAAAATCCCAACATTACAAGCATAGCTAATATGTCTTAGTGGTTAAAGCGAGGCAAAGTTTAGTTTGAGGTCAACGGCTCAAAACTGGCTGCAAGCACTTTAACATTATTATTTTTTTAATTAAATGACTAAGTCTGTAAGTGGGCCTTCATTCCAAGCAATCAACGAGATAGGACTAGCAACTCTCCCTTGTGGGCCTCCAAGTGTTGGGCCTCTCCTTGCATTTGAACTGCCCTCGAATAGTCACCATATGTTCCAAAGCTTCTTGGGCCTTTTTAGCTCTTGCTTTGTTGTCATGGGCCCTCCTATGCCTTGTATCGGGTCTTGGGCTTCCATCCGGCCATGGGCTTGGAGTGCTGTGGTTGTCATGGGCTTTGATGTCCACATCATTCCCTCCTTCCTGAAAAGCATTTGCCCTCAAATCTTGGAAATCATCACCTGCATTGAAAGGAGTGAGATCAGCCACATTAAAAGTAGCACTTACCCCATACTCTCCTGGCAAATCAATTTTGTAGGCGTTATCATTGATCCTGGCCAGTATTTGAAATGGACCATCTCCTCTTGGCATGAGCTTGGACTTCCTTTGGGAAGGAAACCGCTCTTTCCTGAAATGTACCCAAACCCAATCACCTGGTTCAAATGTTACCTTTTTCCTTCCTTTGTTTGCATATTTTGCATACCCTTCCATTTTCTTCTCAATTTGGGACTTGACTTTCTCATGCATCTTCTTGACATATTTTGCTTTAACCTGCCCAGACTTATCCTTAAATTGGGAAATGTCAGGTAAAGGTAACAAATCCAAAGGAGTCAAAGGATTAAAACCATAAACAATTTCAAAAGGTGACAATTGAGTAGTACTATGCACAACCCTATTATAAGCAAATTCAACATGTGGCAACCCTGTTCTTAATAACAGCCCTAAGAAGAGTAGAAAGAGTTCTATTGACCACCTTGGTTTGCCCATCAGTTTGAGGATGACATGTAGTTGAAAACAACAGCTTAGTACCTATCTTCCCCCATAAAGTCCTCCAAAAATGGCTAAGAAATTTAGAGTCACGGTCACTTACAATACTCCGGGGTAACCCATGAAATCTTACTACTTCCTTGAAAAATAAATCAGCAACATGGCAAGCATCATCCACCTTCTTGCAGGGTACAAAATGAGCCATCTTAGAAAACCTATCAACCACCACAAAAATTGAGTCCTTTCCTCCCTTGGATCGAGGCAAACCTAAAACAAAGTCCATAGAAATGTCAATCCAAGGATGTTCATGAATAGGTAATGGAGTATACAAACCATGTGGCTTGACTTTAGATTTAGCCTTTTTGCAAACAAGACACTTATCACACAATGAATGCACATCAGATTTCATGTGAGGCTAGTAAAAATGCTCATGCAAGATATCATATGTCTTTTGCACTCCAAAGTGCCCCATTAACCCCCCTTCATGAGCCTCTTTAACAAGAACTTCCCTAATTGAACTCTTAGGCACACAAAGTCTCTTATCCTTAACCAAATAACCATCATGTTTAAAATATCCATCAGATGCAATATGAGAACATGTTTGGTAAATATGTGAAAAATCAGCATCATGTTCATATAATTCCTTAATGCACTCAAAACCAAGAAACTTAGCTTCAAGAGTAGATAGTAAAGCATATCTGCGTGACAAAGCATCAGCAACCACATTGGACTTACCTCTCTTGTGCTTGATCACATACGGAAATTGCTCAAGGAACTCCACCCACTTGGCATGTCTCTTGTTCAACTTACCCTGCCCTTTCAAATACTTCAAAGATTCATGGTCATTGTGAATTACAAATTCTTTAGGCAGAAGATAATGTTGCCAAGTTTGCAATGCTCTAACTAATGCATACAACTCCTTGTCATATGTGGGGTAGTTAAGGGTAGCCCCATTTAGTTTCTCACTAAAATAAGCAATTGGGTGCCCCTCTTGCATTAAAACAGCTCCTATTCCCACCCCAGATGCATCGCATTCAAGTTCAAAGGATTTAGCAAAGTTAGGCAAAGCAAGTATGGGTGCATGTGTTAATTTCTCTTTCAGGACAAAAAATGCTTTCTCTTGTTTCTCTCCCCATTTAAATCCTGCATGTTTCTTAACTAGCTCATTAAGAGGTGCAGCAATAGTACTAAAGTCCTTCACAAACCTCCTATAGAAACTAGCTAAGCCATGGAAACTTCTCACTTCACTCACATTCTTAGGAATTGGCCACTCTTGGATTTCTTTTATTTTCTCTTTATCTACATGCACTCCACTAGAATTAACCACAAATCCTAAGAACACAACATGATCTTTACAAAATGTGCACTTTTCCAGATTAGCATACAGCCTTTGTTTTCGAAGAACATGCAAAACAGATTTCAAATGTTGCAAATGCTCATCCAAATTTTTGCTATACACAAGAATGTCATCAAAGTACACAACCACAGATTTTCCTAAGAACTCTCTCAAAACATGATTCATTAACCTCATGAAAGTACTAGGGGCATTTGTCAAACCAAATGGCATTACCTTCCACTCATATAAGCCATACTTGGTTTTAAAAGTCATTTTCCATTCATCACCTTCTCTAATCCTAATCTGATTATATCCACTCTTCAAATCTATCTTAGAGAAGTAACAAGATCCATGTAATTCATCAAGAAGATCATCTAACCTGGGAATGGGATGCCTGTACTTAATGGTGATGTTGTTGACAGCTCTCCGCAATCTGAGCACATCCTCCAGCTTCCATCCTTCTTTGGCACCAATATGACAGGAACAAGCACATGGGCTCAAGCTTTCCTCTACCCAACCTTTAGTCATCAACTCAGTGACTTGCTTTTGAATCTCCTGGGTTTCTTGAGGATTACTCCTGTATGTTGGCCTGTTAGGCAACACAGCTCCTGGAACCAAATCTATTTGGTGTTCAATGCCTCTTAATGGTGGGAGTCCTTGTGGTATCTCCTTTGGAAACACATCTTGAAATTCCTGCAAAATAGATTTAACTCCACTAGGAAGTTCAAGGTCTGAATCAAGGGCAGCAATCTCCTTATTATAAAGTATATACATAGACTTCCTTGCCATTAAAGCTCTCCTCACCTCTCCACTTTTCACAAATAATCCATTCTTTCTCACTTTCTTTTCTCCACTTTTTCTTTTTTTCTCTTTTCTCTTTTTCTTTATCTTGTGGGTCTCTCTCTTTCTTTTTTCTCTCTTTTTCATTTTCTTTTCTCTCTTTCTCTCTTTTCTCTCTCATGATACTCTAATCATCACAAACCTCTTTTGGAGATAATGGAACCAAGGTAACCTTGCGGTTTTCATGATAAAAAATGTATTTGTTTTTGTGACCATCATGGTGAGCTTTCCGATCAAACTGCCATGGTCTCCCAAGAAGCATATGGCTAGCTTCCATAGGAACCACGTCACACAGAATTTTGTCTTCATACTTTCCAATAGAAAACTGAATCTCCACTTGCTTATCCACCCTCAATTCACCTTCCTCACTAAGCCATTGTAGCTTATAAGGTCTAGGATGGGGTTTAGTCTCTAAGTTCATCTTCTTCACCAACCTAGCACTAGCCACATTTGTGCAACTCCCTCCATCTATGATCAAAGAGCACACCCTCCCTTGGATAAGACACCTAGTATGGAATATGTTTTCTCTTTGGAATTCCTCACTCTCCTTGGCTATCCCTCCTAACATCCTCCTCACAATGAACAAGTCTCCTTCAAGAATCTCCTCCTCTTCTACACTCTCTTCTTCACTTGATGGTTCAGAATGAGAACTCTCACTTGTGATTTCCCCATCATCTTTTAATATCATAACTTTCTTAGTAGGACACTCAGAAGCTATGTGTCCTCTACCCAAACACTTGAAGCACTTTATGTCTCTAGATCGGGAATTGTTGGCCACTTCCTTGCCCCGATTTTGTGTGGGCTGTGGTGCAGCCCTTGGGGTCCTATTAGATGAAGCTCCCTCTTTCTTAAACCCCTCCTTCCACCTAGAGTTATCAAAATTAGATGAATTCTTCCTCACACTTTTTCTCTTTAATTGCTGCTCCACTTTCATAGCATGATGGACTATATCCTCTATCTCCACATAATTTTGTAGCTCCACTACATCCCTTATATCTCCATTTAGCCCACTAAGAAACCTTGCCATGGTTGCCTCCCTATCCTCCTCAACATTAGCTCGAATCAAGGCTATTTCAAGGTCTTTATAGAACTCATCTACACTCTTACTCCCTTGGGTCATTCTCTGGAGCTTATTGAGAAGCTCTCTATGGTAGTGAGATGGAACATACCTCCTTCTCAGCACTCTTTTCAACTCCTCCCAAGTCTCCAACATAGGCTCTCTATACCTCCTTCTCTCCCTTTGGAATTGATCCCACCAAACTAAGGCATAGTCAGTGAATTCCAAGGTAGCTAGCTTGATCTTCCTCTCTTCAGTTAGGGTGTGACAAGAGAAAATTTGTTCTACCTTCAACTCCCACTCAATATAGGCTTCAGGATCACTCTTACCCGTAAATGGTGGAATGGTAACTCTTCCTCCCTCATCTCGGTTTCCTCTTGGTTCTTCCTCATTTCCTCTCCTTCTTCTCCCTTCATGCCTCTCCCTATCTCCATGTTGGTCATTCTCCCTATTCAGATTTTGGGTTTCTAAATTCTCAAGCCTCTCATAAATTCCCTCCGTATGCTCCCTCAAAACTTGGTTCATCCTTTGAGTTAAGGCATCTAACAACACCCTATGATCTCTAGTAGGGGATGGAGGTCCCTCTCTCTCAGCCATGAACAGAATCTGAAGTAAGAAAACCTCACCAAAGTGTTTCACTCAAGTGTTTCACACAGTTAGGCTTTTCAGCAAATGTACTCTCTAGCCTTTTTCCGCTCGTTCTCTAACTTAAGGTTCTTACAAGAATCAACAATCTATTATCAAGAATCACTTTCAAGAGTAGCAATCACAAGGCTTGACACAGAATTTTGAACACCAACAAAAGGGAAGTAGCAAAGAACAATTTCACTACCAACAAACAAGAACAGATTCTATGGAAAAACAAGGATTAGAGGAGACACTTGACACTTAGGAATTTTATCAAACAAGTGGGGTGCAAGGAAATTTAATGACTACAGCTGCTATACTCTTTGTTTTTTTTTTTTTGCTTTGTTTTTTTTTTCTTCTTCTTGCTACTGAATTGAACAAACAACAGCCACAAGTTGTCAATTTTTTTTTAACACAAACTACTTCTAATAATGAAATTTGTAACCTTGCAATCAAACTTTTTTTTTTTTTCAGTTGCAACAACTAAGTCACTAGATTAGCATTCCCCACAAGACAAGCTAAAGTTTAACACTCAACAGAAATCAACACCAAGAACAAATATGCAGCAGAGTATGACAGAACAAGAAATTGAAGATAGCAAACAACCAAATTGCAGAATCCAAATTTCAGCAAACAGAAATTAGGGGTTTAGGGTTACCAATGGTATGACCAGAATTGATTAAGAGAATGGAGAACAAGTAACTCAATTCCAACCCTAGAACTGAGCTTTGATGCCAAATGATGGGAAAATCACATGCTTGGTTCGAATTGGATCTTCTAGGATGGAATTCGCGCACCAAGAGCAACCCATAAATGAATATTAATTCTTGATCGTATCTCAGCCTACAGAACTCGGATTTGAGCGATTCCAAATCGAGGAGAAAGATGACGTTCTGAACTGCAATTTAGGGTCAAGAAACACTCGAAAGGGATACGTAAAATGTACAGAACGAACCTGGGAAAAATGGGGTTGAAGGCACAAACGGGAAATGCGAAAACGAAGAATAATACGAATTGGGAAAGAACGAAAAACAGGATAGGCGCAACAAACAATGATGTTTGATAAGCCTAGGGATCGCCACAAGAATTTAGGGAATTCTTGATAAGATCAACTGGTTCAAGGAAGAACCCTAGCAGAGACAATTCTCTCTTTTGACAAAACAATCAGCATCTGCATTTTCATTCAGTTCCAAATGATTTATACAAATTTGTTCTCAACAAAATAAGAGAAATGTAAAATCCCAACATTACAAGCATAGCTAATATGTCTTAGTGGTTAAAGCGAGGTGATGTGTCATTATTTTCTCCTATTTCTTACCCCTTTCTATCATCATTTTAATTACTGATTAGCCTTAATTGTCAAATTAATTATGCAGTTTTGTCAAATTTGGAGGATGAGCATAGCAAGTAATTACCCATGTTGTTGTGAGTAATTATTATAATCAAAATATGCAAATATAACTTTATTTTTCCAAATTATGTGTCATTTGCTTTGCAAGATGCAATCTTTATAAGTATGTTATGATTATTGAGTTTATGTATCATGTTTAAGATGTTCATGACACTGTTTGTTGTATAAACTTTGGTTTCAATATTTTTGGGAGGCATCATTTAAGAATGGTGTAGGCAATTATGAATTATTTGGGGAATCTCTTCATTGAAGAGAACAATTAATTTTATTGAGAGGACTGGTTTTCATAACAAGAGATTTTTTGTATTCGACATCAATAAAATTATTTTTAAAAAAAATCTAGTGAAGGATTATTAATGATTTGTTAAAATGTTTTAAATTATATTTTATACATTAATTTATTTTAATGTTGAAACCTTTTAACACATAAATTTTATTTGGTTTAATGTTTTTTAAAGTTATTAAATTGATTGTCTGTTATGACTTGAATATAGTTAATTGAGAGTTATAAAATATATTTTTGTGATTTAATGTGTTTTAAAAAGGTACACGTTATTTTTTTTGTAATGTTATCTATTGATTGTGGTTTGAAATGGTTTTAAAAGACCATGCACAACCATTTCATGCCTTTATATGGAGAGAAAAATGGAATGTTTGAGAACAAGAATGTGGAATAATGTTGAAATAGTTATAATTAAGACTATTATTTTATACTATTATGAGGAAAAAAATATGTTTAACGGTAACTATATGATAATTCATAAATAGTATTTCATTTATATAAATTTGTGAATTGAATTCTTATTGAGATTCTCATTGTTATGTTGGATCATATTTTTTGAAATTAGAAAAATGAATGCATTGAATCTTTCTGTTTCGTATACATATATGATAATGTATTGACATAATTTCAAAAATGATTTTGAATCAAAAAATTTGTTGTAAGACTATTTTCCTTTAAATTGGAAAACAGTGGGGGTTCCACTTTTATATATGCATGAATCAACATATATGATTATTTTATTGTTTCTAGTCATGAAAAACTTAATGACTTTGTTTGATAATGGTTTTATTATGGTGATGTTGTTAGATGCATGTACACAAAATTTGGAAATGGTGATTGTGTTATTATATGTATATACGTGGATGACATTGCTAACTTTTGGTACATGCATTGATATAATTTGAAAAAATAAATATTTTTTGCATCTAAAATTGATATGAAAGACATGGGAGAAACATGTGTAACATTGAGAATTAAAATCATAAGGAAGGGAGATAGTATATTACTATCCCAAGGACATTATGTCAAGAAGCTTCTTAAGAAGTTTGGATATTATGACTCTAAGTCAATGAGTATCCCTTATGATGTTAATTCTCAATTAAAGAAAAATAGAGGAGAATCTATTGATCAAACTCAATATGCTCATGTTTTTGGGAGCTTACTGCATTTGGTGAATTTCTCTAGACTAGATATCGCTTATGCAGTAGGTAGATTGAGTAGATATATCCATAGTCTTATTAAGGACCATTGAGATGCACTTGTTAGACTTATGAGATACTTGAGAATTCTCTAGAGCTGGTTGATTATGAGGCTTAGTGGTTGAGAAATCACTTAAGCAAATATTCTTTTAAAATATAAATTAAGACATTATTTCTTTTGAAAGAGTGTTTATTGTTTCATATGTGAGCTGTACATTTTGGTACATAAAATCTTCCAAGTACTATTAAATATGGTACATGTGTTAAATGTATCATAGTAGATTTCTCATTATATTACAAGGGCACTATGATGCTAATTGAATCTTCAATTCATATATAAGAATAAATTTCTAAGATAATTAATTTTATGTTCAAAAAATGTGGTCATTTGGAATTCAACCAAGTAGACGTGTATAGTTTGATCTATTATAGAGACTAAGCTTTGGCTTAATGGAATATGAGCTTGATTAGCTAAGAAAATGTCTTAGAAAATGTGTCCCTTTATGGGAAATTACATATTCTATATGTTGTGATTGCTAAAGGCAACAACAAGATCTTGTAATTAAAAAATAAAGAGATATTATGGTAAAACAATTGCTTAAAAGATGGAAATCTTTTGATTATGTGAAGTCATTATTGGATTCGGCCGATCCTTTGACTTAAATCTCTAAGAAGAAAATTATTAAAACATCGAGGGAAATGAGACTTTATTAAGCCACTAGAAAACAAACAAGTGATGGTAACCTAACCTTCGTGATTGGAGATCCCATGAAAAAGGTTCATATGGGTAAGAACAAGTCACTTGTTAGTTTTGCTAGCACTTAAATTGATTTCAATCAATTTTAGTCTTATTCTATGGTGTGGTGAAAGTGTTAGATGCTACAAATATGGAGGTTAAGTTTTATAGTTAAGCTTTATGTGAATTTTGGAAAGGCTTAACATCTTATAAAACTTTTAATGATTTTTATATCCCTTATGGGTGGTGTATGAAATTGCAACATACACTTGACAAAATCACCTATATGAGTGTCAAGTGGAGCTACTTGTATGAGACCTTGGTAGGATCTCTTGAGCACTCATGAATAACTGGGCACGCACATGGTCTAAAGGCGCAACACAGTGATTAACGACAACTTGTGGGGGTGTATTGTGATTGGTAGACCACTAACATACAACAAGTGTCTTTGGTTCATATAGCTTGCTACACCAACTACACTATGTGTTAAGTACTACCAATCTAGGTCTATTTCATATAACTTGCTACACTAGGTCTGACACAATACATCTCATGTGAACCCAAGAATTCTTTCTTCTTTCTCGTTGTTTTCTCAGAGAATTTTTGTTTAGCCTTTTATAATAAGTGGGGGATTTTTGTGTTTTTGGATTTATTACAAAAGCCGTTACATTTTGATTACAAAAATTCATTACCATTGATTACATTTAAATTCATTTTTGCTTGTTGCACAAAATTAAATTTGATTTAATTTCTTTTATTACAATTAAAATCTTGTCCCCTCTGCACAACCTACCTACCTATATCCTGAGCATATATATATAGTGCTTCCCCTCTCATTGTTGAGACACACCAGAGAATAACATTTTCTCTCATTTTTGTTCTCTATTCTCTCCCTTCTTCCTAGGTTCTAATTTTGGTTGCTAGTTCTGTAGCCTCAGTGCATTATCTGAGAGGTTCCTGTTGAATCCTGGGGGACTTGCGCGGATAATGTAGATAAGTTCTTAAGGATGCACGCCTCAAGAAGTTTCTGTTTCCAGCTATTATTCCTACAATAATAAATAAGAAAAAAATCTAATGATTTGTTACTTACTCCATTAGCCAGAGGAAAACTTTTTGTTCTTGGTACAAACTACTTAAAAGACAAAAATACATATTTTTTCTTCTTTATTCTCTCTCTCTTTTGCCACATTATCTAGTCCTATTTTACTTTTGTTCTCTCTTTCTTTTTTTAAATTACTGAATAAATTTCTTCATTACCATTCGAGCCAACAACTTGTTAATCAATTGAATTGTATGTGTTATTTACATCTTTGATTAATAAGTCATTGGTTTGAGTGGTAATGAACTCGCTTTCCTTAAGCAAGGATTCAGGTTAGTCTTGTGGATGCAAAAAAAACGTCGTTAGTAGGGGATATAATGATCTCTAGTATGATATAATAATATTTTTTTATGGTCATGTGACCTCTAGTATGATATAATATATTTTTTTATGTTCATATAATATAATAATATTATTTATAACAAAATGTTATATATTATAAAATATATTTTACTTTACAATAAAATATATAATAATTATTATTATTATTATTATTAATATTATGAATTGCATTAAGATAACTAATGATAAAAAAGATATTCTCGTTAATTTTACATTCATTTACTTGTTTTGTGTTGTTCTTCTTGTATTGTACCATTATGCGTATCAAATTTATAATTTGCATTATACATTTTTTAGTTCATCTCTATAGTGTTAGCCAAACGAAAATTTTCGTTTGTCTAAGATTAATTTTCTATTTTAAATTTTAAATGCATTTTTTGTTGATTTAAAACTACCATAATGAAGTAAAAAAAGAAAATTAAAGCAAAAACCATGGTCTATTCTAACCTTAGACATTGTCTAGTGCTAGGCATCAGACATCGTCTGGCCTTGACTTCAGATATTATCTAGCCCGGGCACATAGCATAAACAGTTAAGAACTTATTTAAATCTGTTTATAGCCAATTTCAGTGCTAAATTTAACCATTATAAGTTCTCAGACAATTAGAGCATAGGATTTGAGTTGAGAGATTTTTACCATTGTCTGTTCTTACTTTGATTTCCTGAAATCACTTAGTCTGAAATCATTAGTTGATCAAA
The DNA here is from genome assembly GCA_014843725.1 of Amphicarpaea edgeworthii. NCBI lineage: Eukaryota > Viridiplantae > Streptophyta > Magnoliopsida > Fabales > Fabaceae > Amphicarpaea > Amphicarpaea edgeworthii. The sequence continues at coordinate 8,498,477 of CM026329.1, forward strand.
TATTACATTTGTTATCATCAAAACCTATCAAGGTATTAGGGGTCAGACATCATCAAATGTCTTGGTTCTAACATATTCGAACGTTTCAGGGGTCAAATCAGGGATTCAATGTTACGGTTTTGCACTTGTAATGATTCTGTGTTTTAGTTTGTAACTAGGGACCATTTGGTAATTATAATTAGTTAAGGTAGCCTTTTATTGAGTGGGTTTCAACCCTCTTGGGGGGGACCACGGTTTTAGTCCTTTATATTTTCCCCTTTTGCAACATAACACTACCTCATTGAATAAAAATCTCACCTTTGGGAATCAAGAGTGCTCTCTTCTCTCTCCTCTCTTTTCTCTTCTCTTCTTCCCCCTTTCTCCCTCATATTTTCATGCAGCTATGGCAACCCTCATGGAGGGCTAAATCCCTTTTGCAACCCAAGAATCATGTGCTTGTAGGTAATATATGAGTTCCTCTATTCTCAATTTTGAATTTTGCTCATGAAATCCCTTTTCCCCTTTTTCGGATTTTTTATTTCCTTGTTTAATGTATGATAACGATTAGATTAGGGGATTGAAATTTGAATTTGGGTCAATTGCAATCGATTAATTGTGATTTAATACGATACATGCGTGAATTTGGGAAAATTAGGAATGCGATAGTAATTCGAATTTTTCCAAATAAATGTGAGGTGATTGCCTTAAATTTCGTATTGTTGAGAATTTCATGAGCATGAATTTGATCTATCTTTGTTAGAATTGTGATTATTTCTCCATAAGCATAGATTCTTGAGTTGTATCTCTTTGATTCTGTTTTTGTTTATTGGTTTAAGTTGTTCTATTTGCTTAATTTTCTAAAAATCACACAAAATTCCCCCTATTTTGAATTGAATGCAAGGTGTTTGATGAATTGTATCTTTGAGAAAATGACTTGAGTTAGCCTTATATTGCAAAATTTATTGGGGAACTTAGTAGCTTTTGACGGCATGTTCAACACGCGCTCGTCAATGACAACCCATCTCAAAAATGGCATCCTCAATCTCAACTTCACGGAGACAACTATGAGTTTTCTTCAATGCCATGTCCTTTCCTCCGTTCAAGAAGGGGGAGACCGGAGATCCAAGGGTCTTCATTTAGTTTTTGGTATTTGTATAATGTCATGTTGTCTTTTCCTTTTAAGCTAAAACGCGTATAGGAGTTGGCTATGTATTATTTATTTTAGATTTAGGCTTTGATTGGTGTTTTCATATGTCTTTAGCCTTAATCTTTATCTCATTCACTTGATAAATTCTTGCAAAATGTTATTGAATGTCAATTTGATGTATAAGGGATTACATGATGGTTGCAGACTTATATGTAAATTTAAATTCATTTAGCATTGCTATGTTTTCTTATTTCTAATAGAAACAATCAATTACCACATTATGTGCAATCGATTACAATTAATTTTTCAATATCAAAAATTTTCTCTAACTCATTATAATCGATTACCACATTTGGTGCAATCAATTACAATTGAGAACAGACACAAGAACTATCTTATGTGTGACGATATAATTGATTACACCTAAATACAATTGATTACAAGTGTTTTTGTTAGGTTCTCAGACTCTCTTTTAATAAATATAATCAATTTTATTGTAAAAGCAATCGATTATATCCGTTATAACAAAAATCTTAAAGATAAGACATTTGATTCATTTTATTTTTAGAACGAAATCTTTTAATTTCAAATTATATATTCATTGGAAAGATAAGAATTAGATCTTCTAGGACACTATATAAGAAAGCTTGGAGTAGGACCTTAGAGTATTCAAGTTCCAAGCTTTTATATTACTCTATTGTTGAATCTCCATTGAAGAAGGAAAGACCTCTACAACTATATCTATGTAATCAAGTGTATTTGTTCCAAACCTTTCATCTTTCTAAGTTATTTTTGTGTTCTAGGATAGGTTTTCCCAGGGTGTTGCACGAGGAGTGATGGGTTTTCACTCTCATGTGTATATATCTGTTCAAGTTGTGAACAAGATTAATTTCTATTTTCTATTTGTGTTTATGTGGTTGTAGGCTTTGCATATCATAGTGGAAATCCTCAAGGTTGAGAAAATTGGATGTAGATTGGGTTATGATCAAACTAGTATAAATGCTTGTTTCTTTTTATCTATCTCTTTATCCTTTTATTACACTTTTGTTCATAATTTCCTAACATCCCACTCTAATTGCCATAATTCATGTAGTTGAGTTTGTTTCTACTTACATATACTTGAAGCACCTAACACATTTTGTGATGCAACATAGTCGAAAGGAATATAATAGAATAAGAGGGGGGGGATGTAGAAATTGTAATGCAGAATGCAGAAATTGAAATGTGATGAAACAAAGGTCAAAAGTTTTAATTTTTATTGGAAGGGTTTGCTAAGTCACAAGAGGATTAGATTTTGCATACTTACACTGATTAGTACCAACAACCTCAACAACAAAATATTTTATCTTTGTCCATACAACATTAATCCATCTATCATCACTTGCATTCAACTCTAGTAGCCTAGACTTATAGAGCTTAGGCTTATAATATATTATTCCAAATTATCAGCAACAACATGGCAGTACATGTAAGAGATGAAATAAATTTTCATGTATACACTTAGAAGTTCATAAGCCCTCATTCCATTTAGTGCAAAAGATTAGGTTAAGTAAGAAAACAACAATTTTTTTACTACCTATGAATCCCAATTCCCAAGTGATAAAACAAACAAAATTGACATTTGCAAAATTCTAAAGTTTCAAAATGATTCTATAATGCATAACTATAAGTTTTTCATCCCACCATTTGATCAAATATTTCTTTTAGTAAATTTATTACCATAAGTTACTATACAAGTGGTGCTCAAACTTCCATATTCCATGGATCTCTATAACTCAACATGCCAAGAATTCAAAGGCAAATTACACAACATATAATGTTCAAATACTTGGACATATAAATTTCATGAGAATATTTGAGCATAAAGTATTACTTAATTCATATTTGGTTTCCTTTTTTTCTCACTAAAGGCTTAATAGAAATATTTTGAAGAGTGAAACAAATCATATCTTAAGTTAACAGATAGCTCATAATACTTTGGTGTCCATTATGTAAGTTTTGATATCATTTCCTAGAATAGTATAAATGATGGCACAAGGAATGAAGGATAAGTTACCTTAAAAATATTGAAGAGGTAACAAGAAACCCATTTCAAAGTCAGTAGAAAATTCAATTCAATTCACTACTTACCTTACTAAAATAGAACAATCACATGAATAATTAAGTGCATACAAAATTTAATAGATAAAATCCTAACTTATAACGAATATTATCACTCCAAACATCAAGCTAGAATAGAACAATTTGTTATGCATTATCAATAATATTATCATTCCATACTATCACTGCATAATTTAATAGATAAAATCCTAACATCTAACTAATATTATCACTCCAAACATCAAGCAAGAATCGACCAACTATGTGCATATTGCAGAATTTATTAAATAAAATCTTAACATCTAACTATTATTATAATTCCATATTATCACTTAGTTCGTTAGTTCAACTCTTCCATTAGAAATGCTATGCAAAATGAATTTCAAGAATGATTGAACAATTTGCTAATCATCGATCCAAAAATAGAACCCCATTAGTGTATTTCAAATTCTTTTTTGCTTAATAAAAAACTTTTCACCACCTTTCTTGAAGTTTTAACAAAAACGTTTTTAGAGATATGATATTGAATGAATAAACCAGTACAACCTCAACTTATGATAGATTTCATTAGAACAAATAAACTTGATAAAGATTAAAATCTGAATTGAAAGAGATGAAGGGATAGAGAGATTAAGCCTGGTGATTTTATATTGGTTCGATCAACCACCGATCTACATCCAGTTCTCCCTTTCACCAAGGGGTTCCACTATGAATTTGATTACATACACCATGCACACACAATTCATAGCAAATCCTGATTTCACAACCTGAAATAGGAACCTAAAAACTGAATGTGAAAACACCATTCACCATCCAATTTCTAACCACTAGAACAACACAATTCTAAAAACAAAATTAGAAACACAATTCTAATTTCAACACAACATCTCGGAATGAATTTCCTATAGTGAAAATCAAACAAGATTAATAAAAAGATTCAAGAACGAAAACACCTTTATGTGCTGATTAATCTGATGTAAGGATCATTTGAAGAACTCCAATTTGAGTAAGTATAGCAGTCAAGAACAAGTGTTGAATAACCTCAGTTCATAGATGAATAAGAGAGGAACATAGTTGTATGGGCTCAGAGGTTTAATCTAAAAAAGTGTATAGCAATATGAGCAAGATGAGTTTTCTGAAACTCAAGAGATTTGCTAATGTGTAGAAAAGAGAAAGAGAAACCTTTTTAGAGCAATATCAAATATGAGAAACAAATCAAAGGATTTGGATTTCAACTAATGAAAGATAGAAAAGATATTGTGAATGAATGTCTCTTGGAAATCTTGGAAAAAAGAATGGGTCAAAAAGATTTGGAGTTTGTTAGACAAAGAATGAATCTTGGAAATCTTTCAAAATGACCATTATACCATATATAATCGATTGCAATCAAGGGTGTAATCGATTATCCCATGTATCAGAATATGATTTACACTTGTTGTTAGCTGTTGTAATCGATTGCAGTAGATTGGTAATCGATTGCAAACAAGACAAAGCCAATTCTGAATATCAGAGATCATCTAGTAATCGATTGTCACAAGATGGTAATTGATTGCAAATGAAATAGAGCAATTTCTGAATCTCAGAGATTGTCTTGTAATCGATTACAATCACTCAGAATTAGTTTCTAAGAAGTAAATCATCTAGTAATGCTAGAGATAATAGAAAATAGGGCAAATCAAAACATTAAGAAAGAATGATATAGCTTAGCCTATAACAAACAATATAATGCCATCATCCATACATGTTATTGCATAAAAAGAAAATACTAGACTAAGCTAACGGAGAAGACTTCAGGTATGAAGATACCAAAAATCTAAATGAAGAGGCAAGGTGTCAATCTTCAGTCTCCCCCTTTTTGGTTTTGAATACCTAAAAAAAAAATGTGCTTTAGTCTTTGAAGTGTTCCTGTCTAAAAGGTTTGCTAGATATAAAACTTTGGTTAGCATAAAACATGATAACAAAGATTGATAAACTTTCTCCCCCTTTTTGGTTTTCAAATCACCAAAAGGTTAAGAATTGAAACAAATATAAATCTTGGAGAAAATAAACAAGTTATATATATCAAATATAAGCATTGTTCAGATTAACAATAAAATATAAAACATGAACAAAATATGAAATGTTCAGAAATGCAGTAAAGAAAATATGAAATGATATGCTAAAAGATTAATGAGACATCTTCAGCATCAATCTTCATCGCCATCAGAGTCACTAGGATGCATTGCTTCCAATTTAGCAGAATCTCGTTGAGATTGTAGCGAAGCTCCAGGTAGTGCTCGTTTTCTCTTTTGGCGAGCTCTTGCTAAGTCGTCATTATTTGATTTAGCTTGTCCAGCACTGATACCTCGAATGTAGATGCTTGAGGAGGTTGTTCAGCTTGTGCTTCTAGCAGTGCAACATGTTGATCATCTTCTTCAGCTGCTACATGACCTTCTTTGTGTTCCCAACCATCATCAATTTCCACTAAACACATTTGCTTCAAATGCTTGGCTGAGAGTTCACCTTCAGGGTCGTGCAAAATCAGTGACCACATCATCATTCTTGACATCAAAATGGTCAAGAATACGCGATACTAGAACAAGATAAGCAATTTTGATGTCATTCAGCTTGCTGATTTTCTACATATGGTCAATGATAGCAAAAATCTAGTCCACCTAGTAGTTGTTCTTCATCAGAAACAGTAGTAGCAGATCATCTTCTGAGAGGGTTTCGTGATTACTCCCCCGTGGTAGGATAATCCATGAGAGGATGTAGGCTAGCATTTGGTCCTCTATCTTCATTCGTCCAATAGGAAATCTGTTACGAATGGGATTACCAGGATCACAAACCATGTCCCTATAGACTTCTGTTTTGTTGTAATCTATACCTTCAATATCCTTTATAGACCTTAACGTAGGTTCTATTTCATCATTCACTCTTTCAATGCCCGCAATGGAGAACCACAGCTCTTAATTCATCTAAATATCCTTGCCGTGGACATGGGATTGAATGTACCCAATATCCCCATTGATACTCAAGTTATAGTAGAAAACTTTAACCAGATCAGAATAGTAGGTACCTTTCAATTCAGCCAAGTCAACTAACCCTTGGTCCTCAAGAATGCTATGAAAGGTGAAGCCTTGCTGAACCAGCCATTCTTCTCTAAGATAGTGTGGTTTCAGAATCTCTTTCCTTGAGAAATCCCGAGCAAACCCTAGTTCTTCAGTTCTGGTGCGGAACCAGTTGCAAAGTGGTGGAGGATGTTGTCAAGGAGGAGAGGAGGAGGAGCGAGCAACTGAATGTCGAGGACACTTGGTGGGTGCCTTCCGAAGGTTGGTTGGCCCTTCCATTGTTGTTTTTCCTTTCTCTTGTGAGAGCTTTCTCTCAATCCACTGTTGAATCCAAGCGGAGTTTAGGCGTACGGCGCAAGATTTCGTGCGTGGTTGATGTTGAGAGGAGGAGTCAGCCATTTGAACTTAAATGCAGAGGTAGGGCACGTTTTGGAAGTTGAGCAGTTTTTCAAAGAGTGGATCTTCTGAAAATGGAGGGAATGAACTGCTATTTTGCCTCTTAATATTCCAAACTGTAACGTGGTAATCGATTGGCACTTCCTGTAATCAATTGCTATAAAGTTAGAGAGTCTGGACTTGGTCAGTCTGATACTGGTAATCGATTGGCATAAGTTGCAATTGATTAACCCAATGGTCTGAACAGAGCAGTATGGACAATCTGAATCTAGTAATCGATTGGTGTGGGCTACAATCGATTAATACAATGGTCTGAGCAGAATGAATTGTGTTGTCTAAAGCTAGTAATCGATTGGTGATTTCTGGTAATCGATTGGATTGTTGATAGAGAGGATCTTGAGGCTTCAAATGTCTTATGGTAATCGATTGGCTTACCTTGCAATCAAGTAACCCGTGTTTTTATGCAAAAGATTTTGAATGCAGAACTGAATGTAATTGATTGATGCAAATGGTAATCAATTGATGATCATGACAAATCAAAAAATTATGCAGAAAAGGAGTTATTAGATTTAGAAAAAAGTTTGCACAGACACTCAACAGGTAAACAATAGCCAAATATTCAAGTACAAGATATTGAACCAAAAGCATAATCAAATATACAATATATGAGTAAGCAAAACATCAAGATTATCTCTTCCAGCTGTGAACTTTGCTAAAGTTTTCAAAAGATATTCATTTTTCAGTTTTAAATCTTTACAAAGCTCACATAAAATTGAATGACTTGTAGAAGCAACATTGGCTTTGCAAAAGGAATGTTCAAACTCAAGTTTTTCCTTTTCAGATTTAACTTCTGAAAGATCCTTTTCCATTTGAGCCATTTTTTCTACGTGCCATTTAATTTTGCCTTTGAGAAGACTATTAGCTTTAGCTAGACATTTGGACTCTTCAAATAATTCATTGAAAGCATTATGCAGTTTAGAATAATTTTCAATATCGAAATTTGTTTCAGTTTCCCAATGGGGGATAAACCTTGGATACCAAAATTCAGCCCAATCTGAGTCAGTGAAAATTTGTTGAATTCTCAAGTACCTACAACAATGCGAGAACAAAACCGACAAGGGAAACTCGAAACATAATTAGTGATATGAATTAACTACCAAAAAAGAGCACTACTCTACAAAATCAAAAATTTCATAAGTGAATGAAACTAAATTGCAAACTAAATCAAAGAATGCACAAGTTGAAACAGAAATGTGCAAATTAAAACCGAATGGCACAATTGCACAATTGCACAAAATCAAAGCACACCAATTTGCACAAGGCTGAAACAAGAATGCAAAAACTGAAATAGAATTAAAACTAAAACTAAAAACCAAAATAAAACTAATTACAAGAATTGAAATAAGGAACCGATAAATTGTATCCTCGGCAAACGGCGCCAGTTTTGACGAAGCGCGCTGAACACGCCGTCAAAAGCAACTAAGTTCTTCAATAAATTTTGCAATATAAGGCTAACTCAGGTCATTTTCTCAAAGATACAATTTATCAAACACCTTGTATTCAATTCAAAATAGGGGGGATTTTGTGTGATTTTCAGAAATTAAAGCAACAGAACAACTTTCTAAACAATAAACGAAACAGAATCAAAGAGATACAACTCAAGAACCTATACTTATGGAGAAATAATCACAATTCCAACAAGGATAAGTCAAATTTATACTCATGAAATTTCCAATAATACAAAATTTAAGGCAATCACCTTACATTCATTTGGAAAAATCCGGATTATTATCGCATTCCTAGTTTTCCCAAATTCAAGCACGTATCGTATTAAATCACTATTAATCGATTGTAATTGACCCAAATTCATATTTCAATTCCCTAATCTAATCATTATCATACATTAAACATGGAAATTGAGAATTAGAAAAAGGGGTAAAAGGGTTTTCATGAGCAAAATTCAAAATTGAGAATAGTGAAACTCATATTTACCCACAAGCACATGATTCTTGGGTTGCAAAGGGGATTTAGCCCTCCATGAAGATCCTCATGGTGGCTGCAAGGGGCTGCATGAAATTTATGAAGGAGAAAGGGAAAAGAAGAGAAGAGAAAAGAGAAGAGAGAGAAGAGAGCAAAGGTGAGATTTTTATTCAATGAGTAGTGTTGTATATTGTAATTGTTGTCTTGCAAAAGGGGAAAATCTTAAAACAAAAATCCAAAATAGTGGTCCCCCCCCCCCCCCCAAGGTCTGAACCCATTAAATAAAAGCTACCTTGACCAATTACAATTACCAAATGGTCCCTAGTTACAAACTAAAATGCGAAATTATTACAAGTGCAGGACCGTAACATTGAATCCCACATTTGACCCCTAAAACGTCAGAATTAGCTAATCCTTGTGAGATACGAAATTTTGGATCTCCTCCTTGGATTTCAAACAAGACAGTGTCAAAAGCATCAAAATTAGAGACTTTTGTCAAAATTTATGGGCTGCACAAGGGATAGTGTCAAAAGCATCAATAAAACGTGACAAATAACAATTTTAGATACTTGGGCCCAAAATGACCCAATCTCACAAAACTTAGCTAAAATGGTCAAAATGATGTATAAAACATGTCTAGACTATGCTAAATGCAACTCTAGAATATGCTAAAATACACTATCACGGAGACATATGATGCATGCATGATGCAGTTCCAAGCCACACAAGCTTAGTTTGGATCATCCGGAAGCAAATCAAAAGAGCTCCATTGAAGCTAAATCAAGAACTCAAACAAAAGGGAAAAGCGGAAAGAAGAAGAAGATGAACTAAAACGACGCCATGATCCACACGGAACAATAAGCTGAGGTGAATTCGCCACAAGGAAAAGCTTCCTTGATAAGAATCAATTTGGTTTCACTCAAGAACCAAGAAGAGACTAAGCTCTCAAACTAAGCCAAAGCTTATTTCATTCACAAAATGAGTTATATGCCTTTTTTTTTACAAATGAGGTTCTCCTCAACTATTTATAGAGTTAGGCCTTAGAAGAGGGTTATGTAACTAATCTCCACTTAAACATAATGTTTTAAGGCCTAATTACACAATTAAAAACCCCCTTACACAAGTAAACAAGGTCTTCAAAAATTCCCACGTCAGACCTTCCGCTAAGCTCAACCTTGAACTTAGCGCAAATTGTGCGAGCTCAACATTGAGCTGAGCGAGATGCTTGATCGAAGTGAATCTCTGCTAAGCTTAATCTTGCGCTGAGCGAGATTCTTAATCGAAGCAAAAATTCGCTGAGCTCAAGCTTGCACTGAGCGAGATGTTAGCAAATTTCCAAGTGCTCCAATTTAGCTCCTTTAGGCTTCTTCCTTCTTGGCCTTTGATGAATAACCCTTCCTTTAGTCTCTTGGTCATTGCTTCTTGAAGAATCTTGGCCTTGGATCTTGTCATTGGTCCCTTTAATTCTTGAAGTGCCCTTAAGTCCTCATGTGCCTTAGACAATCCTCTATCAACATACGCCCCAATAGTAGACTTAAGGCAATTATTTGCTGCTCATAGAAATGAGACTTTATCAAATGGATGTAAAATGTGCATTCCTCAACGGTGTAATCAAAGAAGTTTATGTAGAACAACCCCCTAGAGTTCTGGACAAATGCTACAATCAAGGGAAACGAGATTGTTAGCAAGGTGTTTGGGTGTGAAGTCACTGTCTCTCCCTCCTCCATTGCTCAAGCCATAGGGTGTGAATTGCACTCCAACTACTTCACAAAGGCATGGGACAAAGACCTTGAGAAAGGTACAGTAGAAAGGTTCATTCTTGGACCTAACTACGAGGTGGCCTAGGACGTCAAGAAGTTGCACCCAACCAACTTCCCACCTCTAACCAAGTTGATGCTGAACATTATCAACAAGACCATCTTGCACAAGATTGGGTCTAGGGATCATGTGTCTGCTCTTCACAACTTCATTCTCTACCACGTCATCAAAGGGATCCCATTCAACCTTCCACACACACTATTCTATAACCTGATCAACCACATCCAATACCTATCAACTTCTGTGGCCACATACTACATAGCCCTGATAAACAAGATCCTCTGGGATGCTCTTTCCTACAGCAGACTATACATAGAAATCTAATCAGGAAATCTGGACAAGCTGGAGTATGTGAATGTGGAAGGCCCATTCGTTCAACAGAGGATGCTAACATCCTCCAATTTGCTTAAGTTGAACATGGGATTTGAAATCACCAAGGGATCACCTAGAAGGTTCCCTATACTGTTTGACGATGAAAGTGAAGGTCAAAAGAAGAAGTAGACCCAGAAGAAGGGTAGAAAAGGAAAGAGCCTAGTGATTTATGATGAGGCTGCTTCCATCCAACCCTTGGCAAGCAAAATGAGGAGGCTTGCTGTTGTGAACCAATAGACAGTCCGAACAACACGTAAGGCTATAGCACAATCTGCTGTAGAGCCACCAGCCAAGAAGGGAAAGCAAACAGTCCAACAAGCACCACACAAACCACCCACTCTAAGGATCAAGACAAGAGCCAAACAGAAGGGTAAGGGTGCTGCCAGAATGATTGCTAAACCTCAAGTGTCTCTGAAGGAGGTAGCAGATGATCAGTGCATCTTCATGCACATTCTTCTACTGTTATTCTTAGGAATTTCCTTAGTTTATTTCATTAGTTTCACCATTTTAGTGTGTTTTCATATTTAAGTTTGTTTCTAGCTTTATTTAATTTTCGTATTTTATTTTCAGCATTAGCAGCTTTCAATGGAAAATTCATAATTGGAGCTATAGGAATTGGATTGAGGTGTTCTAATATTCGTTGGAAAGATAAGAGAAAGAGCTACAACTTTCATGTTGGAGTCAGAAGCTGATTCTGATTGTAGAAGGCTTGAATAATTCATTGAAGTTGAAGACCTTAGGAAATAATTTGTTTTGGGTCAATTTTATGGGCTTGGTTTGTATTTTCCGACCCGGTTCGGATTGTTAGTGAAACCCTTATTCTATTAAAACTCTAGGGCCGGCTGCTGTTCACTCATTCACTGTTCACAAAATTATTTTGAAGGTTTTGAACAATCGTAATGGAGAACTAATTTCCGAAGAATCGATCTACTGTAATCGGATTCCACTTTGAGGTTCTTTTATAAATTCCATATCAATCTGTTTCCTTTGATTTATTCCAATAATCTCAATTATTTTCTTAATTTGATTGTTGTTATAGGATTTAATTCTTAAATTCGATTGGTTATTTGATCTTGAATCAATTTCGCGTTAACGTAGCTTTTGCATTATCGCATTTGATCAGATTGCGTTTGCTTAATTCGCAATAGTTTTTAATCCGTTTGCTTAATCCGGAATTCAGGAACATACGCCGTATAATTTCTATTGCGCTTGTCAATGGTTATTATAGTCAAATAGGATCAGACCCGTTTAGGGAATTGGAATTTATAGGGATCAATAATAAGTCGGAAGTCGATACAATAGGTTGATTCGCTTTAACTTATTCGATAATCACAATTTATTTCAATCCCTTTTTCTTGAAATCGTAATCGAAACCCCCCATTAATCGTTACTGCATTGATTAATAATAATACAAGAATCCTTGAGAACGATACTCGAGTTGTCATTACCGTAACTATACTTTCAAAATCACTCGTTTTGATCCGTGCGCGACAGCGGGATCACAAACATTGGACTGCAAGCTGTCAATGTTGCTGAGGCTGAAGAAGAAGGCTTAAACGAGGGGCTAGTCTTCAAGAGACCCAGAAGACCACTCAGTGCACAACAAACTACTGAGTCAGAAGGTTTGGCCATCAGACCACCCAGCATCACGGCCAGGAAGCTGACTGTAAAGAAAAAAGTGGTGTTGGAAGAAGACACACCTGGACAGACAACCATCTTAACCACCAATCCAAGTATCACACTCCCTACCTTCACTCTACCCACTCACCCTCATTCTACACATAAACGTCCAAGGAAGAATATTCCTCAGACGATACCCATCTTAGCCTAAATAGAAGCCACAACAGACACACCGTCTGTTTGAACCCCTATCGTTTGTGTCACCTACACAGACCATAGTAAGCCAAATAGTAGCTATATAGTCTGATGCCCAAGCACAGACTATGCAAGAGCCACTATCTGAACCCACTGTTCAGACAGAAGATCAACCTGCATCTGCCCCCACTAGACAAACGATCACCCAACAGACTAAACCCACTGTTCAGTTGGAGACACAGTCTGATCACACAACTCAGACTGTTGTACTTACAACATCCCCACAAACTCCACCAGATACCACAATTCCTCCCTATCAATCTCCCTCTCCTGTAACCATTCCTGAGATGTCAAACGCAATGGTCTCCTACCATCACACTGAGTTTGTCAACATCTCATCTGGGTCTAATGAAGAGATAGTTATTCTATCTCTTGAAGCATCTACTGCTCCCTCATGGAACAACAGACCATTCAGTCTAGAGGACACAACCCCTCTGTCCAAATTCAAAGAAGACACCCCTCCTCCTCCACCTCCTTCTGGCTCTTGGCTTTAGAAGATGATGCAACGCTTCTCCCTGTGCTTTGTGGGAGACAATGCTAAGTCTGTAGCATACAAAGAAGAGACTCAGGCTGGAGCCAGCTGCAAATCATTCCATAGTGGTTGTTGTCAAGGAAGCACCACTGAAGAAGCTTCCCCCTCTGCAGATTGATCAAGGCATAATTCCCTTCCAAAGGCCACTTCACAACATTATTCTTCTAGATACTACTGAAGATGATGCCAATCTAGCAAGAAGGCTACAGCAAGAAGAATATGCCTCTGCCATCCCTCTTATGCGTCAGTTAGTACATGAGATTGCACATTGGTACAACTACATGAAAGAGGGATTGGACTACTTCACAGTGGAACCAGCCTTACCAGTTGAGCTGACAAAAGATGAAAAGAAACAATTAAAGGCCACGTTAGAACAATGCATCGTGATGCATTATATCATTTGTCGAGACTAAGGGTCTCAATTTGACCTCCCCGGTTGATCACACGAGGAGTTGCTCCCAACCTTTCAGGCCACTTGTGCTAAATATAGGGCTCTGTGCCACTTGAAGTTTCAAGGCACAACCCCTAGACAATTGTATCCACCAAGCCTGCATATCTCTGAAGACATTGATATACGTGTCACTCTAAACGATATAGTCACCAAGCTTCCAACTGTCAACCCCAACAAGTTGAAGGGGAAGAAGATTGCAAGAGTAGACAATATTCCACAGCACATACCAAACATTGAGCCACTGCCTCAACAGGAGCATGTTCTGCCACCAGAGAACACAGAAGCAGATGCTAGCATCTACTAGTAGAATGTGATGAGTAATATGCTCCATACCACAGGTCATCCAATCTTTCAAATGAAGAGAAGCAGAAGATTGACACTATAGGTGAAGGCTCCTCCTCCTCCAACAGTTTCATTCACGTGTCAGACACAGTGGTTGTGCCCACTCTACTGACCCCTCATACCCTTGGAGATAAAGTTAAAGCTGAGAAGATGCTTGTTGAGTACTATGCTAAATACAAAGCTGCTCAAGCACTGATAGTTGCAACCAAGGCAGAAGCAGAAGCAGCAGAAGAAGCAAGAATTCTAGAGGAGGCTGTCAACTGAGAGCTATGTTAGCTGCTCAAGAAGAGGATAAATGACTCAATGATTTGGCTCAAGAGAATAAGGCCAAGGAAGAAGAAGAGAAAAAGCTCAGGGATTTGGCCCTAAAGCAAGAGGCCGAGGTAGCTCAAGCTGTTGCACTTGCTGCTAAGCAAGCTGCAAACTTGGCTGAAAAGTCTACAAAATCCACACCAGCCCATAAGTGCACTAATCTAGTGTCCACTCAATCTAAGTCAAGCACTCCAATTGCAGCCCTACCACTAAGTGCTGCAACACAGTCAGACCCTCTACCTGACTTAGCTACCCTTGAATTTGCATTGGAAGCCAAACTGGGATCAAGAATATCTGCTAAAGTTGCTGCTCAAGTTGAAGCTCAACTGAATGCCAAATTAGACAAGCAAAGAGCTAGCATCATCAAGGAGGTGACACTTGCCTTTAATGCCTCCATTGTTGCCATTCTTACTCCCAGACCTGCGACTACTCAAGCTCCACCACCGCCGTCAGAAGATCCTCCTGTAATAGAAGCTCCATCAGAAGCTGGAGAATCCTCAACTAAACAATCAACCCCACCTTCCAAACCATGACTATGATGGTATTTTCTACTCCATCCTCCACCTTTTTGTTTATGACAAAGGGGGAGAGAATTTTGGATGTATAAAATATTACCAAACAATGCTTTTGTTTCATTAATACAAATAGTGATTGGTTCACTAATTTTCTTTATTGTCTATTATTATCCGCTTTAAACATTTCATGCCTTAATTTGTCATATGCATCTGCATGATAGACTTAGGGGGAGTTCATCATGTTAATAATTGAGCATACTTAATTGTCATGAAATAATTCACACTCTGATATACATAAAAGTCTGTGATTTATTGTCTGTTAAATCAAAATTAGAACATGAGTTGTCAACATAAAAAAGGGGGAGATTGTTATAACCAAGACATTTGATGATGTCTGACCCCTAATACCTTGATAGGTTTTGATGATAACAAATGTGATAATATTTGATCAACTAATGATTTCAGATTAAGTGATTTCAGGAAATAAAGTGAGAACAGACAATGGTATAATCACTCTAACTCTCACTTTCATTTTAACTGTCTGATAACTAATAATGATTAAATCACGCACCATAAATGCTTGTAATCAAACTAAAATAAAGCTCCCAAAAAGACCATGAATGTCTTGGAAGGACTCCTGCAAAGTTTAAGACCAGACCATACAACAGTCTAGGACCAGACTATGCATATATACTGGACCAGACCATGTATGGAGCACAGTCAGACAACGCATTGTCAAGTCAAACGATGTCTGATGCTAAGCCAGACGATGTGTGAGGCTAAGCCAAACGATGTCTAAAGCTTGACCAAACAATCTCCTTCATTCCAGAATGCGTTTGTTAAGCCAGGCATTGTCTGTGCACGAACAGACCATACTTAATCAAGATCAGACTATGTCTGTTAATCCATACATTGTCTTGTAGGAACATAACATAATCTATCATATGTGCTAAGGAATATGTGTTTTATAATTAATTCCTTACACTAATAAAGGCACTATTGTAACAGAAATAAAGGGAGATACTCTTTGACATTACTTTCTTGATTCCTCGTATTGCTTGTATGTCTTGAATTATGTGAAGTGTGTAGCTACAGCTAAAAGAAAAATCAGCATCGAGATGCACACCTTATGCTAAAAGCTAAGTGTGACAGAGACAAAAACCTACTCCTGTCACATCAAGCATAGTCAAAGCTACTTCAACACTCTACGTGAGACAACGGAAAGAAGTCTTCTCCAACGTTCAAATTCATGAAGCTCACTATATAAGGATGCTTCCATGCAACGAGAAGACTAATGAACTAAGACAGAATAACTAAAATCAATCTAGACAATAAGAAAAAGAACTCTGAGAAAAAAAGTCTTGAACACGAGCTGAGAGAAAAAGAGAACACCATCTTCTACAAGCTCATATAGATTCAACAATTTTTCTTATCCTCTCTTTGAGAGCTATTTGAATCTTATACATATTTGTATAGAAATCCAAGAGTGGCTTAGTGACAAAAGAATACTTGGGAAGTATAATCTCAAGGGGGAGATTCATACTTGTAACCAGAAGTGGTTTAGAATACTTGTAACTAGTAGTGGCATAGAGAATACTTGTAGCCAGAAATAGCAGTGAAGAATACTTGTTTTGTAATCAGTTGATTATAGTGGAACCCTTTAACAGTTGTTAAAGGAGAACTAGATGTAGCTCAAGTTGAGTGAACCAGTATAAAACAAGCTCTCATTTGTTGTCTTGTGATTACATATATTTATCTTGCTCACTGTGCTCTTTTGGAAAGTCTTTCAAAGCATTGCCTTGCAAGGATATATTCGCTTATTTAAACTAACATATATCCAAGAAGGCAACTTGTGAACTAATAGTATTTGCGAAAAGTTTTAAACACACTATTCAACCCCCCCCCCCCCCCCCTTCTAGTGTGTTATTGTGTATTTCACTATGCTTAAATTATATTAGAACTGATCACTCTAAACTCTAGTCTTTTATGCGTTTATGGTCAACTTTGTACAATTGATAAAACCTGTAGAATGAATGAATCAGCAATTGACCAAACGTATATTGGGGGTTTCTAACACTTTTATTATTCTCTCTACGTTTATACTTTCTCTTAATTTAAATCCCAATTTGTCCAAGTAAGGATTTGAATTAAGAGAAAAATGGTAATAGAGTTTAACCAAGACCTATTAACTAATTTAAGAGAAGTAATTGAAGAATAATTAGAATTTAAATTAAGGGGAAATTGGGGGGATTCAATTGCATGTTATAATCATAACTCTAAGCTTTCTTATTTGATAAATTTCTTACACTTCTCTCGCTTGTTCTTTTAAGTTTTATTCTTCTTACGAGGAAATCGATAATCACTTTTCAACCCATTGATAAAAACCAATTTTTTTAGTTAATGCATTTTGAATGAATTAGGAATACAACTAGTCTTTAGGGTACAATATCCAAACTTAGGTCCATTGTTACTACGCGTAAGGTACACTTAACCTTAAGCGAACAAATTTTATGCAAATGGTTTTGGGTCTTATAGTGTTAGTAGTGATTTTTGTCTCTTTATGAATCCACCTATATTTCCCTTTAGTAATCTCTATATCCTTGATCGTGCACTTGTTGGAGGTATGTCCCTTAAGCATACAGTAGTGGCATGTCACAAAAGGAGAGCTTGATACCTTGACATAGCTAAAGAAAACTTGAAAGATTTTTACTTTTTTCTTAAGATGATATCCAAGTCCAACCTTGTTATATACACACTTTTGTTGACCTAGAAGTACATCAAGGTTATCTCTCCTCAATGTGAATTCTGATAGTCTTTAGAAGATATCCATTTTTTTTTGTTTTTCAGACCTATGCAAACTTCACATTTTGGAGGTTGACAATAGTAGAACAACTTTCATTTTTGCAATTAGAGTTGTTTTTTCTCAAAAAGACTTTTTTTTTAAAATTCTACTCTATTAATTCTTTTTGCAATGATGAGAGTTTATCTACATGCCATCTCAATTTTTCTTTGAGGGAGTTATTGGCTTGTGACAATACTTGAGATTCCTTTACAAGTTCATTAAAAGCATCAAGGAGATGTGAGTAATTTTCAAATTCAAATTCGGAATTACTCATAATGCTTTCAATCTCTGAATCATTTGCCATTAGGCAAAGATTGACTTCCTCACTTTAACTTTCAAATTCTTCATATGAGGTGCTAGAGGCATTTTCTTCCCAAGCAATGTAAGTCATTTTCTTTTTCCCTTGACTTTTGAATCTCTTCTCTCCCCATCTTTGCTTCTTTTTTTTGTTTGTAAATGGGGCAATCCACCTTAATATGTCATGTTTTCTCACATTAAAAGCAAGTGAAATTGGGGTTGGAAGTTTCAACCTTTTTAAAGACTTTCTTCCTTTGAAGTCCTTGAAGTCTTTCTTCTTGTGGAGGAACCTTTTGAATTTTCTAGTTATGAGAGTGAGTATCAAGGCTTCTTCATCTTCACCTTCATCTAAAGAGGGGTTGTTGGCTTTTAAGCCAAGGCCTTTTCCTTTCTTGTATGTTTCTTCCTCATGTGCCATCCTTAACACAATATAAGAAAAATTGCTTTTAGACAAAATTATTGGTCTCTAAATTGACAAAATTAGTCACTAAATTAATCAGAGACCAAATTAGAATTTAATTTTTCTAAGTAGCTAAACCTTTGGTAGCTAATTTTAATGACCAATTTAGACACTTTTTCATAAACCAATTTAGTGACCAATCATGTAAAGACCAATTCAGTGACCAATTATGTAAAGACCAATTCAGTGACCAATTATGTAAAGACTAATTTAGTGACCAATTATGCAAAGACCAATTCAATGACCAATTATGTAAAGACCAATTCAATGACCAATTATACAAAATAACCCATTTTGAATGAACCAAAATAATGGTCACTAAACTAGTCTCTAGATAGTGAATATTATCACAAAAAGGTTCATAATTTATTCACTTGAACCACTTATTATTTAAATTTAAAATCAACATTCAATATTCAATATATATATATATGAAAATTTGTGTTTGGCATTCTTCTAAATGTTGTCACGTATTTCTCATTTGTCACATACATTTATTATTCTCCAATTGCTCATCAATGAAAATGAGAGTTTCAATTTCAATTAAATACACCATTTACCATTTACTAACAATGTTAAGTATTTTTATGATAGAATTAAAAAGTATGCAAAAAAATTACCATATTATATTTATGTTAAGATGTGTTAATAGAACCATCAGTATGAAGAGACTCTCCTAAACCTCCTGCAGTCAGATGTCCGATTTGCTTTTGTAGTCATGCTTTTCTTTTTGAATGGTTTTCATGCCCAATGCTCACATAATTTGTCCCACGCACTATCTCCAATCCAATGTGGCTTATTCATGTTTTTTTTAGCTTTATTAAAATTATTTTTCATGACTACAGCACCTCGCATTTCAAAATTCTTTCTTGTCCACCTATGACCCAGTGGACATATGGACAATTTTCTCTATATAAAAACCAAATAAGTTAGTTATATGTAGGACTAAATATAAATATCAAAATTAAACAAGATAATTAACACATGATACTTACCAAAAACTCTCCAAACCATAAGTCCCTTGTTCCAATTGGAATCTTCTTCCATGATGGTCATGGATTAATGTAATGACTTCTGAGGATATCACAAATCCTATTAGCAGCAAGGTGTGAAGGTAAGAATCTACAAACATTTCATGTAAAGGGTCACAAAAAAATAGAATATTCTCAAATAAGCAAGAAAAATAATATATACCATTGTCCATCAAGGATTAAAATTGGCTTGCTGCCATTGCCATGTAATTCTGATGTAGACACAGTTTCAGTTGATCTAGTGTTAGGTGCAGAATGAGATGTTTTTTCAATAGTTGGTTGTGAATTAGATGATTGTACTCCTTGTACCAAAAGTGGAGGTGCAAATTGAGATGTCCTAAATGACGGATCAGCAACCGGTTGTGAATTAAAGGATTGCACTCCTTGTGCCAAAGGTGGAGTGTCAAACTAAGTAGATGATGAACCAACATGTGGAAAAGCAATTGGTCAAGAAGTAGAAGTTATTTTTGGAGGACGTCTTGAATGTTGTTTGGTTGGATGATTCATAAAAGGAGCTTCTTTATCGAGATCTTTTCCTGACATCTACAATATGTGAAAATTATTGACTCATCAAGTAATAAATATATACAAATACATACAAATACAATTCAACAAGTAAAACAAAAATAATTGCCTTGATATCAAAAATAGAAAAAGATTGTTGCACCATTACCTTGCTCAATTACAACTGAGTTGTCTACTAGTTTAATCATCACTGTCATCATTATTTAAGTTTTCATCATCTTCAGAATCATATTCAGATTCACTTTCAAAAACTAATGCTTTTTCCTCCTCTTCCTCTTTTGTTTCATTTTTATCACTTTCTTCTGCATTCTCAACAAGTTTCATGTCTGCTTCATCTAATTCATCATACTCCCCCTTCATCGTCCAAATGACTTAAATACACAAGAACACACTAGAAGGGGGATTGAATAGTAGGTTAGAAACCTTTCTCGTAAACACTATTAATTCACAAATTGCTTTCTTGGATATATGTAAGTTTAAATCATCAAATATATCCTTGCAAAGCAAATTTTTGAAATCCTTTCCGAAAGAGCCTAGTAGGCAAGACGAATATATGTAATCACAAGACAGCAAATGAAAGCTTGTTTTTATACTAGTTCACTCAACCTAAGCTACGTCCAATTCTCCTTTAACAACTATTAAAGGGTTCCACTATAATCAACTGATTACAAAACAAGTATTCTTCACTACCACTTCTGGCTACAAGTATTCTCTATGCCACTATTGGCTACAAGTATTCTAAACTACTTCTGGTTATAAGTATGAATCTCCCCCTGAGATTATACTTCCCAAGTATTCTTTTATCACTAAGCCATTCCTGGCTTTCTATACAATTATGTATAAGATTCAGATAACTCTCAAAGAGAGGATATGAACAAGTGTTGAATCTATGTGAGCTGTAGAGGATGGGTATTCTCTTTTCTCTCAGCTTGTGTCTCTCACTGATTTTTTTCAAAGTGTTTTGCTTGCTATACAGATTACTTTGAATGAGTTCATTTCAATTTATTAGCATTTCACCACTTTCTTCTCGTTGCATGGAAGCATCTTTATATAGTGAGCTTCATGGATTTGAACTTTGGAGAAGATAGGTTTCTTGTTATCTCACAGAAGAGTGTTGAAGTTGCTTTGATTGTGCTTGATGTGACTGGAGTAGGTTTCTGTCTTTGTCACAATTGGCTTTTAGCTTAAGGTGTGCATCTCAATGCTAATTAGTCTTTTGGTTGTACCTACACACTTCACAGAATTCGAGACATGCAAGCTATACGAGGAATAGAAGAAAGTAAGATCAAATAGTATCTCCCTTTCTTTCTGTAACAACAGTACCTTTATTAGTGTAAAGATTTAATTATAAAGCACATATTCCTCAACACTTATGACAGATCATGTTCTATTCCTGCACAGACAACGTCTAGCTTAACAGACATAGTCTGGTCTAACTAAGCATGGCCTGTTCTTGCACAACAAGCGTCTGGCTTAACAGACATAGTCTGATTTGACTAAGCATGGTCTAGAATGAAAGACATGGTCTGGCCTAGCTTCATACATGGTCTGTCTTGACTATGTGTTGACTGACCGTGTTCCATACATGGTCTGGTCTAGTACATATGCATAGTCTGGTCCTAGACTTGTGTTGTCTGTCCCAAGACTTTACATAGTCTGTTCGAGACTGTTGCATGGTCTGGTCTTGGACTTTGCATGAGTCTTTCCAAGGCTTAGCATAGTCTGTTCCAAGACTTATTTTAGTTTGATTAGAGGCAATTATAGTGCTTGATTAATTGTTACGAGTTATCAAACAGTTAAGATGTACGTAAGAGTTTGAGTGATTATACCATTGTTTGTTCTCACTTTGATTTCCTAAAATTACTTAGTCTAAAATCATCAGTTGACCAAATATTATCACATTTGTTATCAGCAAAACTTATCAAAGTATTAGGGGTCAAACATCATCAAATGTCTTGGTTCTAACAATGACCAAGTAGCTCATCATCTGTTATGATATCAGCATTAGTTATTGACTCCTGATAAGCAACCTCTAAGGTATATTGTTCATCAATTGTACATCTTGGTTTGGTTTTAATGACAACCCACCAATCAAATTTTTCTTTTATTTTTCAAGATAAGGTACATAATATACCTGAATTGCATTTGTTGCAAATATAAAAGGATCAAAACTTGAATATCTTTTACGACAATGAACCTCCACAATGTCATATTGGGGTTGAACCTTTATACCATGATTAGTGGTAGCATCAAACCATTCACAGTTATATAACACTATTTATTTGGTTGGTTCTCCTGGATATTCTACTTGCATAATCTCTATGATAATGCCATAATAGTATTTTTCCTCAGTTCCTTCACTATCACCCTTCACACAAACTCCACAATTGATTGTTTTCTTACCAATACTCCATTCTTTCATGTGAAACTTGAAACCATTGACAAAATATATAGGCCATGTATCAACCTTTTTCTTTGGACCCCATGCTAAGTGATGCAAATATTGATTTTGTACTAAGTTATTTTTATCATGGACCTATAAATGACAAACATAGACTCATTAACGAGAAAAAATTGTAGGACACTTACATATGTTTGAAACCAAAATGGAAATTCAGTTGCTATCCTCCCACCCATATCTAATCTACCTATACTTGGATTAGATACTTCCAAATATTGCACAAAGCATCTGACATACATTACATTACATTATTATAAGTGTTAGAATTAATGTAATAAAATGAATAAATTAAGCACAAATTAATTTACTTACTCAATATATGGTTGAACTTCTTCACGGTTAAGTAGAATATGCAAATGTATAGTAGCTAGTTCTTTCTCATTCAAATAACGACTTTTACAAGTTCTTGCTAAACGACCAACATGATTGAAAATTAATAGGGTTTTTTTAAACTATGACATTTTGACCTCCAAAATCATTTTGACCAACTCTAGTTCTCATTGATTGGACATGAGACTCAAAATAATATGAACAGAAATGAGAAGTCTCGAGGCATAAGTATGCCTCACAAATAGATCCTTCCACATGTGATTTGTTTTTAACCATCCGTTTCAACCTATTCAAGTACCTACCCAAAATCAATTTGTTGACTACTAAACAAAAACAAATAAAAAATATACAATTTTGTACATTGAATGAAGTAAATATTTACCTCTTAAATGGATACATCCATCAATATTGAATAGGACCTCCTACTCTTGCTTCATAAGGTAGATGAATCGGTAGATGCTCCATGGAATTAAAAAATTCAAGTGGAAAGATCCGTTCCAACTTACATGTTGTAATGATGATGTTTTGTTCCATCAACAACAAATCATCCACTCACAATATTGTTGAGCACAAATCCTTAAAAAATTTATTCAATTCAGCTATAAGACTCCACACTTGATGTGGCAGTGCACGAAAAGCAATAGGTAACAATCTATCCATTAATACATGGCAATCATGAGTTTTCATTCCAATCAACTTCCTCTCTTCAACATTTATACATCTATTCAAATTCGAGGCATATCCATTATGCATTTTCAACTCACTAATCCATTTTCACACAACCTTTTTTTGTTCATTAGACAAAGCAAACTTTGCTTTAGGCTTTACAACTTTTCCATTAGCTTGCACATGTAGTTCTAGTTCTCCTCGTCTACAATACTCCTTCAAGTCCATTCTTGTCTTAACATTATCTTTACTTTTATCTTTGATATCCATCATTGTGTTAAAGACATTATCAAACACATTTTTCTCTACATGCATCACATCAATATTGTGTCTTATCAAATTTGTTTTCCAATAGGGCAATTCCCAAAAGATGCTTTGTTTTGTCCAATTATGGGACTTACCATGCCTGTCACATGTGCAAAGACTAACCTCAGTTATTTTTGGGAAAAAAACAAATTTGTTCCCACACATCATTTCTAGTCAAGAACTGTGGAGGTTAAGACTTTTCAATTCGCTTTTATAAAATGCATTTTTTTTTTCAGAATGGATGGTCCATGGGTAAAAAACAACAATGGGAATCAAACCAAGAAATTTTTCCCACCATTTTTAATCTAAAAGCCTTTAATTGATTCATACAATATAGTCATGCTAATCTTCCTGATGTACTCCAACCTAACAACATTCCATATGCAGGAAAATCATTAACAGTCCACATTAGTGCAACTTTCATCATAAAGTTTTGTTTTTTTGAAATATCATATGTTAACATTCCCTCATTCCATAATTGTTTTAACTCATCTATCAATGGTTGCAAATACACATCTATCTTACCTTTTGGATTATGTGGTCCAAGAATAATCAATGTCAAAAACATATAGGGAGTAGTCATGCATAGCTCTGGAGGAAGATTGTAAGGAGTGATAATTACTAGCCAACAAGAATAAGGTGCAACCAGATTATTAAAAGGTGCAAAACCAGCAGCATATAAATCTAACCTCACATTTCTTGGTTTAGATGTGAATTCAGAATACATTCTATCAAAATGTTTCCAGGCTTCACCATCTGATGGATGACACAACACCCTTGGTTCTCGCCTATTTTCATAATGCCAGCTCATATGTGGAGCAAAACTCATTGAGGCATATAATCTCTTAAGCCTAGGAATGAGAGGTAAATAATACATTCTTTTCACAGGGACCTCTTTATGTTTACCCCTACCAACCTTTTGTTTCTCAAAATGAGGTTTATGGTAGAACTTGCATTCTTTTAACTGCCTATCTTCATTAGTGTAAAATAACATACAACCATCAACACAACAATCAATTTTTTTTGCCATTAAACCAAGTTTTGAAACTAATTTTTTTATCCTATAGTAATCTTTAAGAATAAGATTATTGGCAGGATGTGTCTCTTTCAAAAGAGCCAATGTTTGATCACAAGATCGTTGAAACATGTTTCCCTCTTATTTAATTGTTAAAAATCTAACAGCAAAAGGCAATTCAGTGTGATCATTGCATCTTGTCCATAATGGCTTTTGTGTTGCATCTAACAAGTCATAAAACTTCTAAGATTCTATATTTGGAGACTCATCCATACTCAGAGAGTCATCCATTTCATACTCTAAGCCAACAGCATCATAAATCATGCTCTCAAATCTATCGACAGCATCATGTTCCTCTTGTGTAGAAAAATTCTCAAAACTAGTACCTACACTCATGGTTGGATCACATTCTCCATGACATGTCCAATACCAATATACAAGTATGAATCCTTTTTTATACAGATGAACTTTAACTTCTTCAAAATGAAAGAACCTCAAATTTTTGCACTTAGAACACAGACATCTTATTTTTCATTTGACAAATTTGTTTGTTGGCATGCAAAAGACACAAATTCATCTACTTCTTGTAAGAATACATCAGTATATCCCCTTCAATCAAAGATTAGTCTATTATACATCCAACTATGTTCTTGACGGATATCCATATGTTGTCATATAACAAACAAAAAGTTTAAGAACTATCTAGTGTTAACTCCTAAAACATAGTTATTGTTTAATAACTATCTAGTGTTAATTAGATTAGCGCTCAATTGTTAGTACAAGTTACTGAGAGGATAAATAAGTAAGTTTAAATTGAGATATTTTATTTTATTAATATTAGTTCATGTTGCCTTAGATTTGTCTAATTTTATAATACTTTAGGTTATCATCCTTAATTTATATATAAAGACAAATCTTAAGTGCACTAGTAGTATATTCTAATTAAAATTAAAAGTTTACTTCAATAAATCTCACAATGATTTGAGCGATCACCTGTAGTGTCATATGTGGTTTTCTAAGATCTTGTCGTGTGTGATTTTCTAAGAAGCTTCTAATTCCTCTCCCAAAATTTGAGCAAGGAGATTTCTAGATATCTTCCTCTTTGCAGTTTTACGGTTGCATGTTAAAATGTATGAGTCAATCATATTATTGAAGGTGTTTTGAACCATAAATCAAAAATAAAAAAATGTAGAGAGATCCAAAAGGTCTTCCTAAATTTACTTGCATTCTTAATGAGATGGGCTTTAGGAAAAATGATGATCCCAAAAGAATGATATATACAACCTTATAGTTATATTATTATATCGACTTATATTAATTAAATTCAGGTTTTAAAGCTAGAACCTATATACTACTAGAGTTTTATTAAGTTGAAAGTATATTGTTGTAATAAACTAATATAGCAACTATAGTTTTCTTTCATAGCTTACGCTAAATAATTCAACATGTTTTTGTGAAGAAGCCATCAAAAAAATGAAATTAATGGAAAAAAAATCAATTAAGAAAAAGATCCAACTAAGAAAATCTTTCTTCTTGATACCAATTTTTTTTTTGGAAAAAAAATATCGTTTGATTTCTTACGAAATCTTCTTGTAACCATTTTTTTATTATTGTAAATGATGGAACACTCCATTGTAATATATTAAAAAATGGCCGATTTGAAAATATCAAAAATAATTAAAATTTTAGAATTTCTTGTTTCTTTTACACTTGGCCAGTTCTGTCCGATCATTATAAGAGCCAAAAAAAGAAACGGATTGTTTGGAATTATTCCAATATTCCATATCCAATCACCAATAAAAAAATCATATCAAACCACAAAAGACAAGTTTGGGTCACACAAGACAAATTATTTTTACAATTTTAGTTCAAAGCTGCAAAGTGAAAAAATAAAAATAAGAGCAAATTGCAAATTGGTGATGTAATAATAGAAGATGACAAACAGAGGAACAAAGGATGAGATCAAGAATGAAACAACCATACCACAACACGAGTATGTACATACGATTCCATCTTCTAGATTAATTAATTGAAGATGTACAATGTTTGTAAATAGGGGAGTAAATGAAAACTTTAGTAGTCTTTGTTATTTATATGTTCATTTTGAAAAAAAAAATTAAGTAGTCTTTGCTATAATATAAAGGATGTTAGTGAAAAAAAATTCAACAAGAAATAAGTCAACCATCACTTGCTATATTATAATGGAAATATTAATGCAATGACAGGAAAAATAAATAAAAAACAAAAGGTAAATAGTCAATTTATTCTCTACAAGTGAATAAATTAATTTACACTAGATGAAAGAAACTTAAGAAAGCAACAATATAGCAATAGGTGCCCACTGCCAATTAACATGGTAGAAAAATGACCACTTGTTGTTGAGTTTTGTTTCTATAAATAGTCATAAACCAAGGAGAAGATAACAACATATAGCCACACAAGTTCACATCACATTGGTCTTTTCTTTGTATAATTAAGAGGAAAGCCATATGGGTATCTCAAGTAGTAGTAATAGTTTGATCTATGTATTGTTGTTGTTGTTTGCATTTTGTGAAATGCAAATCAATGCAGAAAAAGACACTATACAATGCACCTTCCTCTGTTCCTCAACAATACTAGTGCATGCTTTGGGATGATTTGGTTTAAAAGGCAACTTTGATTCCCCCATGCTGAAAAAGTAAAGTGCCCATATCTTATTCCAAAGAGATAAATCATCAATAGAGCTAAGATAAGTTTTAATATTTTCATAGTACCAAACCAAAGAAAAGTTTCTACTTATCATATTAATAGTCCGGACTCTAGAATGTTCCAAGTTATATTTTTGAATTAAAAATATAGTTCCTTTGTTAAAGCTAGAGACTAGAGTGAGTTAGTTTTCCTTTGTTTGTCCTCAACCTCGTCACCTTTTTTTCTTTTCACATTAAATAACACAAAAAAAAACTGATATTGTTGTGTCCATTAATTGGATGTATTAGTACTTTGAGGCTAGCTAGGGAGAAAAAGAAAGAAAGACAAACAGACATGAGGCATCACTCTTGCTGCAACAAGCAGAAGGTCAAAAGAGGACTATGGTCACATGAAGATGAAAAACTCATTAACTACATCACAACTTATGGACATGGTTGTTGGAGCTATGTCCCAAGACTTGCAGGTATATATATATATATATATATAATCTAAATTACTTCTATTAATGGGTTCATTCAAGATAGATATATCTTTTTAATTACTCCTATTAATAATCTAAATTAATAGTCCTATATGGAGAAATTAATTGCATAACTAATCTGAGTTATTACATGATTCTTAGAAATTTTTAACTTTTATTTGTTATCATGTTAATGACTTTATCAATAAACAATCTCATCTCTATGAGAAAATTTGACAGCATATACATCAAAGTTATAGTGAAATATTTTATTTGAACACGACAGCACTACCAAGTTGCTACTAACCTTACTAATCATATAAGTTTAATAAAGATACTGACTCTTTTCTAGTATAACCAAGAACAAAATTGAGAGTAGAAAATGGAAAGATATCGCATAGATTGTGAAAATGTGAAAGTTTCTTTTCTTAAAATAAAGGTGTAGTGTAGAGAGTTTCAAGAGGAAACTAGGACATCCCAATCAAGTTGCCATCCCCTAGAAACCCCCATCAAAATGTGAAAGTTAGAAATGAATTAAACATAGAAACCAAATGGAGATTCCATGGGTTTATCCAAGGATGATGATTATGATGAATGTGATGTTTGATTCTTGGTTTCAAACTTCATGCAATTGAAAATCCACCCAAAAGCCTCTTAGGTCTTTGATCAATTTGAAAAATCAAATTGTGAAGCTTAAATATCCAAAACAAGACAATTCTTTTAATACGAAAATTAGTTCTAACTGTATTAATTAGTTATTTAGACAAATGTAACCAATTACATCTTTATCATTGATTATGGGTTTAAGTTGTAGACTGGTTTAAGCAATTACATAACCATGTAATTGGTTATTCTAGACTCAATGCTTAATGTTACAAGCTCTATTCTCATAGCAAGGTGTAATCGGTTATCTCGTAGTTATGCACACAACTTACTATGTTCAGGCTGTTGTAATTGGTTACACTCACCATGTAATCACTTATTTCAAACCGTGAAACATTTTCCAGCTTCAAGTGATTTGAGCAACTTAGGTTCACTACTAGAAAATCATGATTTAGCAACCGAATTTAATAGTTGTTAGAACCAAGACATTTGATGATGTCTAACCCCTAATACCTTGATAGGTTTTGATGATAACAAATGTGATAATATTTGATCAACTAATGATTTCAGATTAAGTGATTTCAGGAAATAAAGTAAGAACAAATAATGGTATAATCACTCTAACTCTTACTCTCGTCTTAACTATCTGATAACTTATAATGGTTAAATCTAGCATTGGAATTGCTTATAAACAAACTAAAATAAGCTCTTAACGGATCATGCAATTCTCTAGGCCAAACGATGTCTGAGGCCAGGTCAGATGATGTTTGATGCTAAGCCAGACGATATATGAAGCTGAGTCAAACGATGTCTAAGGTTAGAACAGACCATGTCTTTTAATTCAAAATATGTCTGTTAAGCCAAACGTTATCTGTGCACGTCGAACAGACCATACTTAATCAAGACCAAACTATGTCTGTTCAAGCCAGACTTTGTCTGTACAAGAACAAAACATAATCAGTCATATGTGTTGAGGAATATATGCTATATAATTAATTCTTTACTCATATAAAGGCACTACTGCAACAGAAAGAAAGGGAGACTCTCTTTGACATTACTTTCTTTGATTCCTCGTATTGCTTGTATGTCTCGTATTATGTGAAGTGTGTAGGTACAGCCAAAAGAACCAATCAGCATTAGGATGCACACTTTTAGCTAAAAGACAACCGTAATGAGACAAAACCGCACTGTCACATCAAGCACAGTCAAAGCTACTTCAACACTCTACTGTGTGAGACAACGGAAAGAAGTCTTCTCCAACATTCAAATTCATGAAGCTCACTTTATAAGGATGCCTCCATGCAACAAGAAGACTAATGAACTAGAACAGAATAACAAAAATCAATCTAGACAGCAAGAGAAAGCACTCTGAGACAAGGTCTTGAGCACGAGCTGAGAGAAAAAGAATATTCATCCTCTACAAGCTCACGTAGATTCAACTTTGTTTATATCCTCTCTTTGAGAGTTATCTGAATCTTATACATATTTGTATAGAAAGCCAAGAGTGGCTTAGTGATAAAAGAATACTTAGGAAGTATAATCTCAAGGGGAGATTCATACTTGTAACGAGAAGTGGTTTAGAATACTTGTAGCCAGGAGTGGCATAGAGAATACTTGTAGCCAAAAGTGGCATTGAAGAATACTTGTTTTGTAATCAGTTGATTATAGTAGAACCCTTTAATAGTTGTTAAAGGAGAACTGAACGTAGCTCAAGTTGAGTGAACTAGTATAAAAACAAGCTCTCATCTACTGTCTTGTGATTACATATATTTATCTTGCTCACTTTGCTCTTTTGGAGAGACTTTTTAAGCTTTGCCTTGCAAGGATATATTTGTTTATTTAAACTAACATATATCCAAGAAAGAAACTTGTGAACTAATAGTATTTACGAAAAAGTTTTAAACCCATTATTCACCCCCCCCCCCCCCCTCTTCTAGTGTGTTCTTGTGTATTTCAATAGTGTCTAATAGCAACTGATATTAGCAATCAAATATATAAGTGACATACAACGACTGAATTAATCATCAAAAATAGTGACCGAATCATATTTCGATCGCTAAAGGTATGGCGACTTGAGGTTTTGTGACTGATTTGTATCAATCACTGTCTTTAGTAGCAACCGATTTTCTTAGTTTTCGGTTGCTAAAACAAATTTTTCATATAGTGATTATATAATAAATTACAAAAACCATGTAACCAGCTAGCTAAAATTCAAATCTCATGCAAGGTATATAACAATGAAACATGATTTACAAAACTAAGACTAATAAGCAAATAAAATAACTTAAGAACATGGATTAGCCTAGTCTATAAACACACTACAATGTCACACCCATAGAACGTTTTTGGCATAAAATCTAATTTAATCAAATACCATAAATAAGATGAAAAATAACTTGTTTCTTCGGTATCTATCTTGAAAATGACATGGCTAGTAAGTCATCAATTTTAAATGACCAAAACTTCTAGATCTGGTGCTTTGTTTGATTTTGGTATTTGACAAATTTTTATTTTTGAAAAAAGGTATCTGTTGTGAAAATGACATGGCTACTAAGTCAACAATTTTTAAATGACTTGAACTTGTTGATGTGGCGCTTCGTTAGCCACAATAGCAGTCAACGAAAGCTCACTAACGATTGCCATGGGTAGTAAAATCAAACATAAAATGAGATACTAAAATAAAATAAAAAAGAAGTTTAGGTATTAAAATCAAAACATGCTATTTTCATGTACTTAAAGTTATTTAAGCCTCTCCATGATATTTTTTTCATTTTATTCCATTTTTCTCCATTATATAATATGTTTTATTGCACACTTTACTTTTACTCTTTTCCCACCGCTCTTAGTTGTTGAAAAAAAATAGGCTTAATTGCACATTTTACCACCCAACTTTTATTATTTTTCAATTTTTATCATCAAACTTTTATTTTTGTAAATTTTACCACTCATGTTTTCAATTTTGACATATTTTACCACCCAAGTTTATTTTCACAAATTTTATCATCTAAGTTTTCAATTGTTGCTCATTTTACCATCACATTGGTAACAAAACAAATCCTATTTAATTTTGAAATAAAACTTGGGTGGTAAAATATGAAAATTGAAAATTTGGATGGTAAAATTTAAAAAAAAAAAAAAAAAAAAAAAAAAAAAAAACAAACAAACAAACTTGAGTAGTAAAATACGTAAAATTGAAAACATAAGTGGTAAAATCTACAAAAATAAAAGTCAGTGATAAAATTTACAAAATAATGAAAGTCGAATAGTAAAATGTACCATTAACCCAAAAACATATAAAACTTCTCATAATTTTAATCAGGTTTATGAGTTTAGGGGATTAAATCTTATTGGTGTTGGTGATCCAGATTAAAAAAAAATAACACATATAAATGGTTGCAATAAAAAATAACATATATAGGCTTAGTATATTCATGATGACCGCCTTTTATATATATATATATATATATATATATATATATATATATATATATATATTTTTTTTTTTATTGCAACAATCATTATCTATAGTAAAGATATGTTAAAAGATACAAGCTAATAGAGGCATTTTTTCCACTATTGTTTAGTAATAATAACTACTATTATTATTTATATACAACGCGTAGGTCTCCTAGTTTCTAAGCATGATCACTAAAAGAGTAAGAAACCCTAAATCTAAACAACTTAAATCTCCACAACATCACACTTAAATCGTGGTAGAGAGCTCAATTTGATGATTCCCTTCTGAGTTGATATCCCCTTTGTCATGGATCTGAATTGGCTTGTGAGTGTACAACTTCGCACAAACCAAGTAGTAAACAAGATTGAAAAATTGAAGCATTGTGATGACCCAATAAAAGTACTCCAACTTACCCTTGTTGAGGTTGTTATCAGGGAGCCAATTTGAGCCATCAGGCCCAGAACTGAACTTGTGGATCAAAGTGACCAAAAGGGTACTTACATAGTTCCCAGCAGAAATTGCAGTCCAAAACAGTGCCATTGCAGTGCTTCTCATACTCTCAGGGGCTTGGTCATAGAAAAACTCCAAATGCCCAATTGACATAAAGGCCTCAGCCATTCCATGAAGGCTATATTGTGGCACAAGCCAAAACACTGAGATCGGGATTGTGGCATGTGGGTGGTCTAAAAGCCCATGGGCCATAGCAGCCTTCTTTCTCTTTATTTCAACAAACCCAGCAACCAATGTGGCAAAGGTTGAGATCACAAACCCAATACCCATTCTGTGGAGGAAGGTTATGCCACGGTCAAGCCCAGTGAACCTACGAGCCACTTTGATGAAGACTCGGTCGTAGAAAGCAATGGTGGTGAGCATGGTGAGGATGGTGAAGACAGACATGGACCCTGCTGGGATTTGGAAGGTTTTGGTTAGGTGTCGGTCCATTGTCTTGGCTTGTTGGAGAGAAAATGTGCTTTGTTGAGCATAGGCTGTGATGAGGAGAATTCCTGAGGCCCATATTGGGCCCATCCTGATTATGGACTTCAATTCCTCCACTCTATGAATTGTGTTTAGCCTCCATAAGTTGGGTGTTTTGTTGTCATCTTCTTCTGTAACAATTGCTGCCTTGTCCAGAAATCTGTAATGATTTTCAAGACAAAAAGGGTAATTTAGTTATGGAAATGAAAGTTTAACATAACTTTTAGTCCATTAAATTTTATATTTTGATACATAATGTTTCAGTTACAAATATAAACAAAAGCGAATTAGGAAACTTGAAATATATCAAAATGTAATTAAAACATAGTTTAAAGTATCAAAATGAAACTTTTAAAACATTATATACCAAAATATTATTAAAATACAACTTAAAGTATCAAAATGAAATTTTTAAAACATTATAAATGTAAAAAATGTGAAACTTAACTAAGTTAGATTGATATTAAGCCAAAAGAAAAAATCTCAACATTACTTCATTCACAATTTTCTCCTAGTCACTCAAAGTGCATTTGTAGAAATCAAGATCTTTGTCACAAAGTTGTTTAAATTGATGAATGAGAATGATAAAATTTAGACTATAATATACTTTTGAATAGCCATCTTATTTCTTATTTCAATTTGATCTCTGGTTTTTTTTTCTTAAATACTTTGATCCCTTAAGGTGATTTTGTTAGATCTATTCAAGTTTTTCATTTTTTTTTTCATATATAAATGGTATTAGTTTTGATTGACACAGTATTTCTTATTGTTAGTCACGTCTCACCAAATTAAGTTATTTTGGTAAATTGTCGGATTGATCAACTTAATTTAAGACATCTTAAAAAATTAAACCAATAAGTTAATCCGAGTAATAATAAACCGAGTTCTCTTAAACAAAGTTATCTAATAAAATTATGTATCATTTTTTGTTTTTAAAAAAAAATCCTAAAATTTATTTTCTATCATCATCATGTTGTTGACTTTAATGACATTGACACAGAGTCATAGAGATGAATTATATATATCTTTAATTTTTTTTTTACATAGATAATATCTTAAAAAATACCGTAAATCAAACACAAAATTCATGATTTTATGTAAAAAATTACATTTTCATGTATCATCCGTGTAAGAAAGTCTAATATACAATTTAACATGATGATAATCATAATATATATCAGCGAATTCAAAAAAAGTATAAACTAAATGGGTATTGTTTATTTAAATTCTTCCAAAAGTATCTATAGAAGAAAAAAAATACTAAATAAATAAATGAGATTTTTCATAAGATAAAATTAACTCATGTATAAATAAATTTGTAGAAAAAAATTATATATTTTTTTTGTTGAATAAAATTATATATATATATATATATATAGAAAAATGATAATACACTAGAAGTGTAAAATAATTTTACACTATTACTTAATCACAATCATTTATCTATGTACAATCTAAAAGAATCACTTAAAAAATACTAAAAATGAAAGTTATCTCGTATATATTAATTTATAAAAAAAATCATAATTTATATATAAGTTAGTTTTAGCTTATAAAAAAATTATTTCATTTTATTTTCTTCATTTAAAAGTGTTCTAAAAAGCTTATTTAAACAAAGTTATAATAATAAATTGATACTTTCTTATGTGTCAATTGGAAAATAACCTTGATGCATAAATATGTCTGTTATAATATAATAACGTAGAATTGATTTGTTAGCTTATATATTAAAATGCAACTTTTATAGCATACCCCGAAACAGAGCAGTGCAGTCACGAAAAACACGAAAAGATAGAAAAACACAAAAAGATAACGGATAAACCCGGTTAGATCATTTTTAGTGATAATTTTTGAACTCTTCTTAAAAACTCTTAAGAACTTCTTCTTTTTTAAAAAAAATAAATTTTAAAGACTAAAACAAAATAAGACTTATTAAATTTAAAAAGGTGGATTCATTAAGTAATCCACAAATATAAAATTAAAAAATCAATAAATTCTACCACTAAAATAAATTAAAAGGTGGGTTTTTGCAGTTTAAGCGACATTGTGTGATAAAAAAAAAAAA
This sequence comes from Amphicarpaea edgeworthii, assembly GCA_014843725.1. Lineage (NCBI taxonomy): Eukaryota > Viridiplantae > Streptophyta > Magnoliopsida > Fabales > Fabaceae > Amphicarpaea > Amphicarpaea edgeworthii. Next base: position 8,533,527 of record CM026329.1, read on the forward strand.
GATAGTTTAAGAAACCAAAATCGTTTCTACCCGTAAAATGCTCTCAAAACCCAAATGTGGAAGTAGTGGAAACGAAAGGATAGATATTCTACGGACCTAAAATGAAGGTTCCCACTTCCCATAATGTCTAGACAGAGTACTGTTTGGTAGTCGGTAATGTGGGGACTAGAGAGCCATATGTTGCCAAGCCGAATGGTTTTCTATAAAGATCAATCAAACAAAAGTGGTGAACTCGTGGTCAATGCTCATCAACAAAGCCAAAATCTATATTCATATAGGTTTATGCCTTTTTTTTTTTTCAAAAAAATTTAATGATAATATATGACAACGTAAAATAATTTTACATGTGATCAATTATAATTTAGTATAAATAAAGCAAATTACAATAACATTTGTTTCAATTACACACGTATTCTCTCCTTTTTTTTTATCATTACTTTGACATCCATTTTTTTAATTTTTTAAATGAATTTATATTTAATTTTAATTGATTTATTTAAAATCTCATAATTATTTTTATAATTAAGTGATCCAAAAAGAAAACGTTTTTCTTCTTCTTCCTCTGTTCGGTGCTACTCTTCTTCTAAAAGGGAGAGAAGGGTTGTTCCTCAATTTCTTGCTACTGGTCTTCTAAAGGGAAAAGAAGGGTTGTTTTATTCTGTGTGCTACTGTTTAAAGGGAGATAATTGTTCCTCTTCTTCTCCAAATGAGAGATATTTTTTTTGTATGTGAATTTTCTATTTCGTGTTTAACAAACACGTTTGTGACGACTTTCAATCCAAAGACAACTTTGTTCATGGTAACGACAATCCCATCTGCGACTCACAACTCTATGATGACGTTGAACCCGATTTTTTAAATTCATCACTAACGTATCTCCTAACATTTTAAACTCATCATACATATATTCCTTAAATTTTAAACACATCACACATATACTCCTTAATTTTTAAACATATCATACATGTATCCCCTTAACTTTTAAAATCATCACATGTACCCTTTGCACATTACAAATGCACCCCTATGTTTTAAAAAAGAAGATAAGGACATTTAAAAAAAAATAAAATTATAAAGTCATATGCTAGTCACATAATATTAAAAGTTAACAGAATTAATTCCGTTTATAGTGAGGGGAATGGGATACCAAAAATTAGGAATTTTGTATAGGGATAAAAAAAAAAGACGCAATACATGTGTAATTGAAACAAACTTCACGGGGTATTACTATAATTCGCTCTTATAAATATATATAGTTATCATTATATGATACTGTGAAATAGAATTCATCGACATTAAACTTTTTTTAATTGTGTAATCTATTTTAATTAATTTATAATTATATAAAACTTGTCTAAAAAATTAGACACATGTCAATATTTCATATAAACTCTTTTTACCTAATACTCCCTCTTTCTGCAATCTATATTTAAAAAAAAAAAACGGAATTTTTTTTTCTTAACTGAAGCACAGGTTGATCTAGTTTTAATATATCTATTAACTTAATGTTTTATATTTAATAAAAATACTGATATATGATAATGTAGTAGAGTGCCACACATCTATATTTTTGTGAAATATTAAATGTCAAATCAATAAATAGAATCAAAATTAAAAGAATGAGAAAATTAAATTCACAAAAACTGGGGAGACTAAATTTAATTTCAACCATAATATAAAAACCAAAAAAAAAAAATGCTCATCAGCTGACAAAAAAAATCTCCTCATCAAACTCTATACCTGAAATAAAATTATATTTGTTTTTTTTTTTTACAAAAAAGAGTCCTTATTTGAAATTTATTTATTACAACTAGTTTTCAAAAAATACAAAATTATGCATATTTAGTTATTAACAAAGAATTAAAAAATGCAGTATTTTCAATAAATATATGAATTAAAAATAAAGATTAAAAAAAAAAGCATATCTTTTAAGATTAAAAAGAACATACTCAAAGCTTAAAGAGAGAGATTTGAGACACTTACTTCATTTGTCCACTGTGAAGAAGCTTTCCTCCCAAAGAAATAGCCGAATCTAGTTCATCATTCTGGTACAAGAAACTAGGGTGTGGCACATTTTCCACATTCCTCTTACGAATTGCAGCCACAACCACTTGCACTAACCGGGTAAACGGGCTCCCGGCCGGGTTCAAGTTGCGGTAAAGCGGGTACCCGACAATGAAGGTAACAATTGAAAGGAACATTGCAATGGTGGGGATTCCAAGCCCAATGCCCCACCCAATGTTATCCTGAATGTAAACCAAAACAGTCACAGCCACGAGAATTGACACACCCATGACAAAGTAGTACCAGTTGAAGTAGGTCCATGTTTTTGTTGTTTGCTTGGGATCCGACTCGTCGAACTGGTCCGCCCCGAATGCGACGATGCAGGGTCGGATTCCGCCCGACCCGAACGCCCCGAGGAGGAGTGAGATGTAGAGGATTGCCAGCTGTCCTGAGCTGGCTTGCTGGCACAACTCTTCGCCCTTGCAGGGAGGTGGCCTGAACTGTGGAAGCACTGCTGATAGGGTCAAACTAATCATCCCCTGCAAATTATTAGTTAGAAAAGAAATTAAAATGAGAAAAAGAGCAATATACTACAGTGTAAAATGGTCGTTGTCAATAATCAAAATTCTCTATTTATAATAAATTAGGTAATTTTTATAAAATTATTTTAATAAATATTAAAATAATGAATTGTGATTGAATGAAAATATATTTTATCTTTATAATACATAAATATTAAACTCATTAAAAAAAGTTGATAAATTAAAAAAAAGTTGTTGTTGTAAACATTCATTCAAGTGATAAATACAATTATGTAACATGAACATGTTCGGCAAAAAGAAATCAAAGAATCTATAGTGATTTTTAAGGAGAAAACAAAAAAATAAATATTAAATGAGTTTATTCTATCTGCTTCTTTTGAATTAGACTAACTACACCTACTTTCATGTTTTTATTCTATCTTTAACCATTTGAATTAAACTAACCGGCATTTTAATTAAATGAGAGTGACTAGTGTGTGGCCTTTTGCTATGTTTAACCTCTATATATATATATATCCTCACGTGATTTTTTTTTTTATCCTTTTATATATTGCAATTAATTGCTTTATCAAGAAAGCTAGAGCTAAAAGCATTGACAGAGTTGCACATGTGAACAAAATCCTATATATGTATCCTTGTTAAGTTCTCTAATTAAATATAACATGTGAATTTATTTTCAGCCTTATATGACGTCCATTATTGAGTTGAAAGTTTTAAGAAGTATTCATATAGAAATAATGGATGGAGAAGACACTTATTAGAGATAGGAAGAGAATAGAGAAAATATAAATAAAATAAACAATATGATTTAATAAAAAAGAATTCCGAGAAAAAAATAGTAAATATTAACAGAGTGTATAAAGTACAAAATATTTTAAAAATCAATACTTTATCAAAATATCATCATTTAATTGAAAAACATAATGGTAAGAATAAATGATGATATTTGGATAAAATAAAAACTTGATTTAAGTTTTATTGTAACACCAAGAAATTAAAATCTGAGTTGTAAAGCATGTACAATGCTTTATAAATTCACTTCAACACAGGAAATTAAGAATTAGGAGAGGAGTCCTTACTATCTGGTATATAATGGAAGCAACGGTAACAGTCCAGAACTTTCCAGCATAAGAATCAGCAATGAAAGCACCAAGCAATGGTGTCAAGCTTGCAGTTCCACTAAAGTTAGTGAGTGTGTTAGCAGCTTTGGTTAATGGCATATGAAGCTGTGTTGTCAAGTAGCTAATCATGTTCGTGTTGAAACCCACCACAGCCAGCTTCTCACAAACCTCATTTGCTGCACCAAAAACAAATTAATTAATTAATCCAAAGTTTATAACATCAGATCCAAAACCATATGCTTAGAGTTATGTTAGGAGGAACTTGCTAATGATAGAAAGTTTGTTTTGATGCAAGGCTAGAACTGTTTTATGCAGTTTCTTTACTGGAAATATAAAACATTTTTTAACATAGAAGCCGTCAAAAATACTTCTAATCTCGTATCTATAGAGACTTATAATTAATAAATAGAGTTTTCTATATATCCTGAGAAGCTTACCAAAGATGAAAGGCATTGTGATGAGCCCTCCCTTTTTCCTTCTAGTGTGATCTTCCTTCTGCTCCATCTTTACAAAACCCCTAAGTTATTCTTATTCTAGTACATAACATGGACACAAAGTTGAGTATTTATAGCCTAAGCTTGGGATTTGGAAAATCTGAGTTTGTCACTACAGCCACTACTTGTTAGGTGTTCACACCACCACTTGTGGAGTTATGGCCACCAATAGGATATAATTTCTTTTTTTAACTATAAAGTATTTTGGTTTTCGATAAAGAGGAGTAATATATATCAGAATAAAATCATATTATAAATTATAAATTTGATGTAATATGGTTGTCAGGCGTGGGACTATAATGTTTTGTCATATGCACAATTTTTCCCTCACAGCTTGCAATGTATATATTGTTTTTATAAAAATAGATATTATTAGAGTTAGACGATGATATGCATTAGATAATTATTTTTTTATTATTTTGTTTTCGGTGATTTGGCCTCTCTAACCTTTTTCTTTTTTGGTACAATAATAGCAGCTGATGCATGTATATGCTAACCTCTCTTTTTCCCTGTCTTGTACTGTTGTACAACACAACTAAATATATATATACAATGTAAATGTATATTGTAAGATTTCCCTTTTTCCTTTCCATTTATTTGCAAGTGACTAATTATATAATTTTGAAGATTTTTTTTTTCCTTTTACCATACTTAATTAATCAATCAATCTATTCTTAATTAAATGCCACAACTTTTTGAAGGAATAATTTAAATATTCACATTAGTTGTATACCCTTATTCAAACTAGTATGGTTCATAATGATGCAAGGGATTAAAATCAACACTAAATCTTCACCGCATGAGATGGAAGGAATGATATGAAGATTTGCACAATAGATATGACATGAAAAATAACATAGCTGCAACCACTCATAATGGAAATTTAGTAGGAGGGTGAGCTCATTCCAAATGTTGTATTTGGAGTTCTAAAAATGCATTAGAGTTGTTCTTGGTGGTTGTGGAAATTTTCAAAAATTATCTTCATCTTTCATGTGCAAGTTCTGATTTGATACAACTTGGATCATGGACAAAATTGAGCCTAAAGTTATAGACAATGATCCTAACAGCTTGACATGTGGGTAGTAATATGAAGATTGTTTGAGACGTTGATCTGTTCTAACAGCTTGACTTGTGTGTAGTAATTTGAAGATTGTTTGAGTTGTAGAAATGCATTTGAGAAATCTCAATGGCTATGGAAAGCTAAGAGAAATATCTACATCTTTCATGAAAAAGTTGTGATATAATATGGCTTGGATCATGGACATAATGAATTATGAAGATAGAGATCTCATTTTGTCTTCACAATATAATGCAGTTGCAATACTTTAAAAATTCCTTAAGTTGTAATGATCCAACTAACACGAGACAAGTATACCTAAGTTTCAAGGATAGAATTATTTACAACTCTCATGAAGACATTGAAAGCTTGGCTATCCAAAGGATCACATAAATCAAATACACTAGCGCGCAATCATAATATGATGCAACAAGATCACACTATAATGTTTGTAATACAAGTCTATCATGTCATCCTATCAAAGTATTCCTATAGTAAGAAGAACATTCAGTGATTTTCCATCTATATCAAAGAACTTTCTCAAAACAAAATATTATATGCACGATAACCTATCTACTAAGTGTTTTAGTTGAAAATATAAAAGGTAGATATAAGAACAAGCATTTTGATGAGTTCAAAACAAGCTCAAAATGGATGACTCAACTGTGCACTCAAGTGAGAAGTCTTAGAATATTGAATTAATGAAGCTTATTTGTACGATGAAGTTAGTGCTTCCCTATAAAGAACTAAATCTTAACAAGTTGTAAAGACATCAAGAAGACCTTAATTTAGAGTTATATCAAAGGCTATAATGAGAATGACAATATCAGAATGATGTTATGAAGTTAAACTATAATCAAGACCAAAGAGAAATTCTGAAGTATGTTACTCACAACCTATAAAAGTCAACTATGTTGAAGTATGTTACTTCAGTAATGATCTATTCTATGGAGATGTGTTAAGCATGATGAATTTGATCTATCTATAATTTCACATCATGATATCTTCATCAGAAGGAACCTACATCAGAATATGTCCCTCCTCAACAACATCATAATGCAACTTTGATATACCTTATAAAACAAATCAAATTTTTTTTTTTAGCATGGAAACTTTAGAACGAATTCAAATCTGTTAAGTCATATACAGTTGGCGTATTTCAAACTTCTTTAAGAAGTAGACCCAACTATCACATAATGTCTAGTTTGGCTTGTAGGGTTTATATATTGATAGAAGACAACTACAAAGTATGAGAGAGAGAGAGAGAGAGAAGATAGGAAAGCCTATACTATGCAGAAACATGATTCATATCCTCTCTCCACTCTAGGGTCATTATGAGTTCAAAATGTAGTAGATGGAGTGTACAACCTCAAGCAACAATGAAGATCCACCATATGAGTGTTTTAAAGCTATAAAATTCCCTTAAACACATTTTCCTTGTATGAAAATTGTTTGTATCCCAAGCTAAGACTAGATGTGGTGCTGTGGTGAGCGAGATGTTGAAAATCCAACAGGTAGCTGACATATGAAATCCAACAAGTGGATGGTCTAGAGTTGACTAGTTGTTTATGAAAATTAAGTAGGTGGTCGATCTAGTAGGTGGCTAGTCTGTGTAATTGAGAATCCATCAGTTGACTGGTGCTTGAGTTCAAATCCTTAGTAGGTTGTTGGTTAGTTGATTAGTGAAATCTCACTAGTGCAAGGACTAAGGATAATCCTAGGTTTGGAGTGAACCTATATAAAATCATTGTGTGAAATCTTCTCTTCCCTTCCTTTTACATTATGCAATTAATTGTCATATAATATCTCGACATCAAATCATTTCGAGTATCAGAATGTCATACATCAAATTTTTTTTTAACAAGTTTGATTGGTTAGTAAAATGTATATGAACTATATAAGCTTTGTGATCATAAGGCCTATTTTAATGTTGTATCAAGGAAGATAAGTAGAATGTTATATCAAAATGGAGTAGATGACTATTTAATGTAAAATAACTTTTCCCAATGGCCATCTTCAACAAATTGTACAACAGAATGAAAAACTAAAGATTTGTGTCTAAATGATCACATTTTCTAAGGCCTATAAATACTTGAAAAATTGAAGCTTTGAAAAAACGAAGCGTTCAAATATTATCAAGCATTCATTCACTGTTGTATTCAAAATCTAGATATATGAAAATGCTCTCAAAACACTTTGTACATTATGAGATTTAGACAGAGAACTTAAAGCGTTTGTTTTTGGAGGCAAAAGTGTTTTGGTTGTAAACAATACTTGGTGAGGTGAAGCTTTGGTTATAAGCTTTTGTAAATGCTAGAAGCTTAAGCGATGTTGAATACTTGTATCTTTGTTTAGATAGTGGAACTTAGAAGGTCTTTTTCAAGAACTAGACATAGTCTATGGAGTGAAATGAACAAGTATAAACTTGTGTCTATTTATCTTGCTTTCCTATATCATTTGTTTATCTACTAACAAAAGGGAAGAATCAATTTTCACTAAGATTCATATCATCTGCTTGTTATTTGTTTTAATATAATAGATGATATAAAAAACATTTACAAAAAACTTACATAAATTAGTTTAAACACATTCTCCCTTCTTGTGTTATTTTTCTTTTACAAAAAGCTTTCAGAAACATATAAAATAGTTTTGTGCATGAAAAGCTTTAAAACGTGTTCTAAACAAATGTCCTTGAGTATAACATTCTAAACTATATCTTTTTAAACATAACAATCAACACAATAATTTTTTTTAAGTGTTGAATCATCATTACATATAAATTGACATGAAGATATGTAAATTGACATTAGGTTCTTATAATCATATTAAACATTGGAAAATAAATGTAGTGACTAACCACATAAAAAGCTTAGTTATCTAATTGCTTGAACTTGTGTGTCAATATTTTATGAAACCAAGGTAATATTGAGTAAAGTTGGCAAATCACAATTCAATCCCCTTCTTGTGACATTTTAATCACTTCACATTTCACCATCAGAGATTCCCCAAACCCTTTCATCAAGGCCTAAAACTATTCTTCATTCAACAAAGAAGAGGAAGAGTCAAACTTGTATTTAGACTCTTTCCAAAGTTCTAATATCTTGTTGACTAACATATCATTTGGGTGGATAGTTAGAGACTCATGATAACCAACCACTATTCTTACTCACATTTTGGTTCTAAATTTAGAGTTGTTATCTCACTTTTCTCTTCTTTATTACTTTGTTTGATCTCAATGAGTTAGAATATAATTTAACCTCTTTTAGGATTTTGTTTCTTGTCCATTCTTAGGATTTTATTAGTTTTTGTGTTGTTTTTTAAGAGTTTTGGTACATGAAAGAAAGAGATGGAGCAGTGCTGATTTTAAAACGAGCTAATACAAAAAACAAAACTTACCTTAAGTCAGATAACACAAAAAGAGTAATAAATAAAGAATTAGTGAACATAGATTTATACTAGTTCGTCTCAGCTTAGATATTACATTCAGTTCTTGGATAACCATCAAGTTTCATTATCTTATATCCAGTGATGAACTCGGGGGGGGGAGCAGGCCTCCCTCCCTTTCATACTATATATAATAAAGTAATATAAATATTAATTAATAATTTTTTTAACAAAAATATATAATAAATATATGTTAATTTATTAATTTTTATTACTTAAGCAAATTATACTTGGTATATTAGTATAAAACTTCATTTATCTATTTATATAAATAATTATTAATATTAATTATTATTATTATTATTATTAACATTATATTTTAAACATATTCATATATTATATATAATTTTTATATAATTTAATTATTTTTAGTAATTATTTTAAATTGTAAATTTTTTTTTATCTTCTTGATTGTGAGACTATTCATGAGTCATGTTTAGTTAATATTATGTTGGTAAAATCAAAAACACTTTCATAACTTAAAACAAAAATTTAACATGAATTATAATATATACAAAATTTAGCAACAATATTTTTAAGCAATTAAAATATGTATTTTTTATTGTTTTAATTTTACTTTTAAACTAATTTTTAAAAATTTGTTGTTTATTAAAATTTTAATCATTAAAATAATAAAAAAAATCCAGCCCCCTCTATGTGGGGTTTCTGGGTTTGTCACTGCTTGTATCAAAATAGAAATATTGTCCACTGTCACTTCTGGTTCTACACAACAACTTATCTCCAAGTTGATAAAACTTAAGTATTGTTTAAAACCAAGTCACTTCTAACTCTAAAAACAAATAAATATTTTTTAAGGCTGCTTGCACAAAGACTTTTCTAAAACGTTTAATAGAAGAATAACCAATGAAGCTCTTAATCTAATCTCTTAAGATGTACAAAATGTTTAGAGAGCAAATATTAATTCTTAGATTGCTTGTTACAAAGACAAAGAATGCTTGAAAATATTGGAACACTTCGCAACTTCAAACTTCATTTCTTCTAATATTTATAGGTCTTCAGAAGTTAATTGTTGTGAGACTTGCCTTCGTAATCTTTAGTATGTTTCTTGCATTTGGTGAAAATGGTCGTTGGGAAAAGTGTTTTAGGAAAAAGTGTTTGCATTAAATGTCATCATCAACTTCATTCTAAAACATCATTATGTTTATCTTCCTTTACAAGCACACTCTGTCCTATTTCTTTCACTTGTCACCATCATCTTTGACTAAGACCTCTGCACAACAAGTTGGATGCATCTTTTAAGAACGAGGTTGGTAACAACTAGAAGATTTGTCACTACTCTTATCTTTGATCTATTTGATGAAGAATATTGGAATGTTTTTTGCACAATGAACATAACATTAACTATGTCTTAAATACATTTATTTTCTATAACATTTAATTTATGCAACCTTATTCAAAACTCAATTTATTCCTTACTTAGTTTAAATACATTGTCAATGGATTAATGCAAACAAATTCATATAGATAAGATATTTGAACTTGTTCCATTGTACTACTTGACAATTTGATGCTCTTGCCAAAGAGTTAAAAACTCCCTGTTACCAAATCCTCGCCATATAAAGAAAAAGAAGACATGATTTGAAGATGAAAAGGAGTAAGGTTCTTGAGTTGTTATTATCTTGAGTTATGATTTTTTTAAAGTTTTGTTGACTTTTTTTTTTCAATTTTTAATAAAATTAAAGAAAAATACTAAGGTGTAGTATTTCATAAATACTCCAGTGTCATGTTAATTAAAAACTAATTAGTTGTGTTTACATGTAAAAATAAATAAGCAAAATACCCTATTTGAGTTGTTATTAACTTGAGTTATGATTTTTTTTTCAAGTTTTTTTTTTAATAAAATTAAAGAAAAATACTAAGGTGTAGTGTTTCATGAATACTCCACTATCATGTTGATTAAAAAAAAATAGACGTGTTTACATGTATAAAAATATGCACAAAGTACCCTTTTGAAGCATTACTGCGCACATAATATAAAACACTAATATGAAAATACATAAGCATGACACTAGCATGAATTCAATAAGGTAAAAAAAATGACAATGTGCTCAGCATCGAATAAAAAATAATACAAATGAAGCAAGATGATAATATCTTGCTAGTTAAAAAAAATGCATATAATATAAAACACTATCATAAGTAGACATGTATGAAGTAGGCATGGATCCATTAAGCTTATTGGAGTAGACATGGGTTGACTTAGTAGAATGCTTTGTACATGCTTTCTCCTCCAAACATATCCCAACGTAGTATAATTAAGTGCATTTTTATCTGAACATAATGCAATTAATTGACCATTACTACATCATAAACTAAATACATTCCTCCACAAACATCTCCAAACATGAATACAAAAACTACATTCAAATCTATAACCTTATAAACTACCATCTTAACACAACAAACACCCTACATAACTTTTTATAAGAGGTTCCTCATGGAGTAATAAAATATTATAAACTAGGGTGGGAGGCGAAGCGCCTCCTACCTCTTGATACCTCTTTGGAGCTTTTTGTGTCTATAGAAAGGTCCTCATTCATGTTCATGATGTACATTGTGCATTTGGAAAAAAAAAATATACTCTTAGTTGTTGTTGTTTAATTATTTTGTTTGTTGTTGCTATTTTAATCTTTGAAAATGAATTGTTTACATGCAATTATTTACTAGGGTGGTGAAAAAATTGTCCACATTTAGGGAATAACATTTACCAGTAGATCAAAGTTAATTAGAGTAGTTACAAATACAATTTTTGATGGTTTGAAAAATCAAATTAGTGCTAAAATCAAACTTTCTAACCATGGACATATTTGTCAACTAACTTGTAGATTTCTTGTTAATTCCAATCCATCACAGTACTGTGGAGCTGAGATTTATAAGATAAGGTTTTAGATATGAACTTGAATTACTATTATTGCTAAATGAGAGTTCCAATTTATAGAGCACATGAAATAATAACAATAATTCAAATGTACCTACTGATGTGCTTAACAATAAACTTTAACAAAATAATAAAATAACAAATAACAAGATAACGACATTATGAATTTGAAATGGTAACAAAATGATTGGTATCTAATAAACCCCCACAAGTGAAATGTGCATCTAGTAGCTTGAGCTTGATAGTTAAGTTCTTGAATTTTGTCGTAGGGAGTGGCTTTGTAAGAAGATCTACCAATTGGTCCTTCGTGGAGACGTGAGAAACCTAAAGCTGTTTTGTTTGAACTTGCTCCCTGACAAAGTGATAGTCAAGAGAGATGTGTTTCATATGCGAGTGTAGAATCAAATTTGAACAAAGGTACATTGCACCTATATTGTCACAGAACAAGCACAGGACATGAGTTGTGGGAACCTAAAGTTCGATGAGGAGGTTTTTGAGCCACATAATTTCTGTAGAAGCAATGGCCACTGCTTGATATTCTACCTTGGTCAAGGAGCAAGCAATCGTCTTCTACTTGTAGAAGAACCATGAAATTGGGTTTCCGCCAAGGAAAGTGACATAGGCTAAAGTAGAGGTGGCATCATCAGCATTTCCACCCTAGTTTGCATCTGAGAAAGCATAAATGTTGAGGTTGGATGTCGATTTGAGGAGGAGACCAATGTTAATGGTGGCTTTAAGGTAGTGAAGAACTCGCTTGAGATGCTAAAGGTGGAGAGTTGTTGGTTTGTGCATGTATTGTGAAAGCTTGTTAATGAAGAAGGTAATGTCCAGACGCGTAAGAGTGAGGTACTGCAAGACACTTATAATCTTACAATATTTAGTAGCATCGGTAGAGCCAATGCCATCATGAAGTTTGAGGACAGTAGAAGCCGATAATGGAGTAGGGGAGGGCTTAACACTTACCATATCGAACTTATGAAGTACATCATGAATGTGTTTGTGCTGAGATAATAGAATTTTCATGGGGGTGGGGATGAGTTCAATGCCCAGAAAATATCAAGGGATACCCATGTTCTTCAAAGAGAAACACTGGGATAAGGCCTAGATAAACTTCTGAAGAAACTTAGTATTGTTACCAATAAGTAGCAGGTCATCGACATAGACCAGAAGTAGGCAAGAGTACCATGAGCATAATAGACAGAAAGAGAAGGATCACTCTTACTGGTGAAGAATCCAAACTCAACAATGAAGGATTTTAAGGCATCATGCCAAGCATGAGGGGCTTGATGTAACCTATACATGGCTTTGTGCAATTTGCAGACATATATACGAGGGGCTTGAGAATCCTTGAGGCCTGGAGGTTGAGACATATATACTTGTTCCTTAAGTTCACCTTGGAGAAAGGCATTGTTGACATCCAATTAATGCATTGGCCAACGTTTTCCAAGGGCTATGGTAAGGACAATTTTGATAGTTTGTGGGTGAACTACAGATGCAAAGGTCTCGTGAAAATCAATACTATGACATTGTGTGAATCCTTTAGCTACGAGTCATGCCTTATAGCAAGCAATGGTGTCATCAACATTACTTTTAATTCGGAAAAGCCACTTGCAGGCCACAATGTTAGTGTCTTTGGAGAGAGGGACTAAGGACCAAGTGCCATTTTGGAGGAGAGCATCAAACTCCTCAGTAATTGCCATACACCAATGTGCATGTTTCATAGCCTCACGAACATTGGACGGCTCATGATTCTCAATTAAAGGAAACTTGGATGCTGTGAACACTTTCTTAGGTTTGAATATTTGGTTTTGGGATCAAGTCACCATATTGTTGTTAGGATCAGCTGGGTGACTATCAAGAAGGGGGGGGAGGGGGGAGGTGAATTGATTGAACATAAAATGATATATTCTTTTTCCCAATAAAAGTTTTTCACCACCGCTATTGAGGTTTTGATAAAAATGTTTTCAAAGCATGTTATATTGAATGAATAAATTAGAAAAACAATCTCAGTTTATGATAGAATTGATTAGAACAATTAAACTTGATAAAGATAAAAAAAACTACATTAACAAAGATTAAGGATAGAAAGATTGAGCATGTTAATTTATACTAGTTCGATCAACCACTGATCTACATCCAGTTCTCCCTTTCATTAAGGGGTTCCACTATAAATTTGATTATATACACCATGCACACACAATTCATAGCAAATCCTGATTTCACAACTTGACACAAGAACCTAAAAAACTGAATGTGAAAACACCATTCACCATCCAATTTCTAAACACTAAAACAACACAATTCTAGAAACAAAATTAGAAACACCATCTAATTTCAACATAGTATCTAGGAACGAAATTCCTACAATGCAAATCAAACAAGATCAATGAAAAAGATTCAAGGACGAAAACACCTTGATGTGTTGATATAGCTTGATATAAAATTAGTTGAGAAACTCCAATGTGAGTAGATTTAGCAGTCAAGAACAATTGTTTGAATCACCTCAGTTCATGAAAGAACAAGAGAGGAATATAGTTGTGTAGGGTTAGAGGTTTAATCTCAAAATGATTTAGCAGTATGAACAAGAATGAGTTATTCTAAAACTCAAGAGATTTATTAATGTGCAGAAGAAGGAACGAGAATGTTCAAAACAATATCAAATCAAAGAATCAAATCAAAAGATTTGGATTTTGACAATTGAAAGAATGAAAAGATATTGTGAAAGTTGGTCTCACTGCACAGGATGCTATGGGTTCAAATATATAGAATGGGTCAAAAAGATTCAGAGTTAGTTAGACAGAATGAATCTTGGAGATCTTTCAAACTAATCGTTATACTAGATATAATCGATTGCAATTAAGGTGTAATCGGTTATCCCGTATATCAGAATATGATTTACACTTGCTGTCAGCTATTGTAATCGATTGCAAAATAGATGTAATTTATTGCAAATGAGACAGAGCCAATTTTGAATTTCAGAGATTATTTAGTAATCGATTGCCACTAGATGGTAATCGATTGCAAATGAAATAGAGCAAATTTTGAACCTCGGAGATTGTCTTGTAATCGATTGCAACTCGATAATAATCGATTACAATTGAAACAAAACAATATCTGAAATTTGAAATCAACATTGTAATCGATTGCAATAGTTGGTAATCGATTAACCCGATACCATAGATGGTTCAAAACAGATTTGGCCATCTGGTAATCGATTCCTACATTATGTAATCGATTGCACTTCTCAGAATTAGTTTCTAAGAAGCAAATCATCTAATGATGCTTGAGATAATAGAAAATAGAGCAGATCAAACATCTAGCATGAAAAATATCTAGCTTAGTCTATAACAAACAATACAATGTCATCATCCATACATGTTATGACATAAAATAGAAAATACTAGACTAAGAGAACGGAGAAGACTTAAGATATGAAGATACCAAAAATCTAAATGAAGAAGCGTCAATCTTCAATTATGAGTATGAGAGGGTATAAGGCTAGCTGTAGTTTCATTAGTGGTGATAGAAATAGGTGAAGAGGGAAAATCATTACTTGATGAAGTAGTTGTAAATGTAGGTCCCTTTATTTGCTGCTCATCAAGATGGAGGGGGGGAGTAGGAGTTAATTGGTGAGGGTAAGGTTGGTGTGGTGTATGGAAGTGCAATGTGTAGGGGTTGAGATGGGGGGAGAAGTATTTGTAACAAGTGAAGGTGAGGTTGATAGGGTTGGAAAAGGAAAGATGTGATCATAGAACTTCAATTGTCTTGATATATATATACGGTCAGTTTGAGGATCAAGGCATAGTTAAGCATATTGATTTTCAGCATAACTAAGGAAGATGCATGGATAGGATCACGGGTGCAATTCATGAGTGGTATATGGTTTTAGCCATAGGAAACACAAACAACCAAACGAGTTTAGGTGGTGTGGGTTAGGGACACTGTGATGAAGAACCTCATGAGGTGATTTCATGTGTAGGAGAGGAGTGGGAAGTTTGTTTATAGGGTAAGTGGTTGTACAGAAGGCATAGGTTCAGAGTTTGAAAGGTAGATTTGCATATGAAGAAGGGCTTTCCCAGTTTCAACTATGTGCTGATGACGACATTCAACAAGGGCATTTAATGGTGGGCTAAGATATTTTTTAATTTTGTGTACTCACCACCATTATTAGAATATAGTGCAACAATAGGGAATTTGAAATACTTTTCAACAAGATTTTTAAATAAAGGGAATATTAGTGAAACATCTGATTTGCATTTCATGGGATACAACCAAATGTATTTTATAAAGTGATCTACAAAAATTAAATAGTAACGAAATCCATCTGCGAATATTATTGGAGCAAGTCCCCAAACATTTGTGTAAATCATGTTAAGAGGTCTCTTGCTAACTAGACTCGATGTTGAGAAAGGAAGCTTGTGACTTTTGACACAATTACACGAGAGACAAGGTGGGAGGTTGCTGGCTTTTATTTTGGAAAGAAATTGAAATTGACAGAGAATGTTGTGTGCTGGGTGGTCAAGAATGTGGTGCCATGGTTTGTGAATAGATGGTGTGGTGAGGAGACCCTTGGGTGTGTGAATGGGTGGAGACAAGGTATAGAGACCATCTTTATGGCTTTCTTGGAGCAAAAGGGCCCTTGTCTTCAAATCCTTCACCAAGAAACAATTAGAGAAGAATTCAATTGAGATAAGGTTAGTATGGCACAAGGCAAAAACAGATAATAAATTTTTGGTAATAATAAGGACATGTAAAACCCTTTCTAGAGTGAGATTTTGATAGCGGGTGGAGAGAAAAGTTTTACCAGTGTTGTTTATGAGAAGGGCCGAACCATTTCCTACCATAAGTTGATCCATGTCGTGATAAGGATCACTAACATGAAGATTTTGAAGTGCATTTGTGACATGATGGGTGGCACTAAAGTCTAGAATCTAGTCTTAAGTAGCAAAGGTGTTTGTGGTGTGTGCATGGGGTCCTTGAGGATGTTTTGGATAACCCACAATCTTGTAACAAACTCATATTGTGTGTCCCGATTTCTTGCAATACTGATAAATGACTCGCTTGTCTGAGCTAGGAGAAGTGGATCGACCATACGTCGTGGCCGATTGAGAGGTGTTTCCTCATTTTACATAAGAGTTTTTTCCTTTGTAGGTTGCATTGTGGAAGCAATGGTAGAGACGTTTGAAGGTGCATCTCTTTGGAGGTAATTCTCAAAATCAACCAAGAGATCGTGAAGATCATTAAAGCTGATGGGGTTTCCACAGGTGCGGAGAAATGCTGCAACCTCACAAAACTCAGAACCGAGACCATTCAAAGTATGAATGACCAAATCATCATCATCAATGGGAGAATTGATAATGGCTAACTCATTTGAAATGGACTTGATGCCATGAAGGTACATGGCAATAGATTAATTTCCTTTGGTAGAGCAAGAGAGGCACTCCTTGAGGTGCATGATGCGAGTTTGAGTGTGACTTGCAAACACCTTGTTGAGTGTGTCCCAAGCTTGCTTTGCGTTCTTGACGTTACCAAGCATGGTGATGATGCTTACGTCAACAGATGAGATGATTGTGTGAAGGATCAATTGATCTTGACAATGCCAAAAAGTGTAATCGGGGTGACTTACTACGGGGCACGTCCTTGTGCCATCAACAAAGCAGCTTAGATCGTATCCAATAAGAAGTGCATTCATTTGGATGCGCCATGCTGGGTAGTTAGAACTAGTTTGATGCCAGCTTGGGTATTCAAGGCTATGATTGACCGAGTAGCAGTGTTGGTTCCATCAAAAAGAATGGTGGCCATAATGTTTAGGTTTGGATCGTGATGCTGTTAGGCTAAGCAACAATTGATACCATATAAGATAAGGTTTTGAATATGAACTTGAATTACTATTATTGTTGAATGAAAGTTCCAATTTATAGAGCACATGAACTAATAACAATAATTCAAATGTACCTACTGATGTGCTTAACAATAAACTTTAACAGAATAATAAAATAACAAATAACAAGATAACAACATTATGAATTTGAAATGGTAACAAAATGTTTGGTATCTAATAAGATTTGTGATGACGAAGACGTGCAAAGTATGATAAGCACATTCCTAGATCAGGGAAGTCTACAAGTTTTGGAATTATATGTCGATATACAGGATCTAGGTTCATGTAGCAGGGAAACTATTGTTCAAGAAATTGTTCAGTCATCTTGTTCACATGGCCCATAGGCTACTGTTCCTTTATCTTATATTGAGGATGAACAACACCCAGAATTTGTTACATCTTTGAGCGACGATGATGAAGAAGAGGCAATACATGTTGTGGGGGTAGAAAATGACAACATGGATGAATTTGATGACGAAAGACCAAATTTAATAAGTGAAGCCTTGAGTGATTCAAATGAAGAAGAAGCCTCGAGCGACTCAGATTCAGATGCCGAAGAGGAAATAAAAAAAAAAATAGTTCAACTCGAAGGTATGGTCACATAATCAAATATAATTTTGTTTTTTAAAACAGTATACTTGTAAGGTTAACAACAACAAAAATTCAGCTCAACTTCAACCCACGCAATGGACAGCTTCGCCACACATGTCTGCCATCAATTGGGAATATGAAAGTGAAGAAACTACTTTTCATAATAATAGTTTTCATGATACAAGGGGTTCATGGAGACTTGGTGAAGAACTGCATAAAAGACAATGTTTCAATACAAAGAAAGAGGTCCAAATGACTGTTACAATGTATTCCATGAATATTTTTCAGGTGGCAGAAACAGTTGAAAGTAGACCAAAGGCAATCGAATATTGATGTAGAAACCATACAGATGGTTGCACATGGGGTATGAGAGCAAGTGATTTAGAATAAACACAGAAGTGGATTGTTCGAATTTGGGTCGATTTGCATGCATGCATCAACACAAATTTATCACAAGACCATTTTATGCTTACCGCAAAAATTATAAGATCATATATTCTTGGTAAAATCAAAATTAATTTTACTTCTTAAATATTCATAGCTATGTGTTATACATACATTTTTAACATTACATGTTGGTTTCCCAAGACTCGACAATTCCAATCACACTCATCCAAGAAAGAATTGCTATTGAGAAAATATTCAAAATATCTTATAAAAAGGCTTGGACTACGAAGCAAATGGAGTTGGAAACTATGTATGGAGATTCCAAAAAATCATATGATATGCTGTCAAGGTGGTTGGTTTGGATGCTAGTGAAATGCCTAAGATCAGTTTACAAAATGGAAACAAAGGCTTATTTCATAAATGGAGTAATTGACTGAAAATTTCACCAATTCAAATGCATGTTTTGGACGTTCAAACTTGCTATTGATGCGTTCAATTTCTGCAAACCCATCACACAAATAGATAGAACATTTTTGTATGAGAAGTATAAAGGAACACTTTTGATTGCAACAACACAGGATGGAAATGCAAATGTTTTGCCTATTGCATTTGCAGTTGTAGAAGGGGAGACAAAAAGTGATTGGTCATGGATTTTGGCAAAAATAAGACCCCATGTCACACAAAAAATAGGTATTTGCCTAATATCAGACAAGCATGCTAACATCAAATCAGTGGTTTCAAGGTCAGCACTATGGCAACCTCCTAATGCATACCATGTATACTGCATTTGTCATATTGCTAGTAACTTCAACCACAAATTCAGGAATATGGAGTTAAAAAAGGAACTTATACACTTGGGTATGTTAATTATAAACCAATGGCTTATTTTTAATGTTTTTTATAATATACATTAACATAACAATACACTACAATGTACTTTGTAGGTTATATGACATGGTTACACCGATTTGAAATACTCTAGAGATTCTATGAATCAAAACCAACTTAGCTGAGGCAATAAATAAAATTTTGGCACATGACGACAAAGGCTGTCGTTACAGTCATATGACAACCAACTTAGCTGAGGTAGTAAATAGAATTTTGAAAGGTGCAAGGAATCTACCAATAACTTCTTTGGTAAAGTGTACACATGAAAAATTGGTGGAATATTTTATAGAAAGAGGTATGCGTGCTAGATCGGAGTATGTTCAAGGTAGAACATTGCAAAAAATTGATGGATGCCATTGACAAAAACTATGCCAAGGCATGTACCTTTACAGTCAAAAGGTACAAATCGTACCAAGTTTGAGGTGGAAGAACCATTTCATCATGCTTCACAAAGAGGGGGGAAAACGTGGACAATTATATTGAACAAGTCATACTGCGAATGCGGACAATTTCAAGCATTCCAATATTCGTGCTTCCATGTCATAGTAGCATGTGCTTTTGTTAATATCAACATATTCCAATTCGTCAGTGATGTCTATTTTATCAACAACATTATATCATCTTATTCTGGCATCTGGAATCCATTGGAAAATGATGAAAATTTTCCTCAAAGAAATGGACCTTACATTGTTCTTAATCTAGAAAAATTACATGGAAAGGAAAGACCAAAGGCCACCAGAATTAGAAATGAGATGAATTGGATAGAGTCACAAAGAAGACAAATTTATTCTCGTTGTAAACAAGAAGGACACAACAAGGCTAATTATCCACAACTTAGACAACAATAATGTAAGAGAAGATGAGAATTAATTTTTTTTTATATAAACATAAAGTTTAATTTCTTTTTGTTTTAGAATTTAATATAGTTTTTTCTTTTCTTTTCTTTCCTATATGTTTTTATCTTATTATTTCTTAACTTTTTAAAATTTTATTTGTTTTACCTTTTTTCTATAAAGTAATCTTTTCCCTTTTTTTTATATTTATGTTGACTATTTTCTTAAAATATAATATTTAGCAAAATATGTTTTTAGTCACTTTGAGAGTTTTGAGTTTTGTTTTTTAGTTTGTAAAGTCTAAACTATTGTTTGGCGGCCTTCATCTTTAGAGTATGTTTTCATTATTTTGTCTCTGTAATTTGGGAGCTCTATTAGATGATGATTTGTCCTCTTAGATGAATGACACATGTCATAAAATATTAAAAAATACATTAATTTTTAATATTTTTATAATACTTGTCACTCATATGAGAGCATAGATCATCTAACGGAGCTCTTAAAGGGTGAGGACGAAAAAAAAAAAATATATATATATATATATATACTTTAAAGATGAAAATCAGTCAAATAATAATTTAGGTACTAAAAAATAAAAGAGTAAAATGCTTATACATTATAAGTGTAAAATAATTTCACATTGTCAATTAATCAATGTAATGACTTTTGAAATAATTTTATAAAAGTCAATTGTCTTACCATAAATTAAGGGTTGTGATTGACTGATGGTGTAAAATTATTTTACACCGACGGTACATAATTCTTTTTCTCAAAATAAAATCCCAAATAGTTTGGAGGACTAAAAATATATTTTTGCCTTATAATATTGTATTTGAATTAGTTGGTATGCTAACCTTATTTTGTTTTTTTATTATTTTCATTATTATGATGGAGTAAAAGACTTTAAAAATATAGTCTTATATTGATGCAAAATAACCTCTCTCCACCCTATACACATCCCATTTTGTACAAACTAATGTGTCAAAGAATTTTTCTATTTATTAAATCTGAAGTCATTTATTATAATAAAAAAATAATTCTATCATTCAAAAAAAATTTAATTTTTATAATTTTAATTCATACAAGAAATTAATAATTGTCAAATATTTTTTTTTATATTTTCTTAAGTTAAATTAATTAAATTATAAACATATTAATTTAGAGTCAAATTATCAAATAAATAATAAATAAAGTGTGAAAAATAAATTAAAGCTAATAATTCACGACAAACACATTAAAACACAGGTTTGCGCAGTGGTGCAAAATAAAAGCTTTATTTACTACACACATTAAATTAAAGGTAATTGATTTAAATGTACCATTATTACGATATGATGTTCAGAATATTTCTTCAAATATAATTTGTTTTATTTTTTAGAGGAAAAGTGTAGATATAAATAACATTTTTGCATGTGTTAATTGCGTTAAAAATTGTAGGCGATGTCACTATTTCAATTTACAAGAAAGTGGATTATGTTTGTGTTTTAATATTTTTATTACAAATTATCATTAAAAAAGAATAATATTCATACATGTTTTAATGTCTTAATAATTGGATAGGTTATAGTGCCTACTTACAAACAAAGTGAACACATCATGAAACATCTACAAATTAATAACTAAAATTAAGTATCCATCTCAGAATTTTTTCTACATGAAATCCATTTTTTTTTATTTTAATTCATCAAATACATAATTAATTTTTTTTTAATACTTTAAGAAAGTAAAAAAAAACAGAAGAAGCAAAAGCCGACATACAAATTACATCGTTAGATGAGCTATTCCCATACTATCAACTAGTAGCAAGGGTGACAACTGAGTTGGCCCAGTAGTCCAAGTAACTAGTTGATCATGATGTGCATCACCGTATTTTACAAGCGAGTATGGGCACGAATTTTCCTCTCTCAAGGTGTGAGCAAAAGGAGATATACCAGTCACAATCCATGAGCTTTCTTATCAAAGATATCAATGATGCATATGCCTGGAAAGAAACCAAATTGGTTTGAATCAATTCCACGGTATGTTAGGAATTTATTTATTTCTAATTAATTAATATGAACTAAATATTAATTTTAGCATTTATATTAGTTATTTACATTTAGATGACTCAATTTAAGTGATTTAATTTAGAGAGTCCTTAGACTGCCAATAGAAAATAATATGGAATTAATAAGTGAATTGTCAGTTTTACCCATTGGGGCATAATGGGAACTCTAATGGGTTAAAAACATAAAGCACGATGGTGGTCTCCAATATACCAAATCAAGAAAACAGTTTTCTCCTCTTCCCATCTGAGAGAAAACGAAGGTCCCATCAGGAGTAAAGAAGATTTGGTTGAGGAAGATCAATCAACCATTAGTTATTGATCAACAAAAGGCTTCCGCTGTGTGTATCAATCACAATCTCTATGGAGTCAGGTATTTCTAAATCTCTCTTCTTCAATAATTTGACGTAATGTGATTTGCTCTTTCATTTGGTTATTTTATTTGGTCAATCTAAATAACCAACAAGTGGTATCAGAGCCTCTGTTACTGTTAGATTATTGGGATTAAAGTATAGATTGGATTTTTATCTGAATCCCTCTTTTAATTTTATGAACCCTAATTTATTTGATTTTGGGGGAAAATTCCTACTTGTATTTTTTATTAAGAATATTTTGGCATGATTTTATTTTTTGTGTTTTTTCTCCCATTTGTGCTGCATCACAAATTTGGAATTAGGTGATGTTTAAAAAGTGCGACGTGTAACTTTTAAGTGTGACATACTGTGCAATCTTTCTTGCTTATTTATGTTTAAGAATTGTGTGAGGCACTGTGCGTCGCGTTCCATTTCTCAAATTTTCTTTCTTACGTTTTGTGATTTGTATATATATATTTTAATTTTGTGGACAGTGATTAAAAAAAAATTTGGAATTAGTCATTTTATTCATTGTTCATAAATTAGTAATGATTATTTTCATATAATTATTACTATCAGTTTGGGTGCAAATTTTATGGACTCTTCCTATTTTTTTTATGTCTGGTAATTTTTAATTGAGTTGGTTGAAACAATACATTGCCAAAGTAATCCCTATTGTGTAAACTAATTTGATTAAAATTACATAGATGTTTGTATGAGATTATTTATGCGAATTGTGCTTGGCCCAAAGGAAGACACAATTTGGCCAAATAATAACATATTTTGTGATGATAAGTATGTAACAATCATAAAGTAATTTTTTTTTTTCATGTGAATAATAGTCGGTCCAAAGAAAGACTATTATTTGACAGAACTGATTGTTAATATTTGATCATTGCGTAGAGAGTACCGTTTACAAATTAATTTTTTCTGTCCAAAGACTGGGAATTAATGTTGTGCTGAGTATCTTGTTACGAGTCCATTGTGTGAAATATTTGCATGTTTTGTTTTATATATATATATATATGGACTACTTGGTAATTTATAATCATGTTTATTAATTTAATTTTTGCTCTCTATTTTAGTTGCCACTGCTGTGAATGTTTCTGCTCAAGTAAATTCTATCCCAATGTTGAATGGGACGAATTTTAAGGTCGAAGGAAACCGTAGAAATTGTTCTCGGTTGTATGGATTTGGATCTAGCACTGAGGGAGGAACCACCCATTTCCACTTCGGAAGTCTCTAATGAGGCAAAAATTGAGAAATGGGAGAGGTCTAACCGAATGTGTCTTATGATCATGAAGC
Organism: Amphicarpaea edgeworthii; assembly: GCA_014843725.1. NCBI lineage: Eukaryota > Viridiplantae > Streptophyta > Magnoliopsida > Fabales > Fabaceae > Amphicarpaea > Amphicarpaea edgeworthii. The sequence continues at coordinate 8,557,370 of CM026329.1, forward strand.
GCTCTATACCAGAGGTGTTTCGGGGCTCTATTGTTGAGGGTCAAAGTGCAAGGAATTTTCTTGCGGAAATTGAACAATACTTTGCCCAGAATGAAAAGGCGGAGACGAGCAGCCTTTTGGCTAAACTCATCTCCATGAGGTATAAGGGCAAAGGAAATGTCAAAGAGTACATTATAGAAATGTCCAATTTTGCATCAAAACTTAAGGCACTAAAGTTAGAGCTTGGTGAAGACCTGCTTGTGCACTTGGTTTTGATCTCACTTCCTCCACACTTTGGACAATTCAAAGTGAGTTATAACACTCAAAAGGACAAATGGTCCTTAAATGAGCTTATATCTCAATGTGGGCAAGAGGAAGAGAGGTTGCGGAGGGATAGGACTGAAGGTGCTCATTTGACTTTGACCTCTCACAATAAAAAGAGGAAAAATGCTAAGGATGCTGCAGAAGGGTCTTCTCAGCAGAAGAAATCAAAAAAAGTTGAAGAATTTACCTGTTACTTCTGTAAGAAGTCGGGACACATGAAGAAAGAGTGTCCCAAGTATGCCGCTTGGTGTGTAAAGAAAGGTAAATTTTTACTTTTGTTTGTTCTGAAATTAATTTAGCTTTTGTACCTATGGATACTTGGTGGGTGGATTCTGGTGCTACTACTCACATAAGTATAACTATGTAGGGTTGCCTGTGGAGTCGACCGCCAAGTGATGATGAAAGATTCATCTTTGTGGGCGATGGAAAAAAGGTTGTAGTAGAGGCTATTGGAACTTTCAGATTACAGTTAAAAACTGGATTTTATTTGGATTTGTTTGAGACATTTGTTGTACCGTCCTTTAGGCGGAATTTGATTTCTATTTCTAGTTTGGACAAATTTGGATTTTCTTGTTCATTTGGAAATAATAAAGTTAGTCTCTACCAAAATTCAAATATTGTTGGTTCTGGTTATTTAATTGATAATCTTTACATGCTTGATGTTGTTGGTTCCCATATTGAAATACTGCAAACAACACGTGGTACAAAACGAAAATTAATTGAGAATTCAACCACTTTATGGCACAAGCGTTTAGGCCATATCTCTAAACAGAGAATTCAGAGACTTGTGTCGGATGAAATTCTTGATCCATTAGATTTATCAGACTTTGATGTCTGTATTGAATGCATAAAGGGAAAACGAACAAACATAAGGAAATCAGGTGCCGAAAGAGTTAAAGACATCTTAGAACTAATACATACTGATATTTGTGGTCCATTCCCTTTAGCATCTTGGAATGGACAACAATATTTTATTACGTTCATAGATGACTTTTCTAGATACGGTTACCTATATTTAATACATGAGAAGTCTCAATCCCTAGACGTTTTTAAGGCTTTCAAATCTGAAGTTGAACTTCAACTTGGAAAGAAAATTAAAGTTGTCAAATCTAACCGTGGTGGTGAATACTATGGCAGATATGACGGATCAAGAGAACAACGTCTAGGGCCTTTTGCGCTTTTTCTCAAAGAGTGTGGAATTGTTTCGCAATACATTATGCTAGGCAAACCTAGCATGAATGGTGTAGCAGAACGAAGAAACCGGACTCTTAAGGATATGGTAAGGAGTATGATTAGTCATTCATCTTTGCCAGAATCACTTTGGGGAGAAGCATTAAAGACTACAGTTTACATCCTTAATAGGGTGCCAAGTAAAGCAGTTAATAAAACCCCTTATGAACTTTGGATTGGCAAAAAGCCAAGCATCAAGCACTTGCACATTTGGGGTTGTCCAGCTGAGGCACGGCCTTATAAGCCACATGAAAGAAAGCTGGACGCAAGAATAGTTAGCTGCTACTTTGTTGGCTATGTTGAACACTCTCGAGGCTATAAGTTTTATAATCCCACTTCAAGATCATTTTTCGAAACGAGAAATGCGAGATTTCTTGAGGATATTGAGTTTGGGAAGGAAGAGAACATAAGGAATGTTTTCTTTGAGGAAGAACCTGTCATTGACAGTGATCAAGTCCTCATACCTATTACTGTTCAGGACACCACTCCAGTAATAGAAAACAATGTTCAAACTGTTGTTGATAACATTGTTTTAGAACAAGACAACAATGAGATTCTCCTTCCAATACCTATAGAGCAACCTAAACAACCTCAAGAAGTGCCATTAAGAAGATCCATTAGAGAGAGGAGAAGTGCAATCCCAGATGATTACATTATCTTTCTTCAAGAACATGAGGATGGTGTTGGTTTAACAGAGGAGGATCCAATCAACTTCGTCAAGCTATGCACAGTTCTAACTCTAAAAAATGGATCGATGCCATGAAGGATGAGATGAAGTCTATGCAAGACAATGACATTTGGGATCTCGTTGAATTACCTAAAGGTGTGAAACCCATTGGTTGTAAATGGATATTTAAAACCAAGAAGGATTCAAAGGGTAATATCGAGAGATATAAGGCTCATCTAGTTGCTAAAGGCTTTACTAAAAAAGAAGGCATTGACTATAAAGAAACCTTTTTTCCAGTATCTTCAAAGGATTCTTTTAGGATAATAATGGCACTAGTAACTCATTTTGATTTAGAGTTACATCAGATGGATGTTAAGACTGCGTTTCTAAATGGTAACATTGAAGAAACAATCTATATGGTGCATCCAGAAAACTTTGTGTCTGGTGACCAAAATTCTATGGTGTGCAAACTAAAGAAATCCATTTATGGTCTCAAACAAGCTTCCCGTCAATGGTATTACAAATTCCATCAAGTCATTACCTCATATGGTTTTGAGGTAAATGTGGTTGATGATTGTATATATCATAAGTTCAGTGGGAGTAAATACATATTCCTGGTATTATATGTCGATGATATACTGCTTGCAAGCAGCGATATAAGCTTCTTACATGAGACCAAGAGATTTCTAACGGAAAATTTCGAAATGAAAGATCTTGGGGAAGCCGCCTTTGTGCTAGGCATCAAGATACTAAGAGATCGCTCTTGAGGTATCCTAAGGCTGTCACAAGAGAATTATATCGATAAGGTTCTAGAAAGATTTGACATGAAAGATAGTAATCTAGGGGACACCCTTATAGCTAAAGGAGACAAATTTAGTCTCAAACAATGCCCTAGTAATGACCTTGAAAGAACTGAGATGCAAAAAATTCCCTACTCATCAGCAGTGGGAAGTTTAATGTACACTCAAGTTTGTACTCATCCCGACATATCGTTTGTTGTGGGAGTCTTGGGTAGATACTTGAGTAATCCTGGAATACAGCACTGGAAAGTAGCAAAACGTGTAATGCGTTACTTAAAGAAAACAAAAGGATACATGCTTACCTATCAGAAGTCTGATCATCTAGAGATCATTGGGTACTCAGACTCTAATTTTGCTGGATGTCAAGATAGCAAATGCTCCACATCTGGATACATATTTATGTTAGCTGGGGGGAGCTATCTCTTGGAAGTCCGTTAAACAGACTTTGATAACTCCTTCGACTATGGCTGCGGAGTTTGTTGCTTGTTTTGAGGCATCTAATCACGGAATGTGGCTGTGAAACTTTGTCACTAGTCTAAGAGTGGTCGATCATATTGAAAGACCATTGAAAATTTACTGTGACAATAACTCAGCAGTTCATTACTCCAATAGTAATAGGAGTGCAACCAAGTCAAAATTCATTGACATTAAGTTTTTGGTTGTTAAGGAAAGAGTTCAGAATAAACAAATTTGCATAGAACATATAGGGACTCATTCCATGCTAGCTGATCCACTTACTAAAGGTTTGGTACCTAAAGTCTTTCATGAACACACTGCTCATATGGGTGTAATTCCTGATAGTACCTAAGTTTAGTGGGAGTCTTAGTTATGTTCTATATTTTATGTTTCTCAAACATTTTATTGTTTGAATTTTCTGCATAAATAAAGTTGATGTTCATCATCTTATTATGAATTTATGTTATGTTTTATATGCGATTTTATTGCATTTGGATTGATCTCTATAAAGAATAAAGTTTGGACTAATTGAAAATAAACATGATTAAGATCACATGACATGTTATTTTCATATCACTTATCCATATTTGATCTATGTCATCAAATATAAGTAACAATGGTGATCATTGTGGCTTAGTTACGTTGAGTTTGTGACGAAAACCGCAGTAGTTCCTTGTTCTTATATGAGATGGACCAGATTGTTAAAGGGGAGTCTAAAAATGAATAACGTACAGTTGCATGCCTAAAGAACTCTGTGATATAAATGTCTAAGATTAATATGAAGTCCAAGTGGGAGATTGTTAGGAATTTATTTATTCCTAATTAATTAATATGGACTAAATATTAATTTTAGCATTTATATTAGTTATTCACATTTAGATGACTCAATTTAAGTGATCTAATTTAGAGAGTCCTTAGACTGCCAATAGAAAATAATATGGAATTAATAAGTGAATTGCCAAGTTTTACCCATTGGGGTATAATGGGAACTCTAATGGGTTAAAAACATAAAGCACGGTGATGGTCCCCAATATACCAAACCAGAAAACAGTTTTCTCCTCTCCCCATCTGAGAGAAAACGAAGGTCCCATCAGGAGTAAAGAAGATTTGGTTGAGGAAGATCATTCAACCATTAGTTATTGATTAACAAAAGACTTCCGCTGTGTATATCAATCACAATCTCTATGGAGTCAGGTATTTATAAATCTCTCTTTTTCAATAATTTGACGTAATGCGATCTGCTCTTTCATTCGGTTATTTTATTTGATCAATCTAAATAACCAACACGGTATTCTTAGAGACAGATTCACATATGACAAATCTAAAACTAAGTTGTCATGCTAAATTGAGAGCATGATAAATAGCTAACAATTCAGCATAGGTAAACACTATAGAACCACACGAGCATTAGATATCTGTAAGCCATTTTTCAAGGTGATCTCTAAAGATACCTTCAAAGCCCACAATGTTAGAGTTGCCAAATGAACTTTCATCAAATACATAATTAATTGGTTATTCAATTATGAAATACTTAATTATGGCAATCAATAATGATTTAAGCATTCTAATTGATAACACTATTATATATTACAAAATTTATTTTAAGCAAATGCATCTTACAAATATTATAAAAAAAAAAAAAGATTATGTCATGAGAACATTCTATTTTTTGTTTTGTTTTTTAATTTGTAAAAAATAGATTATATTTAACTATAATAACAAATTAGGACATTTATAATAAACATATATTTTAATCATTACTTTTTTTTTTATGAAAGACAATTTGAATATTATTGGAAAGTTAGTTCAAGCACAAGCTGTACCAAACTAAGAGAAAGTCTTGCTAAAGATATATAGCAAACAATATGTCATATTTACATTAATTAATTAATTAATGTATTTTGATTTTGAATAAATTAATTAAATAATTCATTACATCTTAAAGAAAAATTGATTTTATATAATACGATAATAGTTTTTAAAATTTTATGGAATGGTTTTGATAAACAAGGAATGTTTTTAATAGTTATGATAATTGTTTTTTTATATTATATCATAATCACGTTTATACGCATTTTATATATTTCGCTTGATATTTAGAATTTAATTAAGCAAATGCAAATACTATGTGTAAATGTAGAAGACTTTATTGGAAGAGAAAAAAATCACTTTGGTGATTACTAGTTACTACATCTCCAGGGTTAGTCTCAAGACTTCCCGGAGGTACACTTTCATAATTGTTTCTCGTATTTTCATTGTTTATGATACATAAAAGTCAGAAAAAAAAAATCATCATTTTTTTTATTCTTTCTCTAAGGTAAAATTTCTTCCACTTTTTTCCAATTTTTCTTTGAATGCCTTTTATATATTATTCATAATACTTAATTAAAATTGAAAATTATTAAAAAAAAATTAAAGTTAATCTGTTTTTTGAGTTCTCCAGATTTTAACTATAGTTGAGTTTCAGGTGGAAATTTTTCACATATTGAATCCTAAATAAAGTGCTACATATTTTATAAGCAATTTATTATACAAAATAAAAGTTGTACTAATAAGCTAATAGAACGTGACAAGCAATAAAATTATTTATTTATTTATAAAAAAATAATTTTAACATGTTTAATGTAAGTACTTTAATTAATTAAAATTAAACTCTATTATTATATAATATTGTTATTGTAAAAAATACTTAAATATAATTTCTTGGAGATGTTTTCAATATTTTTTCTTAGTGTTAATAATGTCACATATCAATACAAAATTTATTTATTTTTACGTTTAATTGCACTTTTGGTCCCAAAATTTTTATTTTTTACAATTTTGATTCCCTAATTTTTTTCATCACTTTTAATCTGCAAAAATTATTTTTTTTAGCAATTTTGATACATTTATTATTTTTTTTGCATTGATGATTAGTTTTAAACGTTGACTATACTAATATGTATGTTGATGGGTGGCAGTGTGTGATGGTGGCGCTGATGGTAGTGGCAGTGGTCGTGGAGGTGGTGATGATGGTGGTAGTGGGTGTGGTGGTGGCGACAACGGTATGTTAAGGTCTCATTCGATATGGTTGTCAGTTTACGATTTATGATTTTAAAATATAATTTTAAAATAAAATGTGTTTGGCAAAAATAGAACTAGGTTGATTTTTAATTTAATTTTAAAATAGTTTTATATTATTTTATTACCAAAGGTATCAAAACTACTAAAAAAAAATAATTTTTTGGGACCAAAATGCAATTAAATATACTTGAAAATAGAACAATTTAAAATTAAATATCACAAATTATAAAAAATTTCAATTTGATTTTTAAATATATCCGGTACGAATAAAAAATTGTACTAAATACACAAATCCTTTTTTTTTTCCGAATTTTAATTCTAATGAAATCTGTTCAATTTTTTTTTAATATGTACTAAATAAATATAATTAAAATGAAAACATTGAAAGTATGACCCACTTCAAAAATCCACTCCTCGACTTTTAATATGTATGGAAACATTGAAGGTGCCACAATTCAAATCCAAGATAAGCATCTTCATCGGTGTTTGGTGAAGCCTTCTTCTTCCACCCCTAATTATTGATAACATGCAACGTGTTCAAATTAAACCCATAAACAATACTCCACTGACAGGAGTAGCAACCTGTCAGCGATATTGTTGTTGCCACGCAAGACATCCACAGTTAGAATTTAGAAACTTAGAGTTTTCGGGAGCAATTCGTATTTGGATTATTTTACTCTAATTATGGTGCCATAATTTCCAGAATTAGCGAGATTTAATTATAGGCGATTTATCCGTTTGTTTTTGTTTTTTTCTTTCATTTTAATATATTATTTTATAAGATAATTACACATAATTTATTTGAAGCATGTTGTTGATAAGATATGATAGGATATATAAGTATGAGTATGATTTGATATGATAAGAACACAATATAATAAACTTTAATTATTTTCCGATCATTGCTGCTCACACTGCCATATCTCTAACGACCTTTTCGGCTGACGACACCACAAACTCACTCGTCGGCCGTCGATTTATCCGAATTTCGTCTATGTTTGTCCAAAAGACCTTTGACGCATCTTCACACATGTCCTCTTTGGCGCATCAGCCTTAGCCAAATAGCACATTCAACCAACTCGTGGCGGCGTGTCTAGCACCAGTTCCAACAATGATTTTCAATGTGATGATCACCCTCCCTCACCCACCTAACCCTGAAGTTTGGGGCCACTCCGACTTCGTTTGACATTGTACCTTTTGGTAACACGTTTTCTAAGTTATATTTTTTTTGTTACAGGCATGGTTTGTTTGCCATGTTATGCACTCTCATGGCTTCTACAATTCTTATGAGGATTTTTGTCGATAGTTTGTCATTGACTTTTACCCGTCCTTCATTTTCCAACAAAGAATACTAAGGTTACCAATCTTGCTATCGTCCTTTTCCAACATGTTTTTTCCACCACCACCTTCTATTCGCCATTCATTTTCGACGAAGAACTTTTTGGTTTCCCATCTTATCACTGTCCTTTTTTGATATGCTTCTCAGTGACTTTTATGTCCTTTACTGGTTGCGTATTTCTACCATGATTATTATTGTCAATGGCTATCTAGGACAATTTCCTCTCTTTCAAGTTTAAATAATTTTGTATCCCACTGTCAATTTTAAGCTCATAAATGTTGATATTAAGTAAGATAGAACTTGTTTTCTTATGATGTGTATTCTAACTCTCTCTCTTCCTAATAATATTCCCCTACTTTATCAAGATTCAAGTTGTCTTCAAAATATTACTTTTGTTGGAATTCAATTTTTATGTTTTATGTCACATGGAATTAATTAAGGGGAAACATATCACCACATTTAGGTGAAACTACATCTCCTACAATAATATGTAATTAATACATTCAGTCTATATAAATTAGTACCAAAAGTCTCATTGACACACACTTAGCACTCAATTGTCTTTCTGCTATTTTAACAATAGTATCATGAAGACTAGATTAATCTAAGGGTCATTATTTGTGGTCCATATTGAACCACTTAAGAAGATGGTCCACCTAGCTATTGTCATTTTTTCCTACTATGGGTATTCTTTAGATTACTTGGTCAAATATTAATTTTGCTTGAGATACTATGACTATGACTATAACTATGACTGTCACACGACAAGGATTGAATAACCTTTTGTTAAATAGATGGTATACATGTTAGAGTAGCATATTTGCTTAAAATAATTTTCTGTACATTTATTGTTAGTCTGTTATGACTGACGGTTGTTAATATTCTAAAAGGATCTTTACTACCACCCAAGTTATTAGGACTCAATTATTTGTAATCATCCTTATCCTCTTTCTCTCTTTCTTCTGCATATTCTAATCTCGCCCTCTATAGTCACTTGGTTAATGAGAATGAAATATTTCTCTCTCAAGTTTCTAATATCTAACCACCTATAACGAATGTGATATGCCTAATCACTATGCACCCATCGGGTTAGCCATGGCATCTTTATATAGAAGTTATTATTTAGTTTTTTTTTATAAGAAAAGTTACTTTAATTATTTTAGATGTTATTTGTTGAAAATTGATGCACAAGTTTATTGGTATCCAACTCCATTGACTTGACCCACCCCTTCTCGACACTCCTTTTCCTCTCATTCATAAGATCATCAAAAGCACATCCGGACCAAATAAAATAAAATAAAATATTAATCAAGAACGCTTTATTTTCCTGTCTTTCATTATTGATTTTGAGTTTTATTTTGACCATCTTAGACATGAACTGATGGACCATCCATAAAACCATCAAAGGGGGCTTTTTTTTTATGTACTTTAATTATTCAAATGTCAAATTTTTAATAAAAATATAACTTTTATAAAATTGTTTAATAGTTTTACACATAGAATTAAAATTAAAATTAAATTAATTTTTATTTCAAATGATACAAGATAAAACATGTACTAATAGCTTGTACTTATTTTTTTCAAACTTTGAATGACTTTTTGGTCTCACAAGTAGTAACAATCAAACAAGACTCAATAATAATCTCACGATAAAAAAGAAAAACAAAGTCATCAGATATAATAACTAAAAGCCATCAAATTTTACAATTTATATATATAAATATGTTTAGAATACAATTTTAATAATAATATTAATTTAATAATTTATATATATATAGAGAGAGAGAAAAAAAAATGATGATGCATCGACAGTATAAAACTGTTTATTTTACCGTGTATCAATCACAATCCTCTATTTATAATAGGTAATTGATTTTTATAAAATTATTTTAAAAATTATTAAAACGATAGATTATGATTGTCTTACTAAGTAATTACATGACATGCATGAGTATTAATTTTTTTTTATTTATAATTAGTCACAACATATATTGTTAAAAAATAGTATATCATCAATTTTAATATTTACTAACATATTTATTAATCAAGTATAGATTATTTATTTATTTTATTAAAGAGAGAGAAAGTGATATCTTATTTAAAAATAAGTATAAAAGAGAGAATTCTCCATTTTTTAATTTCTTGACATCTAATTATTAATATTAGTTACTCAGACGTAATTAATCTTAGACTAACCGGATCCCTCCTCAAATCCGTGTCCGATCTTAGTCTAAGTGGGTTGAATAGGTGGGCCTTGAGAAAACGACTCGATGGACCAAATGGTCCCTTTGAAGTGACCCACCATCTACAATTCAACATGAACACCTTCACGCTCTGATTTTGATGCTTGTGTCCTTGTCTTGTTGGCATGTTAATCATGTATAATGTCAGTGGTGAGAAGGATATGGTTTTGGGACCGCACTCTTTGACATTAAGGGCCGAAACACAATCATGCGTGTCCTTTCAAACGGCATGCATGTGAATTGAAAAGATGGTCTTTTTTAGATTGAGTTAAATTCCATATATATATATATATATTCTTAATAACTGAGTTACATTCTATTTTAATTATTTATTTTTTATAAATTTAATAATTATAATGAATCATTAATCTTAATAATTAAATATTTAAAAATAAATAATCAAGTTAAAATGTAATTCTCCTAAAGTTACTTTTGATGTAATTTAATCCCGGATGAATATATATATATATATATATATGGGGACCATAGGGCAGAGAATTTTAGTGAGACAATCTAATGTTGTGCATATATGATCGAAGATGAAATCTAGAAAGAATCATATCGTAGCACGTTACATATTAGGTTGTCATTTTAGATGTGTCGTATAGAGCACAGAATCTTCTTCCAATTGCTAAGGGCTAATTAAGGAGAATGAGAAATTACAAAGGAACCTTTTGTGTGTATATATAGCACTTATATGGTATTACAACCTATTCGATGTTTCTTTTCTCATGTCATTCACTTTCACTTTGAGATTGACATACAGAAAGAAAAAAAAAAATTAACAATAGTAGTAAGTAGAAGTTATTTTCATAACAAAAAGAGTTACCAACATATTTTCTAACATACTTTTATTAACATATTCTATTTTATGGGTTAAAATTCATGAAAAATTATATAAAAAAAAATTAGGATCATTAAATAAAATGAGACCCACTAAATTTTGTGTTTTCTAATAAATTTTAACTATTAAGAGAAAATAAGTGTGTTTAAAAACGTGTGAGGGAGTAGTGTGTTAGATAGACATTTCTTTTTTCATAATTTATTGATTTTCATAAGAAAATAACAGAGATAGAGAAATTTAGAGAGGGGTAAATTGACAGCTTTGCGTAACTTAAATATATATTTGTTTTTTTATGTTACACAAATTATATATATATATATATAAATCTATCACCTTCACCTCTTTTGTGGTAACTATTAAAAACAGAAAAAGAATGGCAACAATGCCGTAACCAGAAACTTTCATATCGATTGACAATAATTGAAGTGTCTGCTTCAATTTTGATTTCATTTTTTGAGTTTTCGCTATCTAGAAGATTTTCGTCCTTTCACTTTTGAGTTTCAGCTGTAAAAAGGAAGACAGATAGAGAAGTGAGAAATTTGGATGATTAGTTTGTGCTTAACTAGTATTAGTATTGATCCCGTGCATGGTAAAATTTTTATTTTTATATATTTTTTATATTATAATTAAACAAATATAAATAAGAAGGAATACAACTAATCTAAATAGTGATTTTTTAAAATAAATTTTTGTTTAAATCAATTTTATTATTAGTTATAAAAATATAAATAATGAAGTGTCTAAAATATTAAGATTAATAATGTATCTAATATAATATTAAAACAATAACATCAATAAAATAGCATGATTAAGATAAACAACAATACATAATATTTATATTCATTCATAAATTTATTTATAACCAAAAAATAAATATTCAACTTACTTAAATTTTAAGTATTTTCTTAAACATTAAAAAATTGCATTTATCTATAAGTCCCAGTAAAAACATAAATATTTAGATGGTGTAACACGAAACATTTTTTTAGGAGTTTTATTTCCTTACATCAATATTATTGTTTTTATTTGTTTCAAAACTAAACATCAATTCATCACCTTCTTGAAAAATATTTGTTATGCAAAATTCTTTTCAACCTATACCAAATTTGAAGGTATTTCTAATTTTGGATTTTTTTTAAATGATCAGTTTGCATAACTTTAAACCTTCACCACCATTTGATTGATTTTTTTCTTCTATATAGTTACCAAATTAAACATGCAAAAGTTGTATAAAAAGAAAAAAAGAAAGGACTCGTGTATCGTTATCGTTTGTTATATTTTTTTATATTTTAAGTTATTCATTTTTTGTTCTATTTTAAAATATGATTAACTTGTATGTAAATATATTATCCATTTTCTTACTCACTTGTATGAATTTTAATTGAAAATATATTTGTTTAAGACTCATTTAGTGGACATGATAAGTGAAATATGATAGGATAATTAATCATATTCTTCAATAATCCGTTGTTTAGTGTGCAAGCAGGATAATGATATGATAATGATATTGTATCGCTTACCATATCATATTGTTGCAGTGTATTTCTTATTTTGAGGGAGCTAAATTAGAATTGATAGGATATGATAGGCTTTGTCTCTCTCCTCTTATTAATATATATTTTTTTAAAATAATAAATTGATTGAATCCACCTCTCATTTAAGAATTTTCTTTTCTCATTTAGCTGATATTCAATAAAATTGATAATTTTGAATAAATTTCAACTAATCATATACAAGAGTATAAAAAATAGATAATGTAGAGAGTTTCAACCAATCGCGTAGAGTGTTGGATTGGAAATTGATAATTCTTATTTTTTATATTTAAACATAATATTCATTTGTTATATGTTTGTTATCTAGTGCACATAAAAAATCATATATCATTAAAAATTATCATATTATTATCCTATCCTATCATGTGTTGCATATCTTATCATATTTTATCATATTTTATCCTCCAAACAGACCCTTAAAGTATTTTTAATGCACATAAAAACATTTAAAATTAGTCTTAAATTAATTGTTTATAATAATTATAGAAACTTTTAATTGAAATTAAAAACAATGTTTATTGATAATAAAAATTGAAAATAATATTTTAGTATTTGACAAAAGTAATTCTTTACATGGATTATAAAAGCTTTTATTTGAATTTTTAAAAAACATAAAGGTTGTCATGAATTTTAAAAAAATTAAAAATATAATATTTCAGAATAACAATTGTGAAGAAAAATATTTATATATGATTTTAATTTAAAAATATTAGTAAAAAACTTCATTTTATAGGTAAGTATAAGTTTTTTTTTTTAATAAAATTCAAATCTGGACTATCTCAAGAGAAGTTGAGGGCATCTCAACAATATTGGCACCCCTACAACCATCCCATTACCAAAGTCAGGCTGTGTAATATAAATAGATAAAAGAAATGATAATTGCTATTGGGGGAACTAGGTCAAAACCCAACCAAGTTTAACAAAATCAAAAGTTTGGAAGTTCATAAAAATCACGGGCTAAATTAGCTAAAAGAAAACTGGGGGGATTATCCCACCAAACAAAATCAGTTCTAGAATCTACTCCAAAGTTAGCAATTGTGTCAGCTGATCAGTGCATCTTCATGCACATTCTTCTACTGTTATTCTTAGGCATTTCCTTAGTTTATTTCATTAGTTTCACCGTTTTAGTGTGTTTTCATATTTAAGTTTGTTTCTAGCTTTATTTAATTTTCGTATTTTATTTTCAGCATTAGTAACTTTCAATGGAAAATTCATAACTGGAGTTACAAGAATCGGATTGAGGCGTTCTAATATTCGTTAGAAAGATAAGAGAAAGAGCTACAACTTTCATGTTGGAGTCAGAAGCTGATTCGGATTGTAGAAGGCTTGAATAATTCGTCGAAGTTGCAGACGTTAGGAAATAATTTGTTTTGGGTCAATTTTATGGGTTTGGTTTGTATTTTCCGACCCGGTTCAGATTGTTAGTGAAACTCTTATTCTATTAAAACGCTAGGGCCAGCTGCTGTGCATACATTCACTCTTCACTCACTCACTATTCACGAAATTTCTTGGAGAGTTTTGAGCAATTGTAATGGAGAACTAATTTCCGAAGAATCAATCTACTGCAATCGGATTCCACTTTGAGGTTCTTTTATAAATTCCATGTCAATCTGTTTCCTTTGATTTATTCCAATAATCTCAATTATTTGCTTAATTTGATTGTTGTTATAGGATATAATTCTTAAATTCGATTGGTTATTTGATCTTGAATCAATTTCGCGTTAACGTAGCTTTTGCATTATCGCGATTGATCAGATTGCGTTTGCTTAATTCGCAATAGTTTTTAATCTGTTTGCTTAATTCGGAATTCAGGAACATATGCCATATAATTTCTATTGCGCTTGTCAATGGTTATTATAGTCGAATAGGATCAGATCTGTTTAGGGAATTGGAATTTATGGGGATCAATGATAAGTCGGAAGTCGATATAGTAGGTTGATTCGCTTAGTTTATTTGATAATCACAACTTATTTTAATCCCTTTTTCTTGAAATCGTAATCGAAACCCCCCATTAATTGTTACTGCATTGATTAATAATAATACAAGAATCCTTGAAAATGATACTCGAGTTGTCGTTACCGTAACTATATTTTCAAAATCACTCGTTTTTGATCCATGCGCGACAACGGATCATTAGCACATTGATTGCCTTCTCGAAAGATATAAGTGAAGACTATATGCATTCTATTAGAGTTGAATCTCATACGATTCCATCGTCCTCTAAGACACCAGGGAATAAGCTTCGATCTGGAAAAGACATTCACCAACATTTGAGAGTCACATTCAATCTAGAGATTAGACCAGCTACGAGCATAGGCTTGTTCAATTGCACAAAGAGATGTATATAATTTAGTATAGAACGCATTTTGGGTACCTAGAAACATTGCAAAGCCATCAATAAAGGAACCAAGATGATTCCGAAATATTCCTCCTACCCTCGCCAACCTAGGGCTACCACGAGCAGCGTCGTTAGTATTGCATTTGTAAAAGCCAACCATGGGGGGATGCCAAAGGGTGTTCCTAATCTTAGGAGCCCTCGAAAGACGAGGAGAGATCCCAAAACACTGTAGGAGGGCAAAGTCCATGGAGCAATTGGATGAAGTTTGAGCTGAGAGCACAGCACCAGTTCTGATCAACGAGGTAGCATGTTCAAACTTAATACTCACACTACGAAAGCGAAGGTGATTTATGGCACGCCATATAGCCTAGAATGAATGGAGAATTGCAGATTGGAGAAAATTTCGAAGCTGGCCTTTGTGATAGGACCGAAGCACATTTAGGATTGAAAGCGGGAAGCTGAGGTCAAGTTATAATGAAAAAGTGGTCTGAAGCCAATTCTAGATCTTGAAAGTGTAATTACAAGGCAAGAATAAGTGCTCAAGTGTTTCTCCAATGACACCACAATTACTGTAGATGGAGACACTGATACAACCCTTTAATTGGAGTAAATCAATCATCAATAGGAAGTCTCTTATGGATGATGCGTCAAAGAACAAATACTTTGGAGGGAGGGGTGTGGCTAGACTATAAATCCGCTGTCCAAATTGACTACTAGTCAGGGGGACACATAAAATGAAAGGCCTCCTTAAAAGTTAAGGTTCCAATAAAGGATGGCTGCCAAATAGATTGATCAGGTTCTAAATATCCATCACAAGGCGGAGCAATGTGAGATAAAGTAGGAGCCAACTGCGGAAGCCTACTTAACAATGATTCAGGGATATGCCAAGCTCCATTAACCACAAAATCAAGAATCGTAGCTCGAAGGTGTATACTAATGTGTTGCGGCAGTTGAAGCAGATCTGAGATAGAGAGGTCAAAACACCAGGGGTCAAGCCAGAAATTGGTATTCCTTCCCGAGTTAATAATCCATCCCGAGTGAAGAGAGCAAGTATTCCAAAATTTCTTGATGGAGGTCCAGATAGAGGAGTGCCTATATGTAGTAATTAAGTGGCCATTATGAATAGACTAACCACACAATAGTTGAGCCCCTAATGAGTTCGAATACTTCATTCCCCAACATAGCTTTAAAAGTGCAGCTTCATTTAACTTGAGAATGGACTTTAGTCCCAAACCACCCTCCTTTAAAGGTTTGCAGATTTGATCCCAAGCAACCGTTGCAAGCTTCCTAATGTTGATGTCACCAGACCAAAGGAAATTTCGCATCCACATTTCAATGGTCTTAAGTAAAGAGACAGGCCAAGCGTACACCTGAAAACTATAGAGCAACATTCCAGAGATAACTGAGTTAAGCAGTTGAACTTGACCCATGTAAGAAAGAAGCTTTCCCTTCCAAGATTGAAGCTTATTTTTAATCTTATCCGCAATAGGCTGCAGATGCCTATTATGCGGCTTTCCCACAAAGATAGGAATCCCTAGGTAGGTAAAGGGCACAAAATCGGGACCAAATCCAAGGCAACTCCTAAGCATAGTATGTTGAGCTAACGAGTAGTGACCAGTATAATATTTGCTTTTCTTTGGACTGATCCATTGACTAGAAGCTTCCCCATAAAGATTGAGCAGCTGTTGCAAGTTCTCAAGATTAGATTTTGTCCCCTTGCAAAATATCATCACATCGTTAGCATACAAAACATGTGATGGAACAAAGCTGTTTTTGGGGCCCACTACTGGAAGTAGATGACCTTTTTGTACCAGAGAGGAGATCTCACGATTAAGAGCTTCCTCAACAATGCAGAACAGGAGAGGGGAGAGAGGATCCCTTTGCTTAGCACCTTGTTTACATTTTTAGTAACCAACCAGACCACCATTCACCAGAAAGGATAATCGAGCTGAAGCAAGAATTGAGCGGATCCAAGAACAAAATGTTGCATGGAAGCCAAATTGATGAGGAACCTCTAGCAGAAACGACTAGTCAAGGGTATCAAAAGCCTTGCGGATATCGTATTTGATGGCAAGATTAATTCCTAGAGCTTTAGAATCTAACATGTTGATGATTTCTAACATGGCAATTATGAAATTGAGAATTTTCCTTCCCCGCACAAACCCTTTTTGTTCAGGAGAGATAATTCTAGGAGCAATGGAGGAAAGGTGATCCACAAGAACTTTAGAAATAACTTTGAATTGAAAATTAACCATCGCGATGGGACAGAAGTTATCCAAACTGTCTGCACCAAGTACCTTAGGGATTAAGGCAACTAGATTAGAATTCAAGCCTAACAACAACCATCCCTGTTGAAAAAATTGTAAAGTGGATGCATAAACATCATTGCCAATAATATCCCAAAATGCGTGGTAGAAGCATCCACCAAAGCCATTAGGGCTCAGAGCACTAGAGTTGCTCATGGAGAATACCGCATCTTTAACTTCATCCCTTTGAGGCATCCACAAAAGCCTAGAATTATCTTTAGGCGAGACCAGAGCAAGAATAGTAGATTGAATCAAGCCATTGGGGGTGCATTGGTTATCAGAAGCATAAATGTTGCCAAAATATTGCAATACATGACCCTGGATATCTTCTTGAGAATGCAGCAAATCCCCATTGTGCCTTAAAGAGGTAACACGCTTAGTAGAGTGGCGGTAAGAGGCCATATGATGAAAAAAAGCCGTATTTCTATCCCCTTGAGTGGCCTACTTAATTCGTGACTTATCCCGCCAATAAATCTCCTCTAGCTCAAGAGCCTTTTGCAATTCCAATTGGGCATTGGCCTTTAGAGAAACAAGCTCCTCCAAATGACCCAAGGCCTCAATTTTACCTTGAACTTTCGAAAGAGCAGCAAAAGCATGTGAAACTCGTTGTTGAACATTCCCAAACACCTCCACATTCCATTTTTTAATAGCAGCCTTGACGTTTTTCAACTTTGTTTTAGGATGAACATAGGACAACCAAAAACTGGCTATTGCCAAGTTTCAAGAACAAGCCATCGACAATCAACATGTTCTAGCCACACAGAAAGAAACTTAAAGGTACTCGAGGGCTACAACTCATCTTTGGAGAGAACAAGTAAAGGATGATGATCTGATTTGCTCTTAACCAAAGTAGAGCAAGAAATTGAAGAGAAACAGTCCAATGACTCTTGGTTGCAAATTGCTTTATCCAAACAAAGAGCAATATTATTCAAACCAACTTGACCATTTGACCAAGTAAGTTGCTGGCCCTTGGTTGGCAAATGAATAAGATTATGGCTATTAGATCAGCCATGAAAGTCATTACAAGAGGTTGAAGGAGGAGGGTTGCTACCTCGTGTTTCATGAGCGCCAAACACTGCATTAAAATCACCAATAAATGTCCAAGCCCCTAGAGAGGTAGATTGCAACTAAGAAATGTCTTGCCATAAATTCCGATGCTTAATATAAGTAGTAGCCCCATAAACCGCTGCCACATTCATTACCACCCCCTCGCTCAAAATTGAGATCGTAATATATTGATCACCAATAGAGAGCAAATTAACAGAAATTTCATTAGTGCAAAAGCATCAAAGGTTAGGAATTAAATTAATCCTACGGTTTGTATCAAAAAGCTTCAAATTAAATTGTACAAGATAATTTGAAGGCAATCTATCCACAAAAATCATAGGTTCAGAAATAAAAACTAAGTCAGGTTTGTGAGCCTTACACATAGAAGATAAGACTCGCCTAGATTTCGCATTGGCTAGGCCCCTTGCGTTCCAAAAAAGAATCTTCATTTATGACTTGAGGTGGCACCACCTCTGGTGTTGTAATATCCACAAAAATCATAGGTTCAGAAATAAAAACTAAGTCAAGTTTGTGAGTATTACACATAGAAGATAAGACTCGCCTAGATTTCGCATTGGCTAGGCCCCTTGCATTCCAAAAAAGAATCTTCATTTATGACTTGAGGTGGCGACACCTCTGGTGTTGTAATGTTTCCATTACTACTGCTATTTTTTCTTTTTCTTGCTGGCTTTAGAAATTACCGGAGTGAAATCATTTGGAATCAAGTCATCAAGACCAGCCGACATTTTGTCATCTTCATCACCATTAGTATCTTTCGATTCATTGTCGTTATTTGCCTAGAATTTTAAAACTCTCTGCATGTCTGGGCACATTAGGTGGAGTGTCTTCTACCTCTACAAGAATCACATTCCCTGTGGTTGAATCTGAAACATGGTCTGAATTCGAATCTTCCATCTCATTCTAGGTTGGGTGAACAAATTGGCCATCCAAATTGAAATTCTGAGCACAATTTGCAGCAAGATCAATCTTCTCCCTATGAGAAGGAATAACATTAGGAGCATTTTTATCAACATACATAGCCTGCTCAACTGTTTTCACAGCAAACAAAGTGTCCTCAAGAACATTGCCCTCAGCTGATGTGCTCCTCTCTACACGTGTAGCCTTTTTAATTGCATTATAACTCAAATTATGCGCAACATGCTCTCCATGAGTAGAGACCTCATGGGCTTCAACCCTCTCCATACAATCATTACCCATTCCTATAGGAGTAGCCCTTTGAATATCTCGTCCATCTTGTTTTTCACGAGAACTAGCAGTGAAATTTGCTTGATTTTGACCAGAATTATCTCTCAGACTTGTGTGCACAGCATCTCAGGCTGCACCTCGTTAGGAACCACATGTTGCTGAACTAAATCAAAATTTAGCTCATGATTCATGACAGGGTTAGCTTTGTCACCAAGGGAAGTTGACGCAACATCTTCTCTAGGTTTGGGAACATATATTCTCTCCCTTGGCTTAACTTGCTTGTCAGCTAGTTTCTCACGTAAGTGCCTGCAATTAGACACCGAATGCCCTATAATTTGATAGTTAGCACAAAAATTTGGGAGCCTCTCATATACCAGATTAACAAAGAAAGCAAACCCCTTTCTTTCAACCAAGAGCTGTTCTTGAATTGGTTGCTTGAGGTCCAAGTCAACAAGAATCCGCACAAAGTCTCCAAAAGAATGTTGAGATGTGGCCTCATCCACGACCAGAGGTGTTCCAATACCTCTTGCAATAGCAAAGAGGATTTTAGGCCTCCAATACTCTTGAGGAAAATTGTGGACTCTAACCCAACATTGGGCATTAGTTTGTTTCACTAGGCTTGGATTAAAATCTTTAGACCATGCAAATACACGAAGCACACCCAACCCTAGGTTCCATGATCCAATTGCTAATATGCGCAAATCATCAAGATTAGAGAAGGAGAATTCGAAAAAACCTCTACCAATAGCCACCATGTGCCAATCACTGGAGAGCACCCATTGCTTTGTGATTTGGTCCTTCAATTCATGAACCCTTGGGGATTTGCTGCCTTTGGACAGAAGTAGACGCCCATGAAGGTGAGATTTGCATGCGTCAAGGCTAGCTTGATGCTCTTCCTCAGGGGTTTTAATGGCAATTGCATCTCCCTTCAAGCACGGTGTAGGTAATTGACTTAGGGGGATGTCACATGTGTGCCTTAAGATAGCTATAAAAGATTTACGTGGAGGGGGAGAAGATGTAGCAAGCCGATCAGGGTTAGGCTGAGATAGAGGAGGAGGAGGAGAGGGTGAATCTTGAGAAATGAGGCACCTCCAAGGAAGGACGTATGGCTGGGTGGCCATGGGAGAAGCTCAAGGAGAGAAACCCTAGCAGCCACCAATTTTTTCTTGAATTCACTACCCAAATCTAAGTATAAGTCTTTCTATATGTTTTCTTAAATTTTGTGTACATAAAATAATATTTTTTTTTACATTATTTCAGTATAACCAACTATCCCAAAAAATTAAGCATATATTTTTCTACTTGGTTTCATAAAAATATTCACCTCCTTGTATTATATTTTATATTTTTAATTATATAAGTTAAGTTTAAATTTTCCTTCATTCTTTCATGAAAAATATTCACCCCATTTGTTATATTTTTTTTTCATAATTTTCATTTTAAATATAATAAAATATTTAATAAATGATTTAAGTTAGAAAACAGAAAGACATAAAAAAAATTATATTTCAATTTTTTTTATAATTTTAATTATATAAGTTAAGTTTAAATTTTCCTTCATTCTTTCATGAAAAATATTCACCCCATTTGTTATATTTTTTTTTTCATAATTTTCATTTTAAATATAATAAAATATTTAATAAATGATTTAAGTTAGAAAACAGAAAGACATAAAAATAAATTATATTTCAGTTTTTTTTATAACCAAAAATGTATAAAATTACTGTATAATTTACATATTAATATGATTTCAAATAAATTGGTCTTCCACATCTATCGTATCCGTTTGTTACATTTTTTTGTTACATTTTTTTTTTATATTATAAGTTAGTAATTTTTTATTCAATTTTCAAATATGTTTAACTTGTATGCGAATATAATAGGCATTTTGTTAATCACTTTGTATGAAATTTGATTGAAACATATTCATTTACAGTATTTTTAATGCACACAACAAAATTTAAAATTAGTCTTAAAAAATAATTGTTTACATGGATTATATAGCAACTTTTGAAATTGAAAACAATAATTTTAGTGAATTTTTCAAAAGTTGAAAACATTGTATTTTAGGATAACAACGGTGAAGTAAATATTAATGAGAAAAAGGGTGATGCACGACAGTATAAAATTATTTTACACCGTCAATCAATTACAACCTTTCATTTATGATTAAATAGTTGACTTTTATAAAATTATTTTAAAAGTCATTAAAACGATAGATTATGATTGTCCAACTGTGTAAAATTATTTTATACTAACAATACATGGGCATTAATCTCAATCTTTATATTCAATTTTAATTTTAGTTGGACCAAAAATAATATTGAAAAAAACATCTTGTGGGTAAGTATAAGTTTTTTTATACAATTTTCTTCAATATTGTATGCATAAAAGAATTTTTTTTTTTATATTATTTTAGTGTAACCAATTATCCCAAAAAATGAAGTACATATTTTTCTACTTGGTTTAATAACAATATTAACCTTCCTGTATTATATATGTTTTTTAATCCTATAAGTTATGTTTAAATTTTTATTCATTTTTTCGTGAAAAATATTCATCCTCATTGGTAATACTTATTTTTCATACTTAATGTTAAATAAAATAAATTATTTAATATATAATATTTAATAAACTATACTCTATATGATTACACGTGAATGGATATTAAAATAAAACGTCTGTGTAAAGTAAACTATTCTTATTTATCGAAACATTTAATTTAAAATCTATTAAACAATTCTACTTCTATTTTTTTTATGCATCAGAAAATTTCTACTCCAATTCAATTAAGCATAATGGTAGAAAATAGAAAATCATAAAATAAATATATTTCAAATAATTTTTTATAACTAAAAAAGTATAATAGTACTATAAAATTTAGATGTTAATATGATTTCAAGTAAATTGTTTTCGTTTGTTATAGTTTTTATATTATAAGTTATTCATTTTTTGTTCAATTTTAAAATATGATCAACTTATATGTAAATATATTATGAATTTTATTAATCACTTGTATGAAATTTGATTGAAAATATATTCGTTTATAGGCACAGAAAAACATTTAAAAATAGTTTAAAAGTAATTGTTTACATTAATTATAGAAACTTTTTATATTATTTTAGTATAACCAATTATCCCAAAAAAATTAAGTACATATTTTTCAACTTGCTTTCATAAAAATATTCACCTCTCTATATTATATTTTATACTTTTTATTAATTAATTTAATTTTAAATTTTTCATCATTCTTTCATAAAAAATATTCACCCCAGAAAATTATAGTTTTTTTTTTCATAATTTTCATGTTAAAAAAAATATAGAAAAGAGAAAGTCATAAAAAAATTATGTTTCAATCAAATTTTTATATATAAAAACATATAAAATTACTATTAAATTTAGATCTTCCCCATCTATCATATCTGTTTTCTATATTTTTTTATATTATATGAAAATATGATAAACTTTTTTGCAAATATAATAGGAATTTTCTTAATCACTTGTATAAAATTAATTGAATAAATGTTAATGCACACAAAAACATTTAAAATTATTCTTAAAAGCAATTGTTTACATAAATTTTGAAACTTTTAATTGAAATTAAAAACAATGTTTCTAGTGAATGTGTCAAAAGTTGGAAAAATAGTATTTTAGGATAACAAATGTAAAGAAAAATCTTTATATTCGATTTTAATTTTAGTTGGACAAAAAATATTATTAAAAACAACCATCTTGTGGGTAAGTATAAGTTTTTTCTTAAATTTTGTCGGCATAAAAGAATAATTTTTACATTATTTTAGTATAACCATTTATCCCAGAAAATTAAGCACATATTTTTCTACTTGCTTTCATGAAAATATTCACCTACCTGTATTATATTTTGTATTTTTTATTCTATAAGTTAACTTTAATTTTTTCTATATTATTATTTCATGAAAAAGATTCACCCTCATCCGTTATATTTTTTTTCATACTTTTCTTGTTAAATAAAATGAATCATTTGAAAAATGATTTAAGTTAGAAAAGAGAAAAGTCATAAAAAAGTATATCATTTATTTATTTTTATAGAAAAAATAGTATAATAGTACTATAAAATGTATATATTAAAATGATTTCAAGTAAATTATTCTTGCCATGTATCGTTTATGTTTGATATATTTTTTATATTATAATTTATTCACTTTATTGCTCAATTTTTAAATATGATCTTACATTTAAAATTGGCCTTAAAAGTAATTGTTTACATGAATTATAGAAATTGTAGTTGTTGAAATTGAAAACAATATTTCTAGTGAATGTGTCAAAAGTTAAAACTATAGTATTTTAGGATAACAATTCTGAAGAAAAGTTTTTATATTCAATTTTAAATTTAGTTGTACAAAAAAATATAACTAATTATTTTTTTGTGGGCAAGTATAAGTTTTTCTATATGTTATCTTATATTTGATCTACATAAATGAATCTTTTTTTTCCATTATTGGATGATACCTGTTCCTCTAATTTCAAAATTTTGGGTTCTAAATGGCGACAAAAACAATCATATTTGTTTAATACTAATTTTAGATTATCAAATTAATTACACAATTCTTGTTCGATAGTATAATTGGATGGTATTTGATAATGTTAAAACTTAAAACATAAAAAAAAAATACATTAGTAAATATTCTAATATTAATTGTGTTAAATTTTTTTTAGAATTTAGAATTTGGAGAGAAACGTTTCAATAAGATATTAACACTTAAACATGAATATCTAAACATATAAAAATATTAATTATCTTTTAAATATATGCATTATTTATAAAATATTATATACAATATTTGTAATAGTTCTTATTTCTTAATGAATTAAATGGGAGATGTTACCAAAGAAACACCAAAACACCAGTTTATTGTTTTCTCCTCGACGTCCAAACCAGGACACGCGCGCTTTTGTTCAGTTTACATGATTGAGATCCTCTCTTAAAAGTACTATAAATATTTTTAGATATTAATATAATTTCAAGTAAATTATTGTTTCCCATCTAATATATTTGTTTGTTACATTTTTTATATTATAAGTTATTTAATTTTTTGTTCAATTTTAAAATATAATCAACTTGTATTCAAATATAATAGATATAATAGGCATTTTGTTAATCAATTATATGAAATTTGATTGGAATTATATTCCTTTACAATATTTTTAATACACACAACAACAATTAAAATCAGTCTTTAAAGTAATTGTTTACATGGATTATAGCAACTTTTGAAATTGAAATTTTTTTTTTAGTGAATTTATCAAAATTTGAAATAGTATTTTAGGATAACAATTGTGAATTGTGAAGTAACATCTTTATATTCAATTTTAACTTTAATTAGTTGCACAAAAAATATTGCTAAAAAAAATCATCTTGTGGGTAAGTATAAGTTTTTCTTAAATTTTGTTTGCATAAAATAATATTTTTTACATTATTTTAGTATGACGTAATTATTTACGAAAATTAAGCACATATTTTTCTAATTACTTTCATAAAAATATATTTTATATTTTTTGTTCTATAAGTTAAGTTTAAATTTTCTATATTCTCTCATGAAAAACATTCATGCTCATCTGTTATTTTTTTTTCATACTTTTCATGTTAAATAAAATAATTAAAAAAATATATCAAATTTTTTTTTTATAAAAAAATTGTATAATAGTACTATAATATATATATATATGATTTCAAGTAAATTGTTGATCTTCACATATCATTTCAGTTTGTTATTTCTTTATCTATAGAAACTTATAATTGAAATCGAAAACAAAATTTTTAGTGAATTTGTCAAACATTGAAAATATAGTATTTTAGGATAACAACCGTGAAGAAAAATATTTATATTCAATTTTAATTTTACTTGCACAATAAATATAACTAAAAATATTATTTTGTGGGTAAGTATAAGTTTTTTTTGTAAAAAAAAATATAAAACTACTATAATATTTTTTGATATTAATATGATTTGTTGTCAATTGGTCAATCCCATCTGTCATATCCGTTTGTTATATTTTTTTTAACATTATAAGTTATTCACTTTTTGTTATTGGCATTTCCTTAATCATTTGTATGAAATTTGATTGAAAACATATCCGTTTACATTATTGTTAATGTACAGAAAAACTTTTAAAATAGTCAACAAACAATTGAGGTTTTAAATGAATAGTTTGAATCTCAAATATTTGTTCTCATTTTAATCCAATGGACAAATCTATGCATATTTGTTCTCATGTGAATCCATATTTGTTCCCAAAATATGCATATTTGTTTCCGTGCAAAAACTTATTTGAAGAATTCTCTTCTGCTTAGTAAAACAATATTTAAAATTAACTTCAGTAACTTCATAAAAATAATTAAAACAATAATACAAAAACCAAAACTTCAGTAACTCTAAAAACTTAGAGTATCTCCAATGGTAAATTTTTAAGTAACTTAAGTGTGCTTAGGTATTTGTTGCTGTGTGACAGCAAGGAGTGAACCAGAATTAGTAGGTAACTGATTATGTATATCAACAGAGTTCTAGAAAGTGGTGTAGTGTTTCAGTTGAGACTTTGATCAAATTTAGTGGAAATCTCACTTGTTAGAGTGAGGACTAGACGTAGCCCAAGGTTAAGGGTAAACTAGTATAAATCCCTTGTCTCTTACTCTTCTGCATACTTTATTATTACTCCTGTATTTAACTCTATCTCAAATTGATTTCTAAAAGAGTATCAATAACCATTAGAAGCAAACTGCAACTGTTCAGAAGCAAATTGCATATATCTTCTTAACTGTTCAGAAGCAAACTGCATATATCTTTTGAACTGTTGAGAAGCAAACTGCGCATATTTTGAACTGTTAAGAAACAAACCTCACATATTTTTTGAATTGCTTACTTACCAATATATTCATCTGATTTGTTAAAAACCTAAAAGTTCCATATTAAAACAATTCAACCCCCCCTTCTTGTACTATTTTGATCACTTCAATTGGTATCAAGAGCTTAACTCTCGGGTTAAGCTCACCTAATAGTGTAGGAGAAAAGATCCTAGAAGAAGTGATGGTTGGTGTTCTAGCTGTGTTCATTCCAAAAGGAGCTTCAACAAACAGACCTCCCAGATTTGATGGAAAAGACTACTACTACTGGAAGGATAGAGTGAAACTGTTCATGGAATCACAAGATGTGGATCTATGGGACATCATAGAGATTGGGCCCTATCAACCCATGAAAAGGCTACCAGAAGGAATAGAAGAAAAGAAACCAAAAATTGAATGGACCCTAGAAGAGAAAGCCAAATTCTTGTTAAATTCTAGAGCAAAATTTTTCCTAGCATGTGCCCTTAGCAAATCAGAGTATGAAAAAATTTCTGAATGTGAAACAGTATAGGAAATCTGGAACAAACTTAGAATTGCACATGAAGGAATAGATCAGGTAAAAGATTCTAAAGTAAATTTACTAACTCACCAGTTTGAAATGTTTAAAATGCAGGAAAATGAGAGTATAGAAGAAATGTTCACCAGATTCACTACTATCATTAGTGAGCTAAATGCACTTGGAGAAAAATACACCACACACCATAAAATTAAGAAGATCCTCAAAAGCCTACCAAAAATCTGGAGACTTAAAGTTACTGCCATTCAAGAAGCAAAAGATCTCAAACTACTAGAGATGGATGAACTAATTGGGTCATTAAAAGTTCATGAACAAGAAATTGTTGAAGAGATTCATCCATCCAAAAGAAAAATAGTAGCTCTCAAAGCATCCTAAAAGACTAAAGAAGGACAGAACTCACGAGCTCTAAAATTTGAGGCAGAAACCAAATCTGATGAAAGTGAAGAAGAAACAATTGATCACGATGATGAGTTAGCTCTTTTGTCAAGAAGAGTACAATGACTACTCAGAAGAAGAAAAGGCTCAAGAAATTTAAAAAAGGATCATCAATTAGGAGACTCAAAACAACAAGTTAGATGCTATGAATGCAATAGATTAGGACATTATAAAACTGAGTGTCCTCTTCTAAAGAAAGACCATAAGAAGGAAGATCACAAAAAGAAAGCCATGATAACCTAGGATGATGATGAAACATCCTCATCAGATAGAGAGCAAACAACCAATATATGTCTCATGGCAGATTCAGAAAATAAGCAAGTAACAGACTATGAAACTACTTTAGATTTCAAAAATCAGAAGGAACTTGAAAATGCTTTTGACAGCCTACTGTATGATTCTAGTCTTCTAGCACATAAATGTGGTCAGCTAAAAGAAAAACTTTGTGAAGCTAAAAAAGAAAATGACAAGCTAAGATCTAGAAATGATTTTCTCTTTAAAAGAAATCATGTCCTTGAAGAATCACATTTTAAATTGTCTGAACAAATTAAGCATAGAAGAGAATCAATTAAACGTGTTATGTCTTTTGACCAGACTCAACTTGAGAATGAAAATAAACTTTTAAAAGAAGAAGTTGAGAAGTTGACAAAAGACTTAGCAAACTTTGTTGATGGAACAAAAAATCTTGATAGACTCATTGGAATACAAAAGAGTTTCTTTGATAGAACTGGCTTAGGTTTTAACAAACCTAAGAAGATCTCTAAGAAACATAAGTCTACAAAGAAATGCTCTATTTGTAACAAATTGGGCCACCTGACCTCAGATTGTTATAGTAATAGAAACATTCCTATCAGAAGGGTAACTAACAGCAAAGGACCCAAGAAAGTTGGGTACCAAAAGCCTTACTACTTTTTGATGTAGGAATGTCAACTTCATAATAGCAGGAGAGAACTATGGTACTTAGATAATGGATGCTCTAGACACATAACTGGAGACAAAAACAAGTTTCTCAATCTTGAAGAAAAAGAGAATGGAGGGTTTGTCACCTTTGGAGACAACAGAAAAGCCCTCATCAAAGGAGTTGGTAAAGTTGGTACACCTAATTCTGCTCAAATTGAAAATGTTTATTTTGTAGATGGGTTGAAACATAATCTTCTGAGCATCAGTCAACTATGTGACAATGGCTATGAAGTTGTGTTTGAACCCAATGCATGTCTGATTAAGAAAGCATCTACTGGACTATCCTATTCTCTAGGATTAGAGAGAAAAATCTTTACAAAGTTTGCCTTGAATCCCTACCAAATCAGACCTGTCTAGCCTCATTCGAAAATGACAAATGGTTATGGCATAGAAGAGTAGGCCACTTGAATATGAAAACCTTGTCGAAACTATCTAAGTATGACCTTGTAAGAGGACTACCCAAAATCAAATTCGAAATGAACAAAATTTGTGAAGCCTGTGTAAAAAGGAAACAAACAAAATCTAGCTTTCAACCTAAAAATGCCATATCCACTCAGAATGTCCTAGAACTACTTCACATTGATCTCTTTGGACCAACCAAAATACCTAGCCTTGGGGGAAAGAGATATGGATTTGTGATAGTAGATGATTTCTCAAGATTTACTTGGGTACTCTATCTTTCCCATATTGATGAATCTTTTAATGCTTTCAAAATTTTTTGTAAGAAAGTTTAGAATGAAAAAGATTTGACAATTGTCTCTATAAGGAGTGACCATGGGGGAGAATTTGAAAATATTATGTTTGAAAACTTTTGTAATGAAAAGGGTATCTCTCACAATTTTTCCTGTCCAAGAACACCTCAATATAATGGTGTTGTGGAAAGGAAAAATAGAACCTTATAAGAGATGGCCAAAACACTTATTGGTGAATCTGAGGTTCCAAAATATTTTTGGGCAAAAGCTGTAAACATAGCATGCTACATTCTGAATATAGTTTCTATCGGAAAGATCTTGAACAAAACCCCTTATGAATTATGGAAAGATAAGAAGCCAAGTATATCATACTTTCATGTCTTTGGCTGTAAATGTTTTATTTTAAATAACAAAGACAATCTTGGAAAGTTTGATGAAAAATCAAATCAGGCCATTTTTCTAGGGTACTCTACTACTTTTAAAGCATACAGAATCTAACTTGAGAACACAAGTTGTAAAGAAAGCATGCACATATCTTTTGATGAATATGATAATACACTTGAAAAGAGAAAGATTTCATATTTAGAAGAAGAAATAGAAAGAATAAAAATTACTACCAATCATCAAAATGAAGGCCAAAACCCATCAGAAACTACTTAGAAGCACTCAGAAGAGGAAACAACTGAGAAAGAGGAAGGCATATCTATTCCAAGAAGCTGGAAATATTCAACAGCTCATCGTCCCACTCAAATTATTGGAGAAACCTCATCAGGAGTAAAAACAAGAGCCTCTCTGAACAGAAATAAAGATCTAATGGCTTTTCTATCACAAGTTGAGCCAAAGAATATATAAGATGCTCTGAAAGAAAAATCATAGGTGGATGCAATGAAAGATGAGCTAGATCAATTTAGAAAAAATAAAGTTTGGCACCTTGTTCCTCCTCCAAAAAGACAATCTATTATTGGAACTAAATGGGTGTTCAAAAATAAATTAAATGAAGCTGGAGAAGTGGTGAGGAACAAAGCTCGACTAGTAGCTCAGGGCTATAATCAACAGGAGGGGATTGACTATGAAGAAACATTTGCATCGGTGGCTAGATTAAAAACAATCAGAATCTTACTAGCTTATGCAACACATAAAGAGATCATTCTATATCAGATGGATGTTAAGAGTGAATTTTTTAATGGATTTATAAATGAAGAGGTCTATGTCAGACAAATCGTGAAACTAATGAAAACACACTAAAATATGAAAACACACTAAAATCGTGAAACTAATGAAATAAACTAAGGAAATGCCTAAGAATAACAGTAGAAGAATGTGCATGAAAATGCACTGATCAAATTCCCCCACACTTAAACTTTTGCACTCTGAGCAAAATTAAAAATTCAAAACAGAAAAAACTTCAAAACAAAAACGAAACAGAGCATGCAAACTTAGAAGTTATCAGGATACAAAGTGCAAGCAAACTCCTAATTCTAAGCTTAAAGAATATGACATTAGTGAGTAACTCTTTTGTGACAGTCAAAGTAAATATGAAAAACAGATTAGCAAAAAGTATATCAAAAGCATCAAGATCCTCACAAGATAAATTGTTTCCACTCAACTCTCAAGTGTTTAGGTTACTGTTTACACTCAAAGCACAACATGAGAGATAGTACTACCATAAGCTTGAAAAGACTCTAACATTCACAATTTGAAATACATTGCACACAAAGATCAAAAGGACTTTTATTATGGTTGTAACTTGGCCAAGGTTAGGGTGAGATACATCCTGAAGGGGTACTAAGCTAAAATTCAAAGAGTTAAAAGAAAATTGAAAGAATTGCGGGAGTTGAACTAAATAATATCTCAATGGTGATTGAACAACAACCTCACAACTTATTTCTCTTCTCCTTTTCCTTTTATTCTTCTCTTTTTTTCTTTTTCAGAAGGACTAGCATTGACATCCTTCTCTATTTTTTTTTCTTTTTCTTTTCTATTTTTTTTTTCTTTTCTGCCAACCAACATCATAACAACAATCATAACAACAATGTTCAACCCCACACAACTCTATACAAGACCCTTTTAACCCTTTGAATAGGGTGATAACATTGTTTTTCACTTTTCGGCTTGTAATGAGTTTTAAACACAAAAAAGGATAATAGGCTCAAAGGGGCTTCCAAACAAAGGGATGATATTATCAAGGTTGGCTTTTTGGCTAACTAGGTAAAAAAAAAAAAAAACAAAACAAAATGCCTTTATCATTTTAGTGTGCACAAGTAAACAAAAAGCTTCAACAAGAGTCAATTCAAGTTCTAGAGACTAACAAACATGAGTGAAATCACACAAGAAAGAAAGAGATGGATTTTTGATGTTATCCATTATTAGGCTCAAAATCTCACAAGGGTTAGTGATCTTCCACTAGTGATGTACAATTTAGGGTTTAGTCAAACATACAAACTAAGAATGCGCAAAAAGAATCAGTCACCTCACACCACAAGTCTTTCGACAAAGAACAGAGAGAATACTCACAATTGTAGCAAGATAATCAACGAAAAAACACATGCATTTTCCATTTTTTTAAAAAAAGTAAAAACAAACAAAAACAAAAACAAATGGTTCCCTCCCCCACACTTAAGACATACATTGTCCTCAATGAAAAGAGCTCAATTATAAAGTAAGAGTGAGAGAAAGGAAAGGGTGCCCCTTGATCAAGTTGCAGTGTAGTTGGGCGCTTCCAAAGAAAGCTCTTCTATGGTTGCATCTTCAGGCACTGAACTTTCATGGAATAGCTTCAGGCGCTGCCCATTAACCTTGAAAACTTTGTCAGTACCTGCACTTTTAATTTCTACTGCACCATAAGGGAAAAGATTAGTAACAACAAAAGGGCCAATCCATTTGGATCGAAGTTTCCCAGCCATAAGCTTAAGGCGGGAGTTAAACAGTAAGGCTTGTTGGCCCACAGAGAATTCCTTCCTAGAAATCATTTTATCATGGAAGTGTTTGGTTTTCTCTTTATAAATCCTAGAGCTTTCATAAGCCTCTAGCCTAAACTCTTCAAGCTGTTGTAATTGGAGTTTTCTTTCAATACCTGCTTGTTGCATTTCCAAGTTACAACTTTTCACCGCCCAATAAGCACGGTGTTCTATCTCTACAGGAAGGTGACATGCCTTACCGAAAACAAGTCGATAAGGAGACATCCCTATGGGTGTCTTGAAAGCTGTTCTTTGAGCCCAAAGTGCGTCTTCTAGATGGTGGCTCCAGTCCTTCCTGTTTGGTTGCACCATTTTCTCTAAAACCTGTTTGATCTCCTTGTTTGAGATCTCAGCTTGCCCATTAGTTTGTGGGTGATATGCAGTAGAGACTCTATGCACAACTCCATACTTCCGGAGCAAAGCTTCCATGGTGCAGTTACAGAAGTGAGTGCCTTGGTCATTTATGATGGCTCAGGGTATTCCAAACCTGCAAAAGATATTGGACCTGACAAAATCTACAACAACTCTTGAATCATTAGTCCTAGTGGGGATAGCTTCTACCCACTTTGAAACATAATCAACAGCAAGTAAAATGTAGAGAAAACCAAATGATACAGGAAAAGGACCCATGAAGTTGATTCCCCATACATCAAATACCTCACAGAAAAGCATAGGTTGCTGAGGCATTTCACTCTTACCGAATGGGCAAGTAAAAGTGGTCTTTTCTTGATCTTTAGGTGCAATATGAATCTGAAAATAACTTGAAAAACCATCAAGAAAATAGTAATGTGATTTACCAGCAAGCTGTTCAAGTATTTGGTCAATGAACGGTAAAGGAAAGTGATCCTTTCTAATAGCTTAGTTCAACCTCCTGTAATCAATACAAACTCTCCAACTGTTCTGAACTCCAGCGGAAACAAGTTCATTCTTTTCATTTTTCACCACGGTGAGTCCAGATTTCTTAGGTACAACCTGTACTAGGCTTACCCATTTACTGTCAGAGATAGGATAAATGATACCTGCTTGCAAGAGTTTGGTTACCTCTTTCTTCACCACATCGAGGATCAAAGGATTAAGCCTCCTTTGGGGTTGCCTTACTGTTTTCACACCATCCTCAAGCAAAATCCTGTGCATACACATGGAAGGACTAATACCTGGGATGTCAGCTAATGTCCACCCAATCGCCTTCTTGTGCTTCTTCAAAACCTGCAAAAGCTTATTTTCTTGATCGAGATCAAGGTTAGAAGAAATTATAACAGGGAGTTTTTCATTACTCTCCAAATAAGCATAATTCAGGTTTTCAGGGAGTTGTTTCAACTCTAAGGACGGGGGCTGCTCGATGGATGGAGTGTTTGGGGCAGCCGGGATGTCAAGCGCATCAGCGGCACAAACAACTTCATCGACAACAACTTCACCTGTAGGAAACATGTTACCTTGCAAGACAGAATCAATCTCAGCACATACAACACAAAGGTCAGTGTCAGTACAATCAGCACATGAGTAAACATCATCAAAACCCGATAAAGATGGAAAATCAAGTGAAAATAATTCAGAACAAGTGTCATCAACCAATTCAGAGATCAATTTAATATGAAAAAACAGAATGCTCTTCTAAGGGATGTTTCATGGCATCGAAAATGTTAAATTTCGTGCAATGTCACCAAATTCCATGGACATGGTTCCATCGTTAACATCAATTTTTGTTTTCGCCGTTTTCATGAACGGTCTGCCTAAAATGATGGGAGCTTTGCTTGACTTAGTTTCTCCTTCCATGTCCAGAATGTAGAAATCTGTAGGAAAAATCAAATCGTTAACTTGAACAAGGACATCTTCCACTACTCCCACGGGGTGGGCATTGTTAACAGCTAGTTGCTTGACCAGGTCCTCTAATGAAGGTCCAGAAGGTACAGAAGTAGTAGCTGGTGGAGTGTTCTGTGGTTGCAGAAGGGGTAACACTAGCTGTTGCTGTGTGGGCTGCTGGTTTCCATATCGAAGGTTGGGATGGTTCCTCCAATTGGGATGGTATTTGTTGGTGGACAGGTCAGGAGTGTTATTGTACCTGTTCTAATTGTTTCCATAAAGGGCTGTTGCATAAGCTTGGGGTAACTCGGTAATCAACTCATCTTGCAAAATAGGACATGTGTCGGTCGGGTGTTCGGCAGAAGTACAAATACCGCACAAGGTTGCTGGTTGAGGTTTACCTACTACCAACTGTTTCACTAAGGAGGTGAGCTCGTCAATTCTGGTTTCTAAAGCTTTGTTGGAGGAAACCTGAATTTCGTTCACACTCCTTGTTTGGACCGCAAAATTATTTTTGGTTGTGAATTGTTGGTAGTTGAGTGACATGTTCTGAATTAAGGTTTTGGCATCTGCTGGAGTCTTATCAACAAGTGCTCCACCACTAGCAGCATCAAGGATGTTTCTATCCATAGGTAGCAATCCTTCATAAAAGTATTGGATAAGTAATCGCTCGTAACGATGCTTTGAGGACAACTGGATACTAACTGTTTGAATCTTTCCCAATACTCAGCCAATGTCTCATTACCTTGTCTAATACCACATATCCTTTCTGATTGATGCAGCTCTGGAGGCAGGAAAGTATCTCTCTAGGAAGAATTTTTTCAAATCATTCCAAGTTGTGATAGAATTCGGTGCAAGATCGTATAACCAATCCTTGGCAGCACCCTGTAGTGAAAACGGAAAGGCTCTCAGCTTGATATGGTCTTCAGTGATTCCTTCAGGCCTCAAAGGTGTAGAACACACAACCTGGAATTCTTTTAGATGCTTATGCGGATCCTCACCTGCAAGACCATTAAACTTTGGCAACAAGTGTATCAAACCAGATTTTAATTCAAAAGGTACAACAGCTTCGGGATACTCAATGCATAGACCATTGTAATTCACATTAGGGGTAGCCAATTGCCTTAAAGTTCTTTGGTCAGCCATATAAAAAACAAACAGAATGAAGGAAAATGATTAAAATAAATTCAAAAAAATATAAAAACACCAAAATTAATATAATGAAGTGAAATTAGAATTTTGAGGATTGTTTTGGATTTTTTCGACACTATGAAAACAGTAAAAAATTAATTAAAAATAGAAAAAAGAGGAATTTGACGATTTGAGGTCGGAATCCCATAACTCTTCTAGACAAAGGGACTATTGATTGCACGATTTTTCTGGTCCCAGCAGGGAAAAAAGATTTGCAATCGGACACAATTTTTCCAAAAACTGATTTTTTTGACTCTCAACGCGAATTGGCCAAAACCGTGGGGAAACTAGGGCCTAAACGCGAGAACACTAAACCTATGACTCTAATATCGATTAATAACGACAAGAATCCCCGGCAACGACGCCAATTTGATCCTCTGTCGCGCACAGATCAAAACGAGTGATTTTGAAAATAAAGTTATGGTAACGACAACTCGAGTATCGTTCTCAAGGATTCTTGTATTATTATTAATCAAGAAAAAGGAATTAAAATAAATTGTGATTATCGAATAAGCTAAAGCGAATCAACCTACTGTATCGACTTCTAATTTATCATTGATCCCTATAAATTCCAATTCCCTAAACGGGTCTGATCCTATTCGACTATAATAACCACTGACAAGCGCAATAGAAATTATAAGGCATATGTTCCTAAATTCCAAATTAAACAAACGGATTAAAAACTATTGCGAATTAAGCAAACGCAATCTGATCAAACGCGATAATGCAAAAGCTACGTTAACGCGAAATTGATTCAAGATCAAATAACCAATCGAATTTAAGAATTATATCCTATAACAACAATCAAATTAAGCAAATAATTGAGATTATTGGAATAAATCAAAGGAAATAGATTGACATGGAATTTATAAAAGAACCTCAAAGTGGAATCCGATTGCAGTAGATCGATTCTTTGGAAATTAGTTCTCCATTACAATTGCTCAAAACTCTCCAAATAATTTCGTGAATAGTGAGTGAGTGAAGAGTGAATGAGTGCAAAGTGATTATGTTCACAGCAGCCGGCCCTAACGTTTTAATAGAATAAGAGTTTCACTAACAATCCGAACCGGGTTGGAAAATACAAACCAAGCCCATAAAATTGACCAAAAACAAATTATTTCCTAACGTCTGCAACTTCGAAGAATTATTCAAGCCTTCTAAAATCCGAATCAGATTCTGACTCCAACATTAAAGTTGTAGCTCTTTCTCTTATCTTTCCAACGAATATTAGAACGCCTCAATCTGATTCCTGTAGCTCCAGTTATGAATTTTCCATTGAAAGCTGCTAATGCTGAAAATAAAATACGAAAATTAAATAAAGCTAGAAACAAACTTAGATATGAAAACACACTAAAATGGTGAAACTAATGAAATAAACTAAGGAAATGCCTAAGAATAATAGTAGAAGAATGTGCATGAAGATGCACTGATCAAGGAATGAAACATATGCTTTGTTTCTGAACAAGGAATTGAAAGAAAAATTTCAAAGAAGTTGGGTTAGTAAGAAGGTTTTCAATGGGAAGAAGTTTGATTTTGAAAGTATTCGTCAATGTCGATGGGATGTTCTGTGTTATGTCAAGAAACAAGGTTGGGAATCTTTCTTTCAAATGTCTGAACCAATCTTCCCTAGATTGGTCAGAGCTTTTTATTGCTCAGCTGAGGTAGAT
The DNA here is from genome assembly GCA_014843725.1 of Amphicarpaea edgeworthii. NCBI lineage: Eukaryota > Viridiplantae > Streptophyta > Magnoliopsida > Fabales > Fabaceae > Amphicarpaea > Amphicarpaea edgeworthii. Next base: position 8,593,861 of record CM026329.1, read on the forward strand.
GAAGATGCCCTAACTATTACTACTACACTAAAGGGATTGAGATGGTGATTATTGAATCTGTTCTCAACTCCATCTTGAAGATACCTTCTGATGGACATAGTCTGTTTGAAGATTGGTTTGAGGAGCTTAATCAGACAAGGGATAATGTCATCAGAAGCCTCTTGTGCCCATCCGAAAGCACTCTGAGATCAAAGGCCCTCTCATCTTTGGAAGGATTGCTCACTGGATGGCTATGCAGTGTGTCCTTCCTAGGGCTAACACATTTCAAGATGTGACCAATTCTGATTTGTTGTTCATCTTCGGTCTCTAGGAGATGATTCCACTGAATCTGAGCCATCTGATTATGCACCACATGATCAGGGCAACCAAGCTTGTCAAGACCACCTTTAGTGTCCCTTATGGGATACTTCTGACTAAGGTATTCACTCACTTCAATGTCCCTCTTAGTGATGAATCATTTGAAGAAGAGTCCTCAGTCTAGGGAGAAAGAAACATCACTACTCTAAGGCTTCAACCCCAACCAGAAGTGAATACCAAATGTAGTTGTTCTGATCAAACTAAAGCTATAGATGCTGAAGAAGAATCACCAACTATTGCTGATCTTATCCCAAAAGGAAAGAAGATCAAGCATTCTGTAACAAAGAGCAAATCTTCCACTGAAAAATATGCTCTTGAAATCCAAGAAGAGCCCATTGCAATAGAGCTTTAAAATGCACTAGACTAGATGGAACCACCTTCAGCCAGAAAACAGAAAAGCTCTCAATCTCACCTAAGAAGGAATCTATCTCAGATAAGACTGATATACTTCACATATATGATGATGAAGATATCCAATGGGATTTTGTCTTGCCACTTGAACCTGAAGAACAAAAGCTTGAAATGGAACAAGACATGGAGATCTGTGTGGGTCAAAATGCTACATCAGAAAAGGGAACCACTCAACTTGATGAAATTGCTGCTGCTGTTTTAAGCCAAATGAAAGAAGTTGTTCCAACTGAGAAAGAAGGTGTTGGTGAACCAACTGACTAACTATTTAACATTGAGAATCTGGGAAATTTTTCAACTCTCCTATTGGTGAAGGATCTGTAAAGAAGCACCTTGGGATATCAGGATTGATGGGTGATCCATCCACCTTTTCCTTGCCTTTTCCTCCTCTTCACCCTCAACAATCACCAACTCCTCCAATTTCCCTAGCTGTTGCCATTGCTGCACCTCAATTTCATGAACCTCCACCTATGTTCATTCCTACTCCCTTATCTACTACTCCCTCTAGCTCCAAATCTACTGAGAACAGACTTGCATCTCTTAAGAAGCAAGTGAGGAAGATCAAGGTTGATCAGAAGAAATTGTTTACCAATATGGATACTCTACAAAAAACAATGAATGATATGCTTGATAGGTTCATGCTCTTTGAGGAATGGGTTACTTTGTTTGTCAAACTTGCTCTATTTTCAGAGGTTCTAGCTATGACTCATTAACCACCTCCACCTCCTCGCAGCACCATCATGCCTTCCTCTTCTTCCTCCTCAGAAAACTCATCCCCAACCAAACAATGACCTATCCATTGCTCTTTTTGCTTGATAACAAAAAGGGGGAGAATTAGGAGAGATTTTATGTTTGAATTATGCTTTAGGTTGATTTTTTATTTTGCTGTTTGTTTTTTTTTTGTTGCTTATGAATGGAACTTGTCTTGAATCAGAATCTTCTCTGATCTGATTCATGTTTTGATTACTCCCTTTTGTTATCAATGAAAATTCCTCTTATTCATCTTATTATTCTCTATATGCCTTTGGATTTTACTGTTAAAATCTGAGCACAAATTTAAGGGGAGCTTTTGTTCCCGAAACCAATTCATGCTCTCTCTCAGGGGGAGCCTTGAAAGTTTAAGGTATGAAATCTCTATCTATATATCTAAAAGTTTTGTCATCATAAAAAGGGGGGAGATTGTAAGGTCCAAAACCTTGATTTTAATTCTGAAAAAACCTTTAAGTATTCTGTTAAGTGTTGCAGATAGAATTTCATCAGTTGCTTAGAAGCTCATACAAAAACACTGTTTAGAACCATGATTAGAAGCATGTTCAGAAGATTATTCAGAAGCATATTTAGAAGCAGTGTTCAGAAGACTGTTTAGAAGCAGTGTTCAGAAGCATGATTAGAAGCAAGCTTAGAAGCATGTTTAGAAGCACTATTCAGAAGCACATTTAGAAAGCCAATTAGAAGCATTGTTCAGAAGTCATATTCAGAACTGAGGTAGTGACAACTGTCTTTCTGCTTTAACAACTGTCGTCTCCCCTTTACAGCTCGTGACAGCTAGCTCGCTATCTTTCTGCCTTCTTGCTTCAGTTTATAAATAGAAGCCTCTACTCATCTTCTGGATCATCCAACTACAAAGCAACTATAAGAAAGCCATCCAAACAGATTTAAGTTTGCTTTGCCTCGAGAGATCCCTAGTTGTTCATACTACTCTAGATATTTTTTTGAAACAACTTTGAGAATTGTATTTCCTGTTAGGAAAAATCCATAGTTGGATAAACCATTCTGAATTACCTTGTAAAGATTAGGTCATCTGTGAGAGAATTAGATCTGAGTGTTTGAAACCTAGTTGAGTGAACTGGTGTTGCTGTATCTGTAGAACCCAGCAAGTGTGCTTGGGTGTTTGTTGTTGTATCTGTGGAACCCAGCAAGTGTGCTTGGGTATTTGTTGCTTTGTGTCAGCAAAGAGTGAACCAGAATTAGTAGGTAATTGATTTTGTATATTAGCAAAGTGCTGGAAAGTGGTGTACTGTCTCAGTTGAGACTTTGATTAGTTTTAATGGAAATCTCACTTGTTAGAGTGAGGACTAGACGTAGCCCAAGGTTAAGGGTGAACCAGTATAAATCCCTTGCCTCTTACTCTTCTGCTTGCTTTATTATTAGTGTTGTATTTAACTCTATCTCAAACTGATTTCTAAAAGAGTATTAATAACCATCATAAGCAAACTGCAACTGTTCAGAAGCAAACTACATATATTCTGAACTGTTCAAAAACAAACCTCACATATTTTTTGAACTACTTACTTACCAATATATTCATCTGATTTGTTAAAAACCTAAAAGTTCCATATTAAAACAATTCAACCCCCCTTTTTTGTACTATTTAGATCACTTCATTTAGTTGATTATATAAATACCAAACCCAACAAACAATTCCATACAACCTTGAGAGACTTTTCCTTCTTATCACAGACTTTTTATTTCATTCTGTCTCCTTTGGAGGTGTGGTGACAAATCTCCCACCCAATCTCTCACGTGTTTTTCTGCTTCAAGGTAAGAGAATCTTTCTAATTTGTTTTCCTATGTAATCTGTTCAATAATAATAAGGTTGTGTAGTCAATAAAATTGGTATATGCATGACTTTGTTGAGTGGTTTTTGTATACTATCGTATAGGTTATGTTGGGAATGGAATTGCCTCATGAGCAGGGACAGATTTATAGGGGGGCAAGCATGGGCTTTAACCCCCCCACCCCCCCTCCTCTTCCCTTATATACATACATATATAATAAAAATATTAAAAAATATTAATAAAGAAAAAATTATTAAAAAAACAGGTTTTTAAGTTAATATTTATTTAATTTTCTTTCATTAGTAGATCATATCACAATTTTATACATACAATTAGTAATAAGTATTTGAATTAATCATATTTTTATTTCATTTTTTTTTATTTTTGGTAAGTTTTACTCTTAACAAATTAATTTGACACTTTTTATCTTCAATTTTTTAAAATCCTGCAAATTTTACTCTATCATTTTACTCTCACATCACATGATTGCACATTTTGCTCTCAATTTTTTTTAAAAATTGGCAAACTTTGTACCCATTTTTTGTATTTTTTTGTCAAAATTTTATCCTCAATTTTTGTAAAAAAATTCTAGGCCCCCCTTACCTAAACTTGTGGATCTGTCACTGCTCATGAGTACCTTTTTCTTTCACCAATATTTTGTTTCTTTGTTCTAGATGCATGAAATGTTGATAATATTTTGAATTGCGTAATTGAATTTGAAACATGGAAAATGTATAATTCATGGTTGGGTATAGTTAGTGACGAGGGTGTAGTTATATGCATGAGTACCTTTCCCCTCTATACATTTGAGGCAACTCATATATATATATATATATATATATATATCTTTATCTATTAATAATATCTTTTTCTTCTTCTTAAATAATATTATAGAAAGTGGATTGTGTAAATTACTATTTTTTTTGTTATTTTTTAATTGTTCTATTGTTAATTGTTGGTCTGGTATGATAATTATTATTGTATATATAATAATTAGTCACTTAACAAAATGGGAGATTCACAACAAGAAATTAGCAAAGAAGAGGCAGAGAGAAAGATAAGTATGAATCTTGGACTATGGAGGATAGCAATGAATTGTTACACCTCTTGGTGAAAGCTCTGAATAATGGATTACGTGATGGTAATGGGTCACTTAGTAAAAAAAATGTAGAAAGAGTTATACTTCCTCATCTTAATGCTAAAATTAAGTTTCCTAAAACTTACAATCATTACTTGAGTCAAATGAAGTGGTTTAAAAATCACTACAACCAAATGTCAACATTTATGCGCAATAACTCTAGTTTTGGATGGGACCTAATTTCAAAGATATACAATGCTAGTGATGAAGTATGGAGTAATTACTTGAAGGTGAGTTGTGCTCATAATCTTTTAAATATATTAATAGTTTACTTGTTTAGTATATTACGTTATTTATAATATATTAACAATAAATAATTTATTCTTTTGCTAGTCCCACCCAAGTCACAGCAAACTTCAAGAAAAAAGTATAGTTGTTGGGGTGGAATTGCTATTGGGAACAATTCCATTGCATTAGGTTCCAATGATACCGATGTAACAACTTTGGAGGAAGAAACTACAGATTTTGGGATAAAAGACTTTCCATATAATTTTAATAGTGATGCATTCATACCCCAAAATCACTACAAATCACCTTACCAGCCTACATCACCTGACTATTGTAGTCAGTCTACCATCCCATTCCCCTTTAGATTAAAAAATTCCTACTAAAAAAAAGTCGTCATAAGAGAAGTAGATCTGAGTATGGAGGAAGTTCTAACTCAGCCGGGGCAAACAATCAAGCCAAAGATTTAAAAGACCTTTCTACTAGCATTAAAACTATTGCAGTCAATTTTAAAAAGATACACAACTTAATGGAGAAAAGAGAAAACAATGTTTGAGATGCTATAAAAGAAATCCCATATCTGGATGACACAACTCGTTACATGACGGGTGATTTGCTTAATACTAAAGTAAAGAAGGACTTCTTTGTTCAGATGTCACTGGAAGAACGTTTATCTTGGATATTCTTCAAGTTAGGCAAATAATTAATGTTTTGATCACCTCTTACGAAACTTTATGGTTCTACTTACCTATGTTTTTTAGATGTCTTTTTTGTTGAATTATTTGGTTTATATTTTGATGACATTATTGATTTTACGAGTTAAATTAAGTATTTTATATTTTTGAACTAATCTTTTGTTATTATTTTTCTTTGTCACTTTATGAGAATTTGTGATTAGAAAATTTTGTAAAATATTTTATAATTTCATTGCATATATTATTTATTTTATTTTTTTAACTTGTATACATGTTAATGTAGGCCAATAAAAAATTATTTAATTTTTTCAACATAGTAGATTGTGGTAATAATTACAATATTATAAATATGTAGAAACTAGTCATGCAATTTGATATTTTTCTTTCATTATTTTTTTGATATGTTTGCATACTCATGTTTTTTTATGTGTACAATGTCATAGTAAAATATGTATGAAGGTAATGACACAGAGGAAGAAGAAATAAATGATGGAGAAATGGATGAAGAAATAGATATATATGATAAAGAAATGGATGGAGAATTTTATGAAGCCGTGTATACATGTGTGATGGAAATTTATGCATTAATGCATGTGCTAAATCAATGGGTTATAATCCGTGATGAACATATTGAACGTCCATTAACTCGACGACAAATTACTAGTTTGGGATATGACTATATACATCAAGCATTAAACAATGATCCTGCAATCTTCCAACAAGTGTATAGAATGTATCTAGGTGTATTTAGGAAATTATGCACAATTCTAAGAGAAAGAACGTCATTGGAGGATACAAGATTTATTTGCGTTGAAGAAATGCTTGCATCATTCCTACAAATAGTCAGTCAAAATGCTTGTGTAATTCGAAATACATTTGGCTGATTGCAATTTGCTGCAAGTGAAAATTTTCATAAGCTTTTGAAGGCCTTAAATTCAATAGCATCTTATTTGATGACTAAACCAAGATCAAATATACCTAGCAAAATAAAAGAAAGTACAAGGTTTCACCCTTACTTTAAGGTATGTGATAATTATTTAATTATAAAGAAAGTTATAATTTGTCATTATTATAACATGTATTTTTCAGAACATGGTTATTATTATATATGAATAATTTTATGATTGCATTGGAGTTATTGATGGTACACATATTTTAACAATGGTGAAGGGATGAGAAGTAAGCAATTATCATAACCACCATGGAAAGATATCTCAAAATGCATTAACAGCCTGTAACTTTGATTTGAAATTCATGTACATTCTTAGCGGGTGGGAGGGTTCAGCTCATAATTCCAAGTTGTTGAGTGATGCTTTGACAAGGAGGAATGGACTTAAATTGCCTCAAGGTAAGTATTTAATTTTTAGATGATAAATATATTTTTTTAATACTTTCTATACTAATTTTATATCTATTGTATATGTATTTAGGTAAATATTTCGTAGTAGATTGTGGATTTCCCAATAGGCGCCAATTTTTAGCTCCATTCTGAGGTGTGCGATATCATCTACAAGATTTTGCAGGTCATGGTAATGACCCTGAAAATCAGAATGAATTATTTAATCTTCGTCATGCATCTTTGAGGAATGTGGTTGAGAGGAAATTTGGTATTTTTAAATCACGGTTCACAATTTTTAAGTCAGCTCCTTCGTTTCCATTCAAGACACAAGCAGAACTTGTGTTAGCATGTGCAGCCCTTCATAACTTTCTTCGTAAAGAATGTCGTTTTGATGAATTTCCAATTGAATCATTAGACAAATCTCCATCTTTAGAATCACCAGTAACGAAGACCATAATGTTGAACCTACTGTTCAGACCCAAGAACATGAATGAGAAGATGTTAATGCATGGAGGGCTAGTATAGTTTTAGATATGTGGAGAAATGTTATATAGGAAGAAGAACCTTAAGTTTTTATAATTAATAATTATGCATAGAGTTTATAATCATAAATTTTTCATGCCGTTAAACTTTTTTATTTTATTATTTGATTGAACACATGATGACTTGTGACTAGTTTGTGTTCAATGATATTTTTCAGGCATACTATTTTTGGTTTGTATTCAGTAGTTTTGAATGTTTTTTCCTAAAAATCCAGAGTCCTTTCAAATCTCATGAATTCTTATGTTAAAAATCCATTGAAATATAAACTACAAAATCCTAATCACAAAAGTCTTTTTAAAAAAATATTAAAATTTTTTATATTACTACAAAGTCTTTAAAATCCACAAGACTTTTTTTAATGTCAAAATAGTCTTTTAAAATCCTAATCCAATATGTTAGGATCAATCGGTCACATCAAGGGGTGAATTGATGTTACATCCAATTTCAAATTCTTTTTCACCAACAAAAACTTTTCACCACCTCTTTTGAAGTTTTAACAAAAGAGTTTTCAAAGATATGTTGTTGAAGGAATAAACCAATACAAACTCAATGAAAACAAATTTTTGTTAGAACAATATAAACGAATGATAAAGTTCAAGACTGTATTAAAGAGATGAAGGGCTAAAGAAATATAGCCTGCAGATTTTATACTGGTTTGATCAATTTCTTATCAACATCCAGTTCTTTCTTACAACGAGGAGTTCCACTATGAAATGAGTTACATACACCATGCACACACAATTCACAGAAAATCCTGATTCACAACCTGAAACACAAACCTAAAACTAAATGTGAAACACTATTGATGGAATATTTTGGCAAGCGTACCAAATATCGCATAAGTAGTTTAAAAGGGAAGATCCCAGTATCGCATTCACAGGGAATTGTCCGTATTGACTACTAGTAAGATTATCAGTTCCTACACACTAGTTTGGTTTTAGCATTGGTTTGTTTTGCAGAACATGAATAACAGTAGAAAATAAACTAAACACTATAAAGATAAATAACAAGATAAGGAACTTGATTTAGAACAAGGATCGAGCAGTTGGAATGCGTAGATGTGGAACGATGATGATGGATATGTTAAGGCTTTGGTTCAACCGGTTTGCTTCCATGTAAACATACAAAATATATTCTCTATTCAAAGCAATAATTCAGATTAACTTCAATCTAGAAGTGCTCAAAAAGTGATGTCTCATCAAATCAAGCCTAAATTGCTCAACCTCACTCCCGATGTCTTGGTAAGTCTAGTTGAGTGGTTTGGTGAAGCTCAGAGATCTTTACGAAGCTAATGAAATCTATCCTATGTCTAGAAATACATTTCATTAGAATCCACTCTCAGTTCTGAGTTCGGAAGCATATGTCTATGACATCCAAACCCCACAACATGCATATATAACAGGCCAATTAGATAACATATAATAAAAATAGAGAAAGGATGGAGTTTACCCTATGTCTAGTGATATACTCTTTCCTATTCTCAGTTCCAAGTTTAAAAGTATATGTCTATGACAATCAAACTCCACAGCATGCATATATAACGGACCGAATCATATAACAAGCGATAAAATAGAGTAATGAATTTTAAATTGAATACTCAATGAATAAATATGAAGGAAAGCGTTTACATGTTAGCACCTAGTTCCAAATCCTCAACATGGATGAATCAGCCTCTCATTGTTATGAGAAACTTACAAAAATAGAAGGGAAGAACAGGGGATGGAAGAAGCAGCTCAATCCTATAAAGTCTGAATCTAAAAATTATTACAAGTGCAACTTATATAGTCGAAGTCTCGCTTAGCGCAACGCTAAGCGTAGGACATTGCATAATGCATCTCAGAACAGGTGTTCCGCTATGCTCATTCTTCCGCTCAGTGCATCTTTAGTTCGAAAAGAAACTTCTGCTAAGCGCGATATCACGCTAAGCGATTCTTCAGTTTGAATGAAAAGGTTGCTTAGCGCAATATGGCGCTCAGCGCTTCATAGGCCGCCTAGCTTGCGTAGCTTGATGTTGCGCTCAACGAGTGAAGCGCTGAGCAAGATGTGTCGCTAAGCGAGATCTATCTTCTTCTTGTGTTCTCCCTTTACTGTTGAATCTAGGCTTGCACACATAAATTAGAGTATATTTCTCACAAAATAACTTCCTAGGGTTAGAATTATCAAACTATACAAATCTATATTAAATGATTTCAAACTAAGCTAAAAATCTTGAGAACATTGGATAATCACTACAAAATATGATGCAATATTTACGTATATAAAGTGATTATCAACTATCAACATTCACGTTCTTCCTCTAGAAAATACCTTCCTAGAAACAAAGATTAGGAAAACCTTTCCCTAATACATCACAACATTTAGGAATCTTCTTCCTACAATGTCAAATGAACAAAATCAAAAGAAAAAGATTCAAAGAATGAAAACACCTGAAAAGTGCTGATATAAGATCAGTTGAGAAACTCCAATGTGAGTGAATGTAGCAGGTCAAGATTAGATTCTAAAACACCTCAGAGTATAGATGAACAAGAAAGAAATTTAGTTGTATGGGTTCAAAGGTATGATCTCAAAAGGGTATAGCTGTGTAAGCAATGAGAGTTTTCTGAAACTTAAAAGTGTAGAACCAAAGAAAACTGTTATGAGAAAGTGTATCTAATTTGGAAATATCAAATCATTGATTTGGATGTAGCTATTGAAGAGTATGAGAAAAGATAAGAAGAATAAGGTCTCTTGCTACACAAAATGACTTAGGTTCAGAATATATAGGTTGGGTCAAAAAGATTCAAAGGTAGTTAGACAAAGATCAGTTATACTAATTATAATCGATTGTTCTCAGGTGTAATCGATTATTCTGTGCATCAGAAGATGATTTAAACTAGCTGTCATACATTGTAATCGATTGCAGGAACAAGGTAATCGATTGCAATTGAGATAGAGCAAATTATGAGTATCAAAAATTGAATTGTAATCAATTGGCACTAATGGTAATTGATTAACCCGATACCAGAGATGGTTCTAAAGAGGTTTGGGCCATCTGATAATCAATTCCAAGCTTGTGTAATCAATTGCAATTCTTAGAATATGTTCTTAAGATAGCAAATCATCTTTTGATGCTAGAGATAAAAGAAATAAAACGATTCAAGCATCCTAACATAAAATTCTAACTTAGTCTACAACAAACAATACAAAGCCATCATCCATACATGTTATGGCTTAAGAAAATAAAAGACTAAGGCAGATGAACTGAAAAAACTTAAGGTATGAAAATACCAAAAATCTAGATGGAGAGGCGTCAATCTTTACAATACACCCGCCTAAGATTGTTCTTTTGCTAAGAAAACAATATTTAAAAAAAAAAGAGAGATAAAAAGCAAAACTTAAGGAACTCCAGCAAACTTAGACATAAAATATTGTTACTAACATAAAAAAAGAAAGTAGTATAAACAACAATCTTATGGATAAGTATAAATTTTTCTTTATGTTTTATGAAATTTTGTCAACATAAAAGAATATATTTTTACTTCATTTTAGTATAAAAATTATCTTCATAAATTAAGTATATATTTTTCTACTTGCTTTTATAAAATAACCACCCGTTGTATTAGATTTTTTATTTTTAATATATATAACTTATGTTCAATTTTTTCTACATTCTGTCACAAAAAATATTCAGCCACATTTGTAATTTTTTTTCATACTTTTCATGTAAAATAAAATATTCAATAAATGATGTAAGTTAGAAAAGAGAAAGTCAGAAAAGAGAAACTTCTCAACAAGTAATTGTTAGAAGAAACCTAACAAAAAATACAAAACATTGAAACCAACAACAAAAGTTTAGCATTTGAATTGAAATATTTGGGCTTCAAAATCTTTGGCCAAGTCAATAACCATGCTTAAGAACTCTGCATCAGATTCCGTTCCCAATACAAAAAAAAAGTAATTAGCAAAAATATAATTAGCTAAAAAAATTTAAAAGATCCCCATAAAAACAGTACCCTTGCACACTTGTGGAAGAATATTAGGTGGATCTTGAACATTTCTATCCTTTTGAGCAACCAAACATTCTTTAAACTTGTTCAAAATCAACGCATAATATAATTTTAAAGTGTAAATTTGTAATTAGCCTCTGCATACATTTCTCTAGGTGTATCTTTGCAGCTGGTTTGTGCAAGTATATTTGAACTCCAATCTTATAATTTACCCCTTTTGAAAAAGTTGTCAATTGAGATATGATATTTTTGTTTTTTTTTTCATCTTGTTACTCATGTTTCCTTCCCAGCAAGTTCTCAACCAACAAATACCACAATCACAAATAGTACGAGAATAAAATCGTAATCATAATTCAGAGTTGCTTGTATAAATATAAAATAAGAATCAACATTAAGAACAATTGCTTGTATAAAACCAAAATAAGAATTTATAAAAAATGTGAAGTTAGAACTTCAAATTACTTAGATCAGTTTTAAATTAGTACATGTGTGTAGAAAAGTGCATTAGAGAAAGCGTATTAGAGAAAATGAATAGAATTTGCAAGTCTCCACTGATAAATAATAGCTTTGTGTGCATAAAATGTCACATTTTGATTCAAATGGAGCTTCATCTTCCTTTTTAGTAGCCCTAATGTTATATCTTTAAAAATTGGCCATAAGAAATCAACATAAAAAAGAAACAACCAATCAAGATTGCCAAAAGAAATAACAATGTTGATTTTGAGCATTTAACAGAACACAACTTCCAATCCACAAATTAGTCTAGAACATATCAAATAAGTAATTAAAATTTTTCTCCATAACCCATCAATGAAATCATTTTACAATAGAAAAAATCAGGTCAAACCAAAACCAAAAGAAAACCCATACAGATAAAAGATTAAAAGAAAATATGAAAGAAAATGATGGACACCATCAAAACACACGAGTCACTAACACTAAGAATGATATCCCAAATCCAACACATGTGAATTGATGTAAATTAAAAATACAAATATCAAACTTTGTATGTTTCTTTGATTAAAAAATGAAGTGTTCTTGTCATGGTTTGTTGAATAAATTTTTACTTGCATATAAAAGGAAGATCTAATGTATCGATTTACAGGTATCTAATTATTGAATTCAACCATCATATATAAGTTAAAAAAGTTTGATTAAATTTTATCCTCTGATTAACAGAGTTCCTTTGTATGCATCATGTCATCTAGAAATGGAAAAAACAAATCCTTGAATTACAATGTAACATACATTATGGCTACTGCACATGAATCATCCAACAACACATCCAAGTGAGGATAACATCAAGAGGGATCTTGGTGAGTTACCCTTGGTAGTAAAGGCTTCAAAAAATTAATGTGATACTTAGAGAAATTCCTAGGTTTTGAGATGATAGCTAGTAAAATAATTAATTAGCATAGCTATGGATATGAAGATGGAGGAAGATAAAACATAACAAAGAATGAAAATATCAAGCTTTCAAACTCCAACATAAATTCCTATTTTAAGTTACCTCTACGAAGAACCTGATTTTCATATTTATGTCTCTTTGTCCTGTTCCCTACAGTGCTTAAAAAATGAAGTGTTTCTTCAACTCAATCAAAATTTATCATTTGGATATTTTTTGGGTTTGTAGCAACTACAACTTTAAAATCTTTCTTTTTGGCCATTTTTCTTCTTTTTTTTTCTCAACAAGGACTTAACCAACAAATACCACAAATATAGATAATACATGATAATAATAATAATATTAAGAATCCAAAACCTAAGAAAAATGGTAGCAAAAATAGAGGTAAAGAATCATAATCGAAATTCAGAACATTCCAAAATCACCAATAAGAAATGGAAATTGTAACTAAAAATGCTAATAATAATGGAAATAATTAATTCGCATAGCTATGGAGATGAAGATGGAGGCAAATAAAGCATAACAGAGAATGAAAAAAAATCAAGCTTTCAAACTCCTAGATAAATTCTTATTTTAATCACCAATAAGAAAGAGAATTTGTAATTAAAAATGCCAATAATAATGGAAATACTGACCTTTAAATCCACCATTCTCAAATTTTTTCAACACTGTAAAGAATCCAAAATCTAAGGAAAATGGTAGTAAAAATAGAGGTATAGAATCAAAATCAAAATACTGGGAATTCGATTATTCTAAACCAAAAAAGAATGGAGCACTTAGAAACTAAACAAATAAGAAGTTCTAAATATGCATAGCCATGTGCATTTCTATCTGTCAATTCATTATATATGATGTAACAAAACTTAAATCTACCAATGAGTTATCTTAGAATCAATGAGAATCAGTGAGAAAACCATTTTGGTTGCACTCTAGCAAATCACATAATGCAAAAAATCAAAAGAACCTTTTTGAGTGATCAAAGCTAAGAATCTTATAGCTTACATTACAGATCATAGTCATAATAAGATTCCCTTTAATCTTAACAGGAAAACATCCTAAAAATATTGTCGGAAGAAAAATATAGAAGAGAAAACATAGGATCAAAATTAGTAAACAAATTCTATATACTAACAAAAAATTAATAACCTTAAAAATGAAGGAATATCATGTTGCATGTATGGGGACTTTGCATCAATGTTTACCTCCTCTTCTTGTCATGAATGTACATCTCGTTACTACATTTATTAAATTTTGAAATAAGAAATATCAAACAAATTAGAATCCTTAAAAATCTAACCCATATGCTTCCTAGAACACACCATATATGAACATTTGTTCAGAAAAAATCAAGAGAAATAAAGCAAGAGAAAAAATAGAAGTAGCAAAAATTTCCAAAACTTTAAATTGTTCACCTTAGGAAGTTGGGAATACATCAAAATTGGAAATACCATCATGGATGAAAACTGCGTCAAAAAAGAAAATGGGTAAAATAAGTGACAATAAAGATTATACGTTAAGAGCTTTTGGGTGAGAAGAATGAGAATTTATGAGATAGAGGGAGGAAGCGTGAATGGATCTAGTGGATCTTGTGGGTGAATCTCTTGTTAGAAAACTGATTTTATTTTTCTGCTATTGAGGGGGTTGGAAAGAGTAAAAGCAAGATTTGGTTGAATGAAGAAGATGATGATCCAAAACACTATATATAGCGATTTCAAACTCTTATAACCGGTAAACAAAAATCAATTTGAATTTCAATTTGAAATTTGAAACATGAAAGAAGTATTCAAATTTGACAAACCTCTTCCTTGTGGGGTTGCTTTACTTGAAGGATTTCCATTTTGGTGAATCACAAAACTCAATCCAAAAAGTGAATTGTAGAAACGTTATGAAGCTTTCTCAGAGAGGTATTCAATTGTTGATGCTTATTTACCTCTGAGCAAGATTAAAATTCATTGAGAAAGTTTCCTTGTGCAGCTTTGAAGGATTTGTCTCTCTCATGAATGATGGTGCATTGTGTGCGTGTTGTTACCGAGATGCACCGCTTTGGATTTTTTTTTGAAGAAAACATTGCATTTTGTTTGTGTAGAGTACCCTCAAAATACTTTTGTGCCAAAGTTTCCCTTTTTAACTACGTTTTGAAATTGGGTGTTTTTTCAACTTTGGCTAAGAAAAAGACATGTGTCCTTTCTTGCCAACAAAGGGTTCTCAATTGTTAGTATTATAGATTATAGGTAGAGGATGTCCAGTCACTACTAAGGGCATGTTTGAACACACTATTCTAAAAGTAATTATAGGAGAGAAGAATATGAAGAAAAAAATGAAATTATAGTAGGGGTGTGCATTGCCTTGGATGATTTGTATACATTGTTAGGTGCATATGCTAGGATTCAATTACTTGCTAGTCAATATGTTGTAATTGATTGTAGGAATTATGTATTGGGTTATCTTGTAGAGAGGGTGATTATTGGCTGCTTTTTGACTAGTGGTGTCTAGTTTCTTTGTATGTTTTGCACTTATTGTGTTGTCTTGATACCATTTTTTCTTTGTTGTTTATGTTTTGCACTTCATGTTTTTCTTTTTGATTGGCGCTTGGTTTCACCGTTTTCTGTTTTCATTTTCATAAAAAATAAAAAATGCAATTGAAAATGTGTTTGCTTTAATTTTTGAAAACACTTTCTAAAAAAGGCTAAAAACTGAAAAACAACGAGTTGACGTTTTCAATATTTTTACTTTTATAAACATCTTCATCCTTCAATGGCTTCATTTTCAACGTTTTCACTTTTATAAACAAGTTTTCTAATATTTGAAAATTTGAAAATGAAAACTGTTTTCAGAAAA
Organism: Amphicarpaea edgeworthii; assembly: GCA_014843725.1. Classification (NCBI taxonomy): domain Eukaryota; kingdom Viridiplantae; phylum Streptophyta; class Magnoliopsida; order Fabales; family Fabaceae; genus Amphicarpaea; species Amphicarpaea edgeworthii. The sequence goes on from CM026329.1 coordinate 8,609,353, forward strand.
TGAAAATAGGAAATATCTCCATAAACCAAATGTCACATTTTTTCTAATTTCTAGAGCACAAACACTTTCACAAATTTGTTGCCTCTGAACTTTAACTTTCATTGAATTTTAGCACAAAAACATTCCCTGCCTTTGTTGGGTTTGTTACAAATTTGTAGTTTTCCTACGTGTGGAGTCATAAACTTGCCACTTTTTGAAGTGAGGTAATATGGTTGAATTTGAAGTTAATGCCTTTTTGTTCAAACAAAATCATTTGTTTTCTCTTTGTACATTTATGCATAATTTTGATGATGCATTTGATTTAGCTTGTCTTTGGGTGAAGTTGGATTCCTCTTTCTACCCTTCTCTGGTATCTGTTAATGTGGATAGTGTTTTAGATTTGGTTCTGCTTCATCTCAATCGTTGTGATTTGGTAGTGTTATTGGTTTTTGTTTTGTTTTTTGTTGTCATGAAATATGAAATCATATTTTTCTCTCTATAACCAGTTTTGATCATGCAGTGGGTTGCATCCTCGATTTCATGGCATCTTCTTCACAAAGTAGGTTTCATAGATTCGAGTCTTCATATTCCCTTGTAGCATGTTGTTCGTATTTATCGATGAGGCGAGGGGTCGAATGTTTGTGTAAGGAAAAAAATGTTCATATACATGACCAACAACGTAGCAATTTCATGGCATCGAATCTTGTAACCAAAGGCAAAGGAATCTGAATGCTCTGCCTCCACATCCAAAACAGGGGAGTTGGGGACAAATTCTTCTTCACCACCAGCATAGCTATGCTCTGCATCACCATAGGTGTGTTCCGCTTCAACACAGCTATGCTCTACTTCAACACGGCTATGCTTTGTTTCAGCATAACCATGCTCTTTTTCAGCATGGCCATGGTGCCCTGTTTCAGCGTGCTCTATTACAACATGGTCATGCTCTGCTTCGACATGGTCGTGCTCTGCCTCAACATGGTCATGTTCTACTTCAGCATGATCGTGGTGCACCTGAGGTTGTGTTGGTTTAGGCACAAACTGCGGATTTGCCCTAGGTGCTAGTTGCGATCGTTCCTCCTTACCCTTGGCCAAGGGTTTAGTGTGCCTACAGTTTGCCAAAGAGTGGCCAATGATTTGACAATTGCTGCAAAATTTTGGAAGGTGTTCATAAACCAAATCAACATAAAAAGCAAAACTATATCTCTCTACCATGATCCTGTCTCTCAACGGTTTCTTCAAGTCCATGTCAACAAAGACCCTAGCAAAATGTCCAAACGTTCTAGAGGCCGTAGCCTCATCAACAGCCAAAGGAAAACCAATGCCGTGGGCAATAGCAAACAGAATACATTGTCTCCAATATTCTTGTGGTAAACCAAAAATACGTACCCAACCTTGTGCATTGGTTTGCTTGACTAGATGAAGGTTGAAATCTGGTGTCCAAGCAAAGAGTTTGAGAATCCCAGGAGAAAGGTTCCACAATCCTCTAGCCAGAAAGCGGCGCATATCCTCCAAATTGGCAAACGAAAACTCAAAGAATCCACAACCTAGGGAGACCAATTTCCAGTTGTTCGGTGTATGCTAAACCTTAAGTAGTTTCTCCCTCAAATCATGAGTCCTAGGGGGTGTGAAACCCTTAGGAAGGATCAGCCGGCCATGGAGGTTGTGCTTACACTCAGCCAAGCTAGCAAGATACTCCTCCTCTGGACAAGGTCATCTCCTTTGATGCAGGGCGGAGAAAATTGGCTGAGTGGAATGGTGCAAGTGTTTTTCAGGGCTGCAACAAAAGATTGGTGGTGGCTAGGGTGTGAGGCAGCATGGAGGGAGGTAGAAGGGTGTGATGATTGGGCGTTGGGCAGAGCCAAGCAGCTCCAAGGTAGGGTTGCCGAACGTGCTATCATCTATCAAAGTTAATCAATACTTGAACTAATATTAGATAAACATTTGTAATTAACAACTTCAATTGATTGAATTTAATATATAAAGTCATATAATAATAATAGTAATAAAAAAATCTATCTATATACTCTATTTACTTCTATTTGATAAAATTCACATAGATTTTATATTATTTGCATACTTCTTTAACATACATGCTACTATTTTCTTTTCGTTTCTCATTTACTATTATATAATTTTATGTTGGGCTTATTATCATTCAAATATTTCAAATAAGCTTTTATATTTTTCCTTTTTTGCCATTTTAAAAATAAGTGATGTATACATTTTAACCATTCTCATTTTCAACAACAAAAAATCAATAAATAATTTAACTTTTTCTACCTCTTCAATTTATAATATTATTTTCTTAACATGACATGAAGAGGTCTTATTATAAATGATATTAGAATAGAAGTAGGTTCACTTAAATTTATTTCATAATTATTTCTCCATATATGCACATCACTATAAAAATAAAATGACAAATAAACCTGACATGTATTTTATAGCAAATATTATTTCAATATTACATAATTTACAACACTAATTAAATTTAAATAGTAATAATACTACTAATAATAATAGTAATATAATACTACTAATAATAAATATTATTGTTTATATTTATGATACATAATGAATACTTATTATTCTTTAAAGTCTAAATTTACACGACTATAAGTTTATAGCGCCATAAAATTTAAAAATAAATATATTACATCATTTTTATCCTTAATTATTAATTTAAAAGAAATAGTATAATAAGAAAAAGAATACTACTCAATATTAAAATTTTGAAAATTAATATTTAATGATAAAATTTGTATAAAAATTATGTTAATAACTTAATATGAAAATTATATTAATAACTTAATTATTCATTAAATATAATCAGGAATATTAAATTTATTTACATCTGCCAGCTATTGATAGAAACACCTTAATTTAACTTTATAATAATAATAATAGACAATTCTAATTGTATTGATAATAATAAAAATAATTAAATTTAAGTGGTATCAAGTTAACCAATTCAAAACTTCGACAATATCACATAATTAATACTAATATATTTAAAATGATTAAATATTATTTTAAGATAAAATTTAATTTTTTTAAAATAAAAATAAAAAGTACTAATTATAAACATACAAAATTTAAGTACATGTAAATATAGTATTCATAATAACAATAATGAATACTCAAATTTATTATTAATTTATACATTCAAAATAAATTTCAATATGCCTAATATTTTTTAATACAACATCTTGAAGAAAAATATAATTAAAAAATAATTTTTAAAACAACATATTCTTAATTTAAAATATAGTTAAATCATCTTCATCAATTTTAACATAATTACATCTAATATCCATCTAAAGTTTTAAAAGTATTTTACTTCATTTTAAAAATTAACTTTATTAATGTACATATTTTTTTATATACAATTACAAATTAAAAATAATAATTTAATCGAGCTGTACATCACACAGGTTTAAAATTTAGTTAGATTAAGAATATGATACTTGCTAGAATTCACTTTCCACCACATCAAGATGTCAAAAGAGGTACTTTTCTTCTCTAAACTCTCCATGAGATACAAATCTACTTCATTTTTATGAATATTGTTACTACAATTCATCTCTTTCTCAAATTCCAAAGAAAATTCCAAACCCCACTCAACAAACTGAAACTTACTCTGAGGATCCAACATCGCAACAAAAATCAATATATTCACATTCTTAACATTCCCCCAATATTTATCATATTTAACTTGCATTTTTTTTTTTGAGTCATGGTTCCAAGAAAAAGGTCAAAACTCCCTTTCCATTTTTGAAGTGCAAGCAATATTATGCAATGCTCATTGAAATATAAAGAAGTTACATAACATGTCTTTGACACTTTCTGAGTGATATCAAAAAATATTTTCAAGAATCTAACAAAGCATTTTACATTTCCCCAATCCTTATTATTTGGAACACCACCATTGATCATAACATAATCAACACACTTCTCACCCAACCTCTTAAAAGCCTTTTGAAATTTCAATGCATGTTAAGCATTATGTAGGTGGAGTTCCACCTAGTGGCAACATCCAATTGCACAGTAGATTGGTCAACTATCCTAGCTTCCTTAATGCAAATTCTGAACCTATCCATGCAACCAGGTGATGCACGAACATATCTAACTACATTTCTAATTTTGCTTATTGAAGAATGATACTCCTTCAATCCATCCATCACCACAAGATTTAAAATATGTGCATAACATCTATAACATGCAAGTGTTCTCCTTTTAATGGATGTGTGTTCCAGTCCTTCATTCTACTTTTTAAGTAAGATAATGCAACATCATTTGAACTAGCATTGTCAATAGTGATAGTGAAAACTCTACTTATTAACCAACTATCCAAGCATTTCTCAATTTTTTTACCAATTGTTTCCCTATGAGATTTGTAATTTGACAAAAGTTTAGAATCCTCTTATTCAACTTCCAATTTTCATCAATAAAGTGCACAGTAAGACAAAGATAACAATCAATTGTGAGGCTTACACCTTGCTTTGAATTTTTAAACAAAACTTTCAACTTATTTTTTCATTAGTGTAAAGACTTCAACAATCTCTAGCAATTGTAATCCTTTCCGGAATTGTGAATCTAGATTGCAAGACACTCAAAATAGAAAAATCCCTCTCCTTCAACAATTTTAAAAGGCAACTCATCTACAATTATCATTCTAACCAAAGCTTGTCTACATGCAGCCACATCAAAATGAGCACTAGTAAGAACACTACCACTTCCTTTCCCATCTTCTTGTTTCATTTGTTGAAAGACAAGAGTTGGTTGAGAAGGATCACGAGACTCTTTGGGAAACTTACTACATTGATGCAACAAATGGTTTATAAGACTACTACTAGTACTATTTTTTTGAGAATCAGTAGCATAGTATTTTGTACACTAAACACATTTAGTTCTATTGGTGCCTTTAATTTTACTAAAATGACCCCAACACCAAGATTTAGGCCTACAAGGCATTTTGTTACTTGGAATTCCAACATTATTGGCTATGGGTTCTTCTGCAGCTTTTCTTTTCTTTTAAGCTCCCTCTTTGTTCAAATCATCTTGCCCATCCACATTTATTGGTTCCTTTGAGGCCTTATTAGATTGGGTATTTGTGGCTTGATCTCTAACATTACTTTCAGCTTGCAATATTAGTTGACAAAATAAAGGAAAAGTTGACAAAACTTCATTCTTAGTTAACAAATTCAACTAAAATAGAGGAATATGACTACCTACTGGTGTGATGATTGATAAGTGATAACTAATTAGTGTATCACACCCACAATTTAAACTGAAAAAAAATAGGTAAGGCATTTTTCGAACATGTCATAGAGAACCCAATATCACAGAGAACTAGTCATAAAGAACCAATTAAGTTGCAAAGATGTCACAGAGAACTAAACTAGTAGATATCAAAGTCATTTTTAGAACATAATAAAATCTATTAATCTAGTAGTAAATATCAAAGTCATTTTGAGAACATAAACCAAATAGGAAAATACTACAATCTATTAATCTAATGATCTATGATGGTGGTGCAGAGAAATAAATGTAGTAAATATGATGGTAGATTATACATGCCTACCAATAACGTCAAAGGTGGCGAGAGTGGGCGCACAAGCCAAATGACAGAGGAATGATGGTGGCTCGTGATGGGGGCTCACATTTCACGATAAGGGCTCACGTTTCACAATGATGGCTTGCGGATGAAGAACAGAGGTGTGCATCTCGGGATGGTGGCTCGTGGATGAACAATAGAGGCACACGAATGGTGGTTCAAGAACAATGCCAGCAAGCTTAGGAATGAAGACAACGGCAAAGAATGGCTTGCAAGCTCATGAATGAAGAAGGTGGAAGGGATGGCTAAGGCTTAGTCACTTAGGTTAGGTTTTCACGACAGGGGTTTCTAAATTAGGTTTTCCCTCTTCATTCTCACTCTCTTCAGTCAACACTGAGTTACTAACTCATTATCAACATAGAAAAAAAAATTGACTCACTATGCTTGCAGTTCGGTTCGATTTGGCCTAGTTCCAGACTTCCAAACCAAAAATCGAACCAAACAGCTCATTTTACAAAAATAAAGATCTAAAAAATCCAAACCAAATTCATTTTACCATGTGTCTATTTTTTTAGTTAACCTAACTCGCTGCTTATGCCTATTCGATAACTTTTATTAATAAAGTTACAAATAGAGATGAAGAAATCATAAAATACATTAAATACTTGTAAGATAAAAACTTGTAATACCAAACAATTAAAATTAAAATGTCAAAGTTATTTCAAGGTAAATACATAAGAAAAACTAGTGTTGTACTCATCGTGGCAATTGATCTTTGATAGCATTTCTTACTTCATCCATGTATCTAGCATTTGCTTGAGTTGGTTCTTGCCATTCTTCATGATCAGGTATATCATTATCATCTCCACCATTATCATTCTCTAAGGTTTCAAGAATATCTAAATCTTTTGAGTCCATCCTTCTAACAAAATTATAGAATGCAAAACATACCCATATGATAGACATTTGAGTTTTTAAGTTTAAAATTGGTCATGCATTGCAATATTCTCCACCTTGCTTTGCAAACACTAGAAGTTCTTTCAATAACACTTCTCAAACTAGAATGATGAAAATTAAATATTTCATCTCTTGATCTAAAACTTGGAGCCAATCTAAAATGTTGAAGATGATACCTCATATTTCTATAAGGTCCTAAGAAACCTTTGAATGAAGCATATCTCGAGTCAACAAGGTAATATTTACCTACAAATAAATAAACAAAAAGTCTTTAGAGTAATGTAAAAAATACTCTTGAATTAAAATAAAAAAAAAGTTTAGGTTATATAAAATTACCTTCATAAGGATAAGAAAATCGTAGACTTGGCTTCCGAATAGTACTCATGAAAATCTTAGCATCATGAACAGATCCCTCCCAACCACCCAATACAAATGCAAAACACATGTTAAAATCATATACGACCATGACATTTGTGCTTGTATATCATTTCCTATTAAAAAATGGCAATTGCTTTACTGTAGGAACATGTATAGCAATATGTGTTCCATTTATTGCCCATATACAATCTTTAAAGTAAGGCCAATAACGATTATCATCTTTGATATGCTCAAAAGCATCCAGATGCATAGGATCAAGTGGTCTAATTATATGATTTCCTAACCTATATACAACTGATAAAACACTGTAGAAATGATTGTGAATGGTCTCATGAGAATGCTGAAATCGTTCTTCAACCTGTCTATATGTGGCTCCATGACCTATCATATATAGGAACAAGGCACCACTTTCTTCTACCCCAATATACGTAGTAGGTGTCAATCCATATTTATTGGATAACTCTCATACCAATAACTTAAATACATGTTTTCTCATTCAAAGTTGCTCAAAAACCTATTCTCATTTCCATGTTTTAATTCTACAAATCACTTATCACCTGAGAGAATTGAAGTGGTTTTATCTTCTTTTACAACATATTTCAATGCATGATTTGTAACTAAAAATGCAGCCAAAGTTGTTGCAACATGAAGTGGAAACATATTATTATTCACTTCAATTTCCATCTCAGAGCTATACTCACTTTCATCTGAACTATCTATCATATTGTAAATAAAAATATAAACATAATCACTACTTAAAAAGATTAAAAAACTTTCATCATATAGCAAATATCAAAGTAACATCAAATTGATACATTAAAAGTTCAAATTTAAATATTCAAAGTGTTAAATCTTGAAATACGACAATTCAAAAAGCATAAAAGACATGAAAGTGTAATACTAGGCCTATGCATTAAACAATCTAGTGACAAGCTTGAGGGATGTCCACCTCAGTTCACCAAATTTGGAACATTATTTAATAATGACAAACACTTGTCATAACTGTAAATGTCTTTTGGTTTTGGTTCTGTAACAGTATTATTCGAAACCCAATCAAACACATCGACAATACGATCAAGTGATTGTTGAAGTTTATTTGCTACCCCAAATTTTTTCTCTCCTTTTCCCACCTTTTTCCTCTTTCCGCTCATGTTTGAGGGAGTTGGTGTTGCATTTGGTTGTTCTTCATTATGAAATTCAAAACTATCTATCCCACCCTCATTAAATTGAGTTTCTTCATGTGTTGGATTATCCTCGCCATCAACATTAGGTGCTTCATAAGCCAGTGGATCTTGATATGGAATTAAAACAAAATGTCCAATCGCTCCTGTGCCCTTGCAACATTTCTCTAACAAATCTAAGAACTTAGGTCCTCCGTATTTCCATCTCAAAATATCCAAATCTTCCTATAATAACAAAAATAATAATAATCATCACAAACAAAACATACATCCAAAATTATTTGCATAAAAAAAAATTAACATACCTTGCTTTTTGTAACCCACCATTCTTCTAGAACTACAATGGTTTTTTTCTCATAATCCCAACCAGCACCAGCTTCAACCAACTTAGAAAATGATTGAAAATCCTTTCTTAATGTTTCTTGATTATTTTTTAATTGAATCTTGTCATAATCACATCTTGCCCTCATATAAAATTTTGTCTCTATATTTTTTCACCCTTCTTTACTAAAATGTGTTCTTGGCCTGTTTCTGGCATTTATCTCTTCGATGCAAATTCTCAACAAAATTTCAGTTTTGTTGTCATCCTACTTAATAGTTTCTTTTGGTGTCATTCTATAGATAGTAGCAAAAGTTAAAATTCAACAAATTCCACACATATATAAGAAATTAATACATAGTAATAATTTAGTAACAGTTTTGTACAGAGAACAAATGAACGGCCTAAACAGAGGAAAGAATTTTGTACAGAACAAATGAACAACCTAACAAAGAACATATGAACAACAGCCTAAACAAAGGAACTTTGTACAAAGAACAAATGACCCAAATAGAGGAAAATTTTGTAAATTAGGGAAACTACAGAAACCATCAAATTAGGTAAATTACATGGGAAGAAAATTAGGGAAACTACATAAACCACCAAATTAGGTAAATTACATGGATGAAATTAGTGAAATTACATAGAGCAAATTAGGGAAATTATGAAAAGTAAATTAGGAAAACAAAAAACAAATTAGGTTAGTTACATGTACGAAATTAGGGAAATTACATATAGAAAATTGGGGAAATCATAAAAAGCTAAAAAAAAAAAAGAAAATGAGTGAAATTATAATAAACTAATATGAACACACCTAAAGCACGAATGAGAATGGAGGGTGTGCACCGCTGGGTTCTCTCCACAAGAAGCATGAACAAACAAGAATGGAAGGCGTGCGCCATTGGGTTCTCTCCCTGAGAAGCATGAACAAGAATGGAGGATGTACGAGTTGGGTTCTCTAAAGCACGACAAGAATGAGAAGTTGTGCAGCTCCTACGAGAGGAAAGGTGTTGTGCAGCTGTTAGGTTTCTCTTTATGGCGAACAAACAAGAAGAAGGGAGAAGAAAGGTTTTTGTTAGGGTTATCTCTACCGTGAACGAACAAGAAGGGAGAAGAAAGGTTTCTCAGTGTGCAAAAAGGCTTTATAAAGAGAGGTAATTTTGTCCAAAAATTTCATTAAACAACTTTTATGTTTTTGTGTTTTCCACTTTTGCACAACTTATTTTGATATTATACTTATTTTTAGCTGGAAATAACTTATTTTTAGCTTATACTTATTTTAAAAAGTTTACCCAAATATCCTAAATGTTGTAATAATTGATTTTTTTTTTAAATGATTTTTTCTCCAAATAAGTTTAAACAAACTCACCCATTGACTTGTTTCTTTGTGTACTATTCATTCACAGAGCTAGATTGTGATTTATTTGGTTGTGCATGTTATCTGTTTCTTAGAGTTTATTATTCTCCGAATCTAGATTTAGATCCGTAGAATGTGTTTTATTGTGCTAACTGATGTTGTACTGAGATATATATTTTTTAATTAGTTATTGAATAATGACCTATGGCTTGGTTTGATTTTGTGTTTGTATGAACTATTTGATGTTTTTTTTTTAAAAGTAACACATTTTTCATGTTTTTAAAAAGTATGTGTTTTGTTGTGCTAATTGTTGTATTGAGATACATCTTTTCTAATCAGTTTTTGAATAATCACCTATGGCTTAGAATGATTTTGTGTTTGTTTGTGTTTGGATAAAATATAAGGATTTGTAACTATTTGATGTTTTTAAAACGTAACATTTTTTCATGTTTGTTAGGCGCAACAATATGAGGATGATGATATTTTTGAGGTAAGTATTTTTCTTAAGGACAAATAATAATATATAGATAGATAAGTATACAATAGAGTATTGCAGTTACTAGTTGTAAATTTGCCATTGTATGTATGCTCGGTGCTAGGTGGAATAGGATATTAAACATTAATTATTGTTATTTTCCTATGGCTTTTCACCATATACTAGTTCAAAATGGTGTAGTGCCCGTAGTGATATGAAATGTGGTGTTGTACAATAATGATGTGATTATTGTCTTTTAATTTATTTATTTTTGCATTTTTTTGGTAGTCAGGTATCTATAAGATGTACCATGAAATGTTAACTTGGATTCTATATTGACTTTTTTCTTTGTGCATTACTCATTCAAAGAAGAGTTAGATTGCACTCTATTTGGTTGTGTGTGTTATTTGTTTTTTTTATAGCTTATGATTCTCCCAAGCTGGACTTAGATCCATAGAATGTGTTTTATTGTCCAACCGCTATTGTACTAAGATACGTATTTTCTAATCAATTTTTGAATAATGATTTGTGGCTTGGGATGATTTTGTGTTTGTTTGTGTTAGGATGAAAGAAAAGGGTTTATATGAACTATTTGATGTTTTTATACATTTTTTATGTTTTTAAAAAGTAACATTTTTTTCATGTTTGTTAGGTGGAATAAACATACAAAAATGGTTAAATTGAAGGCAAGACATTGACAATTACATGTAAAATGCATTTATTTTCTTATTAAAAGGTTAACATTCATTTATTCTCTCATCTACCTACTATTTTGAAACCATTATTATCTTTTGAAACCATTACTATGAATATGTGACCTTGGATATTGTCTTCGTTTAAAATGAGTTGCGTCTAATTATGTCATGTCTAATGACTATTCAAGGTCACCATATTCATAATAATTGTTTCAAAAGATAATAATGGTTTCAAAACAGTAGGTAAATGAGAGAATAAATGAATGTTAACCTTTTCCAGAAGAAAATAAATGCATTTTGCATGTAAGTGTCGATGTCTTGTCTTCAATTTTACCACAAGAATATCATAGGTCATAGGGGAAGTGACTACTAAGCTTAAGCCTATGCTCACAGCAATAACTCTTCTTATCATTCTAGATTGGTTTTTGAGGAAGGCTTTAGGAACATATGATGACTATTGTGTTGTTTCACCACTCTTCACCTATCCTCTACAACCTACAGCATCAACTGGAGCGTTAGATGCATCTAACAATCAAAAACAAAAATAAGATCATTAGAAAATACTGCATGCAACTTTCGTTCACAAATATTGCACATGCATCAATTTTACCAAAATAAATTAAAATTTAAGTGAATATTTTCGGTTTATGAATTTAAATGCAATTTTAAAAAAAAAACGTGTTCACCAAGAAATGAAGCTAAATTGGTTGTTAACTTAAGTTGTCTAGTAAAACTATACTATTAGTAAAACTTTCATGAAGTTGCAAATTATGTGAACAAATATGCAGAGGAATTGACGTGATCTTTGTTTCTAATGATTATATTTTTTTTCATTGCATCCTTTTGTTGATGAAAAGGGCATCATAATCTTTGAACAATTCCAAAAAAATTCAAGTTAAATTGTGAATATGTAATATAAACTAAAGTACATAGTTACTGAGTCAAAAATGAATATATGTGGCTGTTTATTGTTGTAAAAGGAGGTGCCTATGAAAGCCATAAATGGAAAGAGTGAGAGTTGAAAGAAAAGGAATTTTGTTATATTCAGTAAATTTTCAATACAAGCTCAAATCCCCTTTCATAGGGTAAATAATGGCTAAAAAGAGAAATAAGGAAACAACATAAAAAAGATAAATAACAAGATACAAAGATATTTTTATATACTGACACTACAAGAAATCCGTTATTTTGCGACGGTTAAATATCATAAATTACAATGGTTACAACCGTCGCAAAATGGACTTACCAACGACTAACCAACTACCACGCAAAAATGGCCATCACAAGACAATTTTGCAACAGTTAAACAAACTGTCGCAATTTTTATATTGCGACAGTTTGTCGAATCGTCGCAATATATTGCGATGGTTTGCCAAACTATCGCAATTTCTATATTGTGATGGTTTGACGAACCGTTGCAATATTGACATTGTGGCGGTTTGTGCGATAGTTTTTTTAACCGCTGCAAAATAGAAATTGTGACGATTTGTCGAATCATCTCAATGTTTTGTAAATTTTGTAAAATAATTTTGTGATAGTTCTATAGCTATCACAAAATATTTATTGCGATGGTTTCGTTAATTGTCGCAATTTGTTTACTGCGATGGTTCCTGTATGGTTCTTGAATTGTCGCAAAGTTTTTATTATGACAATTAGTATTAATTTTTTTTTAAAAAGTTAATATTTTTCTATTGCGATTTTTTTTAATACTTCTATAGTGGAATTTTAGTACCATATAATTGATAACATATTATATTTGAATAGATAAACAAAGATAATTAAAAAAGATAATCAAAAGAGGAATTGAAATCCATTCATAAGTACATAATAAGAGCATTCATATTTTCATATGTAAAAGTAGTTTTAAGGTTAATCGACAAAAATAAGTAGTTTTAACATGTTTCTACATTGTACAAATTTAAACAGCCATAACCAAAATTAGAAGAGTTACCAAAATAAAAACAATTTAAATGGTCTTTGGTGGTTTACATTGGTCCATCGTCTTCAGGTATATGACTTGACCTAGAGGAGCGTCTCATATCTATTGGTGACTCCATGTCATCAAGTGGTTGAAATGAAAAGAAAGCATAAATTAAATTATTAATGTTTTATTTTTAGAATAAAGTATCACAATGTAGTATAACAATTGAAACAAAGAAACAGACTTATTTGTGTGATAGAATTATTCTACTCAATCAATCAATATACTAAACAAAGACTATATATTTATTTCTCAAGAATCCACCATTTTATACATTTGTAAAATAAATCATAGATTATAATCTAATACCAAAGATAAAATAACAAATGGATTAGCTTATGCAAACTATATGCAGTTACCTGATTTCCCTTCAAATTTTGCATAAGAAATGTAATTTGCTCCTTTAAGACATCAACTTGTGCCTCAAGAACTTCAATTTTAGCTTGCATTTGTTCTATCTTCTCATTAAATTCTGAGGAAGTTGTTGATGTTGCAGAATGAGAACTAGATCCAATGAATTGAGATGGTGTTACTCCAAGTCTCATGCCACAAACATATCCAGGATGTTCTTTACCAAAGACTCTTACAAAAGCCTCATTTTCAGAATAATTTTCCATTTCATTTTGCAGATTTTCTTGTATGTAACATTTAATGCACAAACATTTAAAGACCTGTAGACCATTAATAATAAAGTAGTACAAATATATTAAATTTACATATAAACGTTTAGCCTCTTCATTAACAAAAGTTTCATCTTCCTGTTTGCACACTAGAAACATTTCAACTCTGAAATACACAAGAACACACTAGAAAGGGGGGAAGGTTGAAAAGTGGGTTAGAAAATTTTTTGCAAACACTATTAGTTCACAAGTTGCCTTCTTGGATATATGTATGTTTAAACCAACAAATATATCCTTGCAAAGCAAAACTTTGAAAACCTTTTCAATAGAGCACAGTAGGCAAGATGAATAGATGTAATCACAAGTCAACAAATAGAAGCTTGTTTTTATACTGGTTCACTCAACTTGAGCTATGTCCAGTTCTCATTTAACAACTGTTAAAGGGTTCTACTATAATCAACTGATTACAAAACAAGTATTCTTTACTACCACTTCTGGCTACAAGTATTCTCTATGCCATTACTAGCTACAAGTATTCTAAACCACTACTAGTTATAAGTATAAATCTCCCCCTGAGATTATACTTCCCAAGTATTCTTTTATCACTAAGCCAGCTCGTGTTTCTTAGCTCTTTCTCAAAGTGCTTTGCTTGTTGTTCAAATTGCTTTGAATGGTTTCGTTTAAGTTCATTTGTCTTCTTGTTGCATGGAAGCATCTTTATATAGTGAGCTTCATGGATTTGAACGTTGGAGAAGATAGGTTTCCATTGTCTCACAAAAGAGTGTTGAAGTTGCTTTGACTGTGCTTGATGTGACTGGAGCAAGTTCTTGTCTCTATCACAGTTAGCTTTTAACTTAAAGTGTGCATCTCAATGTTGATTAGTCTTTTGGGTGTACCTACACACTTCACACAATTCGAGATATGCAAGCAATACGAGGAATAGAAGAAAGTAAGTTCAGAGAGTATCTCCCTTTCTTTCTATCACCAACAGTGCCTCTTTTAATGTAAATAATTAATTATAAAGCACATATTCCTCAACATGTAAAACAGATCATGTTCTATTCCAGCATAGACAACGCCTGGCTTTAACAGACACAGTCTGGTCTGACTAAGCTTGGTCTGGAATGAAAGTCATGGTCTAGCCTGGCTCAATCATGGTTTGTCTTGACTATGCATTGTCTGACCGTTTTCCATACATGGTCTAGTCCAGTACTTATGCATAGTTTGGTCCTAGACTTGTATTGCTTGTCCCCAAGACTTCACATAGTCTATCTCGAGACTGTTGTATAGTCTAGTCCTAGACTTTGCATGAGTCTTTCCAAGACTTAGCATGGTCTGTTCCAAGACTGTACTATCTGACCTCATGAACTTTGCATGGTCTATTGTAGAAGTTATTTTAGTCTGATTAAAAGTATTTTTGGTGCTTGATAAATTATTATGAGTTATCAAACAGTTAAGATAGAGAGTGATATGAAGAGATTATACCATTTGACTATTGATCAATTTTGATTCCTTGAAATTACTTAATTTCAAATCATTAATTGATCAAATATTATCACATTTGTTATCATCAAAACCCATTGAAGGATTAGGGGCCAGACATCATCCAATGTCTTGGTTCTAACAATCTCCCCCTTTTTGGTGATGACAACACATGTTATAATTTTGATTAACAGACAATAAATCATAGAAAGAAATATATCATAGTGCAGATAATTTCATGTTAGTTAATGATGTGCAGTTATTAACATGATGAACTCCCTCTAAGTCTATCATGCATATGCAAATGACAATTCAAATCATGAAATAATTGAAAGCGAATAACAGACAGATAAGAATATATAAAAAAAATTAGTGAACCAATCACTATTTTTATTGAAAACTCAAGCATTGTCTGGAATAAAATTTCTATACATCCAAAAATCTCTCCCCCTTTGTTATTAACAAAAAGAATGGAGAATGGAGTAGAAAATTTTATCAGTCATGGTTTGGAAGGTGGGGTTGATTGTTTGGTTAAGGATTCTCTAGCTTCTGATGGAGCAGTTGTTGTAGGAGGATATTCAGTTGGTGGTAGTGGAGTAGGAGGTGCAGTAGTGTGTGGAACAAGGAGAGCAGCAATTGAAGTGTTGAAAGCAATGGTCATTTCCTTGATGATGCTTGCTCTATGCTCATCTAATTTGGCGTTAAGTTGAGCATCAACTTGGGCAGCAACTTCAGCAGATATTCTTGATCCCAACTTGGATTCTAGTTTTGATTCAAAGGTAGTTTCAAGAACTGCTATGTCAAGTTGGCTGTCTGACTATGCTGCAATATTGAGTGGTATGGCTACAATTGGTGTGCTTGATCTTGACTGAGTAGACACCAAATTAGTGCACTGTTGGGCTGGTGTAGATTCTGTAGACTTTTCAGCCAAGTTTACAGCTTGCTTAGCAGCAAGTGTAGTAGCCTGAGCTACCTCAACCTCATGCTTCAGGGTTAACTCCTTAAGCCTCCTTTCATCTTCATCTTCTCTGGCCTTTTGCTCCTTGGCCAAAGTTGCAAGTCTCCTATCCTTTCCTTAAGCTGCTAGCATGGCTCTTATTCTGGCAGCCTCTTCAAGTATTCTTACTTCTTCTGTTGTTGCCTTAGCTGCTTCAATTGCTGCAGCTATTAGAGCTTGAGCAGCCTTATGCTCAACAACGTTCTCAGCAAGCATTCTCTCATCTTTAGCTTCATCTCTAGGGGTGTGAGGGGTCAGTAGTG
Source organism: Amphicarpaea edgeworthii (assembly GCA_014843725.1). NCBI lineage: Eukaryota > Viridiplantae > Streptophyta > Magnoliopsida > Fabales > Fabaceae > Amphicarpaea > Amphicarpaea edgeworthii. Next base: position 8,625,594 of record CM026329.1, read on the forward strand.
TGGGCAATAATGTTTGACACATGAATGAAGTTGCTGGAGGAAGAAGTGCCTTCACCAATAGTGTCAATCTTCTGCTTTTCTTCATCAAAAAGATTGGATGACCCTATGGTGGGAAGCATGCTGCTCATGACATTCTGCCAGTAGATTCTAGCATCTGATTTAGTATTCTCTTCTGGCAATGCTCTTGTTGGTTGAGGTAAAGGCTCAATGTCTAGTATGTGCTGTGGAAGATTGTCTACTCTTACAATCTTCTTCTCCTTCAGCTTGTTAAGGTTGACAGTTGGTAGCCTAGGTACTATACGATCTAGAGCAACCCGTATGTCAGTCTCTTCATTGATGTGTAGGCTTGGAGGATACAAATGTCTGGGGGCTATGCCTTGAAACTTCAGCTGACATAGAGCCTTATATTTAGCACAATTTGCCTTGAAGGTGGGATGACTTACAACTACTCCTCGTGTAATCAGCCGAGGAGATCTAATAGAGACCCTTGGTATTGACAAGTGACATAGAGCATCATGATGTATTGTTCTGACAATGGCTTCTAGCTTCTGCTTCTCTTCTTCTATCAACTCTTCTGGAATGGCTAGTTCCACTATGAAGTAGTCCATTCCCTCTCATACACAACTGTACCAATGTGCAATCTCATGCACTAGTTGTTTCATGAGAGGAATGACAGAGGCATACTCTTCTTCTTGTAGTCTTCTTGTAAGTTTAGCATCATCTTGTGCAGTGTCTAGAAGAGTGGTGTTGTGGATGGGCCTCTGATAGGGAATGATCCATTGATTTATCTATAGAGGAGGAAGCTTCAACACCTTAGCTTCCTTGGGAGCACCTTCATTCACATGCTCTGTAGATGACTCCATCTGAGTCTCTTCTTTATATGCAGTAGACTAGCATTCTCTCCCACATAATACAAAGAGAATCTCTGCATCATCTTCTGATGCCAGGAGCCTAAGGGAGGAGGAGGACTGTCTTCTCTGAATCTTGACAAAGGAGTGGTTCCATCAAGGTTGAATGGTTTGTTGTCCCAAGATGGAGCAGCAGACTATTCAAGAGACTGGATGACAATAGTGTCATCAACATCAGATCTAGAGGAGATGATAACAAACTCAGTGTGGTGGTAGGAAACCACTACGTCTTACATCTCAAGAATGGTTATTGGTGAAGGAGATTAGTATGGTGGAATGGTAGTGTTTGGTGGAGTTTGTGAGGATGTCAGAGCAACAATCTGAGTTGATGGTTCAAATTGTGCCTCAAACTGAACAGTGGGCTCAATCTGTTGGGTAACCATCTGTCCAATGGGGGCAGATGTAGGTTGATCTTCTATCTGAATAGTGGATTCAGACAGTGGCCTTTACATAGTCTGTGGTTGAGCATCAAATTGTGCAGCTACTATTTAGCTTACTAAGGTCTGTGTAGGTGACATAGATGATAGGGGTTCAATAGACAGAGTGTCTGTTGTGGTTTTTGTTTGGGCTAGAGATGGTGTGGTCTGAGGAATATTCTTCCTTAGACGTTTGTGGCTTGAACGAGGGTGAGTGGGAAGTGTGAAGGTAGGGATAGTGATACCTGGATTAATGGAAAAGGGGGTTGGTGGTATGTCCAAGTTTGTCATCTTCTAGCATGACTTTCCTCTTCACAGTCAGCTTCCTGACTGTGGTGCTGGGAGGTCTGATGGTTTGGGGTGTAGAATTAGTGGTCTGGGCTCCACTAGACTGTCTACTTGGTCTCTTGAAGACCAATCCTTCATCTGATCCTTCCTCTTCAACTTCAGCAACTGTGACAGCTGCTTGTCCAATGTTTGTTATGTCCTTAAGAGACACTTGTGGTTCAACAGACATTTTGGCAACACCCTTGCCTTTCTGTTGAGCCCTTGTCTTCACCCTTACAGCAGGAGGTCTGGGTGGTGCTTGTTGGACTGTCTGCCTTGTCCTCTTGACAAGTGACTCCTCAACAGACTATGTTGTGGCCTTGCATGTTGTTCAGACGGTCTATTGGTCCACAATAGCAAGTCTTCTCATCTTGCCTACAAGAGGCTGAATTGAAGCAGCCTCATCATATATGACAAGAGCTTTTCCCTTTCCACCTTTCTTCTTCTTAGTCTGCTTCTTCTGACCTTCATCTTCATCATCATAAAGTTTAGGGAACCTGTTAGGTGATCCCTTGGTGATTTCAAATCCCATGTTCAACTTGAGCAGACTGTAGGATGTCAGCATCCTCTAATGAACAAATGGACCTTCTGCATTGACATAATCCAGTTCATCAAGTCTTCCTGATTGAATTTCTCTATACATTTTGTTGTAGCAGTGAGCATTCTAGAGAATCTTGTTTATCAAGGCTGTGTAGTAGATGGCCATAGAAGTAGACAGAAACTGAATGTGGCTTATCATGTTGTAGAAAAGAGTGTGTGGAAGGTTGAATTGGATCCCTCTGATGATGTGGTAGAGGATGAACTTGTGGAGGGCAGACACATGATCCCTAGACCCAATCTTGTGCAAGATGGTCTAGTTGATGATGTTCAGGAGCAGCTTGGACAAAGGTGGGAAGTTGGCTGGATGCAACTTCTTGTTGTTCTTGGCCATCTCGTAGTTAAGTCCAAGAATGAACCTTTTTATTGTCCCTTTAGCAAGGTTGGAGTCTCATCCCTTTGCAAAGTAGTTAGAGTGCAACTCGCACCCTATCTTCTGGCGATCATTGAAGAAGCCCCTTATACTAGCAAACTCAAAGTATCTTGAGATGTTGAGGCTAGGGATGGCAATGGGTAGGGTACTATAGTACTTGTCCCCATACCCACATTTGAAAGAAGTACTCGTCCCCAGCCCCATACCCGTGCGAGTAACAATTTCAATCCCCATCCCCATACCCTTTGGGTACCTATATGCCCATACCTGCACTTGCAACCGACACTTTTCATATATATAAGATTGAAAATCATAAAAAAAAACTCATACAATATTAAAATCAAACAAACATTGATTTATCAAAACTTAGGTTATAAATAAATAACATTACAAAAATAATCATCCAACATAAAGATTACAAATGTTCTAATCTAAACAAAAACTCTAGTTAGACAGGAAAAACTAATATATTTTTAAAACTAATTAGTTTAAAAATTAAAAATAAAACACAATTAGATATAATATTTTAACTTCATCATTCGAATCAATTTCTCCATATTTTGCAAATGCTTATCTCCATAGTTTCTATATTGCTTTGAACCACTAATACAAATAGAAATTAAAACATGATAGAATATCAAAATTAGCATATAAAAAGAATAATTAAAATAACAAATAGAGGAAGAGGAATAGTTCCCTCCCCTTTGGAAGAATAGTAGCACAAAATAAAGGAAGAAGAACAGTTCTCTCCCCTTTTGAAGAACAGTAGCATGAAGAGGGAGAGGAATAGTTCTCTCCCCTTTGGAAGAACAGTAACACAAAACAAAGGAAGAGGTTCTCTATTTGGGTCACTTAAGTATAAGGGTAATTACGATATTTTAAATAAATTAATTAAAATTAAATGTAAATTTATTTAAAAAACTAACAGCAACTTAACACTGTTAAAGCAAGGGGTGCCAAAGTAATGGTAAAAAAAAGAGGGGGTACATGTGTAGTTGAAGCAAACCTTAGGAGGTGTTGCTGTAATTTCTCTATTAATTGATATGTGTATATATAAGGTGCGGGGCGGGGCAGGGTGGGTACTATAGTACCCGTACCCGCACCCATCCCCATGAGATTTTGTGGGTAAATACTCACCCCATCCTTATCCCCAATATGTGGGTTATTACCCTACCCGCGTATGGGTATTTTTGCAGGTGCCCGTAGGGTCTGGGTCCATATTGCCATCCCTAGTTGAGGCCATGCTCCTCAAGGTAGGGAATGTCAATGAAGTACTCCACGTGGATGTTTCCAGTGTAGGAATCTCGTGGCTTAATTAGATTGTTCTCCACGTCGTTGATGTTGTGTTCTCTTTTGACCTCTAGATCAATGTTTAAGGCAGAACTATTGGTGTCCGTCATCGACTCTGGCATTACTTCCTCGTGGTGCTCATCAAGAAGCTCGAGAGGCAGAAGGTGAGGGTGGTTGTTATGAGGAGGAAGAGCCCTTGGTGGGGTTACCTTTGGCCATGGCGAGAGGTGAGTGTTTAGGGTTCTTGGAAATCTTGGTGCAGAGAAGGCAAACTGAGAGAGAGAGTTTCGAAAGCTTGGGGTATACATTTTGCAACTGTAGGTTGTTAGGATCAGCCAGGTAATCAATCAAGAGGGGGGGGGGGGGGGGTGAATTGATTTAACGTAAAGTGACAGATTCTTCTTCTCAAAAAAGATTTTTCATCATCACTCTTGAGGTTTCAATAAACCAGAAATGTTATATTGATTGAATAAACCAGGAATACAACCTCAGCTTAAGATAGAAATGATTTAGAACAAGTTATCTAGATAAAGATCAAATGCTAAATTGAAATAGATCAAGGGATAGAGAGATAGAGCCTGCTGTTTTATACTAGTTCGATCAACCACCGATCTACATCCATTTCTCCCTTTAACCAAGGGGTTACACTATGAATTTGATTACATACACCATGTACACACAATTCACAGCAAATCCTGATTTCACAACCTGAAACAGGAACCTAAAAGATTGAATGTGAAAACACCATTCACCATCCAATTTCTAAACACAAAACTACACACAAAATTAGAAATACCATCTAATTTCAACACAGCATTTAGGAACGAAATTCCCACAATGCTAATCAAACAAGATCAATGAAAAAGATTAAAGAACGAAAACACCTTGATGTGCTGATATAGCAGATATGAGATCAGATCAAGAAACTCTAATATGAGTGTGTATAGCAATCAAGAACTAATGTTGAATCATCTTAGTTCATGAAGGAACAATAGAGAGATATAACTATATATGCTCAAAGGTTCAATCTCAAATGGGTATAGCAGTAAAAGCAATATTGAGTTTTCTAAAATTCAAGAGATTTAGAAAATGTGCAGAAGAAAGAAGAGAGTGATCAAGACAATATCAAATTTGAAAAACAAATTAAAGATTTGGATTTTGACAAATGAAGGAATCAAAAGATATTGTAACTGTTTGTTCTTGTTATTCTGCACTGAATGATATGGGTTCAAATATATTGCATGGGTCAAAAAGATTCGGAGTTAGTTAGACAAGGAATGAGTCTTGGAGATCTTTAAAAATGACCGTTATACCAGATATAATTGATTATCCCGTGTATCATAATATGATTTACACTTACTATCAGCTGTTGTAATCGATTGCAAAAGACATGTATCGATTGCACACAAGACAAAGCCAATTCTAAATATCAGAGATCATCTGGTAATTGATTGCCACAGGATGGTAATTGATTGCAAATGAAACAGAGCAATTTCTGAATTTCAAAGATTGTCTTGTAATCGATTGTAGTTCGATGGTAATCGATTGCAATGGATACAGAGCAATATCTGATATCTAAAATTAACATTGTAATCGATTAACTCGATACCAGAGATGGTTTCAATACTGATTAGGCCATCTAGTAATCAATTCCTACAACTTGTAATCGATTGTAATCACTCAGAATTAGTTCCTAAGAAGTAAATCATCTAGTGATGCTAGAGATAATAGAAAACAAGGCAAAACAAAACACCAAACAAGAATGATATAGCTTAGCTTATAACAAACAATACAATGTCATCATCCATATATGTTATGACATAAAAAGAAAAAACTAGACTAAGAAAACGGAAAAGACTTAAGGTATGAAGATACCAAAAATCTAAATGAAGAGGCGAGGCGTCAATCTTCATAAGCTAGAATAGGTAATGAGTGTGCATTAAATATGATGGTACGGTTAGGGAATGATTGAAACAACACATTAATGAAAGGATTGAATGTGCATTTTGGCTTTAATGACTTAGAACCCAATAAATGCTTAAGTTAAAAAAAAACATTTTTAAATACCACATGGTTTGGCTCATATTTTGAGCACGAAACACGTGACATGCACATGCCTCACTTAAATAAAACACCAAATGATTTGTCTTTAGTTTTATTAGTGAACAGTAGATAGTCATAAAACATTAAGTCACACAAACCATCCCAATCTTTTCTCTCAATGAGATCAGTCTGTCTTTAGTAAGGGGTTTTGTAAAAATATCAGCAAGTTGATTGCCTATCTTGACAAATTCCAAATTAATGGTCCCCTTCTGAACATGGTCTCTTATTAAATGATGTTTTAATTTTATATGCTTGGCTCTAGAGTGCATGGTTGGATTTTTCGAAAGAGATATAGCAACAATATTATCACAAGAAGTTAGGAATGTTACTCTCCAATATGATGTAGTCTTCAAATTGATTCTTGATTCATAAAATCTGAGAGCAGCAACTTGCAGCTGAGATGTATTCTGCTTCTACTGTGGATAATGCTATTGTTCCTTGCTTCTTGATGAGCCATGACACCATGTTGCTTCCAATAAGGTGGCAACCTCCACTGGTGCTTTTTCTTGCAATCTCCAGCATAGTCAGCATCCAATAGCCTGTCAACTTATACTCTTTCTGCCTTTTAAACCATAGACCAAGATTAGGTGTTCCAAGTAAGTATCTAAAAATTCTTTTAACAATAGATAGATGTACTTTCCTTGGATCAAACTGAAATCTGGAGTAGAGGCAGGCGTTGAACATTATGTCTGGTCTGAATGCAGTCAAGTAAAGTAGAGACCCAATCATTCCTTTGAATTGAGTGACATCTACTTTCTTTGAATCCTCATCAGGTCCAAGTGATGTTGTTGGATGCATTGGTATCTTCATAATTTTGGCATCATCCATCTTGAATTTCTTCAAGAGTTCTTTCACATACTTGGTCTAATGTATGAAGATCCCTTTGTTAGTATGCTTGATTTGCAATCCTAGGAAGAATTTCAATTCTCCCATCATGCTCATTTCGAACTCAGTCTGCATCAGTTTTGAGAACTCTTCACAGAGTTTTTCATTAGTAGCACTAAAGATAATATTATCCACATAAATTTGAACAATAATAAAATCAGAGGAGTAGTTTTTGAGGAACAGTGTAGTATCTATCTTTCCTCTTGTAAAATTGTGTTCAATTAAAAATGAACTGAGTTTTTCCATACCATGCTCTAGGAGCTTGTTTAAGACCATGCAGTGCTTTATTTAATTTAAATACATGGTCTGGAAAGATAGTACTCACAAACCTAAGGGGTTGTTCTACATAAACTTCTTCTTTGATTATACCATTGAGGAATGCACATTTTATATCCATTTGATAAAGTCTCATATTTCTATGAGCAACAAATGAAAGCAAAATTCCAATTGCCTCAAGTCTAGCTATTGGAGGGTATGTCTTCGTATAATCAATACCTTCATGTTGTGAGTAACCTTTGGCCACTAGTCTAGCCTTGTCCTCACAACCTTACCATTCTCATCTAGTTTGTTTCTGAAGACCCACTTAGCACCAACAACTTCCTTGTTGTTTGGAAGCTTCATAAGTTTCCAAACATCATTCTTTTGAAATTGGTCCAACTCTTCTTGCATTGCTTGGACTCGGCTTTCGTCTTCCATGGCATCATCAATGTGCTTGGGTTCTATCTTAGATAATAAAGTTGTTTGTTGGAAGGATGATCTTGTCTTTACTGGTGCTTGAACCTCTCCAATAATCTAGGAAGGAGGATGGTTCTTGATCATCATTTTGTTGCTGCTTTGTGGTTCTCTGGTTTCTTCTTCATTGTCAGAGATGGTCTGGTAGCGGCCAGACGATCTTCGAGCAAACGATGGTGTGCCAAGCACAGAAGGTGATATGTCAGACGATTGTTTGGTCTTTGTCACTGCATCCTTTGGTCTGATTTCTGTAAAAGAATCTTCTAACTCTTATAGCCTCTTATCAAGTTGGGTGTCATTGAATCTCACATGAATGGCTTCTTCAACATTTTTGGTTCTAGAGTTGAACACTCTATATGCCTTAGATGTTTTAGAATATCCAAGTAAGATACCTATCTTACTAGTACCCTTTATTCTCCCTTTCTAATTACCTCCGAAAGTGACTGTACCACCATGCATTGGTGTCAAGTCTAGGAACATAGACCTTGCGCCCGTCATGTGATGTGAGCAATCATTGTTCAGGTACCATGATTGGTGTTTCTTTCCTGCCATCAAGGACATCTCTTGTTCTTCATCATTTGATGCCTCGAACACAAACGTTGAGGGAGTGTTGTCTGGTGCATTTTCATCATCAAACACAGATGAAGTAAAGGTTGCGTCTGCCATCAGACAAAGATTAGCTTCTTCATCTGATGCTTCAAAACCTTCTTCATCAGTTGAATCATTTAGATCTTCCCATGTGGACAACAGTCCTTTCTTCTTCTTGGGAAATCTCCTTTTGACTTTTTCTTTTCCTTTGCCGAGCTTTGAACATTTTGACTTAAAGTATCCAAGCTTCTTGCATTCATAACAAACAATAGGATTCTTCTCATGGTCTGCTGGATATTTCTTGTTGTAGTTCTTCCATCTTGAACCACCTTTCTTTCTCCACATTTTGTAGATTCTTCTTGAGATGAAGGATAGCTCATCATCTTCTCCTAATTCTTCTTCACTTGAAGAGGTGGACTTTACTTCTGACTCTTTTGCCTTTGCTAGTTCGTCCCTTGGGTGGTTTGGAAGACTGACTTTTGATGAAGATGACTCTTTTGGTGTTGTCTGATTTGGCTTATGAGCCTTTAGAACCAGAGACTTGCCCTTCTTTAACTTAGAGTCCCCTTGCAGCTCTTGCTCATGCAACATTAGGATTCCCACGAGCTCTTTTGAAGGCATATAGTCTAAGTCTTTAGAAGCTCTAATGGCTATGACCTAAGGTCTCCATTGTCTGGGCAAGCTGCGAAGAATTTTGTCAACATGTTCGAAGTTTTTGAAACTTTTACCAAGGTTTCGAAGCTCATTTAAAATAGTTTGAAATCTAAACATCATACTAATAATGGTTTCATTTTCTTCCATGGCATACAGTTCATATTCTTTGGTGAGAACACTTACCTTATTTCTTTTTACTTGTGAGGACCCTTCATAAGTTATTATGAATGTGTCCCATATATCCTTGGTAGATTTAAACTGGCTTATCTTTCCATGCTTAGTTTCTGAGATGCATGCATGTATTGCATTCCTTGCTCTAGAGTTGAAGACAAATCTATTCTTCTATGCCTCAGTCCATTGTTCCTTTGGGATCTCAACTTCATTTTCATCAACTGGAATATAATCTCCATTTTCTACGACATCCAGCATGTCTATGTGACATGATTCAAAGTATGTCTCCATTCTTTGTCTCCAATATGTGAAGTTTTCTCCCTTGAAGATTGGAGGTTTGTGTAGACCCTTCTTCATCCTTCTATAGGATCTTTAGCTCTGTATCTTTGAAAATAGTTATCAGAGACCAAGCTCTAATACCAACTAAAATACACAAGAACTAAGAACACACTAGAAGGGGGGAGGGGGGGGGGGGGTTGAATAGTGGGTTAGAAAACTTTTTCGCAAACACTATTAGTTCACAAGTTGCCTTCTTGGATATATGTATGTTTAAACCAGAAAATATATCCTTGCAAAGAAAAGCTTTGAAAACCTTTTCAAAAGAGCACAGTAGGCAAGATGAATAAATTTAATCACAAGACAACAAATAAAAGCTTGTTTTTATACTGGTTCACTCAACCGAGCTATGTTCAATTCTCCTTTAACAACTGTTAAAGGGTTCCACTATAATCAACTGATTACAAAACAAGTATTCTTCATTGCCACTAAAATCAACTAATTACAAATCATTAGTTGATCAAATATTATCACATTTGTTATTATCAAAACCCATTGAAGGATTAGGGACCAGACATCATCCAATGTCTTGGTTCTAACAAGCTCTACTGAATTTCCTTCCATGTTGCAATTCCTAAAATTATACATCATATAATAAGTATAGATAATAAAAAAAATTAACATTATTTTGCAGAACAGTAAATTGTACCAACTCATCCCTTTTCCTTGCAAGTGTTTTAGAGCCTCGTATGTGGGGGGTCATTAACTTTGCACGATTCGTAACATTTTTTGTTGCTATATCCTATATCAATAAAGAAATGAAAAGTTAATATCACCATATTAATCAAAGTAACAAAAAGTTCAATGTAGGGTGATTACAATTGCTTTAACACTCTCCCTATAACGCACAAAAATAGCCCAATGGTCTTGGTTAATATGTGATGGATGTTGTTGGATATTTTCCTCTACAAAAAGTTCTCAATCATGATATTTATCAAAGAACCTGCAATGATGGTCCTTCCATTTCTTTGCAAGGCTCCCCAAGATATATTCTTTGTGTTTTCCATCATTGACATCAAAATTTGCCTTGAAGATAACATAATAAAAGATTATATTAATCTATAATACACAAAATAAATCAAACATATTAAAATTGCCTTAAATTATACCTGAATTGTGCTGGCATATACATTATTTTTGTAATCTAGTAGAATTTGATGTCAATCCTCATACAAGATGGGAAAGTTGCCAAAGTTGGATGCAACTTGGCCTAAAAATCCTGATAATAAAGAAGAAGAATCTCCAACAGGTTGGTTGTCTCTATTCCACTTTATCACTACCTTTGTTGGACTATTAGTAAATGCAAACACATCTTGAACCCTTATATTTGCTTGTGTAACATGACCCTCCCCATCTAACACAGTAAACAAAATTACTCAAAACCCAACATTTAAAAATAAAAAAAGCTAGATGAAAAACAAAAATTGAATTACACTTACTAATAACATCCACAATCCAGTATGGAGAATTCCTTTTTTGAGTTGCATTTCTAGCCACAACAAGTTCAAGTTTAGGAGATAGATTAGCTTCCATCTCTTCTTCAATTGATTGAGTGTTAGGTAAAGGCTCACTTTGTTGATGAGCATTTGTATGTTGATGAGATTCACCAACATTTTCATTTTAGGGATTTGGTGTGGTCTACACCTAGAACCAACTTGTCTTCTACGAGTCATATCTACATTTTACATTATGTAAAACTATTAATATAATATAATAATTTGAAAAAAGGGACACAGAATATAGCAGCAATTAAATTTAATATAATTAGATACAAGTAAGAGTAAGTGTTTGACATAACATTGTACCCCTTTACAATATGCATATTATAAATCCATATCTTGATCATCATCTATGACCATTCTTCCTAATTGTATATGAGTGGTATCATTTAAGAATATGTGTTCCAAATTTTGTGATGGGTATGCCTCAATAGATGCCATAACTCCATCTTCACCCACATCATACAAGTCTCTTGGCTTAACATGAATGTGTATGCTCCAACCTTGATCTTTCTCATCATTTGCATAAAAAACCATTTGAGTTTCTGAAGCTTTAACGTATAGTTCATGATCTAAATATTCTCCAGTATGTATTAGTCTTGCAAAATTAATAGAATCTGTTAGATCAGCCGATCACATCAAGAGGAGGGGGGGGGGGGGGGGGGGTGAATTGATGCAATATAAAATTTCAAATTCTTTTTCACCAACAAAAACTTTTCACCACCTCTCTTGAAGTTTTAACAAAACATTTTCAAAAATATGTTATTTAACGAATAAACCAACACAACCTCAACCATGAAAGATTTTATTAGAACAATTAAGCTAATTATTAATATCAAAATTTGAAAGAGATGAAGGGATAGAGAAATTGAGCTTGCAGATTTTATACTAGTTCAATCAACCACTGATCTACATTTAGTTCTTCCTTATAACAAGGAGTTCCACTATGAAATTGTTACATACACCATGCACACATTTCACAACAAATCCTGATTTCACAACTTGAAACAGGAACCTAAAAACCGAATATGAAAACACCATCAACATTCAATTTCTAACCACTAGAACAATACCATTCTAGAAACAAGATTAGGAAAATCTTTCCTAATTCAACACGACATTTAGGAATTCTCTTCCTACAATGCTAAACAAACAAGATCAAAATAGAAAAAGATACAAGAACGAAAACACCTTAACATGTTGATAAATCTAATGTAAAGATCATTTGAAGAACTCCAGTCTGAGTAAGTATAATAGGCAAGATCAAATTCTGAATAACCTCAGTTCATGGAAGAACAAGAGAGAAATAGTTGTATGGGCTCAGAGGTTATTATCTCAAATGGGTATAGCAGTGTGAGCAAGATGAGATTTCAAAAACTCTAAAGAGATTAACACAGGTGTGGAACCAAGGAAAGCTTTTTAGAGAAATATCAAATCTAATAAACAAATCAAAGGATTTGGATTTTAACAAGTGAATGAAAGATAGAAAAGTTATTGTGAATATTGGTCTCTCTGCATGAAATGTTATAGGTTCAAATATATAGGTTGGGTCAAAAAGATTTGGAATTGGTTAGACAAAGATCAGATCTTGTAAATCTTTCAAAATGATCGTTATACCAGATATAATCAATTGAGCTAAGGTGTAATCGATTATCCCGTGTATCAGAAGATGATTTAAACTTGTTGTCATCCATTGTAATCAATTGCAGAAGCAAGGTAATCAATTGCAACTAAAATAGAGCAATTTCTGAAATCTATTTTTGAAAACAACATTGTAATCGATTGCCACTGGTGGTAATCAATTAACCTAATACCAAAGATAGATCAAACGAGGTTTGGGCCATCTAGTAATCAATTCCTAGTTTTTGTAATCAATTGCAATTCTTAGAATAAGTTCCTAAGAAAGCAAATCATCTAGTGATGCTAGAGATAAAAGGAAAACAAAGCAAATGCAAATATCCTAGCATAAAAGTTCTAACTTAGTCTACAACAAGCAATACAATGCTATCATCCATACATGTTATGGCTTTAAACAAAAAACTAGATTAAGATGAACGGAGAAGACTTAAGGTATGAAGATACCAAAATCTTGATGAAGAGGTGTCAATCTTTAGAAACAAAACCCAACTTGTCTGTCTTCATGCCTCTTGGATTTGTGGTATTAGCCCATTCACATTTAAACATCGGTATTGTGAAACCATTATAACAAAACTCGATGATGTCTATCAATCTTCCATAATAAGGCACCCCTCCGAACCTCATTTAGGCATCACTATTGCTTGAGTAACTCTTAGTTACAAACATACCAAAAACTCCACTATCTTGAGTAGTTAAATGTTGGTCTCGTTCTAAGGTCGAAAATTTAAATCCATTGACATTAAATCCAGTGAACCTTCTAACTTTGTCAATAGGACCCTTTGCAAAACTTAGGAGAACATCTTTATCTAGGTCACTAAGGCTATCGAGATTATTACAAATCTACATGCCATAAAATATAATGTAAGTTTCTATGAACCAAGAAACAAACTCTCCATGAACCTTCTTGTCTACTTCAGAAGTACTCCTTGCACCACTCCTTAGTTGCCTTTGTATAATACTTCTATATTTCCACTACAAGAAAATTCTATTTTAGTGACCGAAAATTAAGCATATTCGTCGCAAAATCTCAAGTCATTGGCTTTTCATGACCAAAATATGATTCGATCACTGTACAGCGACTGAAAAAATTCGATGGTTGAGATATTTTTCGGTTTTCGGTGACTAATTTTGTCGCTACATGTCACTTAGATTATTCGGTCGCTAATTTCAATTGCTATTAGTCGCCCATTAAATTTATTCGCTAATTTTGATCGCTATTAGCCACTAATTAATTCGATCGCTAAATCATGATTTTCTAGTAGTGTGCTTATTTAGTTATATTAAATTGGATGTATGATAAAAAAAAAAAATTCTTAATTCATCTAAGTGATAAGAGTAACTTATTAGATATAGGAATCAATTAAAGGGAAATTTGTTAACACATGTCGATGAGCTTGTAACTTTTCTAATGGTGTAAGCGTGTAATATGAACAACCACCAACTGGTTTTTCAACTTGAGGAAATAAGTCAGTAACTCATGAGCAAGGTTGCATATCATTAGTAGGCTTATCATTTACATGACCAAGTCGATTCCATCTAGTCTTGATGTCATCTAGATACCTTGAACAATATGTCAAAATCTCTTGCATAAGATATCCTTTTGCAATGGACCCTTCTGATCGTGCTTTATTGCGTACATATGATTTCAACTTTCCTAATTACCTATTTTAAAACAATAACCAAGATTATTTGGAACAAGCTTCTACATATTTCTAAAATCTAAAAAATAAATTAGAGGAATGTTAGATGTCATTTACCTTTCTATAGGATACATTCGTCGATAATGAACAAAACCTCCAACCTTAACTTCCTCAATAAGATGAACAACCAAATGAACCATAATAATGAAGAATGAAAGAGGAAACAACATTTCCATGTGGCATAAAATAAGGACAATTTGATTTTGCATTTTTTCGAGATCCTCAGCTTTCAATACTTTACTACATAATTGTCTAAAGAATGAGTATATACCAGATATAATTTGTATACTTTACTACAATCTTCAAGCCTTAACATGATCTTTACTCCTTTTGCTATCATTCATCAAAGTAAATAAAACATTATCACACACATTCTTCTCAATATGCATTACATCAAGACAATGACACAATAAATTATCTTTCCGATAAAGAAGATCAAACAATATGATCTTTTTTTCCACTATTCTGCACCACACTTTTTATTTCCCGCATCATTTTTCTTCCCTTTTCTACCAAATGTAACTTTAATATTCTGGACTTGTTCAAGAATTTCATACCCAGTTAATGTTTTTGGTGGATTACACATATCTTGATCACCATTAAAACGGACCATATTCAATCTAAATCTATGTCTTCGAGGAAGAGAACGACGAAACCCCCCAAAAGATGGTTTGTGGCTGCAATCAAGATAGGTGGGTTCAAAGTCAAAGTTACAAGATGGACAAGCAAGTCTAGTATAAGTGTTCTAACCAAAGAGTGTTCCTAATCCTGGAAAATCACCAATTGTCCACATCAAAGCTACATGCAATTTAAACAACTCTTGCTTGAAGGAATCATAAGCATCCACACCCGTTGTCCACAACTCATTCAACTCTTGGATAAGAGGTTGCAAATATACATCTATATCATTTCCTGCCATTTTTTTACTAGGAATTATCATTGAAATCATAAAAGATGTCTCCTTCATTCACACCCATGGAGGTATGTTGTATGGAATGAGAATAACAGGCCATATACTATGACTTGTACCCATGACACCATAAGGATTAAAACCATCAGTAGATAGGGCAAGGCGAACATTTCTTGGATTTGATGCAAACTAAGTGTGTATCAAATTAAAATGTTTCCAAGCTTTATCATATCTAGGATGCCTCAACAATGCATCATTGTTACCATCACTAGCACGCCATCTCATATCCTCAGCTGTTTTTTACAACAAAAATAATCTTTGTAACCGTGGTTTGAGTGGAAAATATCAAAGAACTTTTGCTGGTATTTTCTTCACATTACTATCTTTACTAGACACCCTGTCACACTAGCTTTTGGCTTGGATTTTTTCCATTTTGACGTGTGACAAATTCTACATGTCTCCCTCTCCTCATCCTCCCTATTACCCCAATACAACATACAATTATTTGGACATGCATGTATCTTTTCATAATTCAAACCAAGTTTGGTGATTGTTTTCTTGGCCTCATAAAATGAACTTAGAATCTTTACATGTTCAAATGCATCTGTCAATTAACTCTAATATTATAGTCATGGCCTTGTCATTGATTCCACACAAGCATTTGATATGATACAACTTCACCAAAAAATACAATCTTGAATATGTTGTACACCCATCATACAAAGGTTGTTCTCCATTCTTGGCTAATTCAAAGCACTCTCTAGCTTCCTTACCTTCTTGAGCTGCATTTGACATCAGTTCTTCATCCAAGTTATCAACTGCATTTGATGCATCATCTACAGCATTTTCATGGTGCCAATCAACTCCAAAATCATCATTGATTATGTTTCGAATAGGATCTTCGACAACACTATCTTGAATTACATTTAGCATGCTACTAAGTGGCCTATTAATAGTTTCTCTAGTTCTTAACTCCTCGTGATGGACCCAAATGGTGTATTCTTGTGGAAATGGTGTACATATTAAGTGATCATACACCACATTCCTACTCTTCCATTTTTTGAAGCCACACCATTTACAAGGACATATTATTTTGCCATTTACAACATTATGTTGAAAGGCAAAATCAATAAATCTCGTAACCCTTTTCTCATATTCAACAGTGTTTTGTGGATTCATAATCCATGACCTATCCATTGCTTTAAATATAAAATAATGATTAGGACTAACATATCATCTAGGTATGTATACTAAAAAGGTGCAACATATTTAGTCATTCAATTTAATGTCAATACACACTAACCTAGGTATAAATATTAAAAGAATGTTCATTATCCCATCAATTTACCAACCTACTATAGATTGTAAGTAGGCCAAAATTTCACACAATTTCTACAACAACTTACATAGGGAATAAGAGCTAGTACAAGATGAAATAATTAAAAGAAGAATTAAAATAAACTCACCACAATGTCAATTGAAAGAACAAGTCTCTATGTATTTAGATCCTTTGAGTCTACACATGAGGCAGCAGCAAGATTGCACTTTATATCAGCAAATTTAAAACATGAAACAACAGTAAAATTCAATGCCAAACCAACAGCCAAATTTAGAATCTCAAGGCAGTTTAGAGCATAGTTCTATGACAAAAAAAATTAAGAGTCTCATGGCAACAAGAGTAAACTTCAATGACAACAAATTCAAACTTTATATAACAGATGAATATAGCATTAGTGGCAGCAAGAATAAAGCTCTAGGACAACAAATTCCAACTTCCATAACAATAAATCAAGGCTAGAATAGCAGTAGGAAATTAACATTCATAGCAGTCAAATTTAAGACATGAAACAACAGCAAAATGACAATTTATATCAGTAAAATTAGCACATGAGGCAGCAACTAGATTGCACTTTATATCAAAAAATTTAGCACATGAAATAGCAACAAAAATACATTCTATATCAATAAAATTCAATGCTAAAACCGCAACCAAATTCATTTTTCTTTAGTTGGTGTCTCCCTGGCTATTTCTAACTGAAGTATAAGTTATAGACACACCCTATTCCCTTGTGTCTCTCTAAGGATTACTTACTTGCATAAACTACAATTACTTTTAAACTATATATGCAGCCTTTTCAATTCTAAAGCTTCTTTTGCTCCTAACACCAATTAATATAGCTACAAGTATGTTCTCTTCTTGCTTCACTCTTTTAAATTCTCCAGACATTTCCAATTCCTTTCTTTATTTGGTGTTTGATCTAGTTTTTTATTCTGTACGTCAGTGTAGATTATAGACTATATATATACTCCTACCTAATAATGTATAAGTAACTTAATTAAAGCATTAGGTTTTGATTTCTCACCCCTTAACCAATAAAAATTTTAAAGTTACTTTTCCATTTTGTTTTAAATTAGATGCAAAATACTTTTTCCAAAAGGTAATAAAAAAAGTATGAAAAAGGAACACACTGTAGGTTTTGCTTAAAAACTTCCAAAAGAAAAGGGACAAAAGTAAATGTTAAAAACCTTCTAGTGGGGGTGACAGAGGGTAACTGGCAGAGAATATTTTATCAATTCCAGAAGGGAATGTCCACATAATTGGCTAAACACCTTATTGAATGCCATCAAAGATTATAAAAATAGATTACATTGATTCAACATAGAGCAAAGTTAGCTGACATTAACCATAAACTTTTCTGAATTTTAGTGTTCATGGAATTGGGATTTGTGAGAATTTCCTATATGAAAAAGGTGCCATGGCTAGGCTTTGATTGCACTCCTATTTAGAAGAAAAACATGAATGGTTGATCATTCCTCTATCTGTCTAGTTGAAAGCAATAAGTGGCATGCCACAAAAACTGGTTTTTTACAATCTTTACAACCATAATAACAAACAAATATAATGTAGGAAAACCACAAAGAGATCGAGAGAAATACCCCTCAGCTCACCCAAACATCCACCACCTTTCAATTCCTCCGCCAAATTCTATTATTTTCCCACTTATATTCCTTCCATGAACATATAAGAACACATACACAACAATTTAAATTAGAGAATAGAAGAGAAATTAACTAGCTTCCCTTACCTAATTAGCTTAAAAATCAACTCTTTGGGGGAAACGAAAACAAAGCAAGCTTTATAACCAAATGTGAAGGCCCTCCTATAGGAAACCACAAACACCCAATCAATTCAAATTTTAGAATCTTAAATCCTAACCTAGGGTTTTTCTCATGAAATCCCTCTAGGTTGCTCTAGGGAGAGGAAGAGATGAAACTTTGGGCACTAGGGCTTAAAGGAACTCACCGAATCAAAAGGAAGGGATGGGTCCTTGCCAAAAGATTGTTATCTTCCATGGAGGTTCGTTCATGGAGTGGAGAAGAAAAGAGAAGGCGAGGGAGAGTGGTAGTTCTTTGTCCATGGAGTGGAGAAGAAAAGTGCAGGCGAGGGAGAATGGTGGTTCATGTAACACCCATTAAATTACACTCTATTGCTAATTGTAGAGGGGGTGCATTTAGTAATTTTTATTCTTCTTTATGCATAATATCATTTTAATGTTCCTGAAGAATAGTAATTACAATTATAATGTTTATTGTATGCTTTATTTGTGTTTTCAATTATAAAAAAATAAATTTTGGTTTTGTTGAATCGTTTTTGCGATTTCCATGAAAATGGCTCATTGTGCGATTTTTATCGTTTTTCATTTGGAAATGATCTTTTAATGATTTTAAAACATAGAAAATTTAATTAGGATGTTTTAAGTGGAAGATTAGTTTCAAAAATGTTTAAAACACAGGTGATGAAAATCGCGAAAAAAGCTCGACCCAGGCCCAAAACCCAACCCTAAACCTAATGGGCCTTAATTGGCCCAACCTATTTTTTTAGGGAGCTGAGCACGTCCCTTGTGAGTGCTGGCCCTAGCTTGAGGATCTGCCAAGTTATAATAAGGATCTTTACCTTATATGAAGGGAGGGAGAAAAAGTAAGCTTTTGGTTCAAAAAACATTTCCTTCTTGGTTCCTTGTTCATGAAGCTCTCTACCTTCTCTCTAAAAACCTTTGTCTTTCTCTCTAATTTTCTGAGTTCATTAGCTTAGTTCCACCATTTAAATTCTAGTATGTTGTAGGAGAAAACACAAGCTTCGATTTAAGCTCCATTTTTGTGCATTTGGAACTTTTGAAATTAAGGTATGGAGGAGTTATTCCATTCTAACCTTAAACCATGCTTTCTTAATGAGTTTTACTGTTTAATTGAGCTTGTTGAACTGATTTGATGGTGAATATGCTTTGAAATACTTGTTTTGGATGAAAAATGGTCATTATGGTATATGGGGTTGAAACTGTGTTTTTAATTTTCAAAACTTTTTCATGCTTTTTTATAAGGTTGAGAGACCATATGGGTACTCTAGGATACCTCTGGATGCTATGGTAAACATTTCAGAATTTTTGGAGTTAAGGAACTATTTTTAAAAGGTCAATCTTTGATTTAGAAAATAGTTGAGTTTGGGGCTATTTTGTTTTTGGAAATTATTTAGAGGCACTTTTGAAAAAATCTGGAAATACCATGTTGTTTCATAAATCATTGGCAACGTCCATGATTTTATTTGGGATTTTAGAAAGCTTATAGGTATTTTTCCAAGATATAATTAGTAAAATTGAGTTTAGTCACTCAGTAGGGTTTTTGAACGATTAAAATTATATTTCGTGTATGTTAAATTCTGATAAATTTACAATAGGTACTATTTGTGATTTATGGTATGTGATATTTTTCTCTAAATTTTCTAGAATATTTTCTTAATTATAAATGGTTATTTTGTCTGAATCATGTTGCTGAATGTTAGGGACTATTTAATT
Source organism: Amphicarpaea edgeworthii (assembly GCA_014843725.1). Classification (NCBI taxonomy): domain Eukaryota; kingdom Viridiplantae; phylum Streptophyta; class Magnoliopsida; order Fabales; family Fabaceae; genus Amphicarpaea; species Amphicarpaea edgeworthii. The sequence goes on from CM026329.1 coordinate 8,645,571, forward strand.
CAAAAAGGAGCCTTATGAATGTTTTAAAATTCTAAGAAATATATATGTGTTAACTGAGACCTATGGAAATCTCCCTGTGAAAGGATTTGTAAAAAGGAATATTTTTATTTAGGTAAATAAAAAACCGTGGATTCTTGAGTTGGTCCAGAAATACTTTTTAAATAAAATAAAATATTTATAATTATAATTTTCAACTGAAAAATTTATGAGTCAAAACAAGAGTGGTGGAGAGTATTTGTACCAAATTTCATGATATTATGAGTTCTATAAGTATGTCAAATAATTCTTGTACTAGTATTTTTAGTTTGAATCACTTGATAAATATGACATGAATTGTTGGAAATGCAAGTATGAGGGGATGTTTTACCTTAGAAGGAGAATACCTCTGGTTATTGTGTATTAGTGATGTTGATATGTGATAAAATATTCATTGTGAATCATGTATTTTATAACTGGCATCTGAGACCTGGAAAGTGTGAACCCTGGGCACCAACTACTGGGGTTGGTTGTATTTGTGTGATTGGTTGATTGGATTTTGTAATTGATTGTTTGTTTTGGGGAAGCAAGGATGGTGAGTCCTTGTGGGGAGCAAATGGACTCCGATGGAATGCATTTGTGAGATTAAGACATAGTCTTAATTAATAAATGAGTTCATTAGAAGTTAATGAATAAATAAATTCTAAGAGTGAGAATTTAATAAGTTAATGTAATGAGATATGAGTAAATAAATCATTGGACTTAGACTTAAAAGTAGAACCCTTGCAATGGATTGGAATAGCATTTTAATTGAAGCATAATACTTGAGTGTATGTGAGAATTACATAAGATTTAATAAAACTTGATGGACCAGTGTTCGGTGTTTGCAGTAGTGGAAAGTGCACAACCCATTGGAAACATAATCCCTGCTGAGGGAAACGTTGTTGAGGAATTGATCCGCTATCGCGCACGGATCAAAACGAGTGATTTTGAAAATGTAGTTACAGTAACAACAACTCGAGTATCGTTCTCAAGGATTCTTGTATTATTATTAATCAATGCAGTAACGATTAATGGGGGGTTTAGATTACGATTTCAAGAAAAAGGAATTAAAATAAATTGTGATTATCGAATAAGTTAAAGCGAATCAACCTACTGTATCGACTTCCGACTTATCATTGATCCCTATAAATTCCAATTCCCTAAACGGGTCTGATCCTATTCGACTATAATAACCATTGACAAGCGCAATAGAAATTATACGGCGTATGATCCTGAATTCCCGAATTAAGCAAACAGATTAAAAACTATTGCGAATTAAGCAAACGCAATCTGATCAAACGCGATAATGTAAAAGCTACGTTAACGCGAAATTGATTCAAGATCAAATAACCAATCGAATTTAAGAATTATATCCTATAACAACAATCAAATTAAGCAAATAATTGAGATTATTGGAATAAATCAAAGGAAACAGATTGATATGGAATTTATAAAAGAACCTCAAAGTGGAATCCGATTACAATAGATCGATCCTTCGAAAATTAGTTCTCCATTACCATTGTTCAAAACTCTCCAAATAATTTCGTGAACAGTGCTGCGTGAACAGTAGTGAATGAGTGCAGTGCCAGCCCTAGCGTTTTAATAGAATGAGAGTTTCACTAACAATCCGAACCGGGTCGGAAAATACAAACCAAGCCCATAAAATTGACCCAAAACAAATTATTTCCTAACGTCTACAACTTCAACGAATTATTCAAGCCTTCTACAATCCGAATCAGATTCTGACTCCAACATGAAAGTTGTATCTCTTTCTCTTATCTTTCCAACGAATATTAGAACGCCTCAATCCGATTCCTGTAGCTTCAGTTATGAATTTTCCATTGAAAGCTGCTAATGCTGAAAATAAAATACGAAAATTAAATAAAGCTAGAAACAAACTTAAATATGAAAACACACTAAAATGGTGAAACTAATGAAATAAACTAAGGAAATTCCTAAGAATAACAGTAGAAGAATGTGCATGAAGATGCACTGATCAGGAATCGATCCTCAAAGTGTGGATGACCATAGAGTGGTATATGAGAAATGGTCACAAACATGATGTCCTAGGGAGTATGGCACTGGGTCATGGCTTTGGGTCACATAACCGGCTCAACGACCTCGACTAATCGCAATGCATTTTCAGTTAGTGAGAGCCTGTTAACCAATGACGAGAGGGGTGTACTCCTAGCAGTCATCCACCTAAAGTGTAAGACCACTGTGTTCGTGGAGTTCCAGTGGCAGTGAGCCCGAGTTTTTTGGAAAAGTTATACAAGTGTAGAAACATATAGGTTTCCAATGAGATTGTGAGTGTGCCACTGCGTTGTGGATGTTGTTTTTGTATGTGGCTAGAAGGCCGTTTGATTGTTGGTTTTTAAGAGGAGTGGAAAACTAACTCCATACACTTTGTTTTCAGATGGAGACGGATGTTGTGTGCAATCGACTAAGATGGGATGGAATGGCTATGACCAACCTTGATGATGTGGAACGACTTGTTCGAGAATAGGAGGCCTTCAAGGTTACTTTTCAAGTTCTTAGTGAGGGTTGGGAGTTAGTTTTCTTTTAGTTACTACCTTGGGTCTTAGACTGGTTTCTTATGTAATAGATATTAGACTAGATCTTAATTTTATGGTCCTTATGTTGTTGTATGCGACTCAGATGACTTATGTCTCTTTTCAAAAGATGTAAGGGTGTAATCACGTTTCTTTTTATGGAATTGTTTAAGGCACGATTTTGGCATTATTTCATGTTTACTGGTGTTTCAATATCTTTTGGAATCAAGCATTTTATAAAAAAAAGTAAAAGGTTTCTTGTAAATGATATTTGTTAATGAATACTTATTTTTAAGAGAATGATAGGTGTATTGAAAGTGAGTTGCTTTGAAATTTTTGTAGTAAGTTTCGAGGCAAGAGAAAGAAAAAAAAAATACATTTCCTATTTTGATAATACGTTAACGGGTCAAGTTTTTAATTAAATTTATATTTTTGAAGAATAAAATACAAAGTTTAAGAATTTATAATTTTAGGGAGTTATAGTTCATCCGTGGAGTGGAGAAGAAAAGAGCAGGCGAGGGAGAGCGGGAACCCAAAGCGCAAGAGTGAAAAGGCTGTTTTCTATCTTTTTTTATTATTTTTTTTTATAAAAACTTTGCGACAATTAGCTTAGTAATTGTTGTTATTTTTATATCGCAACAGTTATTTAAGTAACCACCGCAATATTTCACAAAGGAGGCTTCTACCTTTTTTATTTTTTATTTTTTATTTTATAAAAATTTTGTGACGGTTAGCGTAGTAATTGTCACTATTTTTATATTGTGACCGTCACACAAACTGTTGCAATATTTAACGAAATCGTGATAGTTCATGAAAATCGTCGCACGAACCGTCGCAATATTCAAGCACCGATGGTTACCCGCAAACCGTCGCAATTTAACCGTCACAATATGTCATTTTTCTTGTAGTGTAAAATATCTATGATACAAATAGAAATGAATGAAGTACTTATATGATTAAAATAGCAAATTGCTTTCAACAACCAAAGCCTCTATGTTCTGTTGGTTTAATTCTTCTAAACAAAGTCATTATAAATCATCAATTATTCCTAATAAAGAAAAGAGTGGGCGTTAACATAACCTTAGTTACACATTTCTTTAGTTGAAAAATGAGATCATCACTTTTTAAAATATACATAACATGATTAAAACAATAAATAAATCAATCAATGTATGCCAAATTGTCAATTGACCAACTAGTTACTTTTTATACTTTCAAAAAGATTACATATGTCTTGCACATTCTTAATATGGTTAAACAGTCAAGAGAACACAATTCCTTCAATTTGTCCTTAATAGTTCCCCTTTTCAAAATAAACCTCACTATGTCTACATAATCTCAACAAAGAATTTTGTTCAACAGACACCAAAAATGTAATCAACCAAGACATGCCAACAACAAACATAAACATCATTCCCTTCCTTTTCTCATCTACCAGCTTCTTTTGTAGCTTTTTTTTTAACTTTTAAATTTCTCTTCTTGCTTCTTGAAGCTTACTTTTAGACCCATGACTTGTATCTTCTGTTGCATACATATTAACATCAATTTCATCTGCCCATTTAAAGAACCTGCATGAATATGGGGTTTGCAAAAACAAAAAAAAAAAATCATTTTAGTTCATCAACATACAAATTATGTAATTTCCACAAAAAACACTAGAACATAAAACCCTTACATTCCAATATGGGCAGACATGGTTGAGGACTCTGAACAACATTCACCAGACAAAGAGGAACCATTCTAGCTGGTGGTTTCCAAATCCACAAAGAAAAATAACTCCAAGAGGCACCATGGTATGGTAGGTAACATAGAGGGAGAGATACCATATAACCTCTACGGAGATGAGAGCCCCCAAGATGAGGGTGAGGATACCATAGCTAATGAGGATCAGGGAAATCAAGCAACAGAGGATGTTGTTCATGAAGCGAAAGATTCTATGCAAATTAATTTAAAGACACCAATGAGATATTTTGGCAAGCGTATCAAATATCGCACAAGTAGTATAAAAGGGAAGATCCTAGTATTGAATCCACAAGGATTTGTCCGTATTTGACTATTAGTAAGATTATCAGTTCCTAAAAACTAGTTTGGTTTTAAAATGGTTTGTGTTGCAAAACATAAGTAATAGCAGAAAAATAAGCTAAACACTAATAGATAACAAGTAAAGTAAATCACAAAACAAGAATGTTGATTCAGGACGATAATTGAACGGTTGGCGTGCATGAATGTAAAATGATAATGATGGATATGTTGAGGATTTGGTTCAACCGGTCTGCTTCCCATGTAAACATACAAAATATATTTTCCATTCAAAGCAATATTTCAGATTAACTTCGATCTAGAAGTTCTCAAAATGTGATGTCTCATCAAATCAAGCCTAAACTGCTCAACCTTGAAGATTGACGCCTCGCCTCTTCATTTAGATTTTTGGTATCTTCATACCTTAAGTCTTTTCCGTTCTCTTAGTCTAGTATTTTCTTTTTATGCCATAACATGTATGGATGATGGCATTGTATTGTTTGTTATAGGCTAAGCGATATCATTTTTGTTTGATGTTTTGATTTGCCCTATTTTCTATTATCTCTAGCATCACTAGATGATTTACTTCTTAGGAACTAATTCTGAGTGATTGCAATCGATTACAAGTTGTAGGAATCGATTACCAGATGGCCTAATCAGTTTTGAAACCATCTCTAGTATCAAGTTAATCGATTACCAACCATTGCAATCGATTACAATGTTAGTTTCAGAGTTTAGATATTGCCCTATATCCATTGCAATCGATTACAAGACAATCTCTGAGATTCAGAAATTGCTCTGTTTCATTTGCAATCGATTACCAAATGATCTCTGATATTCAGAATTGGCTCTGTCTTGTGTGCAATCGATTACAAGTCTTTTGCAATCGATTACAACAGCTGACAGTAAGTGTAAATCATATTCTGATACACGGGGATAATCAATTATATCTGGTATAACGGTCATTTTTAAAGATCTCCAAGATTCATTCTTTCTCTAACTAACTCTGAATCTTTTTGACCCATGCCATATATTTGAACCTATATCATTCTGTGTAGAATAACAAGAACAAACAGTTACAATATCTTTTCATTCCTTCATTTGTCAAAATCCAAATCTTTGATTTGTTTTTTCAGATTTGATATTGTTTTGATCACTCTCTTCTTTCTTCTGCACATTCTCTAATCTCTTGAATTTTAGAAAACTCAATATTGCTTTTATTGCTATACCCATTTGAGATTGAACCCCTAAGCATATACAACTATATCTCTCTCTTGTTCCTTCATGAACTGAGATGATTCAACATTAGTTCTTGACTGCTAAATCTACTCATATTGGAGTTTCTTGATCTGATCTCATATCTGCTATATTAGCACATCAAGGTGTTTTCGTTCTTTAATCTTTTTTCATTAATCTTGTTGATTAGCATTGTGGGAATTTTGTTCCTAAATGTTGTGTTGAAATTAGATGGTATTTCTAATTTTGTGTGTAGTATTGTGTTTAGAAATTGGATGGTGAATGGTGTTTCCACATTCAATCTTCAAGGTTCCTATTTCAGGTTGTGAAATCAAGATTTGCTGTGAATTGTGTGTACATGGTGTATGTAATCAAATTCATAGTGGAACCCCTTGGTGAAAGGGAGAAATGGATGTAGATCGGTGGTTGATCGAACCAGTATAAAACAACAAGCTCTATCTCTCTATCCCTTGATCTATTTCAATTTAGCATTTGATTTTTATTAAGATAATTTGTTCTAAATCATTTTTATCTTAAGCTAAGGTTTTTTTTCTAGTTTATTCAATCAATATAACATTCTCTATAAATGCTTTTATTGAAACCTCAAGAGTGGTGGTGAAAAATATTTTTGAGAAGAAGAATCTAGCATTTTACGGTAAATCAATTTGCCCCCCCCCCCCCTCTTGATTGATTACCCGACTGATCCTAACAAACCTCACTTCCGATGTCTCAGTAAGTTCAGTTGAGTGGTTTGGTGAAGCTCGGAGATCTTTACGAAGCTAATGGAGTCTATCCTATGTCTAGAAATACACTCCATTGGAATCCAAACTCAGTTCCAAGTTCAAAAGCATTTGTCAATGACATTTAAACTCTAAAACATGCATATACAACTGATCAAATCATATAACAAGAGTAAAGATAGAGAAATGGACTTTAAATTAAATATTCAATGAATAGATATGAAGGAAAGCATTTACATGTTAAGCACCTAGTTCCAAGTCCTCAACACTAATGGACTAGCCTCTCATTGTCATGAGAAGCTTACAAAATGGGTACAAAATGAAAGGGAAGAACAGAGGATGGAAGAAGCAGCTTAAAGTTTAATCAAAGTAAAAAATAAGTTAAAAATTACAAAGTGAAGCTTATATACTATAAGTGGACTTTCGCTTAGTACGCCTTTCCGCTAAGTTCAAGTTTGCGATTCTGTAGACTTCATCTTAGATACAGAGCTTCCGCTAAGCGAGCATGTCCGCTAAGCGACTCTTTTGTTCAAAAGAACACTTCGCTTAGCGAAATCTTACGCTGAGCGTTGCATAAACCACCTATCTCGCTCAACGCAATGTGGTGCTAAGCACGAGATGTCTCAATTCTTTGTCCTCCCTTGTTGTTGAACATAGGCCTATAAACATGAATTTGAATATATTTCTTACAAATAGCTTCCTATGGTTAGAATTAGCAAAACTATAAGAATCTAGATTAAATGAATTCAAACTAAGTTAAAAATCCTGAGAACATTGGATAATCGCTACAGAATATGATGCAATATTTACGTACATAAAGCAATTATCAAACTCCCCCAAATTAAAGCTTTGCTTGTCCTCAAGCAAAAGAATATCTACATAACAAAAAAGTGGATGCAGAGGAACAATTGACAGGATCGAAATCAAGTTTAAAACCAATGACACTTGCAAAAGGTGTTCTCAATTGGGATCAAACACATTAAGGTCACAAAGAGAGTTTTCAACATGCACACAAATTCAGCAAACCAACAAAGGAGCATTTAGCAATTGAAGTTCAAGTGAACACCATGACCCTCACAAGGCCAGTGTTTTACTCAGCACTCAGTGTATAAATAGTATGAGATGATCAAATTATTCCAATTGAAATTGCGCACTTAGACTTTTGAATTTCTTCTCAATTCATTGCACATGTACAACAATGTGGATCACTAAGGTCTTAATTAGGTTTGAATCATGGCTGGGCTACAAAGAACATTAGTTTTTCTTGAATTAAATTCCTAAGGGTTTAAGAAAGCATATTTTTATCTCCCTTCTTGATTACCAATTTCCCTCATATGCCTCATAGTCATTACCACAGTTGGACAGCAACTACATTCTGCTTGAATCACAATTTTGATTGAATTTTCAATTATTCAATTTTTATTTTTGTGGAGGCTTTGCCTCTTGTGATTCACATTGCAGCAAGTGTGTTGTTGTCATTTCTTCTCTTTAGCATGGATCTTCACTCGACTCCCCCAAATTTGGAATAAATTTGCCTCAAACCATAAAGATATGCTCTCCTATTCCCTAAGGTAAGGTGGGCAATTCTTTCTTGTTTAGATTCCAGGGCACCAAACAACATAGTTATCTATTAGGCTCAAAGGTTTAGTAGAGGATTCTCTCAACCTTACCGGTATAGCACATTGGTCCACTCTTCTATCTGCTAACTGAGTGTAAGTTGTAGACCACTGAGAGTGGTCTGAAGCTTGTCTTCAGTGATGACTGAAGTACCAGATGAAGAACTCCCAGAAGCAGTCTTGATGCGAGGTCGCTTTTTGGTGTTGAGAGGAAGTTCTGGTCTGTTGGGATCAGCCTCGTTGTAACAAAAAGTACAAATGTACTTGAAGGTGATTGGGGGGCTCAACTTTAGGAGGACTGAGGTACTGGAGCTAGCCCCTTTTGCATTTCACAACACATAAATGAGAGCCGGAAAACCCAATCAGCTAAAGTTGGAGTGGGCCATGGAGGCAATCTGATTGGATATGAAACTACCCATATTCATATCTATCTTCATAATGAGGGCATATATCCATTCGGCCCTCTCCACTATAACATCAGAAGTGTGTGAGGTGGGTGTTAGTGTGTAGTAGGAGAGAGCACTCCACGCTTGAGTCAAGGTGGTCATATCTAGCTGCACGATCTTCGTGATGACTCCATCCCCATTCTTAACATATCCCTTTCCCGGTATGCATAATAGCATTGTGATAACATCAGGGTCCTTGTATTGGTTGAGGAAAATGTCAAATCGAGTCTTCCTAGTGTCACTTACAAGGATCGGAGGGATTTGCAAAAAGTGGTTGATAGTGACACCATCCCAACGGATGGTCTTCCCCTGGACCTTGCATTATCGGTTGGCCACTTGATAGTCACCCTCTAGGTCATAAATGTTGGCATATAATTCCTTGACCAAGGGTTCATCAATGGACTTGTCCGGAAGACAACACAACTTTTTGAGCCAACCACGACACTCCAACTCATTGCGAAAAACATAGAGCAAAAAAAGAAAGAATACAGAGTAAAACAGATCAGAGAAGGAAAGAAAAACAAAGCACACGTGCTAAGCGCAACCTTGCGCTTAGTGAGTAACAAAAATGATTGAGTACAAGGCAAAATTTCGCTCAACGCGAGGTTCCGTTGAGCGAGACAAAGACACTAAGTGCGCTTAGCGAGAGGTCTCGCTTAGCGGCGTTGAACCTGAAAATAAGAACTTAAGAAAAAAAGCAGAGTATGCTCGCTGAGCACAATCTCAAGCTTAGCGACTCCCCTTAACTACTGGTGTTCGGGGTAAAAATTCGCTCAACGCGAGTCTTTACTGAGCAAGACAAAATAGCAAGCGTGCTTAGCGAGAGGACTCACTTAGTGGCACTTGGATCTGGAGATTTTCCAGATCCATGAACCCAACAACATCACAAAATGAACATCACATGAATGTGTGCTTAGTGCGAGGACGCGCTTAGCAGCACTTGAATCTGTAACCTAGATTCAAGAACATGAAGAACATAAACCCAGAAATCGCATATGCGTGCCTAGAGTGGATGAAAAATCCCAAACACATAAACATCGAAAATGCTAAACCCAAAAACAACAATGACAACGAAAAATGAAACAAAAACGAAGACCTAATCTAATCAGCAAGCAACCCAAACTCAACAACACACTAGAGAAAACAACAATGCTAAAATAGAAAACGAAATGAAAATTAAAAACAAGGTATGTGAGATTTACCTAGTTGTAAAGTGAAGAAGACTGAGAAGGAGAGAAAAATGCAACATGAAGAAGTAGAAGAAAAATGGAACGTGTGTGCAAGTGAGGGAGAGGAGAGTGCAAATGAGATTGGCGGCATGAGGAAAATTAAGTTTTGGGTGAGTGTGAGAGAAAAAGTGATAAAAGAAAAAATTTAAAAATGTTAAAGTGGGAAAGAGGGAGAGGAGCAATTTCATAACTACTCCAGCATTTACGCATCATGCGCTTAGCATGCCATAGTGCTTAGCACGTCTCTTAGTTCTCTTTCAATTATTTTTACACACACTAAGCAACGATATGAGCTTAGCGCATTTTGCAGAATTTTGCAACACCTGCTTAGCACGATCATGCGCTTAGCGAGACATCAGTTTGAGCCAAATCATCGCTAAGCGTAAACTGGCACTTAGCGAAACAACAATTCAAACTAAAACTTCGCTAAGCGAAGATACGCGCTTAGCGCAATCTGTAGAATGTTGTAGAGCCAGCTCAACGCAATCTTGCACTTAGCAAAGTAAAAATTCGAGGCAAATGGGTGCTAAGCGCAGAGTGGCGCTTAGCGAGTGACTTGAATTTGTTTAGAGAGTGCCAAATTTTTGCCATAAGCTCGCTAAGCCCAAGTGAGCGCTTTGCGAGAGATGCAGAGAGGCAAAAGTGACTTGAAACTGTCCAAAAAAGTTTCAAAATTTAGCTCTTATTCTAACCAAAATAATAAAATGAAAGAGAACAAACTTAGGTTGCCTCCCAGCAAGCGCTTCTTTAACGTCACTAGCTTGATGGTTGACAAGATCAAGGATCTTGCAAATGAATGATTGTTGTAAGCCTCTCAATTTCTCCACCATGATAGCCTTTTAGTCTTTGTCCATTCACTACCCAACTTGCTTGTGGATCTTCCGTTGATGGATCCATGATCTCTATTGCTCCATAAGATTTGACATCTTTGATTGTGAAGGGTCCGAACCACTTGGATTTCAACTTCCCATGGAAAAGTAGGAATCTTGAGTTGAACAGGTGCACTCGCTACCCTACATGAAATTCCCTCTTCAGTAGCTTCGTATCATGATATCTCTTGGTCTTCTCTTTGTATAGCTTTGAGGACTCATATGCTTGAGTCCTCATTTCCTCTAATTCTAATAGCTAAAGCTTTCTCTTGTCAGCCACTAATGTTGGATCAAAATTTAGCAACTTAATTACCCACCAAGCTTTGTGAGCCATTTCCATTGGAAAGTGATAGGCCTTGCCATATACCATTTGGAATGGTGTGAGACCAATTGGAGTCTTCAATGCAGTCCTATAGGCCCATAGGGAATCATCTCACTTGTGTGCCCAATCCTTCCTAGATGCTACCACTGTCTTTTCCAGAAATTTTCTTGCTTTCTCTGTTGGAAATTTCTGCTTGGCCATTGGTTTGTGGATGATAGGGTGATGCTACCTTATATCGAACTTCATAATGTTGGAGGACTTTTAAAAGGGCTTCATTACAAAAATGTGTTCCTCTATCACTTATCAACACGCAAGGTACTCCAAACCTTGTGAAAATTTGCTACTTTAGGAATTTGATGACAATTTTAGCATCACTTTTCTGACATGCCATAGCCTCAACCCACTTGCTCATGTAGTCCACGGCTACCAGGATGTATTCATTTGAGTACGAAGGAGGGAGAGGGCCAACAAAGTCAATGCCTCAACAATCAAAGACCTCTACTTCAAGGATATTTTGGAGAGGCATTTCATGCCTTTTTTATATGCTCCCTATCATTTGGCATTTATCACACGCTTGAGCATGTTCAAAAGCATCCTTGAACAAGATTGGCAACTGTGCGTCCACCATTATAGTGACCTCCATAAGGTGAGTTATGGCAATGCCACAAAGTATTTTTAGCTTCTTCTTGTGAAACACATCGCCTTAAAAGCTAATCGGCTCCAATCCTAAACAAGAAAGGATCATCCCAGACATAATAAGTGCAGTCCCTCAAGAATTTCTTCTTTTAATGCCAATTCAACCCTTCTGGCATCACATCGACAGCTCTATAATTGGCGATGTCCACGAACCAAGGCCTTTCTTGCACCATCATAAGGAATTCAGCAGGAAATTCTTCTCTAATCTCTAGCTCTTTATTGGTGACTTCTTCATTTATTAGGCGAGTAGATGGTCTGCAACCAAGTTTTCACTCCCCTTCTTGTCCTTGATCTTGATATCGAATTCTTGAAGAAGTAGCACCCATCGAATCAGTCTGGGTTTGGAATCTGGCTTGGTAAGGAGATACTTTATGGCTGTATGGTCAGTGTAAATAATCACTTTAGATCCTACCAAATAGGATCTAAACTTTTCCAGAGCGTATACTATGGCCAGTAGTTCCTTTTCTATAGTGGCACAGTTGAGTTGAGCGTCATTGAGCACCTTGAAAGCATAGTGGATGGAGTGAAAGACTATGATCCTCCACTATCCTAGAACAGCTCCCACTGCGTAATCACTAGCATTGCACATCAACTCAAAGTCTTAACTCCAATTAGCCGCAGTTATCACTAGTGCAGAGATAAGCTTGTCCTTCAAGGCGTAAAAGGCAGATAAGCATTCTTCGCTCATGCTAAATTTGATGTCTTTTGCCAACAAGGAACTGAGTGGTCTGGCTATCTTGGAGAAATCTTTGATGAACCTTCTGTAGAACCCGACATGACCAAGAAAACTCCTCACCCCCTTCACATTTACTGGTGGTGGTAGCTTGGAAATCACATCAATCTTCACCTTGTCCACTTCAATCCCTTTTATTGAAATTTTGTACCCAAGAACAATTCCCTCTTACACCATAAAGTGACGCTTCTCCCAATTCAGCACCAAGTTACTCTCCTTACATTTCTTCAATACCAGCCCAAGGTTGGAGAGACATAGGCCGAACAAAGCCCCAAAGACAGAAAAGTCGTCCATAAATACTTCAATGCATTTCTCTACCAAGTCAGCAAAGATAGCAAGCATACAACGCTTGAACGTGGCTGAAGCATTACATAATCCGAATGGCATCCTCCGGTAAACAAAAACTCCGAAAGGGCAAGTGAAGGATGTCTTCTCTTGATCCTCTGGGTCCACTACTATCTGATTATATCCAAAGTAACCATCAAGAAAGCAGTAGTAAGCTTGCCCAACTAATCTTTCTAGCATTTAGTCCATAAAGGGTATAGGGAAATGGTCTTTTCCTGTGGCATCATTCAGTTTTTTGTAGTCTATACACATTCTCCAGCCCATGACAGTCCGAGTAGATATCAACTCGTTGTTATCATTGCAGATCACCGTCATTCCGCCTTTCTTCAGTACTACTTAGACTAGACTCACCCAGTTACTGTCGAAGATGGGGTAAATCATTCCAAACTCCAGAAGCTTCAACACTTCTTTCCTCACTTATTCCTTCATGGTGGGGTTAAGTCTCCTCTGAGGTTGTCGCACTGGCTTGTAGTCAGCTTCCATCATGATCTTATGCATACAATAAGATGGATTGATTCCCTTGAGATCAAAGATGTGCCAACCGACAGCTTCTTGATGATGCTTGAGAAGTTCCACTAGCTATGATTCTTCCTCAGAAGACAGAGAGTTGCTTATGATTATTGGTTTGCCTTCCTTTTCTTCCAAAAAAATGTATTTAAGATGAGCAAGTAAGGTTTTCAACTCAAGCTTGGGCTTTTCCACCTTGTCATTCTTTAACTCTTCATACTTATTTTCACTTAGAGGGATTTCTTTCAACTTCTCCAAATGATGTCTATACTCTTAGACTTCATTTTCCTCCTCTACAGTGAGGCAGTCCATGGAATTGACTAGGACTTGCTCAAGTGGGGAGTGTAAAGTTAGCTGTTGAGTAGCTTCCACCACTTCTTCAAATGAATCAATGCGGAGGCAATCCTTGGTGTCACTTTGGTGGTGCATGGCTTCAAAAATGTTGAAGGTGACCTTTTGATTGGCCACGCTCAGTTGGAGATGTCCTTTGCCCATATCTACCACCACATTAGCCGTCATCATAAAAGGTCTTCCTAAAATTAAGGGCACCTCCTTGTCCTCCTCCATGTCCATAATGACAAAATTGACTGGGAAGGTGAATTCTCCTACCTTAACTATGACATCCTCTATGATACCATGAGAATATTTGATGGAGCGATCTGCAAGTTGGAGAGTCATCTGGGTTGGCTTCAATTGCAACTCTCCAATTCTTCGAAGCACTGAGAACGGCATTAAGTTGATGCTAGCACCTAAGTCAATTAGGGATTTCCCTATGGAAACCTCTCCAATGGTGCAAGGAATTGTGAAACTTCCCCGATCTTTGAACTTTGGTGGTAGGGTCTGCTGGATGATGACACTACAGTTACCCTAAACATTGATGGTCTCTTCTTCAATGTATTTCCTCTTCTTAGTGACCAAATCCTTCATGAACTTGGCATATAAAGGCATCTGTTGTAGCACTTCACTAAAGGGAATAGTGATCTCCAACTTCTTGAAGACTTCAAGGAATCTAGTAAAATACCTTTCCTTGTCTTTCCTTGAAGGAATAAGAGGATAAGGTAAATTCTTTGTGACCTCTTGCTCTAGAGCTTCCTTTGCTTTCCTCACCAATTGGTGCTTGGGCTCGTGTATTGGCGGAGTCTCTTCATTCAAAATTCCACCATCCTTGCATGAATCATCTCTCTAGTTAGCTATTATTCCTTCTTCTTGACCTTTGTCAGCTTCCTCCTCACTTAACACATCTTCTATCACTCCATCTGGGACATTATCTCTTGCTGATTTTGGTGTTGGTGCTTCAAGGGAAGTGTCTTCCATGCATCTTCTTCTAGTCATTATGGCATTGCATTGCTCTTTTGGGTTCACTTCTATATTGGCAATGAATTTCCCATTGAATTTTTCCACCACTTGATTGGCCAACTGTCCCAATTGGACTTCTAAGTTCTTGATGGAGGCTTGAGTGCTCTTGTGGTTGGAGGCAGCCATATCCAAGAATCGAGTGAAAGAATCTTCCAGTTTGTTTTGCCTCTCATACACAGTGGGTCCTTGATGCTAATGTTTAGTTGACGAACTTCCTGGATCCTTATTGTAGTTGTTCCTAGGATGTGATTTCCACTCTCAGTTGTAGCTTCCACCTTGGTTTCCCCCTTGGCCCTGATTGTAACCACTGTAAATACCTCCACGATTATTGTTGTTGTTGGCCATGTAGTTCATTTCTTCATGTGGCCCTTCTAAAGTCATATGCACACCATGTTCATGATCTCCTCCACATACTTGACAATACAAATTCCTTAGAGGAGGGGTTTGAGTGTGAAGACTCTTAGTTGTTGTGGAAGGCTGCTTAGTTACTTTGTAAGGGCCTCAATTTGCTGTGTTAGGATTTTGTTCTGAGCTAGAGCGGCATCTTGAGAATGCAGCTCCAAAATGCCTTTCCATGGGGGAATATGGGTCCTATTATGAGTGATAGCATGATCACCTGTAGCCATATTTTCAATCAGCTCTATGGCGTCCTCCAAGGTCTTCATTTTGACCTTTCCTCTAGCTGAAGCATCCAACAGTTGCTTGGTATGTGCCTTTAACCCATCAATGAACATAATAATCTGAATTGGCTCCTCAAAGCCATGGGTTGGCGTTTTCCTCAGTAATCCTCTAAAGCGATCCCACGCTTCACTTAGAGATTCCTCGGCCCTCTGAGTGAAAGAGGAAATCTCTGTCTTCCCTTGAACAGTCTTGGACTCTAGAAAATACTTGTTGAGGAATTTGGCTACAATATCATCCCAAGTCTAGAATGTGTTACCTTTGAAGGAATTGAGCCATTGCTTGACATTACCAGCTAGAGAGAATGAGAATAAGTTGAGGCAAATTGCACTATGTTGCAAATCTGCATGTAGGTGGTCAAATAAGCATATAGGTCCTCATTAGGCAAACCATGGAACACGTTGGCTTGTATGAGCTGGATGAGCAAAGATGGATATGAGACACTCGCAGCTTGTACCTCCGACCTCATGATACTCATGAAGTGAGCCAGAATGGCAAAAGCCACATAGTCTTCCAGAGTGCATTTTGGTTGATTGTCTTCCATGATTGGTTCTTTAGCACTGGAAGGGATCTCAATCTATGGTTGTGAAGAAGAAGAAGCTTCTTGAGCCGCTTGTCTTTCCCGTTTTCTTCTTGCGTTGTTCTTCCGACAAGTGTTTTCTATCTCCAAATCCAATGGGATTAGATCAGCTTCTAGGATCCTACATCGCATACACTTCAAGTACTCGAAAGTAGGTTAACAAACACTCAAGAATGTAATTATGCAAAAAATAAAGAGACAAAATGTAGAGCAAGTTCTGCAGAAATTATGCAGCCAATTATGCAGAATTTGTGTTGCAACTTATGCAGAAAAATTGCAAAATTATGCAGTAGAAAGATGCAAAATTATGCAGCAGAAAACTCCTCTCTTGCTGCAGAAAACATGCAAAACAGAGGTAGTTTCTTTGCAGCAGCAAAATGTAAAACGAATTTAAGCTAAGTGAAATTTATACAATAGAACAAAATTGAACTAATGAATAAGACTTGACAAAAATACTAATTGTTGAATACTATGAACAAATCCCCAGCAACAACACCAAATAACTTGATGAGATATTTTGGCAAGCGTACCAAATATCGCACAAGTAGTATAAAAGAGAAGATCCTAGTATTGAATCCACAAAGATTTTTCCGTATTTGACTATTAGTAAGGTTATCAATTCCTAAACACTAGTTTGGTTTTAAAATGGTTTGTGTTGCAGAACATAAGTAACAGCAGAAAAATAAGTTAAACACTAACAGATAACAAGTAAAGTAAATCACAAAACAAGAATGTTGATTCAGGACGATGATTGAACAGTTGGCGTGCGTGAATGTGAAACAATAATGATGGATATGTTGAGGATTTGGTTCAACCGGTTTGCTTCCCATGTAAACATACAAAATATATTCTCCATTCAAAGCAATATTTCAGATTAACTTTGATCTAGAAGTGCTCAAAATGTGATGTCTCATCAAATCAAGCCTAAACTGCTCAACCTCACTTTCGATGTCTTGGTAAGTTCAATTGAGTGGTTTGGTGAAGCTCAGAGATCTTTACGAAGCTAATGGAGTCTATCCTATGTCTAGAAATACACTCCATTAAAATCCAAACTCAGTTCCAAGTTCAAAAGCATTTGTCAATGACATTTAAACTCTAAAATATGCATATACAACTGATCAAATCATATAACAAGAGTAAAGATAGAGAAATGGACTTTAAACTGAATATTCAATGAATAGATATGAAGGAAAGTGTTTACATGTTAAGCACCTAGTTCCAAGTCCTCAACACTAATGGACTAGCCTCTCATTGTCATGAGAAGCTTACAAAATGGGTACAAAATGAAAGGGAAGAACAAAGGATGGAAGAAGCAGCTCAAAGTTTAATCAAAGTAAAAAATAAGTTAAAAATTACAAAGTGAAGCTTATATACTATAAGTGGACTTTCGCTTTGTGCGCCTTTCCGCTAAGCGCAAGTTCGCAATTCTGTAGACTTCATCTCAGATATAGGACTTCCGCTAAGCGAGCATGTCCGCTAAGCGACTCTTCTATTCGAAAGAACACTTCGCTTAGCGAAATCTTGCGTTCAGTGCTGCATAAACCGCCTGCCTCGCTCAGCGCAATGTGGTGCTCAGCGCGAGGTGCGCTAAGCATGAGATGTGTCAATTCTTTATCCTCCCTTGTTGTTGAACATAGGCCTGTAAACATGACTTTGAATATATTTCTTACAAATAGCTTCCTATGGTTAGAATTAGCAAAACTATAAGAATCTAGATTAAATGAATTCAAACTAAGCTAAAAATCCTGAGAACATTGGATATAGGATATGATGCAATATTTACGTACACAAAGCGATTATCAGACACCAATTTCAAATGCTGATGATGTTTCTTCAAAGGTTCCTCATACTACTTCAGCTACTACCTCTTAAAATCCCAACCCTAACGTAAGAAATTGGGCAAAGGAATTATATGAAGAGGAGACTAGATCCCCTAAGCTACACCCTCAGGTTCAAGTGAACATGAGGTTTATCTCGCATTTCCTTAATAGGGAGGATGATATAGCCAACCAGGAATCCCCCTCCATGAGCATGATAGGAATGGAGGATCAACCTCAGAAAAAAGAAGAAGAAAGGTGTGAAAGTGTGTGAGAAGACTTACATCACAGGCTCATTAAGTTGCTTTTTTAGCATTGGTTTTAATCATGGGTTTTGGGCTAGTCCCCGCATGTTGTTTAATGTTTTCTTTCTATGGGTCTTGGTCTAATCCCCCCACATTTATCTTGTTTCATTTTTCTTTCTTTTCAATAAAATACAGTTGCCTTTGTCCATGATAAGGAGTCATGGGGTTTCCAACTCTATTGGGTTCTCCATGGCCCTTCTCTTAAGACTTTAGTGGACTGCAACTTATTTAAAACAAAAAATAATGACTATTATTAATTGTTACTTTTAATCAATAACTAATATTGGTTAAAGTTTCTTTCAAATATATCATCATAAGACACATCAACTACATATATTATATTAATGAGAAAAGAAAAAGGAAAAAGTAATATGTAAAAGCGGTCTAAACAAAAGAAAAAACATATGTAAGATTGAATTCTATTTTCTCTTTTCAAATTCATGTTATTTTTTTCTCTATATGCTTTTCTTTTCCTTCTTCTAAACAATCAATTAGTCAACATCACCAACTAAGAAATTCTTTTTTTCTTTTTAATTCAGAAGTACTTGCATTGAAAACAAAAAATATGTGAGATAAATAAAATGCAAATTTAGTTAAAAATAAAAAATTACAAGGAAAGGAGGCAAAATATGATGAAATTCAAGTAATAAAACCTAAACAAATCAACAATTTAGTGTAAAATGAGAAATTTTATAAAAATAACTTGGTATAAGTAGTAATGTTGGTTTTCAAAAATTGATATCTATCAATGCAAATTTCAACCATTTTATATTTAAATAAATATTGTTATTAAAGTAATTAAATAAAAAAACGTTTGATGTGAAACAGAAATGAATTACTACAAATATCATTTTATTGCCATTGAATTACGGTTATGAAATGGAAGTTATGCAATAATTTAAAAACGAAAGTTATTAAACCAAAAGACTATCAAGAGTTTTAAAATTCTTCTCTAAAAACATAAAAAAGTTTTAAAAATGAGTAAAATACTCATACAACGCTAGTGTAAAATCATTTTACACCGTTGGTTAATCATAACTCACTGTTGTAATGACTTTTGAAATAATTTTATAAAAGTCAATTGTATTACCATAAAGGGAGTGTTGTGATTAACTGACGGTATAAAATAGTTTTATAATAAATGAGTACTCTACATTTAAAATAAAATAATTAATATGTATTTTTAACTTTTTACTATATAAATATATAAAGTTTTAACCCTTTTTATATATTAAATTCAATATAAATTAGTTATTTTATATATTAAATCCCATCAATGGGGCTATTGTTAATTATATTTTTTTTACAATGGCTAATATTAGTTCAACTATTAATTAAATTCAATCAATGACTAATATTAAATTCATCTTTTAATCCAAAGGATATAATAGATTAAAGTCTCATTCAAATCAATGGCTAATATTAAATTTAAATTTTAATCCAATGGCTCCAATAGTTTCAAGCTTCCTTTACTTATAGTATATAGATTGCTAGAGATTTATTGGTCACACTTGTGTCTACTATTGCTTATGAGTCTACTTTCAGCACAGGAGGTAGAGTTTTTAATTGTTATAGGAGTTCTCTTACACCAAAGACAATTGAAGCATTGATTTGTACACTGAGTTATGGTATGATTTATCACTTCCTAATTAATCATTTTTCTTCTACTAACATGCAAGGAATTGGCAATTGAACTATTAATTGATGATGTTTTAATTTTTGCAAGAATGTTGACACGTAGCTATTGCCAAAACTTTCTAATAGGTGTTGGACGATTGAATGTTTTTAATTTGTTATGCTGTTATGTTTGTCTAACACTTAATGGAGTTTGGAATTTTTTATGTTATTTTTATGTGTAATTTTATGTTTTAAGACTGAGTTAATTTTATGTGTTTTGAGACTTATGAGAACATATTTGAAACTTATGTCCCTCAATTTTATGTATTAAGACTGAGTTTGTATTTTTTTTTTTAAGTTTACAAAAACCGCAAAAACCACCAATCCAAACCACAAAAGTTTGGTTCATATTATATATAAATATAAAATTGAATTATATTGCACCACATGTATTTTTTGTGTTTGGTTAGGATGACTTTTTTAGTGCAAAATCCAACCAAATCGCATTGTGAACACCCCTAGGAGTAGGAGTATGAAGAAGACAAAAAAAGACTTGGATTGACAGAATTATACGCAACTGACTCTAAACGAAGACAATATTCAAGGTCACATATTCACAGTAATGGTTTCAAAAGATAATAATGGTTTCAAAATAGTAGGTAGATGAGAGAATAAAGAAATTTTAACCTTTCCTAGAAGAAAATAAATGCATTTTGCATGTAAGTGTCGATGCCTTGCCTTCAATTTAACTACAGGAATATCACAAATCCTAAGGGAAGTAACTATGGAGCTTGAGCCTACGCTTGCAATAATAACTCTTTTTGTCATTCCATATTGGTTTTCGAGGAAGGCTTTGTGGGAACATATGATGACTATCACGTTGTGTCACTTTTCACTAATCCTCTATAGCCTATAGCAGCACCTGGAGCGTTTGATGCATTTTAGGACCAAAAACGAAAATACGATAATTAGAACCATAGCAACGCAACAATGACACACACCATAGATGCAAGTATTCACGATGGGAGGCAATGAGGGGAGTTGAGTACACGAAATAAAATTTGAGATTAAGGATGAAAATTAGGGTTTAGAATTAAGGATTAAAAAGTTTTTTAAAAAAATCAAAATTAAAAACCAGTAGGATTAAATTGTCTTTTTAAAAATGTAAAATTAAAAATAATTAAAAAATAAAATAATAAAATTTGTAGAAAGGTCCTTATATTCAAATAATAAAAAGAAAAAAATTATTATTAAATATTTGATGTGGCAAGATATTGCCACATATCACTATATACACCAAAGTTAAAACCTAAAATAATTAAAGTTTTGATATGGGTATGCATCTAACATATCATGTTGCATTAATATAAAGGAAGGGAAGATATATAGTATGAAAAGTCATTATTGTTATGTCTTTATGCAAAAACTAATTCCTTTTGCATTTCATGATATGTTGCTAAAGCCTATATGAGGTGAATTAACAAAATTCATCTTATTCTTTAAAGATATTTGTGCAACTATAATACATGCTTTTGTCATGGAGAATGCTAGGCTATCCATTATTCAAACACTTTGCGAACTATCCATTATTCTTTGACTCGATAGAATATTTAGTTGTACATCTCTCATATGAAACTAAGGTTGGAGGACATGTGCATTATAAATGGATATATATCCATTTGAGAGATGTATGTTGTATTTGAAAAGAAAAGTTCGTATTAAGGTAGAGGTTGAAGGATTTATTTGTGAAATATATATTTTGGAATAAATTTCAAATTTTGCTTTTATGTATTTTGATCCAAACATTTAGACAAGATGCACTAAAGTTCCTTAGAATGATGATGGTGGTGAAGATACATCTAACACAAAGTTGTCTATTTTTAAATACCCGTGTTGGCTTATTGGAAGAGGTGAAAGTAGATTCTTAACAAATGAAGAACTTCATATTGTTGAGATGTATGCTATTGTAAATTGCAAAGAAGTAGAAACCTATCTCCAATAAGTTTGTTTTTAATTTCTCAATTTGTGTAATTTAATTTTATTAGTCTCCATGTTAATTATTATTTTTAATAGAAAATTTGAAGATTCATTAAGGGAAACAAATCCCAATATCTCGGATGATGATATATTGGAAAGATAGAAACTTCATTAGAGCATCTTTAACAATTGCTTGTCAAGCAACTTGCTGGAGGGAAGTAATGTTGCTTCCAAGTAACTGTCACTACAAAAGTAAAAAAAAAAAAAAAAAAAAGTTGTTTGTCAAGCAAATTGCTTCATGAAACATAGTGCTTGAATGTTATAAAGGTAAGTTTTATAATATTAAAATAATGCTAATCAAATGAACATTGCATACAACCGTTAAGTGGCCATTGTATTTTTATTTTTTTTATAAATAGAATACATTTCAATATTTTTTTACACAACTAAAACTTCTCAAACTTCTCTCATTTTGAATCTAAACAAATTCTCAACTTCTTTGATTAGTTTTTATTCAATGGATCCAAATCAAAATCCATTCAATATGAAGCCTTAGTTTAATTTTATGTCAAATTTTCATCCTCTCACCAATCCAAATTTTCAAAATACATCTAACCCATAAAATAATTCTAATATGGCAAATTATCAATATGCCACACTCTCATTTCATCCCTATCAATTCCCTATGTTTCAATCACCACCAATTAATCATGTCATGGATTAAAGGTCTTCAATGGATACTAGTGGTAACCAATGCAATAAAAGAGGGGTTGACACACCATCCAAGTTCGCGTTGGAATCTAAAATTCCACCATTTTTCACCCAAGTCAATGAAGAACAAGGAGAAGAAGAACAAGAAGAAGCACCCAGAACACAACAAAGATCACATTTCTCTGGCAAGGAAGATGAATTTTTTATCGACTCATGGTTAAATGTTTTGAAGAATGCAATCATGGGAACCAACCAAAAAAGGTAACTTTTTGGTCAAAAATTATAGAAAACTACAAATTCTCGTGAGTAACATATGAAGCCAAAAGAAACGTCACAATTAAAATATTGATGGAAAATGATCAATTAAAATTGTATCAAATTTTCAACATGCTACAAACAAGCTTATCAAAGAAAGAAGAGTAGTAGTTTTGAGTTTAACATTATGGGAGATGTACATCAAATTTATTTACAAGATAAAAAAAAACAAGTTTCAAATTAGAAAGTGTATTGCATATACTGAGGAAACAACCTAAATGGTTGGCACAATTTAAAGATTCTAGCAAGAGATCAAAGGTTTCTGCTTTTGGAGTTTACATATCCTCTTCTAACCTGGATACGCAATCAAATTACGAGCTAACATCAACTACCATGGAACGTCCATTGGGACAAAAGCAGCAAAGAGGAAGGCACAATCAAAAGGTAAGGAAAAATCTTTCGATGTTGATCTCACACACAGGGTTGTGTCTAGATAAATTTGGGCCTAAAGCAAATTTTATAAAAATAAATAGTGAAATATAAATTTCAAAATTTTAAATTAATCTTCTAACTTTTTGAGCGGCAAAATCATTTATCAATGTTTTATAATCCAATAATTTTAATATTTCACGCTCAATAGATAAAATAACTAATTCATTCAATCTATCTTGTAACATTGTTGATCTTAGATAAGATTTAAGCAATTTTAATTTTGAAAAACATCTTCTGGCGATGACAACCGTTACCGATATTGTTAATAATATTTTATAAGCAATCCATGCATTTGGAAAAGACTCTAATCCTTTTATATAATTTAATATTTCCATTGGTGTGTTAACTTCATCTTTTAATATTTCTCTCAATACTTTTAGTTCCGAAAATAAATCTAACCATCAATATCTGAATGCTCACCACATCTTAAATTCTTTTCAAGATTAATACAATATTTTTGCAGATCATCTTCGCTTAAAGTTTTAAATTTTCTAAATGCAAATAAAAAACCAAAAATAGCTTCATATTGTAAAAATTGTTCAAATCAAGTCCCTATGGAAGAAAGAGATTGATCAACTATGTATAAAAAATATTCGATACAAAAAGAATCTTCAGCAAAATATTTGATTTCATCATTAACATTTTCATCAAATTGTGGTTTTCTACGAATTACACGTTTTTCACAAAATTTGGGCTCTATATTCATTTCAATAACTATTTTTTTTTATGGATTCCAAAGCCAAAGTAAAGCCATTTTCCCTATAATTTTTTAAATAACCAATAAGACCCTTTAAATGATCCATGGCAACATCTATCTGCATATCTTTTGACCGCAAAACCTTACTAATAGAATTAACAACAAGCAAAATATATCATACCAAATATTCATTCCTAATAAAAATTCAAAATTTTCAATCTCATAAGTTGCTAAACACATGGCTTCACTTTTAATTTTAGGATCTTCACAACATTTTGATAATTGAAGCAAAGCATAGTGCTTGAAATTTTATTGCTTTGACACTTTCAGTTCTATTCTCCCATCGAGTTTGAGATAATGATTTAACCTTAAATTTACATACATTATGAATGACTTCAATAGAGAAGTCGGTATCTCCTAAACTTCTTTCCAAAGGATCTATAGCCATTTTTTTTACAAATATGATTATGTAGAAGATAACAAGCAATGATTATTCTTGTTTGGGTTATCACCAAATAAAATGATTTCTCTCTTTACTAGCCCAACATCCCTTCAAGAGTCCAAAACATTTTTCTATAACAATACTAGTTGAAGAATGTTTCATATTGAAAAATTCTTTGGGAGTATTTGGTTGTAAATCATTCTTCTACCCACTTAGGTAATACCTTTGACTTCTATAAGAAGTAAGGAACCCATTTCCATTCATGTAGTCAACATCACAAATAATAGTACCTTACTATCAATAAAGTTAATGTTATTATCCTTACTTAAAAAATGGAGAACTATCACCAAGACAAAAACACTATTTTTGTAACAATACCATCCCAAGCATATATATTTGTAATTCGTTTTATAATATGTTGGCATATTTTCTAAGTTGACTATGTTTGTTATCGTTTACATTATAGTTAACTTTTTTCTTAGCATGTGGTTGTACGATGTACTATGTATGTAAAATCTTTTGCTACGCATATTTTTGGTTAGCTAATTTTGCATGAAATCTTGTGTGTTGTTGTGCCTACATGACATATTTTAAAAATTAAGTAATTTAATTTATATTATTTAACCTTTTTAATACAAAAG
Source organism: Amphicarpaea edgeworthii (assembly GCA_014843725.1). Classification (NCBI taxonomy): domain Eukaryota; kingdom Viridiplantae; phylum Streptophyta; class Magnoliopsida; order Fabales; family Fabaceae; genus Amphicarpaea; species Amphicarpaea edgeworthii. The sequence continues at coordinate 8,670,467 of CM026329.1, forward strand.
TAAACCAAAAAGTTCATGCTCTCCTAATACTTGTAGCAAGAATTACGCTGAAAGCAAATGTACTCCTCCTTCCTCCTTTTCACGTAAGCTTCTTCTCCCTCTTCAATCTCTCCTTTGCGCACACACCTAAACCAACAAAACATAAATCAATCCCAAATCTCTCTCAATCCTCTCTTTCACTGCTAATATGATATTTCCCTCTTGCTCAATCACATGTGGCACCATCATCATTTTAGCAAGTCTACAACATAGGTTTCAGTTTTGCCAGCCAAGAGATTTTGACCTATGAGTTGGTTTTGAATTTCAAAGTGTCAAGTCAAGCCCGCCAAAGACGATGTGCAATGGGATTTTTCCTCTATAAAAGGCAATTACTTTTGTATATTTGTTTCACAGTTCTCTACTACTTCTTGGTTCGAAGAGGAACATGCAAATGAGAAATAGTAAAACTTTTGTGAATCTCTTCAATTCCTTCTCTACTGTCTAGGAAAATAAGATGAGTGCAACTTTCGTGAATACCTCTCTCTTTCTATTTTATTTGTGTTTGTTCAAGTTCTCTTCCTTTTTGTCATTTTTGAGTTTTAACCCTTTCTTTCTAGCTTTTCATATTTTTGTAATGTCAAGTCTCTATTTTTTGTTTGTTTCATGTTCCTCTCTGAATTCTTGTGTGTTTCTATTTTTGTGTTTTTGTTTAGCTTACATTGTTTCACTCCCTTGAATTTTGGTGGTATTTTTTCTTCATAGAGCAATAAAAAGGGTAGTAGCTTTATTAGAATCTGGTCAAATCTGGCACTACCCTTTATTCTTATTGATAGTTTTTAAGTTTTGGCTGGTTCAAAGTATTTTAGTATTTCATTATAAAGTGGAAAGTTTCAATTTTGAAAATGGGTTCTGGTTCTTGGGAATTCATTTTAGTCTACTTGGTTTTTGTGGACCTTTGATTCTCAATTGTGCTTTTTTCTCTCTTACCTATAAAGTTATGGTTTGAACATGGATTGTTGTTTCTACTAAATTTCACTGAAAACTACAACTTCAACTGGAATCCAGCTTTTAACTTCAAACTATTATTGCTAAATTTAACTTCAAACTATTTATGCTAAATTTAACTTCATGTCTTTGTGACACACTACAGATAAGAGCATTCCATACTTTAGAATTTGAACTGCAACGACCATTTTTTATCCAAAAGGTGTTTCTCTTAAATCATTTATATGAATTTTCCACTTTTTTTTTATAGACATTTATACTTACAAGAATTTGAGTAGTGTAATATGTTAGCATGGAAATTACAAAATCTGTTAATTTGAAGAATGACAATATTTCTTTAGCAATACAAGTTTTAGCTTGCATATTCATTTTTTCTCATATTAGACTTGAAAAATGTATCTATGATCAATTGAACCTATGTCTAATCCAAAGGAATTCATTGGCGGTGCTGATGTTTACATTCATCAAGCCAAGGACATTCATAACATTTGTATCTCTACTTAAACACTAATAGTTGGCATGTTGTATAAAATTTCTATTTTTGTAATATGTTTTGCTGTAACACACGTGAATAATTATTATATCTGCAATAGGTACATGTTACTATTATTTGTTGTGTGATCATGTAGCTAAACATTCAAATATAGTTGTATAGATGTACTTTTGAGCCTAGTATTCTAGATGAACACTTTAATAGTTGACTTTGGCATTTCTATAATAATGCATGTACAATTCTTTGAATGATAGTTTTGTTTTTATTGGACATGTGAAACTTTTATAAAGTTGTACTTCCTGACATATTGTAGATAGTTGTTCAAAAGTATTATTACACTCTGCATGTTATATGCTTGGTAATTTCATACTAAGTTACTTCCATTGTCACTCTCACTAATTATAAAAAATTCTATATGGTTTCAATTACAATAATAAAGTTCTGTTTTTAATACTTTTTTTTTCTTTAGAATGAAATATTCAAGTTTTTAATATATGTTATTTAAGTGAACATTGCTTAATGTTACAAGGACATCTTTTTTTTTCTTTTGTGTTAAGACAACATTGTTTTACTCGTATAATGTCAACCTATCAAATGGAAATTTAAGCGAAAAACTAATTTCTTAGTTGATTGGATTTCAACAAAAAAAAAATCTAAAACAATCTACTTTTCTAATACTACAAACTATATTAGATGATTTTGTGTTAAAGGTTACCATATTTTACAGATAATAATGTAATTATATATTTATCACTATTTAATACATACATATATAATTTTCTTTTTATACTTTTGTAATTAATTTTTAAGATATATAAAAAAAAAATTAAGTGCTCATGCATCCCACGGGACTCGCACTTAAGCATGGCAACGAGACGGGGTGAGGACGAGTTTATGGTTCCTCATCCTTGTCCTCGCTCCCCAAACCCGTCCCTAACGGGGATCGAGTATATCCTACCCATCCTTGTCCCCGTCTCATTATTTTTTTTTTCATAAAAAAATTATTAAATAATTTTTTAACATAATTTTGTATAAGATATTTAACAACACATACATAAAAGAAATCAAAATTTCAAGAAATTATACCAATATTTAACAACAATTCAGTGATATATTAAATTACATAATTAAATTAAAACTCCACACAAAAACATTTATAAAATCTTGCAAATGTTGAGTGGCGTCAAACGTCATGAAGCTCCAATTCACCTATATTTATTAAAATTATAAAGTATATATATACAATGAAATTGCAACTTTCTAAAACTAAAATACAATATATAAGAAAAATGAAAGAATTAATTAAATGAGCATAGTTATAAATTTACCAAACAACAGTCACATCTATCAATCTTGCAAAAGTTGAGTAATGCCACATTCATCAAAGCCACCTATACTTAGAAAAATGAAAATCAGATATGAACAACAAAATTGAAAAATTGTAAAATCAAAATAAAACGTACCTTATCATCAGATTCAATTTCATTCATTACAGTATTTGCTTCTTCAACTACTTTAGAAGGTAGAAAATTCAAATATAGATTAATAAGTGACAATTGATAAATTAAAACAAGAAAAAGAATTAGCAATTGACAAATAATTTAAGTAAGAAATAATAACTTTACTATTAGTCTCTACGCTCCATAGCCAACTTTTAGCACACATAATAGCCTCTAAAGTAGTATGATGAAGTCGACTACGATGAGGACTTCATATCTGACCACTAGTACTAAATGCAGATTCAGAAGCTACAGTGGTGATCGGAATAGCTAATATATCCCTTACAATGGCTTGTAGTGTGAGATATTTCAACCCATTAGATTTCCACCAATTTAAGATATCAAAATCTGATGTGATTGGTAAATTATCTTCCTTCAAGTAATGATCTGATTCAGTTTTAAATACAATTTTAGCCTTTTTCCTTGAAGCCATGTACTTTACAAATTCAGTCAAATCAACACTAGTAGGTCTTCCCACATCAGATGATGGGGTATCACTAGAAGCTTCATTCTCTTTTAATTGATATTCCGCAACTAAATCATAACACAACTGGCAAACCTTCACAACATGAGAAACATCATCCAACCCATACAACTTACCAAAGTAATATTTAATCAATCCCATTTTGTATCTTGGATCTAAAACACAAGCAACTCCCATTATATCATGGATGACACCCTAATATTGTTCAAATTTAATTAACATTTGTTGTGCCATATCTTGAATAACTGGCTTAAGGGACTTAATCCATTCATTTATTGCAATATTAATTTCACAAATCTTAGGAAAAAACATGTTAGCACTTGGGTATTGGGTGTCAAAAATGATTTGTGATATCATTAAAGATTTTCAACTTCCCACAAACATCTTTTGCAAATTCCCATTGCAAATTAGTTGGCAAATAAGTGTATAAAGGTTCACGCAGCTTTAAACGACAAAACACATCCTTATAACATATAGCAATATCAAGCATCTTGAAAGTGGAATTCCATCTAGTTGGACAATCTAAACATAACTTTCTATTGCAATTTTAGGTGTTGCGGTCCAATATGCTACACTATCCCGAATATTTTCTACCCCCCTCTTTCACAACTTTTAATCCTTCTTTGATAATCAAATTTAGGATATGTGCACAACAACGCATGTGAAGCAAAGGTCTATCTTTAATTAAAGTACTTAATTACAACTTACCCTTAATTTTGTCAATCATGTTGTCATTTGTACTATAATTGTCAACAGTAATAGTTGACACTTTTGTCTCAATGTTCCAATCAAACAACCAATCAACTAATGCAGTACAAAGTCTATCAGCTGTATGAGGTGCAAGAACATATATGAACCTAATACATACCAAAATTAACATTAAAAAAAATAAAAACACAAGATAACAAAAAACTATAAAGAATGTTTGAACCTCAAAAGGTGACTTCGTAAGGTCCAATTGCTATCAATGTAATGAGTTGTAACAACCATATATCCTTTTTTTTATTGTTTGGGGTCCACATATCTGTTGTAATTGCCACTCTTCTGTCATTTGTATCTAACAACTTAAAAGAAATTTGTTTTCCTTCTTCTTAGACACCAAAGATATCTTTCTTTGAAGTGTTTCGTGAAAGAACTGGGAACAATGGTTGAACAGCATCCACAAATCTCCTAAAGCCAACATGTTCCACTATTGAGAGTGGATAATCATCCATGATGATTGCATATGCAAGCTCCTTCCTTACTTTTGTTTCATTGTAACCTCTACAAGCCAATTCCCTTTTATCGTTTGCACCCTTAGAAAAAAGCATTGTCTACCCCCCCTTTCTTCTTAACTGGGCAATCTTTACAAGACATCTCTCCATATGGTGGTGCAAGTGTTTTGTTCCATTCCTTGATTCTCCTCCAAGATATTTCTTGCAATATCTACATTGAGCCTTATCTTTCCATCTATCTTAACCTTCTCAAAATGTTTCCACACTACACTTGTCAGCCTCTTTGATCCTATGTGTGTTGATGACTCATCTTGATCAAACTCTTCCGAAGTAGGTATTTGTGTAGAACCTTCACATGCAGTTTGTGGTTGTTGAGAAGATTCTGGAGTTGGTTCTTGATCATGAGAACTCATATTCTATGCAAAATTTAGTTTCAGCATTGTTGGGGAATATTTCTTAGTCTTTACATTACATTTTACTCTCTTTGAAATTCAAGATTGCTCCAAGATTTTGGGCATCTGAGACTGTTTGTGCTAGTGGGCCTTTCATGCCCTAGTGGGCAACCGTAGCCAAGGGTTGCCTTGGAGCTGTCTTGCTCCACTACCCCCTCTATTGGCAATGCTTCTGGCATGACAACGAAGACCGTAGCATCGCGACTTCAACCCAACACACAACCTAACGCGCAACCTACTGTTTGAAAATCCTTTTCAGAGGCGGTGAAGAACATCCTCTTTGTCCCTTTGAGCCAGCTCCCTTTGCCTTGTGTCAAGGGAGATGCCATTGCCATTAAAATCCCGGAAGAAGAATACATTGCGGGTGTAGCGGATTGTAAATTAAACCTCCATGGATGAGTCATTCTTCCAAAAGGGGCTTCCCCTTTACGCATAATAGATGCTCGCGAAAAACTCACCAAGCTTTGGCAGATCTCTAGCGCTTGGAAGATGGTCCCTTTGAGAAGGGGCTATTATGAATTTTCCTTCACTAACTCTAAGGATATGCGATGGGTTCTTGCAACACCTTGGAACCTTTGCCCTGGGATCTTGCGATTATTCTCATGGTCTCACGATTTCAACCCTCAGCTGGTTCGTCAATCTAACCCACAATGCTGGGTCAGGATTCACAACCTCCCTATGGAATACTAGAGACCTCTCATTCTTTTCTCTATTGCGAAGGGAGTGGGTGAGCCCATTTCTATTGATAATGCCACTGTTGCAAAGACTTTTGGTCATTTCTATTGATAGAATTCTTGTATCTCAACATTCTAATGATAGGCCCTTAAATTAGTCGAATGCAGATCCAGTTGTTGTCTTTGTTTCTGATCAATCAATTACTTTGTCTTTTTGTATTGATGGTCATTCCTTGAATATGGTGGGAGTGTATGGCTCCACTTCATATATACAAAGAAAGGCTCTCTGGTCTCACTTGTCTTAGTTGCTATCCTCCTCTGAAGGGTGGATATTTCTTGGTGATTTTAATGCAATTATTGGAGCACATGAAAAGAAGGGGGGGGTAATAGACCAACAAAAAACTCTCTAAAAGATTTTTCTGAATGGATAGATCAAAACCAACATTATTAACAATCAGATTCACTCTTTTTTTCTTATCTATATGCTACTGACAGCAATTGTATTTCTAACTCCTATATTTTTTCTATTATTCCATGCCTAGTTTCCGCTGAGGACAACACCTTGCTATCCAAAGTCCCCACTAATGAGGAAATAAAGGCTGCTGTCTTTTCTATGCAAGGCAACAGTGCACCTAGGCCGGATGGCTTTGCAAGTGTTTTTTATCAAACATATTGGGAGATCATTTGCAAGGAGGTCTGCAAAGTGACTAGACAATTCTTTACACAACATTGGCTGCTCCCGGGGCTGAATGCTAATAATGTGTCCCTTCTTCCCAAATTCCCGGGTGCTAATAAATTGGAGGATCTTAGACCCATTGCCATGGGAAATTTCCAGTTTAAGATCATTACTCGGCTACTTGCTAATCGCCTTGGCCTAATTGCAAGTAGAATTGTCTCGCCTCAACAATTGGGATTTATTCCTGGCAAAAGTATTACAAACTCTATAGTGACCACTTCAAAAGCAATTAACCTGTTGCATAAATCAGTGAAGGCTGGAAACATGGTTATCAAGATTGATGTGAAGAAAGCGTTTGACACATTGGATTGAGGCTTTTTACTCAAAGTCCTAGAGCGCTTTGGTTTTTCTGATATATTTTGTAAATGGATTAAAATAATTTTACACTCTACTAGACTTACTTTTCTAGCAAATGGTCACCGAATTGGATTCCTCTCTTTGGTTTTTTTTTTATGCCATAACATGTATGGATGATGGCATTGTATTGTGTGTTATAGACTAAGCTATATCATTCTTGCTTGATATTTTGATTTGTTATGTTTTCTATTATCTCTAGCATCACTAGATGATTTACTTCTTAGGAACTAATTCTGAGTGATTGTAATTGATTACAAGTTGTAGGAATTGATTACCAAATGACCTAATCAGTTTTGAAACCATCTCTGGTATCGGGTTAATCGATTACAATGTTAATTTCAAATATCAGATATTGCTCTATATCCATTGCAATTGATTACCATTGAATTGCAATCGATTACAAGACAATATCTGAGATTCATAAATTACTCTGTTTCATTTGCAATCAATTATCATCTTGTGGCAATCGATTACCAAATGATCTCTGATATTCAGAATTGGCTTTGTCTTGTTTGTAATCAATTACAACAGCTGATAACAAGTGTAAATCATATTCTGATACACGAAATAATTGATTACACCTTGATTGTAATCGATTATATCTGGTATAACGGTCAATTTTAAAGATCTCCAAGACTCCTTCTTTATCTAACTAACTCCGAATCTTTTTTGACTCATGCCATATATTTGAATCCATATCATTCTGTATAGAATGACAAACAAACAGTCACAATATCTTTTCATTCCTTCAATTATCAAAATCCAAATCTCTGACTTGATTTTCAGATTTAATATTGGTTTGATCATTCTCTTCTATTCTCTTCTTTCTTTTGCACATTCTCTAATCTCTTAAGTTTCAGAAAATTCAATATTGTTTTTCCTGTTATACCCATTTGAGATTGAGTCTATGAGCATATACAACTATATCCATCTCTTGTTCCTTCATGTGACTTTTATTCTATACTTTTAAGTTAAATGATTAAAACATTATGTATTGCAAAAAGTATAAAACTTAAATGGATTAAAAATATGAAATGGTTATGTTTCATTGGATTTTTTTTATTAATTAAGTTTTAAAAGTCTCATTTAAAAAATAAAATAAAATATCAAAATGATACATTTAAAAAATTTAAATTACTAAAATAAGACTTTTAAAACTTATTATACCAAAACAAATAAACCTCATTGAAACATAAAGAACCAAATCACATTTAGCCTTATTTTTTCTGCATTGAAAATGTGTGCGTAGTGTAAGCACAGTTTTCTAAATTGACTATAATGGGATGAACAAAAACATAATTTTATTTCATCTAAACTTATTAAAGAGCTACTAAAATAAACCATTTTCAAAATTTAAACGTCACAAAAACATTCACTAGTTTTGAACAGGAAATTAGCTTTATTGGTTTAGTGAGCTTTCCAATGTTAGCATGTTATGTGAAAAAAAAAAAAAATACACCCACAATCGATCCCCATAATATAATTGACTGACGATATAAAACAATTTTACACTGACAATGCGTAAGACTTTTTCTCTTAATTATTATTAAAATTTCAATTAGATCTTTCAAGTATTAAAATATTCAATTAGATCCTTTATTTTTTTTAAATCTGCTCAATTAGATATATTTTAAAAAATAAAAGACCCAACTAAACATTCTAAAAATTAGAAGACCTAATTAAATCATTTTTAAAAAATTAAAAAACTTAATTGAATATTTTAATAATTGAAGAATCCAATTGAACTTTAATAATTAAGCCAAAATAGGATGGTTAGAAAACTAGCAAAATTTTGACATTTCTCGACATACGAGTAAATTAAAAAAAAAAAAAACACCATGATAACCAATAATACACCGAACAGATATGTATACGAATATTGATAAAATTTCTAAGAATAAAAAGATGAATACCTGGACAATAATGCGGTGATTAAAATATTCCTTGTCCATTCGAGACTTGTCATTATCAAATATTACCCCATTACATAACAAAGACTGTTCAAAAGGAAACATAATAAATATTTTGACAAATTGTAAAGGAGGATATAGAGATAGATATAATTATTCATCAAACTCATGCATGTGATCTAAAAGGTAGTTGGCAGCCAATTCCTCGTTTTTGTTACAAGCAAAGTATACCTCCAATACTGTAGCACGATCAAAACCCATTGCTTCGAGCTGGGGCAGAAAACAAAGGATCAAAGTCAAGGAAATTACAGAAGAAATAGTAGTTAAGGAGAGTGCTGTTATTCTTTTTTATGAATACTAAGATGACTCTCCAAAATTCTTTTTCGAATACTCTTTCCGTGATTGGTCTAAATTTATTAGAAATTACTAATTTTGGTGGATCCCACATCTAAATCAAGTGGGAGACATTAAATGCTTGTGGAGTCCACAAAAAATGGTGATTTCCAATAAATTTGGAACAATCATGGAGACAAAGAAAGTCTTTTAAGAGAGTCATCTTAACATTCTTCATAAATTATTAACAAATGCTAAATGAAAGCAGTCATATGCTAATTGTACAACTCTACTGTTACAAACTCCTATAACTGTACCAGTGACACCAGGTAGGTTTAAATGGGAGAGTTTGGATTATATGTAGGTTGTCAGTGTAAATTAGGCTTAATTTCAATTTTGATTCCCTAATTTCAAATTTTGGCGATTTTGATTTCCTAATTTTTAATCGTAATATTTGATTCCTTTGGTTTAAAAAATTGACAATTTTGATCCTCTAATTAATTATTAACTAATAGTTTGTCATTATTAGGATTATTAAGTTAATTAAAAATTATTAATAAATTAAAAATACTTTTTCACACCGAAGAAAAAATAGTTAAAAAAATAAATATTTCATTTTTAACATTAAAAAAATCGTTAATACCAATCATTAAAAAAGTATTTTTATTATTAAATTTTATTTTATTTTTTAAAATCACTTTTAATCCCTTTGAATAATTAATAATTGTTAGTGATTTTATAATTAACTTAATAACTCTAATAATAATAATAATAATTAATTAATAATAGAGTAAGTGGACCAAAATCGCCAATTTTTTAAACTAGAGGGACCAAAAATTACGATTAAAAACTAGGGAAACTAAAATCGTCAATTTTTTAAACTAAGGCAACCAAAATTGCAATTTAGCCTATAAATTATAATATACTTGGGCTGCATTTAGTTTAGCATTAAAGAACCCAGAATCCTGTGAGAAGAATGTACTTTGCCTCAAACACTAGTATGTGATGTTTCATGTTTTAGGATAAACTTACACGTTCAATTGCTTGCCGCTCCTCAGGGGTGACAGTCACTGCTTGTGGCATGGCACCAGCCAGCTGTCCAAGTAAATTTCTAAAATAACAGCAGAAAATTAAGTTACAGGACATCAATTGATAGGTAAAAAGAATAACAACACAAAAAGAAAATGCAGAGTAGATTAACCCTTACCCCTCACCCCCTTCAACGGGTTCATTAATTAGGCGAAGGAAATCAACTTGATGCTCTTGAATCAATCGCATAAGATGAGGATTTTGTTTGCCAAGCTCTTGTAGCATAGGCTGCAAGAAAGCAAAATTCAGGGAACTGTGATGAAGAGAATATACAAACAGAACATACACTACCAAGCCAAAGAAGACATTAAGAAAACCTGCAATATTTGTGGATTAGCCTGTACCATAGTGCGTAAGGCTTGGAACTGAAACACAGCACAACATTAAAAAGTCCAGCTTAGACAAGCCTTGCAAGTACAAAGTTAAGTGGTGGGACAAAGGCAAACATAGCTAATACCTGTTGACTGTTGCGAAGAAAGTCTAAAGAGCCAGCACCAGCAGCACCAGACCCAACATTGGGAAGGCCCTGTCATCAAACAGTATTAAGTACCACCAAAATAAATTCATCCTCCTTTTTCTTTGGTAAGAAATGTTTCAGAAGCTACCTGGGGAAAGAGGTCTAAAGGATTAGCATTAGGTCCAGTAGAAGGAAGAGATGCTGGTTGTGCTGCCAGTGGAGCAGCAGCTGGAGGATTTGCAGGTTGAGCACTTGCCGGCACTCGGGTAACAGGTGGAGCTTCAGCTTGCTCTGGTATACCCTAACATTTACCAACACGAACAATATTCTAATTAAATAGAGTGAAAAAGAACACAATACCAGAATCAAACCAATAATCCAATGCTAAATTTCCAAACAAATGGAAGCAAAGCCAAACTGTAGAAAAAACAGCCATTAAAATATAAAGTAGCCATGTATCATCAGGTAAGAAATTAATTATATCCTAAAATTCACATACGGAATACAAATATTCAACAGCTCTCTCAGGGTTGTTATAAGCAGCACGAAGAGCACGAACAACAGTATCCCTGTCCCAGCTTCCTCCACCCATGTCAAGGATTTGCTGAATTATTTCCTCCAAGTTAGTTCCAGCAACAAGATTGGATGCTGCCTGCCCATATACATCAGACCCTGGCCTGCTTCAACAAAGTTTCTTTTAACAAGAAATTTAAAATAAACCAATTGGAATTGAAAGAATGTTCCATCTTCAAAATAGGAATCAAGCAAAAGGTGAATTCTAATGATAACAGAAAATGGAATATTACACAGCAGAGCCTGAAGATATAGGAGCAGGAGCTGGTGCAGGAGCAGGAGCAGCTGCTGGGGTAGTAACAGGTGTAGGCCTGTCAAAATGGAATGAAGATGCAGAGAGAATACATTTGACATCAAAATATTTATTTAAACTTTATCTAAACAAATTGAAAGAGAATGAAATGAAAAAATCATGACTCACGTTGCTTCAGTTAAAGCAGGAGCTTGAGGTGCAGCAGAGACAGAGGTTGAAGTAGGAGTTGCACTTGTCTGCATAATTTGACACATTAGTTAATGATACTTTTACAAGTCAATAGAGGGGAATATATGATTTATTTTTTTAATTTCTATGTCACTTAATAAAAATGTCAACTTCATAACAATTTTCTTTTTCTTTTCCTTCCCCTTCCCCATCTGCTTTTTCTCTTCATTATATTCTTTTATGAGTGGAATGGAATTAACAAGTGCTAATCAAGATTTAATAAATAAAATACTGCTCAAACAAACAGTGCATGGCAACTTTTCTCTTTCAGCTGAAGCTACTCTATACATTACGAATTGAGACATCATTCGATTTTGTAGAAGGAAATACTGTCAGTTGTCACTGAGTCACTTACAATAAATAGTCTCAGTTGTCACTTCATTAGTGCCAACAGATTTGGTACTCAATTCATGAAAAGAAAATCTTACTTAATAGCATTAATATTTATTCTTTTTGCCCCTTATTTATCAAGCCATTGATCAATAATTTTTTGCTGGGTTTCTGTAACAGTTATAGATGAGAAAGATTAGAAAATGATAAAAAATAAACTATAAGCAAGTTTAGAATAACCATTTATGTTATGGTTTAAATCTGTACCATTATATACTTTCCTGTTATTAAGATGGTGAAAGTTGAATATTTATTCTACATATCATATTAAACTCTGCCTAGATACTATAATACGTTATTAAATTTTATTGTATTAGGTAAAACTATTATGAGTTTACAAGCTTAGTCTATGAACACTTCATAACTTTTACATAGACTCTCAAGTTTGACAACTGTGAAATTGAGAACTCTCAAAAGTTTCTTTGTTTTTCCTTTTTTTGATAAAATAAAAAAACTTACTTATCTTTGGAAGCAAAAGTTTGACACTTTTAGACAAACAAGCACATCATTAATAGAGAAGAAAAAGCCCAAAACAACACTATATAACAGTTGAAGACACTCTTTCCTTTTAGCATGATAGGAAATGCTTATTTGTAACTAGTATGGGTTAGACACATTAATAGAAGTTGAGGTGATCACATTTTCCAGAGTCATTTTATATGCAGTTATTCTATAAAATTTAGTGTAAAATATCAAACAAAACAATATTCAAATCAACAAGTGGAGAAGCCTCAAGAACAAGAAGAGCCAAATAATGTTAACATAAACAGTGCTCATTAACATAGTATATTATCTCACCTTAGCTGAAGGTGCAGCGGAAGTAGTAGATCCTTCACCAGATGAAGTCTTAGTCTGTCATATTTTGAGCAGAGTATAATTTAGTATTCAATAAATGACTATTTATGAAACAATTAAGAATTTATTGAAGTAACATTAATTTCTGATTGATTTAACTCAATACACAACTCTCACCATTTTAAGGGTGCAAGTGATCCTTCAAGCTCTAATCACTTGCAACCAGAAGATAATCCAGTCATACAGAATAAACATGCATGTGACCAATAGTCAAGGTAATTTAACAAGTCAAAACATAAACGTAGTTATCACAGTCCCATATAATGGTGAGTGGGATAACAGATAGTAGGATGACCACTATCAGGAAATGTATAGATGTAGATTAAAAAAGTTACCCATAAATGAAGACATACGCACGGTTAATAATTAAAAGTCATAAATTTAAGCCAAAACCAGAAGTTAATAACAAGAGTCAACGATCAAGTAATATAGAAGAGGAAAAAAAGTATAGCAAGAGATGTAACATAAGGTTACTTGTCTAAACACAATGGTAAATGAAAGAGAAAACAAAACAAAGATATGCATGTAAGGGACAAGATTAATTAACACTAGGTGTGCAACCTTCACACTAACACCACTTGATAACTTACGTAGAATATGAAATTAACCAATTGTTGAATCATTTGATATTGTACTTCCAATCATGTATATCAATTTTTACTTAATTTGGACATTTGTTGGTTTGTTATCTAGCAATAAACATTTGCTTATGTTTTAAATTATTATCTGTCAAATAAAGTTAGTGCAATTAAGTATCAAATAGTTTTTTATTTGCATCATTTTATAAACATAATTTACTTTACAAAAACTTCCAATTCAACGATTGGGTTGATTAGTCTCATTCTACAAAAAAGTTATTGGTGTCAATTGACCCTAACTTGTGTGTGTAATAAACATCTTTGGGACATGAGTAGGCATAATCCCAAAGTGAAATAGTACAAAACGATGTACTAGAGTTCTCCAGATTGTGGGTTGGCTAAATATGGAGGTGAGAGATCTAGGTTTGATGGTTTGCGTTGAAGAGGGAATAGACATAGTTTGATGGTTTGACCAAAGAGAGTTTCATCAGAACACAAACCCTATTTTCATTTTTCATCAAAACACAAAACAAACCTATTTTCCCACTCACTCCTTTCTAAGGCCAAATAATTGCACTACTCTCATTGGTAAAATATCTCTCTTCGAGACAAACCATCAAACCTAGATATCACCTGCATATTTGGCCAACCCACAATTTGGAGAACTCTGGTGCAGTATTTTGTAGTCTCTACTTTTTTTTTCACATCCTTTGAGATAGGGTCACAGAGAGGTCTATATTCTGTCACAGACACTAAAGATAGGGTCAGCTGACACCAGTAGTCAAAATTTTACACTTATACACCACTCGATAACTTGTAGAATGAGATTAATCAACCCAATTGTTGAATTGATGGTTTGACCAATGAGTAGTGCATTATTTTTGGCCTTCAAGAGAAGTGAGTGGGAAAATAGGGTTGTCTTTTTGTTTAGAGAGTGAAGAATATTAAGAGAATGGGGACAAGAAATTGATCTCACAACTGAAGGAAAGTAGTGAAGACTAGCTCATAGTTGTTCCCTACAATGATGGAACCCCCTTTTGGTCCTTCAAACAATGTTGTTTAGTGTTGTTTAAGGGGGCAGTCTTCATTAGAGAGATCTAAGTTTGGTGGTTTGACCAATTAGAGTAGTGCGTTATTTTTGGCCTTTAAAGTGAGTGGGAAAATAAGGTTTGTGTTCTGATGAAATCACCAGAACACAAACCATTTTCCCACTCCTACCTATCCTATGGAAGGCCAAAATGATATACTACCCTGAATGTTCAAACAACCAAACTTGATCTCTCTTCTGAAGACTGCCCACATTAAACAACAACTAACTACATTGTTTAAAGGGCCAAAAGGGGACTTTCGTCTCTAATTCAATAGCCGTCGTGTTTCATACTACTCTAGGCGCAACATTGACTTGTAATTGTCAAGCTCCTAGGCCCATAGCCCTAACATTTCTATAGCCGACGAAAGTCCCTTTTTAGCCCTTCAAACAATGTTGTTTAAGGGGGCAGTCTTCATTAGAGAGATTTAAGTTTGGTGGTTTGACCAATTAGAGTAGTGCGTTATTTTTGGCCTTTAAAGTGAGTGGGAAAATAAGGTTTGTGTTTCTGATGAAATCACCAGAACACAAACAATTTTTCCACTCCTATTCTATGAAAGGCCAAAATGATATACTACCCTGAGTGTTCAAACAACCAAGCTTGGATCTCTCTTCTCAAGACTGCCTCCATTAAACAATACCAAACTACATTGTTTGAAGGGCCAAAAGGGGACTTTCGTCTCTAGTGCAATAGCTGTGTGATTCATACTGCTCTAGGTGCAACATTGACTTGTAGTTGACAAGCTTCTAGGCCCATAGCTCTGACATTTCTATAGCATGCAACTGACTACCATTGGCTTAAATGAGAGTAATCCATTCTCAAACTAAGTTGGAGAGAAATTTCCATATGGATTGAACAACTATGAGATAGTATCCACTGCTTTCCTTCAGCTGCGTAAGATCAATTTCTTATCCCCCATTATCTTAATTTATCCTACACTCTTAAAAAAAACAAAAGGAAAGTTGACACTACACTAGTGATGATATGTCAAGCATGGAATTGAAGAAATAAATTGTTGGAATAGCAACAAATTCAAGGAATCAGCTTGTGGAAAATGAAGGCTTAAAAGTTGGTTTATATATAGGCACTTAGATCCAAAATTGCTTGTAATGGCTTATACATGGAATTTAATCTAAAATACCAGTAGTTAAAACTCAAAAGGCATTCACATTAAATGCCCAATCTAACCAAATAAACTCATTAAGATTTCACATTATCATTATCATTAACTCCTGTATGACAAAAAGTCAAGTTCACTTGATAGATCATGAGATTGCAGAATCATACAATCCTATCCCCACTATCTCAAGCCGGATCGTGCATTGAATTGTGCCTTGATTGGATTGCAGCGAGATTGAAGCAAAATTGTCGTATCAAACGATTTTTCATGCAAGTTGGGTTTTTCAGACCATGTTCTCTCTCGAACAAACATTAACACAATTGCACATTTGCACCTATTATCTCTCCAACATCTCTCTTTATTACTCTCTTGTTGTGAAATCGAATTCTGAATGTCATCTCTCCTGCCTCTCACACAACAACTCTTTCAACCCTTTCTGCACATCTTCTGATGTATTTGTCCCTCTCTTCTTGTTTAGGTGGTCTTAATTTTGTAATCAATGAAAATGGCTTATGCTGGTGCTGGGCAACAGCTGGTGGTAGTGGGGGGCAGCATATGTGTATCAAAGGTGATTGTGAGTTCATTTGGTCTATCTAGGTCAAAACTCAACTCAAATATTCTACCTAAACAAATTTTTTTCTTGTAGATATGTTGCAAATTTCATTTGAAGTTAATGAAACTGAGTACTTGCATGCTTGTGAGATAAATCAAATCATGGAGTACAAAACTCTAACAAAATTCAGTTCAGATCACAATCACATTTAATTTAGACTGAAATTGGAGGCATTTATCATTTGTGTGCTAACAACTCCAAGCATGCACACGTATCTTTATTAATAAGCCACAGATGAAAACCTGTAATTTATCACAGTTCTTAACTACTCCAAATCTATTCTATTTTTGAATTTACCATGTCTAACTCCATAGTTATTAATCTTGGATAGTGGTGCATGACAGACAGCTCAGAAAGCCCAAGAAATGGGATGGCCACTATTTTAAGTATAATAATTACAAGCTAAATAAACAATAAATAATACTACACATATAAGTACTAAAAAACCAATAAGAAATTCATTATAAATAATAAGTCACATTTTACACAAACAATCACCATCAATCTAGGAGAAATAAGAACATAATAAAGAAGTTAAAAAATAAAAGTAGTTTTCAAAATAGGAAATAATAAATAAATAAAAGAAATGTTTACCTTTGATAGCATAATTACAATAAAACTATTTTCAGCTACTTTATTTTCCTCCAAAGTAGTACCATCCTTTAGAACTTTTCCTTGATGAATAAGCATTTGCTGCGCAGCAGGATAGACATCTGCACCCTGAACAGTTTCTATCTTTTTCTTGACTTCAGAAAGCTGTAAATAATATCCACAATTAATCAAATATTACAGACTAATTACTGTACTACAGAAATAACAGAATATGGTAGAAACCTAATGAGAGAATTGTGAAGCACAAAATTAAAAGATAAATTAACACACTCTTAAACACCCTCATTTCATATATAACTTTATAGTGAGGGGTGTGCTATAGAGGGGTGTGCATTTATCATATATAACTCAAGGAAGTGGAATTTAACAATTTCATTATTTTTTATACATTTGTATGCATTTTATCACAATCTCAACCACTTATCTTAATCAACAGTTATAACTCCATAAGTTTCCTATGAAACACAACCTTCACTTCAGAGAAGCCAAATTCCCTACTTTCAGTAATCCATGATGGTTTAACAACAACATGCTCCCTCAAAGTCTTAAACAATGTCAAATCCAACAGCTCATAGTTCAGTTAGTTATCAATCCAAGTGTATGATGTAGCAGTATATACAAAGTCAGTCATGCGCAACTATAAAAAATTAACGATAATGATTCTCATGGTCATGATCTACAATAGTAATCAAAACTAGTACTAATCCAGAATTTTCATCCTAGCTCCTAGCATAAACCTGTTTGAAATTCCAAAGAAGTTCCAAACAATATAAAAAAAAAAAAAGCGTGAAACTTATTCATTAGACTCTCACCTAATACAAAGACTACGAATGACGCAACAAAAATTGAAAAAAAAAAAAAAAAACAGAAAAAAAAGGTAATATAATTCCACAAAAAAAACGCACACAAACAAAGCAATCAATTCAGAAACTAAATGTAACACTCAATTACCAAAAACGAAAAATTGATCGGGGAATTGTAAATTGCGATCACTCAAATTCAATAAAAACAATTGACAAACAAGGAAGATAAAAGTTAAAACCCTAGTTAATCCTCAAATTCAGGGTTTCTGCGCACACAATCGAAGCGAGGAAAAAACAAAAAGCGACAAGGTACGATTGAAATTCAACAATTGAAGAATGAGTGTTAGGGGCAAACCATGTCCGAGGGGTTCACTTCAATTTCGAAGTGCGTTCCCTTGAGAGTCTTCACGAAAACCTTCATCTTTCGCCGGTGCTCGATCGCCGATTGAACCAGCCTCGGGAATCTCGCCGGCGAGGCTTCGCTCCACCGATCCGAAAAGGGGTTTTGTGCCCTAACGAAACGACGACGCTCTAGAGAGAGTAACAACTGAGTACGCAAGATTAAGAATGCCCCAAAACGACTGTGAGCAGAATCTCGTTTTATTTGAAAGGCGAAAAACATAACATCTCGTCTCGTTTAAATAGGGATTTGTTGGGAGATGATTGACACGCTCCGTAGTTGGGATTGAGATACACGCGCCAGCGATGGCTCTCTGTGAAGACACGTGGACACTGCTTACGCTCGTGAAATTCACGTAATAGAAAATTAGTTTTGGCTCTATGCCGAGAAGTGTAGGTGTCTGTCTGCCTGTTTGGGAAAGGTATAATATGATGATGATTAGCTGAGTATTAGTTTTTTTTTTTTTATTATTCAGTTTTTTTTTTTTTAGTTAGAGATAAGGAGTCTCCAAATCTATTGAAAATTTTACATACAAAATTTATCAGTACACTAATGGATCATTCTCATTTCTTGAGTTTGAATATAAGTTTTTTTTTTACGAAAATATAAATAATTATTTATTTTTTATAATAAAATGATTGTTTTCTATATGTGCAATTATTCAATGAAAAACATTAATTATTTGATAAAAAAAATATTTTTTTCTATATGTGTATTAGTTTTCAGAAAAAATACATTAATTATTTTTAAAAAATAATTATTTATCAAAATTAATTACATGTATTCTATAATTAATTTTTTGAAAATAATTTATTATTTTTTTAAAAAAATAATTATTCATAAAAATATTTTCTCTGTATTGTATTAATTTTCTGAAAATAATTAATTATTTAAAAAATAATAATTGTTTTCCATATGTGTATTAGTTTTCTGAAAATCATCAATTATTTTAAAAGAAAGGTAATTATTTAATAAAAATAATTTTTAAAGTGTATTATTTTTTTGAGAAATTAGTTATTTATAAAAAAAATATTTTTCTCTATATTGTATTAATTTTTTGAAAATCATTATTTGTTTTTAAAAAATAATAAATTATTTATTTAAAAAATTCTATGTGAATTAAATTTCCAAAATCTTTAATTACTTTTTTTAAAAAATATATATATAAAAACTAAAAATATTCACATGAATTTCTTCATTCAAACATAAAAGAGTAAAAATGGATTGATCCATATTTTGACCAAATGGGTGATTTTCTCATCCACTACGTATCCATGCTATACCTTCTCCTAGGGGTGGCCCTAGTTCTTGTCCAACGTGCAAATTTGAATTTGAACTAAATTAATTTAAAATTTTCATTTGATTTGGATTTAATTTCTTGAAACCCGAATAGTTTGGTTTGGTTTAGTTTAGTTTGATGAATTTGAAATTCATAAAAATTGAAACCAAACTTTAATTGTTTGATAATTGAAGTTGAATGGAGTAGGATCACTGTTTAATCTTATATCACTGTTAACTCTTTGGGTTTATGTATGAGTTTTTTTCAAGAAAATATAAGTAATTATTCATTTTTTATAATAAAAAGATTTTTTTTCTATGTGTAATTACTTTATGAAAAATATTAATTATTTATAAAAAAAAAAAAATTCTATATGTGCATTAGTTTAAAAAAAACATTATTATTTAAAAATAATAATTATTATCAAAATTAAATAAAATTTTCTATATGTGTATTAATTTTTTGAAAATCATTTATTTTTTTTAAAAAAAATAATTATTCATAAAAATATTTTCTCAGTATTGTATTAATTTTTGGAAAGTAATTAATTATTTTTTAAAAAAATAATAATTGTTTTCTATATGTATATTAGTTTTCTGAAAATCATCAATTATTTTAAAAGAAAAGCAATTATTTAATTAAAAGAATTTTTAAAGTGTATTATTTTTTTCAAAAAATAATTATTTACAAAAAAAAACATTTTTCTCTATATTGTATTATTATTTTGAAAATCATTAATTGTTTTTAAAAAAATAATAAATTATTTATTAAAAATTGTATGTGAATTAATTTTCTAAAATCTTTAATTATTATTTAAAAAATAGAAAAACTAACAAAATTCTAATGAATTTCTTCATTCAAACTTAAAAAAGCAAAAATGGATTGGTTCATATTTTGACCAAATAGATGATTTTCTCACCACTACGTATCCACGCTATACCTTCTCTTGGGGGTGGCCTGGTTCTTGTGCAACACGCAAATCCAATCAATTTGAACCAAATTAATTTAAAATTTCCATTTGGTTTGGATTTAATTTCTTGAAACTCGAACGGTTTGGTTCGATTTGAAGAATTTGAAATCCATAAGAATTGAAACCAAACTTAAATCCAAAAGTTTTTTTTTTTTTTACTTTTAATTTTTACACTATACAATTTTTATCACTATTGCAATGTTGCAAATTTTGCTCTTTTTTGTTGTATTAGTTGTTTGACAATTGAAGTTGAACGCAGGATCTTACATTACTGTGTTAATCGTTTGGATTTGAGTATAAGTTTTTTCTCAAGAAAATATAAGTAATTATTTATTTTGTATAGTAAAAATATTTTTTTTTCCATATGTGTAATTATTTTATGAAAAAACATTAAACATTTTATAAAAAAAATAATTTTTTCTATATGTGTATTAGTTTTAAAAAAAACATTTATTATTTTAAAAAAAAATTATTTGTCAAAATTAATTGATTTTTTTATAAGTGTATTATTTTTTTAAAAATCATTTATTTTATTTTTTTAAAATAATTATTCATAAAAATATTTTCTATGTGTTGTATTAATTTTCTGAAAATAATTAATTATTTTAAAAAATAATAATAATTGTTTTCTATATGTGTATTAGTTTTCTAAAAATCATCAATTATTTTAAAAGAAAAGTAATTATTTAATATAAAGAATTTTTAAAATGTATTAATTTTATGAAAAATTAATTATTTATAAAAAAAATAATAAATTATTTATTATAGAATTCTATGTGAATTAATTTTCTTAAATCTTTAATTATTTTTTAAAAAGATAGAAAAACTAACAAAATTCAGATGAAGTTCTTCATTTAAACTTAAAAAAGTTAACATGGATTGGTCCATATTTTGACCAAATTAGTGATTTTCTCACCTACTACATATCCATGCTATGCCTTCTCTTAGGGGTGGCCCTGGTTCTTGTCCAACATGCAAATCCGATCAATTTGAACCAAATTAATTTCTTGAAACACAAACGGGTTGGTTGAGTTTGAAGAATTTGAAATCCATAAGAATTGAAACCAAACTTAAATTTAAAACTTTTTTTTTTTTACTTTTAGTCTTAGTTGTCTTTTTTTTTTTCTTTACTTTTAATTTTTACACTATACAATTTTTACCACTATTGCATTGTTGCAATATTTTGCTCTTTTTTGTTGTGTTAGTGGTTTGATAATTAAAGTTGAACACAGTAGGGTCTTACACGACTGTGTCAACCATTTGAGTTTGAGTATAAGTTTTTTTCAAGAAAATATTAGTAATTATTTATTTTTTTATAATAAAAAGATGTTTTTTATATGTGTAATTATCTTATGAAAAACATTAATAATTTAATAAAAAAAAAACTCTATATGTGTATTAGTTTTCATAAAAAAATTATTATTTAAATAAATAATTATTTAATTAATTAAATTTTTTTTATAAGTGTATTAAATTTTTTAAAATAATTTATTTTTTTAAAAAAAATTAATTATTCCTAAAAATATTTTCTCTATATGGTATTAATTTTCTGAAAATAATTAATTATTTTTTAAAAAAATAATAATTGTTTTCTATATGTGTATTAGTTTTCTAAAAATCATCAATCTATTATGTATTATGTATTACCTATTATCTGTCTATTATCTATTATCTATTCTAAAAGAAGGTTTTGACACGTTGTTAGATGCCATGTGACAATCTTATATTAATTTATTTTCTATATTGCCTTGTGTGTTTTTCTTCTTCTTTTTTTCTCCTATATTTTTTTCTTTTTTTTCTAATTCATATTTTGCATTCTTTTTCTTTTTGTTTCAACAATTACATATTATAACTTTTTCATTTTTTATGTATTTTTTTAGATGTACTTGGAATTCTAACTAATGGAACTCAAGAATAAGAAAAATCTAAATAACAAATGTTGAGAGGGAATTTCAAGTTTTTAAATGGATATCCTACACAACAACAATGACAAAGCTTACCAATGACTATTGTTTATGGATTTCATGTTACGAGTTATCAACCATCACTCCATTAACAATTGAAATACTAAAAGATCTTTTGTTAGTTTTATTTTGTTTAGGGTTATAATGTTTACCAATGTAATTATCTTAAAATTATAATGTTTGTTATTATCTTAAGATTATTGTAATTGTTTTAAGATTATAATATTTGTTCTTTTGTTACTTTGATTTCTTTAAGGGTTATAATTTTTATTTTATATTATTTTCAATAAAATTTATCATCTAATTTTTATTTTATAGGTTTTGATGATAACATAATATTTGATCAACTAATGGTTTCAGATTAAGTGATTTCAAGAAATAAAGTAAGAACAGACAATGGTATAATCACTCTAACTCTTACTTTCGTCTTAATTGTTTGATAACCGATGGTGATTAAGTCATGCACTATAATTGCTTATAAACAGACTAAAATAAAGCTCTTAACGAATCATGCAAAGTCTCAAGGCTAGACGATGTCTGATGCAAGGCCAGATGATGTCTGAGGCCAGACCAGACGATGTCTGATACAAGGCCAGACGATGTTTAATGTCAAGCCAGATGATGTCTGATACTAAGCTAGACAATGTCTGAGGCCAAGCTAGACGATATCTGATGCAAGGCCAAACGATGTTTGATGCTAAGCCAAACAATGTTTGAAGCTGAGCCAGATGATGTGTAAGGCTAGAACAGACCATGTCTTTTAATTAAGAATGTGTTTGTTAAGCTAGATGATGTCTGTGTACAAACAGACCATACTTAATCAAGACCAGACTATGTCTGTTAAGCCAAACTTTGTCTCTGTAGGAACAAAACATAATCTGTCATATGTGCTAAGGAATATGTGCTGTATAATTAATTTTTTACTCAAATAAAGGCATTGCTGCAACAGAAAGAAAGGGAGACTCTCTTTGACGTTACTTTATTTGATTCCTGGTATTGCTTGTATGTCTCGTATTATGTGAAGTGTGTAGGTACAGCCAAAAGAACCAATCAGCATTGGGATCCACACTTTTAGCTAAAAGACAATTGTAATAGAGATAGAAACCTGCTCTTATCACATCAAGCACAGTCAAAGCTACTTCAACACTTTATTGTGTGAGACAACGGAAAGAAGCCTTCTCTAACGTTCAAATTCATGAAGCTCACTTTATAAGGATGCCTCCATGAAACGAGAAGACTAATGAACGAGAACAGAATAATAAAAATCAATCTAGATAGCAAGATAAAGCATTCTGAGACAAGGTCTTGAACACGAGCTAAGAGAAAAAGAATATCCATCCTCTACAAGCTCATGTAGATTCAACATTTGTTTACATCCTCTCTTTGAGAGTTATCTGAATCTTATACATATTTGTATAGAAAGCCAGGAGTGGCTTAGTGATAAAAGAATATTTGAAAAGTATAATCTCAGGGGGAGATTCATACTTGTAACCAAAAGTGATTTAGAATACTTATAGCCAAGAGTGATATAGAGAATACTTGTAACCAGAAGTGGCAGTGAAGAATACTTGTTTTATAATCAGTTAATTATAGTGAAATCTTTTAACAGTTGTTAAAGGAGAACTGGACGTAGCTTAGGTTGATTACATATATTTATCTTGCTCACTATGCTCTTTTGGAAAGACTTTCTAAGCTTTACCTTGCAAGGATATATTTGCTGATTTAAACTAACATATATCCAAGAAGACAATTTGTGAACTAATAGTATTTACGAAAAAGTTTTAAACCCACTATTCAACCCCCCTTCTAGTGTGTTTTTGTGTATTTCAATTATTTTAAAATTATAATATTTGTTTTTTTTTTGTTAGTTTGATTTTGTTTAGGATTATAAATTTTATTTTATATTATTTTCAATAAACTTTATCATCGAAATGAAATAAAACTTGATTTTCAAATTGGTCTCGTTGTTATTATATTATGAAGCTTTTATGTTATTATTGTAATTATCTTATGAATATAAAAAATTTAAATATTATGAATATAAAAAAATTTAAATATTAAATGTAACAAGTCTAAATGGATTTAAATTTAAATAAGTATCAATTTAAATTTAAATAAATTATTTGGTATTAACTTTTTTTCTAACTAGATTTTTTTTTTAAAAGAAATATTAGTTTGAGATCTTAAAATTCAAAAAGAAATTATGGTTTTTAAATAATAGTTTATAATAATAAAAAAATGAAAAAAGTGTAATGAGGTAGTTTAAATTTTTTTTATATAAGTTGCAGTTCACCAAAGTCTCGGAAGAAGGGCCATGGAGAACCCAACAGAGTTGGAAACCCCATGACTCCCCATCATGGGCAAAGGCAGATATATTTTATTGAAAAGAAAGAAAAAGGAAACAAGATAAATGTGGGGGGACTAGGCCAAAACCCATGATTAAAACCAATGCTAACAAAGCAACTTAGTGAGCCTGTAATGTAGTGCTATCTTGAAAATTGTAAGTCTTCTCACGTATTTTCACTCCTTTTTTCTTCTTCTTTTTCTGAGGTTGATCCTCCATTTCTATCATGTTCATGGAGGGGGATTCTTGGTCGGCTATGTCATTCTCCCTGTTAAGGAAATGCAAGATAAGCCTCATGTCCGCTTGAACTTGAGGGTGTAGCTCAGGGGATCTAGCCTCCTCTTCATATAACTCCTCTATCCAATTTCTTACACGTCTAGTGCTAGGGCTGGGATTCTAAGAGGCAACAGCTGAAGTAGTATGAGGAACCTCTGAAGAAACATCATTAACATTCGAAATTGGTGTCTTTAAACTAATTTGCGTATAATCTTTCACAGGGACGTATCCAGGAAGTTGATTAGGGAGGGGCTAGATGTTTTTTAGTTATTTAAATATAAAATATATTTATTAAATATATAATTCTTAAAAAAATATATTTATTAAATAATAAATTTTATAAAATTATTTATGATTTTTAACCATAAAATTAAAATTATTTTTTATTTAAAATGATAGAATAAGAAAATGCATGCATTTATAATTTTAAATTATTTTTTTTATCTTAAATACATTAATAATAATAATTTCATACTTAAAAAACAAATTCATTAGATTTTATAACAATTATAATATATAAAGGTAATAATTCACAAATATAATTAATCTAAATAATAATAATAATTAATAAAATTAAAATAATGAGATATTTGTATCATATCTATTAATTAATATATTATATATTTTTGAGTTTGATTATATACCAAAATATATTATTTAAAATATTATTAATATATAAATAATAATATATATATATATATATATTATATATTTATTAATTATTTTTTTTTACTAAAAATAATATAATTATCTTAAAATTATAATGTTTGTTATTATCTTAGAATTATTGTAATTGTTTTAAGATTATAATATTTGTTGTTTTGTTAGTTTGATTTTGTTTAGAGTTACAATTTTTATTTTATATTATTTTCAATAAATTGTATCATCTAATTTAAATAATAAAAATGATTTTCAAATTTGTCCCGTTGTTATTATCTGAAGACACTTTTAGGTTATTATTGTAATTATTTTATGAATATAACAAATTTAAAGATTATGAAGATAACAAATTTAAAGGTTAAATGTAACAAGTATAAATGAATTTAAATTTAAATAAATATCAATTTAAATTTAAATCAATCATTTTGTATTAATTTAATTTTTTTTAACTAGATTGTTTTTCTTTTTAAATATTAGTTTCAGATCTTAAAATTGAAAAAGAAATTATGATTTTTATATAATAGTTGATAATAATAAAAATTTAAAAATTGTAATGAGGTGTTTTAAATTGACTAATGTAATTATCTTAAAATTATAATGTTTGTTATTATCTTAGAATTATTGTGATTATTTTAAGATTATAATATTTGTTCTTTTGTTATTTTGATTTCTTTAAGGGTTATAATTTTTATTTTATATTATTTTCCATCAACTTGATCATCTAATTTAAATAAAAAATTATTTTCAAATTTGTCCCGTTGTTATTATCCTAGGACGCTTTTTGGTTATTATTGTAATTATTTGATGAAGATAACAAATTGAAAGATTAAATGTAACAAGTCTAAATTAATTTAAATTTAAATAAACATCAATTTAAATTTAAATCAATCATTTTGTATTATTTCATTTTTTTAACTAATTTTTTTTTTAAAAAAAATATTAGTTTGAGATCTTAAAATTGAAAAAGAAATTATGATTTTTATATAATAGTTGATAATAAAAAAAAAATCTAATGAGGTAGTTTAAATTTATTAATGTAATTATCTTAAAATTATAATGTTTGTTATTATCTTAGAACTATTGTGATTGTTTTAAGATTGTAATATTTGTTGTTTTGTTAGTTTGATTTTGTGTAGGATTATAATTTTTATTTTATATTATTTTCAATCAATTTTATCATCTAATTTAAATAAAAAATGATTTTCAAATTTGTTCTGTTGTTATTATCCTTGGACGCTTTTAGGTTATTATTGTAATTATTTGATGAATATAACAAATTTAAAGATTATCAAGATAATAAATTTAAAGATTAAATGTAACAAGTCTAAATGAATTTAAATTTAAATAGATATAAATATAAATTTAAATCAATCATTTTGTATTAATTTCATTTTTTTAACTAGATTTTTTTTAAATATTAGTTTGAGATCTTAAAATTGAAAAATAATTATGATTTTTATATAATAGTTAATAGTATTTTTTTTTGTAAAAAGTGTAATAAGTAGTTTAAATTGATTAATATAATTATTTTTTTATGGGATAATTATCTTAAAATTATAATATTTGTTATTATCTTAGGATTATTTTAATTGTTTTGAGATTATAATATTTGTAGTTTGATTTCGTTTAAGGTTATAATTTTTATTTTATATTATTTTCATTAAACTTTATCATCTAATTTAAATAAAAAATTATTAAAGTATTTGTCTCAAACTTAAAAAAAATTACTATAAAAAATATTGTTTAGGTAGATATTGTTTTAAAAAAATTAAATTATATAACAATCATTAAAAAACTCGTCCATACTTAGCACGTTACTAAACTAGTATATTATAAAAGAAGGTTTTGCTATGTTGCTAGATGCTATGTGGCATTACCATATTCATTTTACATTTTTTTATGTTAAACAATAAAATAATATTAACAAATTATTCTGTTAAATTTTAAAAATAATTTAAATATTCAAACTAATATTCTTATTAAAATTATTTGATTTTACTGATTCATGTTTTGAATATAAGGTAATATTAACAAATCAATTTGAAAATCTTAAAAATAATTTAAAAATTGAAACTAATTAATATGCTCTCTATATTTAAATATGCAAGTGGTAACAATTTCACTTCACACTATCAAGTATTTTCATTTTCTTTGTGCTAACTTCTTTCTTTTTTATAATGCACTTTTGTTTCTTTCATTTTTTTAAATTTTTTTTGTTCATCATAATTGTTCTCCGTTCATCGTCTCTATTGATTCTTCATTTTTTTTTAAATAACTTTCTTGCTTTATTTATGTTTTGATTTGTATTTTTTTCTATAAATTTGTTTTTTCTTCTTCTATAATTAATTAGTATTTTTGTTCATGTTTTCATGCTGGATAGCACCACTCTTGATTAAATTGATTTTTTCTTCTATCAAATTATGTCGAAGATTGTTCCTTTAATTTTGATATAAGATAATTCCATTAGTATAGCAAACTTTGGATCAAATTTTGATATTTTATTTTTTCTTATCTTAAAAATTTAATTTACTTTTTTAAAATAAATGGCATCACTTTTTTTGATGGTTAAACAAGTCTAAATAGATTTAAATTTAAATAAATATTTATTTGAATTTAAATCAATTATTTGGTATTAATTTCATTTTCTTAAACTGATTTTTTTTATTAGTTTGAGATCTTAGAATTCAAAAAGAAATTATTGTTTTTAAATAATAGTTGATAATAAAAAAAAAAACTGAGAAAAGTGTAATGAGTGGTTTAAATTGATTAATGTAATTATTTTAAAATTATAATGTTTGTTATTATCTTAGGATTATTGTAATTATTTTAAGATTATAATATTTTTTATTTTGTTAGTTTCATTTCGTTTAGGATTATAATTTTTATTTTATATTATTTTCAATAAAATTGATCATCTAATTTAAATAAAAAATGATTTTCAAATTTGTTGATCTGTTGTTATTATTTTATGACACTTTTAACTTAATATTATTGTAATTATCTTATGAATATAACTAATTTAAAAGATTAAATGTAATGGATTTAAATTTAAATAAATATTAATTTAAATTTAAATCAATTATTTGATATTAATTTCATTTTTTTAAATTGGATTTTTTTAAATAATATTAGTTTGAGATCTTAAAATTCAAAAAGAAATTATTGTTTTTAAATAATATTTGATAATAAAAAAATTGAGAAAAATGTAATGAGTAGTTTAAATTGATTAATGTAATTATTTTAAAATTATAATATTTGTTACTATCTTATATTTATTGTAATTATTTTAAAATTATAATATAAGATAGGAAATGACACTTCATACACCTTAAAGTTCATAAGATAGGAAGAAAAGATAATTTTTTAGGTCCCTATACCCGCATTATGCCTAGCATTGACGATAGATGGGTATTCACCTTATCAATATCTCAAATCAATGATGGATTCAATTTTATGGCTAAACCCTTCAGTTTTATGGCTAAACCCTTTGTAAGGCTATTGTTCTCTTGTTTTATTCCTTAAAATGGAGTAAGACATCGATTTCTTACTAGAAAGATAAACTCTTTTGATTACAAGATGAACTCCTCTGAAAAAAAACATTGGCCCTCGTGTAAAAGAGGTGCTCTACCTAATTGAGCTATAACCCTTGTGCTTTTGATACATATTTTATCATAGTATGTAGATAATTTCTTGTCAAGATGAAAATTACACGATCCAATCCCTTGAATGGATATTGAGTTGGTATTGCTTCTAAGTAATATTACATTTATAATCAATTGATCAAATAGATAGGTACCATCCTTTTTTTGAGGGAGTTGATAAATGACCTACTTAACTAAGTGGTTAGAGTATTGCTTTCATACGACGGGAGTCATTGGTTCAAATCCAATAGTAGGTAAAGTATAGTCTTATTAGATACCATTGACTCTAGTATCTAATAAGTTTTTCTACTCACCTTTTTATTTTTATTTTTCAATCTTTTCTTACTGTTTAATTTTCAATTTTTTAGTTATTTCGATATTCAGACGCATCAACTTGTTATGACATTATTGATAGCCTCTACCCGTGTCCTCTTGCCTTCCGCCTTATTCAAATTAGCTTATGCTATTTCAAGAGTTTGCTGTGCTTCTTATGGATCAATGGCACTACTCTTTTCTGCATCATTTACTAAAATAGTGATCTCATTATTGTTTATTCTAGCAAAATCGCTCATCAGAGCCATCGTTAACCATTGGTCTTTAAGAAGACGTATTCTCAAAATACCTATATCTACAGCTGTGGTAATAGGCGCATGATTTGGTAATACTCCAATTTGTCCACTATTAGTAGATAAAATGATTTTCGTCACTTCTGAATCCTAAACAATTCGATTGGGGGTCAGTACACAAAGATTTAAATTCATTTCTTCAAATTGTTCTCCATTTCTAAGTTCGTAGTAGCTTCATCGATATTACCTACCAAATAAAAGGCTTGTTCAGGAAGACCATCTAATTCTCCAGAAAGAATCAATTTAAACCCTTTAATTGTTTCTGCTAGACCAACATATTTCCCCAACGAACTAGTAAAAACTTCTGCTACGAAAAAAGGTTGTGATAAGAAATGCTCAATTTTTCATGCTCTTACTACGATTAAGCGATCTTCTTCGGATAATTCATCCAAGCCAAGGATAGCTATAATGTCTTGAAGTTCTTTGTAACATTGTAAAGTTTGTTTAACTCTTTGCGCAGTCTCATAATGTTCTTCACCAATGATCCAAGGTTGGAGCATAGTTGAGGTTGAATCTAAAGGATCTACTGCTGGATAGATCCCTTTGGCCGCTAATCTTCTTGATAGTACAATAGTAACATCTAAATGTGAAAATGATGTAGCAAGGGCAGGATTGGTTAAATCGTCTGCGGGTACATAAACTGCTTGAATAAAAGTTATGGACCCCTCTTTGGTAGAAGTGATTCTTTCTTGTAAAGAACCCATAGCAGAGGACATTCGACCCAATAAGGCAGATACTTCAATCTTGCTTGGACGAATCAAAAGATATTGACGATAAATAGAAGTACATCTTGTTCATTGGAGAGACTGTTTCATATTTTTTGCCAAAGCAATTTATAAAGCACAAGCTGAAACAGGTGAAATCGAAGGGCATTACTTGAATGCAACTATGGGTACATGCGAAGAAATAATAAAAAGAGCTGTATTTGCCAGAGAATTAGGTGTTCCTATCGTAATGCATGATTATTTAATGGGGGGATTCATTGCAAATACTAGCTTGGCTCATTATTGTTGAGATAATGGTCTACTTCTTCATATACATCGTGCAATGCATGCAGTTATTGACAAACAAAAGAATCACGGCATGCACTTTTGTGTACTAACTAAAGCATTACGTTTGTCTGGTGGAGATCATGTTCACTCTTGTACCGTAGTAGGTAAACTTGAAGGGGAAAGAGAAATCACTTTAGGTTTTGTTGATTTACTATGTGATGGTTTTGTTGAAAAAGATTGAAGTCGCGGTATTTATTTCACTCAGGATTGGGTTTCTCTACCAAGTGTTTTGCCTGTTGCTTCGGGAGGTATTCACGTTTGGCATATGCCTGTTTTGACTGAGAACTTTGGAGATGATTCCGTACTCCAATTTGGTGGAGGAACTTTAGGATACCCTTGGGAAATGCACTTGGTGCTGTAGCCAATCGAGTAGCTCTTGAAGCATGTGTACAGGCTCAAATTGAAGGACGCAATCTTGCTCATGAAGGTAATGAAATTATTCATGAGGCTAGCAAATGTAGTCTTGAATTAGCTGCTGCTTGTGAAGTATGGAAGGAGATCAAATTTGAATTCCAAGTAATGGATATTTTGTAAGCAGAGAATTAATTGTAATTAAACTCGGTCCAATCTTTTCCTAAAAGGATTGAGCCGAATACAATACTACAATACAAAGATACTTTTATATATATATATATATATATATATATATATATATATATATATATATTTATTTGTTTGTTTTGGAATAGATTGGAATAGAAACGTAGTAAGCAAACGAGATTTTACAAACAAAGTTATTTCAATTTCTAAGGGAAAACGACTATTTCCTTTTTCAATGTGAATTTCACATAATAGGGAGGTTGCTCTATTTTTTTTTCTATTTCTATATTCAATTTCTATTTTCATATTTCTTTTTAGATTTCAATAATTTTTTTTATAAGTTTTTAGTTTAGAATTAGAATATTAAAAAATTTATATATTTAAAGAATTTTGTTATAAGTAATTTTAACATAATACTAATCGAATTTCTAATATTTAAAATAGAAAATATAGTCTTAATGAAATATTAATATTAATATTTCATTAATATTTTATCATTTTTATTTTATTCTTTTGTTTTCTCGATTGTATTCTTTTTGAATACTAATATTGACAACAGTGTATCAAATAAATATAATCCGATCATGAATAAATGGATCAGTTTACTCACGTTAATAGAGGCTTTATTACTTCATCAAATGGTAGGTTCGTTGAATTTTTTGCGATACAAACAGAAAAGTTTTTTTTGATTAAAAGGTAAGTAATTGAATTCTTTATTGAATTGAATGGTAAAGAAAAAACGTATATAATAATAATAATAATAATAATAATAATAATGTATAACATAGTAGATAAAGAGGTGGTATACCAATTTTTTTAATTTTATTCTTTTTATTGCGATTGGATATATACACCCACGTTATTTTCTAAATTGTATTAAGGTTGCTAACTCAATGGTAGAGTACTTAGCTTTTAAGAGCGAATCTATTTTTTACACATTTTTATGAAGCAATCGGTTCGTCCATACCGTTGGTAGAGCTTGTAAAACCATGATTGATCCAGAAAGGAATGAATGGAAAATGTAGCTGAAATACACAAGAACACAATAAAGGGGAGGGGGGCGGCGGGGGGGTTTGAATAGTGGGTTAGAAAACTTTTTCGCAAACACTATTAGTTCACAAGTTGCCTTCTTAGATATATGTATGTTTAAACTAGCAAATATATCCATGCAAGACAAAGCTTTGAAAACTTTTTCAAAAGAGCACAACATGCAAGATGAATAAATGTAATCACAATACAACAAATAGAAGTTTGTTTTTATATTAGTTCACTCAACCGAGCTACGTCTAGTTCTCCTTTAACAATTGTTAAAGGGTTCCACTATAATCCACTGATTACAAAACAAGTATTCTTCACTGCGACTTTTGGCTACAAGCATTCTCTATGCCACTATTGGCAACTAGTATTCTAAACCACTACTGGTTACAAGTGTGAATCTCCCCCTGAGATTATATTTCCTAAGTATTCTTTGATGACTAAGCCACTCCTGGCTTTCTATACAAATATGTATAAGATTTAGATAACTCTAAGAGAGAGGATAAGACTATGTATTGAATCTGTATGAGCTTGTAGAAGATGGGTATTTTCTTTTCTTTCAACTCGTGTTTCTCACTAGGTATTAGCTTTTTCTCAAAGTGCTTTTCTTGCTGTTTAGATTGCTTTGAATGGCTTCGTTTCAGTTCATTAGTCTTCTCATTGCATGGAAGCATCTTTATATAGTAAGCTCCATGGATTTGAACGTTGGAGAAGATAGGTTTCCGTTATCTCATAGAGGAGTGTTGAAGTTTCTTTAGCTGAACTTGATGTGATAGGAGCAGGTTCCCTGTCTTTGTCACAACTTGCTTTTAGCTTTAGATGTGCATCTCAATGTTGATTAGCCTTTTGGCTGTACCTACACACTTCACACAATTTGAGACATGCAAGCAATACGAAGAATAGGAGAAAGTAAGTTCAGAGAGTATCTCCCTTTCTTTTTGTAACTAACAATGCCTTTATTTGTGTAAATAATTAATTATAAAACACATATTCCTCAGCACGTGTAACAGATCATGTTTTGTTCCAACACAGACAATGTCTGGCTTAACAGACATAGTTTGGACTTGATAGACACAGTCTGGTCTTGACAGACATAGTTTGGCTTGACTATGCATGGTTTGGTTTGATAGATATGATCTGGCCTAGCTTCAGACATTGTCTTGCTTAGCTCAATCGTGGTTGTCTTGACTACGCTTTGTTTGGCCATGTTCCATACATGGTTTGGTCCAGTACTTATGCATAGTTTAGTCCTAGACTTGTACCGTTTGTCCTCATGAACTTCTCATGGTATGTTTTGAAACTTATTTTAGTCTGATTAGAAGCATTTTGGATGCTTGATAATTTATTAAGTGTTATCAAACAGTTAAGGTAGAGAGTGAGATGGAGAGATTATACCATTGTCTGTGATCATTTTTGATTCCCTGAAATTACTCAATTTCAAATCATTAGTTGATCAAATATTATCACATTTATTATTATCAAAACCCATTAATGGATTAGGGGCCAAACATCATCCAATGTCTTGGTTCTAACAATCTCCCCCTTTTTGATGATGACAACACATGTTATAATTTTGATTAACAAACAATAAATCTCAGAGAATAAAATATTAGAGTGCAAATTATTTCATGTCGAGTTAATGATGTATAGTTATTAACATGATGAACTCCCCTTGAGTCTATCATGCATATGCAAATGATAGTTTAAAGCATGAATGGAGTAGAAAATGCCATCATAGTCATGGTTTGGAAGGTGGGGTTGACTATTTGGTTGAGGATTCTCCAACTTTTGATGGAGCAGTTGTTGTAGGAGGATCTTCAATTGGCGGTGGTGGAGTAGGAGGTGCAGCAGTGTGTGGAGCGAGGAGAGCAACTATTGATATGTTGAAGGCAATGGTCACTTCCTTGATGATGCTGGCTCTATGCTCTTCTAATTTGGTGTTAATTTGAGCATCAACCTGGGCAACAACTTGAGCAGCAACTTCAGTAGATATTCTTGATCTTAGCTTGGATTCCAATTTTGATTCTAATGCGGTTTCAAGAGTTATTGTGTCAGGTTGGCTGTCTGATTATGCTGTAGCATTGAGTGATATGGCAGCAATTGGAGTGCTCGATCTTGATTGAGTAGACACCAAATCATTGCACTGTTGGGCCGGTGTAGATTCTGTAGACTTTTCAGCCAAGTCTACAACTTGCTCAACAACAAGTGCAGCAGCTTGAGTTGCCTCAGCTTCATGCTTCAGGGCTAATTCCCTTGAGCTTCCTTGCATCTTCATCTTCCTTGGCCTTTTGCTCTTTGGCTAGAGCTTCAAGTCTCTTTTCCTCTTGAGCTGCAAGCATAGCTCTCAGTCTGGCAGCTTCTTCTTGTAATCTTGCTTCTTCGGCTGGTTTAGCCTTGGCTTTAACTGCTTCTATGGCTGCAGCTATCAGTGCTTAAGCAGCCTTGTACTCAGCATAGTTGTCAACAAGCATTTGCTTAGATTGAGCTTCGTCTCCAAGTGTGTGAGGGGTTAGTAGTGTGGGAACAACCACAATGTCTGACACATGGATGAAACTACTGGAGGAAGAGGTGCCTTTACCAATAGTGTCAATCTTCTACTTTTCTTCATTAGAAAGATTGGATGACCCTGTGGTGTGGAGCATGCCACTTATCACGTTTTGCCAGTAGATGCCAACATTTGATTTCGTGTTCTTTAGTGGTAGTGCACGCTCTAGTTGAGGCAGAGGCTCAATGTCTGGTATGTGTTGTGGAAGGTTGTCTGCCTTCATGACTTTCTTCCCCTTCAACTTGTTGAGATTGATAGTTGGAAACCTAGGGACAATACAGTTTGGAGCGACACGTATATTAGTCTCTTCACTAATGTGTAAGCTTGGAGGGTACAACTGTCTGGGGATAGATCCTTGAAATTTTAGCAGACATAAGGCCTTATAGTCTCCACAACTGGCCTGGAAGGAAGGATTGCTTGGAGTCATTCCTCGTGTAATCAGCTGAGGAGATTGAATAGAAACCCTTGGTCTCGATAGGTGGCATAGAGCATCACAGTGCATTGTTTTGACAGTGGCTTCTAGCTTTTGCTTCTCTTCTTCTGTCACGCTCTTTTGGAATGGCTGGTTCCATTGTGAAGTAGTCCATTCCCTCTTGTACACAATTGTACCAATGTGCAATTTCATGCATTGGTTGTTTCATGAGAGGAATGGCAGAGGCATACTCTTCTTCTTGCAATCTTTGTGCAAGATCAGCATCGTCTTTTACAACATCTAGAAGAGTTGTGTTGTGAATTGGCCTTTGGTAGGGAATGATCCCTTGATCTAATTGTAGAGGAGGGAGCTTCACCAGCTTTGCTACCCTTGATTCATCTTCTATCATCCGTTTTGCAGTAGGCTCAATTTGAGTCTCTTCTCTATATACTACAGACTCAGCATTTTCTCCCACAATATAGGGAGAATCTCTGCATCATCTTCTGATGCCATGAGCCAGTGGGTGGAGGAGGAGGAGGAGTGTCTTCTTTGAAGCAAGATAGGGGAGTGGTTCCCTCAATGTTGAATGGCTTGTTGTTCTAGGATAGAGCAATAGACGCTTCAGGAGACTGGATGACAGTAGTTTCATCCACATCAGATCTAGAGGAGATGATAACAGACTCAGTGTGGTGGCAGGAAACCATTACGTCTGACATCTCAGGAATGGTTACTAGTGAAGGGGATTGGTATGGTGGAATGGTAGTGTCTAGTGGAGTTTGTAGGGATGCTAGAGCAACAATCTAAGTGGATGTTTCAGATTGAATAGTGGGTTCAGTCTGTTGGGTGACCGTTTGTCCAGTGGGGGCAGACGCAAGTTCATCCTTTGTCTGAATAGTGGGTTCAGACAGTGGCCTTTGCTTAGTCTGTGCTTGTGCATCAGACTTTGTAGCTATTGTTTGGGTAACTATCATCTGTGTTGGTGACATAGACGACAGAGGTTCAATAGACAATGTGTCTGTTGTGGCTTCTGTTTGGGCTTGGGGAAGTGTTGTCTGAGGAATATTCTTCCTTAGACGTTTATGAATGGTGGAACATGGGTGAGTGGGTAGAGTGAAGGTTGATGGTGGTATACCTAGGGATGTGAAGGATGGTTTGAATGCCAATCTTGGCATGTCATCTTCCAGAACAACCTTCCTCTTGACAGTTAGTTTCCTGGTTGTGGCGCTTGGAGGTCTGATGGTCTGGGGGGTAGAATCAGTGGTCTGGACTCCACTAGATTGTTTACTTGGTCTCTTGAAGATCAATCCTTCATATGACTCTTCCTCAGCAGCTTCTACAACAGTGACAGTTGCTTGCCCAATATCTGCTATCTCCTTCAAAGACACTTAGGGTTCAGCAGATGGTCTAGCAACTCCTTTTCCTTTCTATTGACCCTTGTCTTTATCCTTATTGTAGGTGGTCTGGGTGGAGCCTATTGGATGGTTTACCTCTGTCTCTTAGCAGGTGACTCCACAGCAGACTATGCTGCAGCCTTGCGTGTTGTCCAGACTGTTTGCAGGTCTGCAACAGCAAGTCTCTTCAACTTGCTTGCAAGGGGGCTGGATAAAGGCTGCTTCATCATAGATGATGACAGCCTTTGCACCCTTTTTCTTCTTAGTCTACTTCTTCTGACTTTCAGCATCTTCATCAGTTGGTTGAGGGAACTTGGCAGGTGATCCCTTTGAGATTTCAAATCCCATGTCCAACTTGAGTAGACTGGAGGATGTCAGCATCCTTTGATAGACGAATGGACCTTCTACAGTAACATAGGCCAACTCATATGGTCTTCTTGATTGAAGTTCTCTGTACAGATACTCTGTTGTTGCAATAAGCATTCCAGAGAATCTTGTTGATCAAGGCTGTGTAGTATGTGACCACAAATATTGATAGGTACTGAATGTGGTTGAGCATATTGTAGA
Organism: Amphicarpaea edgeworthii; assembly: GCA_014843725.1. NCBI lineage: Eukaryota > Viridiplantae > Streptophyta > Magnoliopsida > Fabales > Fabaceae > Amphicarpaea > Amphicarpaea edgeworthii. Next base: position 8,707,964 of record CM026329.1, read on the forward strand.
ATGAAGTGTGTGGAAGGTTGAAGGGAATCCCTTTGATGATGTGGTAGAGGATGAATTTGTGGAGGGCAGACACATGATCCCTAGACCCAATCTTGTGCAAGATGGTCTTGTTGATAATGCTCAACAACAACTTGGACAAAGGAGGGAAAGAGGCTGGATGAAGCTTCTTCTTGGTCTTGGCCACTTCATAGTTAGGTCCAAGAATGAACCTTTCTACTGTTCCCTCAGCCAAGTTGGAGTCCCACTCCTTAGAGAACTAGTTGGAGTGCAACTCGCACCCAATAGCCTATGCAATGGATGTGGGGGACACAAGAAACATCACCCCCATACACTTTGCTAGCTATCTCGTTTCCTTTGATGGTGGTATTCTTCCAGAACTCCCTTATCAGTCCAGGAGCTATCTTTTGGCGATCATTGAAGAAGCCCCTAATGCCAGCAAACTCAAGATACTTTGAAATGTTGAGGCCACACTCCTTAAGGTAGAGAATGTCAATGAAGTACTCCACGTGGATGTTCTCGATGTATGAACCTCGTGGCTTGATGAGGTTGTGCTCTATGTTGTTGAGGTTGTGTTCTCTTCTGACCTCTGGATCAATGTTTAAGGCCAAGTTGTTTGTGTCCGTCGTCGACTCAGGCATTGGCTCCTGGTGGTGCTCATCAAAAGCTCAAGAGGTTGAGGGTGAAGGTGGTTGTTGTGAGGAAGAAGAGCCCTTGGTTAGGTTACCTTTGGCCATGGTGAGAGGTGAGTGTTTAAGGTTCTTGGATTTCTTAGTGTAGAGAAGGCAAAGTGAGAGAGAGACTTTTGAAAGCTTGGGGTATACATTTTGGTAATTGTAGGCTAGAATAGGCAATGGGTGTGCATTAAATGTGATGGTACGGTTAAGGAATGATTGAAACGACACATTAATGAAATAATTGAATGTGTGTTTTGGCTTTAATGACTTAGAACCCAATAAATGCTTAAGTTAAACAAAACGTTTTAAATTCCACATGGTCTGACTCATATGTTGAGCGCGAAATACATGACATGCACATGCCCCACTTAAATAAAACACCAGACGATCTATCCTTAGTTTTACAAATGAACAGTAGTCAGTCATAAATCATTAAGTCACACAGACCATCCCAATCTTTTCTCTAAAAAAGATTAGTCTGTCTTCAATAAGGGATTTTGTGAAAATATCAGCAAGTTGATCGTTTGTCTTGACAAATTCCAAATTAATGGTCCCCTTTTGAACATGGTCTCTTATGAAATGATGTTTTATTTCTATATGCTTGGCTCTAGAGTGCATGGTTGGATTTTTTGAAAGAGATATAGCAGCAGTATTATTACAGAAGATAGGAATGTTACTCTTAAATATGTTGTAGTCTTCAAGTTGATTCTTGATCCACAAAATTTGAGAGCAGCAACTTGCAGCTGAGATGTATTCTACTTTTGCTGTTGATAATGCTATTGTTCCTTGCTTTTTGCTGAGCCATGACACCATGTTTCCTCCAATAAAGTGGCATCCTCCACTGGTGCTTTTTCTTTCAATTCTGTCTCCAACATAGTCAGCATCACAATAGCTTGTTAACTTATACTCTTCTTGCCTTTTGAATGATAAACTAAGATTAGGTGTTCCAAGCAAGTATCTAAATATTCTTTTAACTACAAATAGATGTACTTCCCTTGGATCAGACTGAAATATGGAGCAGAGGCAGATGCTGAACATTATGTCTAGTCTGGATGTAGTCAAGTAGAGTAGAGACCCAATCATTCCTTTGAATTGAGTGACATCTACTTTCTTTGAATCTTCATCAAGTCCAAGTGATGTTGTTGGATGCATTGGTGTTTTCATGATTTTAGCATCATCTATCTTAAACTTCTTTAATAGTTCTTTCACATACTTGGTCTGATGTATGAAGATCCCTTTGTTAGTTTGCTTGATTTGCAATCTTAGGAAGAATTTCAGTTCTCCCATCATGTTCATTTTGAACTCAATTTGCATCAATTTTGAGAACTCCTTGCAGAGTTTTTCATTAGTAGCACCAAAGATAATATCATCTATATAAATTTGAACAATAATAAAATCAGAGGAGTAGTTTTTGTAGAACAATGTAGTATCTATCTTTCCTCTTGTAAAATTGTGTTCAATAAAAAATGAACTGAGTTTTTCATACCATGCTCTGGGAGCTTGTTTAAGACCATACAAAGCTTTATTTAATTTAAATACATGGTGTGGAAAGATAGTACTCTCAAACCCAGGGGGTTGTTCTACATAAACTTTTTCTTTGATTACACCATTGAGGAATGCACACTTTACATCCATTTGATAAAGTCTCATATTTCTATGAGCAACAAATGAAAGTAAAATTCTAATTGCCTAAAGTTTAGCTACTGGAGCGTATGTCTCTGTATAATCAATATCTTCTTGTTGTGAATAACCTTTGGCCACTAGTCTAGCCTTGTTCCTCACAACCTTACCATTCTCGTCTAACTTGTTTCTGAAGACTCACTTAGCACCAACAACTTCCTTGTTGTTTGGCAGCTTCACAAGTTTCCAAACATCATTCTTTTGAAATTGGTCCAGCTCTTCTTGCATTGCTTGGACCCAGCTTTGTCTTCCATGGCATCATCAATGTGCTTGGGCTTTATCTTAGACAATAAAACTGATTGTTGGAAGGATGATCTAGTCTTCACTGGTGCTGGAACCTCTCTAATAATCTGGGAAGGAGGATGGTTCTTGATCATCATTCTATTGCTGCTTTGTGGTTCTCTAATTTCTTCTTCATCATTAGAGATGGCCTGGTAATGAGTAGACGATCTTGGAGTAGACATAGATAGTGGTGTGTCAGACGATGATTTGGTCCTTGTCACAGCATCTTTTAGTCTAATATCTACAAATGAATCTTCTAACTCTGATAGTTTCCTATTAGGTTGAGTGTCATTAAATCTTACATGAATGGCTTCTTCAACATTTTTGGTTCTAGAGTTGAACACTCTGTATGCCTTAGATGTTTCAAAATATCCAAGTAAGATACCTGTGTCACACTTCAAATCAAACATACCCAAATTGTCTTTTGTGTTAAGAATGAAACATTGACATCCAAAAGGATGGAAGTATGATATGTTGGGTTTCCTTCCTCTCCACAATTCATATGGAGTCTTTTTAATAATAGGCCTAATATAAATTCTGTTTTGCAAATAACAGGAAGTATTTATAGTTTCTGCCTAGAAGTGTTTAGGAGTTGAGTTATCATTCAACATGGTTCTGGCCATTTCTTGCAATGACCTGTTCTTCCTCTCAACAACACCATTTTGCTATGGTGTTCTAGGTGTTGAGAAGTTGTGAAGAATTCTATTTTCTTCACTAAACCTTTGAAAACTTTCATTTTTGAACTCTCCTCCATGGTCACTTCTAATAGAAGTTATATATACATCTTTTTCATTTTGAACACATTTATAGAATTTATAGAACGCCTTAAAAGCCTCATCCTTGTGAGTGAAGAATATAACCCATGTCAATCTAGAATAGTCATCAACTATTACCAGTCTATATCTCTTCCCTTTAAGAGAGGTTGTCCTTGTTGGACCAAAAAGATCAATGTGTAACAATTCTAATGGTCTAGAAGTGGAAACAATATTTTTACTTTTAAAATAGGTTTTCACCTGTTTCCTTTTTTGACATGCCTCACAAAGTAGGTCATCTTTATATGACATTGTTGGCAGTCCTCTTATGAGGCTATATCTTTGTAGTTTTGAGATTAATCTCAGACTTGCATGGCCAAGCTTCCTATGCCATAACCAATGACTCTCTTTGATAGACAGTAGACATGATACATTTTGATCCTTTAGTTCACCAAGGTTGATCTTATAAAGATTGTCTTGTCTCTTTGTAGAGAAGAGATGTGAACCATTAGAGTCTTTGACTTTGCATGACTCCTTGTTGAAGGAAACATCATATCCATTGTCGCAAAATTGACTTATGCTCAGTAGATTGTGTTTTAGCCCTTCAACAAATAACACATTCTCAATAGAGAGACTAGGAGGAATACCTATCTTACCAGTACCCCTTATTCTCCCTTTCTGATTACCTCCGAAAGTGATTGTACCAGCATGTAGTGGTGTCAGGTCTAGGAACATAGACCTTGTGCCCGTCATGTGATGTGAGCAGCCACTGTCCAGGTACCATGATTGGTGTTTCTTTTCTGCCATCAAGGACTTCTGCAACATGAATTATTTTGCTTTTATGTACCCATATTCTTTTGGGTCCTTTGGTGTTAGTCTTAGAAGTAGATGATTTGCTTCTTGTAGGCAATTTCTTGCTTTTGGACTTTACATGTCCATTTCCAGAATAAGATCTACTGGAAGAAGCTTTATTCTCAGTTGCTTTTTTCTTTTCTATGAATCCAAGGCCAAATTTGTCATTTGGATGTCTGTTGTATAAAAGGATTTTCTTTAAATTTTTAGACCCACTAACAAATTTGCTTAAAGTGCTCTTGAGAGATGCAACTTCTTTGCACAATTGAGCAACTTCAGCTTCATCTTTACTCAAGGCTCTCACCTTGTTTAATTCATCAGTTTCCTTAATCAATTCATTCAATTGACTTCTATGTTGTTCCTTTTCTATCCAAAGTTCACTTCTGCTTTTAGTTAAGCATTGGTGATCTATGGTTAGTTTTTGAAAATCATCTGTTAGAGCATTACTAGCTGTGACCAATGTAGAACATTTGTCAGATAGCTCAGTAAATGAAGACCCAAGTTCTTCATGCTCTTTTGAAAGTTTTTTTAATTTCTTTTTCATAGACAAATAGGATTTTGAAAGAATAGATGAGTTGGAAAGAAGTTCTTGATAAGCTTCTTGAAGAGAGATAAGATCATTGAGGTCTACCTCTTGTTCTTCATCATTTGATGCCTCAGACGTAGACGTTGAAGGAGTGTTGTCTGGTGCATCTTCCTCATCAAACACAAACGATGTGGAGGTTATGTCTGTCATTAGACAGAGATTAGCTTCTTCATCTGATGCTTCAGAACCTTCTTCATTAGTTGAATCATCTAGATCTTCCCATGTGGACATTAGTCCTTTCTTCTTCTTGGGAAATCTCCTCTTGACCTTTTCTTTTACTTTGCTGAGCTTTGGACATTCTAACTTGAAGTGTCCAGGCTTCTTGCATTCATAGTAGACGATTGGATTTTTCTCCTTCTTCTCATAATCTATTGGGAACTTTTTGTTGAAGTTCTTCCATCTCGAACCACCTTTCTTTCTCCACATCTTGTGGATTCTTCTTGAGATGAAAAAGAGCTTATCATCTTCTCCTGAGTCCCCTTCGCTTGAGGATGAAGGTTCTTCTTCTAACTCTTTAGCCTTTAGAGCTTTGGGAGTCCGTCCTTTGGGTGGTCTGAAGGATTAACCCTTTGATGATGAAGACTCTTTAGGTGTTGTTTGATTGGGCTTGTGGGCCTTTAGAGCCAGAGACTTGCCCTTCTTTAACTTAGCATGTCCTTGCAGCTCTTGCTCATGCAGCATTAGGATTCCCATGAGCTCTTCGAGAGGCATATAGTCTAAGTCCTTAGAAGCTCTAATGGCTATGACCTGAGGTCTCCATTGTCTGGGCAAGCTGCGAAGAACTTTGTCAACATGTTCGAAGTTTTCGAAACTTTTACCAAGGTTTCGAAACTCATTTAAAATAGTTTGAAATCTAGACATCATACTGATAATGGTTTCATTTTCTTCCATGGCGAATAGTTCATATTCTCTAGTGAGAACACTTACCTTATTCCTTTTTACTTGTGAGGACCCTTCATAAGTTATTATGAATGTGTCCCATATATCCTTGGCAGATTTGAACTAGCTTATCTTTTTGTGCTAAGTTTCTAAGATGCATGCATGTATTGCATTCCTTGCTCTGGAGTTGAGGACGAATCTATTCTTCTGTGCCTCATTTCATTGTTCCTTTGGAATCTCAACATCACCATCATCAACTGGAATATAGTTTCCATTTTCTACGACATCCATGTCTATGTGGCATGATTCAAAGTATGTCTCCATTCTTTGTCTCTAGTATGTGAAGTTTTCACCTATGAAGACTGGAGGCTTGTGAATACCCTTCTCCATCCTTGTGTAGGATCTTTAGCTTTGTATCAGTGAAGATACACAAGAACACACTAGAAGGTGTGGGGGGGGGGGGGGGTGTTGAATAGTGGGTTAGAAAACTTTTTCGCAAACACAATTAGTTCACAAGTTTCCTTCTTAGATATATGTATGTTTAAACTAGCAAATATATCCATGCAAGACAAAGCTTTGAAAACCTTTTCAAAAGAGCACAATATCCAAGATGAATAAATGTAATCACAATACATCAAATAGAAGCTTGTTTTTATACTAGTTCACTCAACCGAGCTACGTCCAGCTCTCCTTTAACAATTGTTAAAGGGTTCCACTATAATTCACTGATTACAAAACAAGTATTCTTCACTGCCACTTCTGGCTACAAGCATTCTCTATGCCACTACTGGCAACTAGTATTCTAAACCACTACTGGTTACAAGTATGAATCTCCCCCTGAGATTATACTTCCCAAGTATTCTTTGATGACTAGGCCACTCCTGGCTTTCTATACAAATATGTATAAGATTTAAATAACTCTAAGAGAGAGGATAAGACTATGTATTGAATTTGTATGAGCTTGTAGAAGATGGGTATTTTCTTTTCTTTCAACTTGTGTTTCTCACTAGGTATTAGCTTTTTCTCAAAGTGCTTTTCTTGCTGTTTAGATTGCTTTGAATGGCTTCATTTCAGTTCATTAGTCTTCTCGTTGCATGGAAGCATCTTTATATAGTAAGCTTCATGGATTTGAACGTTGGAGAAGATAGGTTTCTGTTATCTCACAGAGGAGTGTTGAAGTTTCTTTAGCTGAGCTTGATGTGATAGGAGCAGGTTCTTGTCTTTGTCACAGCTTGCTTTTAGCTTTAGGTGTGCATCTCAATGTTGATTAGCCTTTTGGCTGTAGCTACACACTTCACACAATTCGAGACATGCAAGCAATACGAGGAATAGAAGAAAGTAAGTTCAGAGAGTATCTCCCTTTCTTTTTGTAACTAACAATGTTTTTATTTGTGTAAATAATTAATTATAAAGCACATATTCCTCAGCACATGTAACATATCATGTTTTGTTTCAACACAGACACCGTCTAGCTTAACAGACATAGTCTAGCTTGACTGTGTGTGGTCTAGTTTGATAGACATGATCTAGCCTAGCTGTAGACATTGTCTGGCTTAGCTCAATCATGGTTTGTCTTGACTATGCTTTGTCTGGCCATGTTCCATACATGGTCTGATCTAGTACTTATGCATAATTTGGTCCTAGACTTGTACCGTCTGTCCTTATGAACTTCTCATGGTTTGTTCTGAAGCTTATCTTAGTCTGATTAGAAACATTTTGGATGCTTAATAATTTATTAAGTGTTATCAGATAGTTAAGATAGAGAGTGAGATGGAGAGATTATACCATTGTCTGTGATAATTTTTTATTCCCTGAAATTACTCAATTTCAAATCATTAGTTGATCAAATATTATCACATTTGTTATCATCAAAACTCATTAATGGATTAGGGGCCAGACATCATCCAATGTCTTGGTTCTAACAGTAGCATGTTGTATCAATGAAGAATTCTAAAAATATTTCATTCTGTTATAGGATCCGGCCAAAATTTTTGTTTGTGAATTCTTGGCTCGAAACAAAAAAATTCAGTTGGGTTTAATTAATAAAGGGATAGAGCTTGGTGGCTCCAATTATAATAGAGAAACAAAAAGTAATGAGCTTTCATTTATATTTTATTTGAATGATTACCCCATCTAATTGTATGTTAAGAAGAGGTTAGTGCTTGATATGGGAAAAGCTTTTCTAGTGAATGGATTATTTATATTTGTTATGAGTCCTAACTATATAGCTATTTTCCATTATATTTTGGGATAGCAATAAATGTGCAAAAGAAAGAGTATATTGATAAAGATATTTTTTCCAAAATCAAAAGAGCGATTAGGTTGAAAACAAAAAAAAAAGGATTCCTAAACAGCTTGTTATCCTAGAATAAAAATTTGGTGGAAAAAGCAATTAGAGAGAGTCGGTTGATGATTTTTACTTGTTTTCTAGGTATAGGTATATGTATACATATATCTAGACTTCCTTGTTTTGATCATACCGCACTATGTAATATGTATCATTTGATAATCCAATGAATCTCTGATTCTTTGTTTGACCAAATAGACTTTTTAAATTTTAAATGGAGGAATATCGATCATATTTATAACTCCATAGATCTCGACACCAGGACACCCTATACCCACTTTTTTTTTTTGGGAATATATTTATGGACTAGCTTGTGGTCATGAGTCCATTTTGGTAGAAAGTGTAGGTTATAACAATAAATTTAGTTTACTAATTGCAAAATGTTTAATTACTCGAATGTATCGACAGACTCATTTTGAAATTCGATTTTCCCTACAATTATTTACTAATTGACCGGTTTTTGTGGATATGCATAAATTTTTATCATTATTACAATGGATCCGCAAAAAAAAAAAAGAGTTTGTATCAAATAAGATATATACTTTGGCTTTCTTGTATAAAAAAATTTTGGTTCGTAAGCACAAAAGTATTGCGTGCACTTTTTTAAAAAGATTAGGTTTGGAAAAATTATTGGAAAAATTCTTTACAAAAGAAGAAGATATTTTTTCTTTGATTTTTCCAATTCCAAAAACTTCTTTTACTGTGTAGAGGTTATATAGAGGTCGGATTTGGTATTTGGATATTCTTTTCAGAAACCATTTCGTCAATCATTTATAATATAAAATAGGTTATGATACTTTGTAAATCGGGGTATATAGGTAAATCTAATTTATTATTAAATTAAAAGAAACAAAAAAAATCCTTTTTTTTTTCAATATCTATAGGATTTTGAAATGCTCATGGAGTAAGAGTCAAGATTCGGGGTTCATTAATTGAATATTTTACTTTCTTAGAGTCTTTTCCTAGAGAAATAATTTAGGTTTAGATGTATGCATAGGGAAAGCTGTATGCAATGAAAAATGCAAGCACGGTTTGGGAAGGGATTTTTTCTTGTTTAATTGTTGAATTTGATCAAAGAAGAAATTATCTACTTCATTCGACTAGTTTCGGGTTCAAGTCCCAGGCAACCCACTAGAATTAATATATCAAAGTTCTATATATATAACTATAGCGATACATAGAAAAACTACTTGTTTTTTAATGAATCAAATGAGGTAAAAAGGGGAAATTTGGATAAATTGAATCAAATAAGAGCATACTTACTATGGATATTGGTATTGGTTGACACTGGTATATAACAAGTCCTCAAATTTTCTAATTCTAGATAATTTTTGTGCTTGGAAGTCCCTAATGATTAAATGAACCAAGGTTTTACCATGACTGCAATTTCAGAGAGACGTGAGAGCGAAAGCCTATGGGGTCGCTTTTGTAATTGGATAACCAGCACCAAAAATTTTCTTTACATTGGATGGTTTGGTGTTTTGA